>OU744340.1:94125628-95384417 GCA_916610165.2 Gymnosoma rotundatum
ATGATTTTTTTTATCCAAGATTATATATTGAAAAGTCTTCTCAAAAACAAATAGCAGAAAATTAGTCAGTAGTGTCTGTTTTTAATACTCTAAGTATACTCATCTTAAATGCGGTTGCGGTGTGATCGCCACCGCATTTCTTAAGTGCGAGTATTTACTATACCCATTCCATTTGAGTATAAGTGTCTACCATACTCAAGTAAAATGTTTGCGATGCTGGCTTTACTTTATTCGTACTCATACTCACAACCAGCGTTGCCACACAAGAAATTGAATTCCTACCAATAATTTTCAAAAATCCTACCAAAATTGTTCACAGCCTACCAAAAATTTAAAAATGCGTTTCTTGCACATAAACTCTGTTATACTCACATGGTTTTTTTTCCGTAATTGTTGAGATGGAAATTTGTCTTTTGGTGATTTTTAAGATGGATGTTATGATTTAAAATAGTTTTAGAGCATACTATGCAGAATGAACACCCATCCCTTTCCTGGAGCCAATCAAATTCGCTCAACCATTCGGTTCTAAATTTTTTTTTGACTGTTTCTTTACATACAATATTAGTAAATATTTATGTAATTAATAGGTACATATATACAATTAAAAAAGTTTACTTACTTTTCCATTTTGTCTGTTAATTTTTTTAATACAAACACTTGAAAATAAGCCTTCACTCAAAAATATTGTTAATTTCAATTTCATAATATTGTTCGCGTTTCTTAAACCAGAGATGGTTATAGCTTTAATCATCTTTATGCAAAAAAGCAGAGATGTTTTTTATTACACCTAAAACAGTTTTTGAAAACAGTGGTAAAACTATTCACAGTTTTTGTTTATTTAATTCAAAGTTACATTTTTTTTTATTTTATGTTCTGAATTTTTAAGGTAAAAAATTTACTATTGCTAAAAAATTGCTACAGGAGGAAAACCTACCAAAAATTTAAAAAAAATGCAACAAACCAACCAAACTACCAAACTGTTTTTTAAAAACGAAAAACTACCAAGTTTGGTCCGATTGGACCAAAGCGGCAACGCTGCTCACAACAAACACCAAGAGAGAGATTTTAACGTGTGTAGTGAGAGGAAAACAGAGTTATCAGATCAGAATTAATTAATCAAACACAACATCAAAAGTCGCCAATGTCTAAATTAGCTAACATACATACTTCTTTGAAATTATGAAAGTTTATTTAATATATAGCAGAAAATAAATTAAATAGAACCCGTAAAATTCGCCATATTTTCATTTATTAAAAACACAACAAAAGTTTATTAATAACTCAAGAATAGTTCTTTCTTTATTATATTACGTTTTTGTTAATGTGTTTTTTTTTAAGTCACACAGAATAGAAATTTAAAAATTCTATTCGTTAAGCAAATAGATTTTTAAAATTAATAAATTGGTATAAAAGCAACAATTATATTCAACAAAATAAAATATGTAAACTAAAAACTTTATTTTATTTATTATTATTTATGAGGAATTAATATATTACATCAGCGTATATACAGTTTTGTTTAAACTAAAAAAATTAAGTAATTTTCCTTTTATTCACGGATTCATTTTATCATTTTGTTTTCCTAAATACCGTTAGTAGCACGTTTATGACAACAAGGCGCATAAACTGAAAATAATTGTTCATAAAAAACAGCAACAAAATAAGTATACCTGCTCTAAATAGTGTACAAAAGCTGTGCCTTTAAGCGGGTTTTATTGCATTTTATTCATTAAATATGTGTTGTATTTCATACCTATGAAAACGGTTGTTGTCTGTTTTTCTGTTTATAATGTTTAAGCAATAGATTTGATAAAATTTTGTTTTTTTTATTGTTTATAAATAGATCTGCATAAAATGCAGTATTTCACAAAACGGCAGTAAAAAACTTTAATAGGGTAAAAATGTGGCAACGTTGCTTACAAATAAAGAGAATTAAAAAATTCTCGCGTACAAGTATAAAAAATACTTAAAATTCTGATTGCGATATTTTTGATACTCGTTTTTGCAGGAATGGGTAAAATAAACACCGCAACTTTATATTGCGGTGTTTAAAATACTCGAGTATGAAAAGTATAGAGTAAGTATGCGGTGTACTCATGAGTTGCGGTGTACTCGTGTAGTTCTCTGACATACAATTAAATAGACCTTAGAAAAAATAATGACACTTGTTTAAGTTTTCTCAAGTCAGGAAAAAAAAACAAGTGCACAAAATACATAAACAAATATATTACAAAAAGAAAAAAAAAGAACAAACAATCATGCAAAAATTCTTCTCATGCACTCTCACAACGATTTGTCGATGATCACGCTCACGTAAGTGAGAGCTGCTTGTTTTAATCACTGGTGTAAACATACTTTTGCAACTTTTAGACTTGCAACAGTTTAAAGTAAAAGTAAAGTAGGTCCTTATTAAAAAATTTGCTTTGTTACTCATATTTTATGCTTAACCTTCATAAGGTCCTCAAATTTTACTTACGTTAACGTTCTTTGGGTCAAATTTGACCCAGTTAGAAAATTCGATATGAAAAAACTTGTTTTCTTTAATTAAGTTTGTTTTTAAAGTTAGTACTTTTTTTTAGCTTTGTTTTGAATATTAAAGCTGCACGTTTTGTTTATTTATTACGAATTCATATATGTTTAAGTTTATTTTAAATAAAGAAAGTTGTGTTCTTGGCAAGGAATTTTGCTGTTTTATATAGGGCGTGGCAAACTACAATCCTAAATATTCCAAAAAATGACGACGTTTGGCAAAACAGGTTTCTTTCCAACCATTACTAGCCGATGTAAATAATATAAAAGCATTGAAAGCTGATATATCTAAAATGTTGCAAAATACAACTTGAGGCCATCCATTGGTTTTCCTTTTGCAAGTGCAACATGAACAACTTTATCCAGAGTATCAACTCCTCCTTTACATTTATTACAGTCTAGTATCATTTGCGGCTTATGTCCTCACGATTGCTTATTTCTGGACTATGATGCAAAGTGCTAAGAAGATTCACAGACTTATTTTTCTTTGGAATATATGAAACGAGAGTAGTGTCCCTAGTGAAGCAAAAAAATTATGAAAATAACGGTCTTCCTTTAGTTGACAAAAGCTTAGGTGTCAATTCAATCCTTATTGTCAAATCTTATTACTCTAGAATGACTTTTGAATCTTCTCAATGGCATAATTGCTATAAAAATTGGTATTCCTTTATCAGAGTCCCATACACATTCTGTACTTTCATTATTTGATCTTTACACTCCAGCTAACAAAAGTGTACCCATAAAGGTGTCGTCAACTTCAGTCCAATCCATATCAAAAACACGTTTACCTTTATTATTGGTATATTTCAAAATAATGTTTATTACAGGTGGCGGGAAAAACAATTGAAAACTGGAAATTTCTTCCTTTGTGATTATCGAACAAGAGTAGCGGGTGAGGTGTGGTTTCACGCTAATAATGTTCTTGCTCCGGAATCTTCCTTGACTATTTGTAAGAGGTTGTCTGAAATATCTTATTCCACCTACTTTTGTTGTCATTGCTGCAGTTGTTGCTACATCAATTTCATTTCCACTAAAACTGTCAGTTGTCTCCGCGATTCTAAGTTATCTTCATATTCTGAACAAATCTCCTCCTCGTCCGATAGTGCATTTAGCAAATTTTCTATTTCACTAGTATTCATTTTCCGACAAGAAATACAGACTCGACACTTTATAACGTTGATACGTTTGATTAGTTCCGTGTTTATTATATGACTGAAAACAGTTTTGCATAAGAAAATAAGCTTTGCTTTTTACATGGGGACCCATTTTTCGTACCAGTAATGTTCACCAAAAATGGAGAAAATAAAGGAGACAGATATATTGACTTTTAATTTTGGTGAAAAAAACATTTGCCATTTTTCTTTACAAATAAAATATTTTAACAAAACTGTGTAAAAACAAAGATTTTGTTACGGGTCAAATTTGACCCGAAGGTCTTAAGTGCTAAAAACTGCATATTTTTTTTTTTTTGGTACAATATTTTCTTATAAAAACCAAAAATAGTTATTATTGACCCGAAGACCTAATGAAGGTTAATGTTTTCTTGCTGAAGCAATAAAAAAAACCCCGCATCTGTTTTTCCCTTGACGAAGTGATATAGATAATAAAATCCAATCATCCATAGATAATAATATTCAAAACAAAAACAATATTTACATATTTATGTATATGTACAATTTACATCAATGTTTAATTAAATAGAAATAATGCATTTATCATTTGAAAAAATTGATAAAATTTATGTAGACGGCATGGTATTTTCGTACTAATGCATCTGGGACAAACGACCACAGGGGTAAATCGTTCTTAGTGGCAGCCGACTCCACGGGGTGGCCAGCGATAATCGAAGCGCTAATTCAACCCGTGAAAGGGCCCTTAAACCCTTGGAAATGCCAATAGACCCCGAAGGACTATTCTACATACTTAGTAAGAATATGCACGAATTTAATATCGATTAATTTATTTCATTTGATTGAACTACTTGTAATAGTTAGTTCAACAACATATTTACCATAGCTGCGTGAAGTATTAATGCATTATAAAAATAAAGATTTATTCCAATCTTTTTAAAGTATATCACCTACTTTGCAATGCTTCTTGAATAGTAAAATATTATAGACTGGTCATAATCTAGATCTTAATTCAACAAATGTACAACAAATATGAAATTATGGTTGGTTTATTTACTTAGAAAAATATCTTTTTAGCAGCGCTTAGAGATATTTTACACGACGGTATTTGGCCGTAAGCAAGAGGTGTAGATACGGAAGCGGGGGGAAGCTTGAATTTTGAGGGGATTTTTTACACTTGCTTTGTGAACGTTCGCTGCATATGTTTTGTTGTTTGTGCATTATTTGAAATAACGGATATCACATTAAAAGCGAATTGTAAAAATTCCGATGCCGTGAAAAATTTCATATTATAAAACGCGATGAAACTTTTAAACAGAACTGAAAAAATGGCATGAAATAATCGCAAGTGAAAATTTGGATTTAGCTGTATTTATGTAGATATTATTTAGTTGTGTAAAGAATAATAAGTACAGCAGCATGCTACGACATTTTTTTTTTCGGTGTTGCTTAAGGTCGGTTCAGACGGTACGACTTTACGCACATAAAATTCAAGAAAAAATTACATAACATTCCAAAAAGCAAAAGCCATACGACTGTCAAATTTTCATCCGTATTTGCTTTTAATTATGCAGATTCATTACATATTTTGTTTAGACGATCCCACAGGTATTATTCTGCACAAAAATGTGACACGTTGTAAGACTTCTTTGACCATGTAAACCATTCATTAAGGCCACGACTGACTTTCCTACGCAATCGTTCAATTCATTTACAAGACAATTTGATGGAATTCTGTCCTAATAAGTCGACAGAAAAAGTGTGTGTAAGTGTCACACTTTCACACAAGAAATATGCAATTCAAATGCATTTCTGATCGTATATCAAAAAATCTTTTACACACACATATCTAGTCCTCACTAATGTATTTTTGGGCACACATGTCATTTTTGACAGTTTGCGGTTATCGTTATGTGCCACAAGTTTGATGTCTGAAATGCTATATACACAATAAAATGGTTAATAGATTGATATTCTTTATCATAATTCAATAAGATAATGTATATGTATGTATGTATATGCCAAACATGTATATATATATGAAAATTTTAAGCAATATTGGAAAGTCTATGGACATTTTTCCATTCACAAACCTAAATAAAAATCTTATATAAAGTTTTGAATTTTAGTGAAAAAGCACAAAATTTGGAGCTAACATATTATCGTCCCTAATAGTTTTGACACAACTATATAATTTAAGTAGGCAAAAACTGTTTACAGCACAAAGATAACAAGACAACACAAGAATGTTCTGTATAAGTTTGGAGACCACGCAGTTTTCAAAGAATACTCGTTTTTCGTGATGATTTTTGGGAATTTTTGAAAAAAATATTATTTACGACTATCAAGAATACTTAAAACGTATTAATTTTAGGTTGAATATTATTTTGTTAACATTTTTGTTGTCAAGTAAAAAAAGTGAAATAAAAAAAAAAAAAAAAAAAATAATAATGAAATAAGAGAAAAAGTATTAGACCACTTTCATAAGGATTAATATTTATATTTGGCTGGCTAATTAAAAGAAGACAAGCAAACCCTGCCACTCGTAAGAGTTAAAAACAAATATATGAATGTAAATAAAATCCATATTTATAATATCTTGTACAACATTTACATACATGTATAGATAAAGATATAATACATATTAATGGTTATCATAAAATTGGAAGAATAGAACGAAAAAATAACAACAGTTTTTAGATTTAAATCATAGTTAATATTCAAGCAGCTTAACGGCAAATAAGTTGATAATTATTAATAAAGCGGGAGTAGACCTAAAAAAATAATTGATTTAATTTAAAAAATAAAACACCAAACAAAAATTTATGTAAATAATATTTAAAAAACACAAATAAATTGTTGGTTTGACTAAATGTTTACAAAGCAGTGAAAAAACACAAAAAAGTAAAGAGAAATTAAAAAAAAAAAAAAAAAAAAAAAAAAAACAATATGCAATGGAGTTTATTATATTTAATTTTACGACAACATCAACAACTTTAATAACAAATTCTTCAGTTGCTACTAATGTCTTAATTAGTACCCGTCCGATTGGTACTGTTACAAATTTATATTGGGACACCTATTTGTGGGCCTTTATAAATATGATTTTATTGATTTGTATTTTGGGCGGCAATGCTCTAACTATAATAGCAGTGCGTACATGTCGCCGTTTGCGTGGTTTAATTTCGAATATGTTTATTTGCTCATTGGCCGTTTCAGATTTTATAGTCGGTTTAAGTTTGCCTTATCATTTGGCGTTTTATTTGGGCTCGAATTGGGGCCATAAACAAGAATTGTGCATGATACGATTCTATTTAATTATTTTCGCTTGTTGTGTATCGATTTTAACCTTGATAGCAATATCGATTGATCGTTATATTGCAATCGTTTATCCACTGCATTACCGAAGGTAAGTAAGTTTGCTTGTACTTGTAAAATGATGATGATAAAACAAAAATAAAGAATTGTTCGTTTAAAATCTAGGCGCATAAAAAATTTTAAAGAATGTTCATTTAGAAATTTAAAATTTTCAAGCTGATTTTCTTTGTAGAGCGGACATTCTTTAATTGATGTTTTATTTTTATATAATCAACTGTGGATTTTAAACCAATTTAAATTAATCATCGTACAATGCATCCAAATATTTAAATACTTTTTGTTTATTATTATCTGTTTATTCTTTTTATTCTTTTTTCTTGATGAACGTTAATGCAGACCTTTGCCTTTTTGTTTCCTTTTCTACAACCTTATATTCCTCCAGAAATACTGCCAATAGATCCTTCCCGCACATCATCAAGTTACTTGCCACTCGACAGTCTTTTATTATGACCAACGACGGATAAATTTCAAATTTCCATTGCCAGCATTTGATTTAAACGGAGGTCAAATGTGGCATTTAAAGCTAATATGGCACTGCCCGTCAAAAATTTTGTATGCTACTGCCCAGTCTTTTCCGGGCACTTTCGACACCGTTCACGTGATTAGCGTGAGTCACTAAAAATCGTTATTTATTTTAGGTTTTCTTATATAAGAATGATCTAGCATGCTCATAAAATATGTTGGTGTCTTAAATTAGCTTTCGTTGCATAAACGTTAGCATGAGTTTTCGTCGTCTTGAAAAATTTTTTTCGCACTCATGAATAGAATTATTTCTCGTGAGCGTGAATGATCATGACTGATGAGTCAGTAACTCTCGATCCTTTCTCTACTACGAACATATTACTCAGGTCACTTCGACTGTAACCAATACTATCTTCGCCTTAATGCTTACACGCTCCTTGTGCGTGATTTAAGCATGCCTGCGTGACAATTTATGGAATCTAACCATTTCGTTAAAGAGTCTTTAAAGGCTGATCCCTCTTTTACAAATGCATCTGTCGCTTCATTCTAAAATGTTAAGCAGGTACACAGGCTTTATGATACATTCCGTTCATAAAAGATCTATCGTTAAAGATTTTTTCCATACACACATCATGTCAATAGCCATCCATACTAAGTTTTCCTATGTATGTAATCTTTCGACTTCATTCTACACTGAAGTGGTTGCAGAAAATATGTGACAACCACGGTTTTAACATTCATTTGATAAAATTTTCTAAAATCTATGTCAAAAATTGCCAAAAAGATTTTTTGATAGTTTTAGTAGAAAAATATAAAAAAATCGCTGAGTACATACATATGTATTTTCTATTTCCCAGACGAGTCTAGGAAAAATCCATTATCGCAAATAATCACTCAATTAGTTGCAAATCACCAGCATATAAAGTACGACCAAATCAAGTTTCTTAAAATGGTATGTACCTGCAGTATGTTTATAACTGCGAAACAACAAAACGTAGTTATTCCCATGGAAAACAAATCTCTACGTCGCCAAAAATAAATTAGGTCGCCATATCTGGCATCCCTGGCGACAACATTCATACATGTGTAAAGAAGTTGAAGTTCCACTCAGGGACCGTAACTGTTATAACTTTTATCGTAAAAGTCAGAAAATAAAAGTTATTTTTTGACTTTTATGTTTTCGAGCAGAAATAACAGTTATTTTTTGATTTTAATTTTTTTGAGCAGAAATAAAAGTTATTTTGTAATAAATTCATTATATTTATTAGAAAACTTTTTCAAACAAAGATAATTATTCAGTGAAAATAATTTGCATATGCTCAAAAATTAATGCTCAAAAATAATTTCTTTGTCAAAGGGGTTGAAAACACAAAAATAACTTTTATTTCTGCTCAAAAAAATAACTTTTATTCATGCTCGAAATAACAAAAGTCAAAAATAACTGTTATTTTTGCTAGAAAAAATAAAAGTTAAAAAATAAATTTTATTTTTGCTCAAAAAAATAAAAGTTAAAAAATAACTGTTATTTTTGCTCAAAAAAATTAAAATAAAAAAAAAATAACTGTTATTTTGCCTAAAAAATAAAAATCATTGCTCAGGACATTACAATTGTTTTTTTAAAAGTTAATGGCCCTGGTGCAGTACACTTTAAATTAGGCACTAATGATTTTGGTTGAAATTTATAAAGAACCTGATTACTTAATCTACTACAACAGCAAGTAGTAGTTGCTGTAATTGGATGTTTATTGTCAAACTATTGAACAGTTGAACAAGTATAAAGTTTGGAAAAAAAGAATGTTCAATAGTTAAGGCAATCTAATGTATGTGGCCATACTCTTAAACCGTTATAGGCAGACAGATGAAATCTGTTTTGAGGTCGGTTTTTTTGTTAAGAATTATTTACAAATAATTTTTCTGATTATAAATAATGGTGTTATAATACAAAAATCTGTTAGAAATGTCATTTAGATACATCTCAATATCAGGTACTTCAATACCCTAAAAAATTTTGTACCAGTTATTAAATAAGTTTTTTTTTTTTAAAGTTCATAGCTTTAATTAAAAATAAAGCAAAACAAAAAAATATTCTTAATATCAATGAAAGTAGTATTATAGGAACTATAATTAATGTTTAAATGCTATTTTAGCCTTGAGACTTTATTTGTTATAAAATAGCAAATGATAGTAACCATTATTCTACTGCCAGCTGTCAAATAGGTTAGCACGAGAGTGTTGCACCTCAAAGATGTGAATGTCTTAAAGAAACTTCCTTTATGCAGCCATAAACCTTTTATTAATAACTTTTTATCTTGAAATATTTAAAGATATATGACACGCCGCGTTGCTACATTAATTATAACCTTAACTTGGTCTGTTGGTGCGACGGTAGCAGCAGTGCCCATGTTTTGGAATAATTGGAACACTGCCTTTCAATGTGAATTTGATGAAGTTTTACCACCCTGGTATATGGCAGGTGTTATAACACCAGGATTTGCAATTATATGGATATTAATGTTTTTGATGTATTGGCGAATTATGAAAGAGGCTTCGAAACAGGCAAAACAACTACAAAATCCAAGAAGACGGAGAAAATCAAATCATTTACAACCAGATTGGAGATCAGTACAGGTAAGAGTGTTTTTGTTATTTTTTAAGCCAAAAATAACATGTTTTATTTTTAGGTGGTTATATTCATTATGGGTTGCTTTTCCATATGTTGGCTGCCTTATTTTATTGTGGCTTGTGCTCAAATATTTAAAATTTATAATGTAACACCTCTACTCTATAAAGCAGCATTTTCGTTGGCGATGACAAACTCAGCTCTTAATCCTGTTATTTATGCATGGAAAAATTCAAATTTTTCTAAAGCTTTTTTACGCTTATTACATTGTAAATCTCCTAATTGTTATCAGACATCACAAGAGTTTATCAACGAGTCGCCAATAGCACCGACACATAATAATCCCAGTATTAATACCACAAAAGCAAATAGAAGCTTTTCTATATCAAGTGCAACTATACCCATAAATTACGTTGGGACAGATGTAGAAGCCTCTGAAAAAAATGCACACAAGTTACAAATAAAACAAAAAAGTTTACCTCAAATTTACACAGTCTCGATATCAACGACATAGATTTTTTAGGTTTTGTGTTCAAATAAACTTTTTTTGTAGTCTTAGGCATATTTTTAGAAATATAGTTTTATCAATGACAGTTGATCATTTTATGCAAAATATTTTCTATTTTATTTTTTGAAACGGTTTATTTATAATGATAATCAAAATTTATTTATTTTATTTGTTTGTTATCTTAAAGATATCTTAAGTATTTCAAATTAATAAAAGGAAAGAAAAATAAAATCATTGTTGATTACGGTTGTTTTTTGCTTAAACGTTGATTTTTGTCTTTACTTTATTGTTTGGATAAAAATCTTTAGCTTATTTAAAATGTTGGTGAGAAGTTCCCTGAACAGGTAAGTAAGCGATAGTGAAATGGTCATCGAAACGTGGTTTCGCCCTCAATAATCCATACATGTGAATTAAAAATTTGATCGTAATAAATTGTAATTTTAATTAATTTTTTTCAATATTCCCGTGATTTATTTTAAACGAGCAGTGACCACGACTTCGTCTGCGTGTCATTCCTGATTTTCTTAAAATTCAAATTAAAAACGTGTTTTTAAATATTTATTCCAGAATTCTGTAGACAGTGTTAACAATTTTTGATCTTAAAAAGTTAAAAAGGGCCGACAACTGTTTTAGTACCATTATGCCGGTAAAATTTGTATCTCTATTTTCTCTGCAAAATTCCCTATTATTATGAAAAAAGTATTCTATATTGGAACCTAGATTCTAAGGGACCTCCTCAAATAATTTTGTTCAAATCTATCCCGTAGCTTTTACGTAATGCAATCACAGACAGACAGACAGACAGACAAAAATTCCAAAAACAGGTGTTTTGTATTCCATATCGATTACTATTTACTTAAAATTTTTTAAAAAATACTCCATGAACATGAATGACCCCGTTACACTTTTATTATATGTATAGATAAAAGAAAATATGTTTTATAACATCAAGCAAAAGAAAAATAAGAGTGTTAAGTTCGGCTGCGCCGAATTTATATACCCTTAACCATTTATGTATAACCACACGTACATACAAATCGTATGCGGGCCAAATTGAAAACAACCAAAGTTAAGCGGGCTATTTATTAACATTGGTTTTGTAGGTAAATGAAAATTATGTTTTCAAAAAACGGTGAAGACAATTTTTAGAAGTTGAATAAAAATAAAATATTGCTGATAATATATTTATAATACTTTTTATTACTGCACTATAACATTACAAAAAATTAATAATAAGTTGTATAATTAAATTAATGAGACATTTGCCACTGCGTATTTATGGATTAAGTACTTATGTCTGGTTCATTTTTAGTAGTACTAAATTGACTTGATTTAAAAAAAGTAATTTTCGAAAAAAATTGTTCGCATTTATATGTGCTCCCAAACAGTGAAATATTTTTTCTTTGCATTATTGATTAATTCCGGAAATATGTGAACATCTAAATTTTTATAAAATTCAATTTTTGATAATTCAATTAATTTTATCTTAAGATTCTTTCTTTCTCGCAGTTCAATTAATTTTAACTTCAAATTTTTGGGATTTTTGGTCACATCTGTTAACAAAAATGGAATTGAAAATACATCAAAACAGCATTTTTTGCTGCTAAAATCCATTAATCTTTCTTTAAATTCTTGATGCAAGGCAAATAAAAAATTAATATATTTTTGTTTTTCGTAACTATTTTTAACGTAACTTTTTGCGTTATGATTTTTAGACTATTTTATGTTATGTATTTTATAATTTTTTCTTAGTTTTGTTTTGTTGCCTGTCACTGCTTAAGGGCCGACCACCATAAAAATGTTAAATATGTTCGCGGGCCGCAGGTTACCCACCCCTACTGTAACAGATCCTAGTGTAATTCAGTAGTGAAAAGCTTACCATTTCCTCTTACCTTCTATATTAATTTTTTACTATATAAACTAATTCTTGAAGGGTATAAAAAAAGAAACAAATGAAGTCTTTAAAATTATGACAATTTCCAAAACATTTGTTGGCCACAAGGCATTCGAAATGTTTTATTTAAATAAATTCTTTCCAAAAATATTTAATTTTGGGAAACCTCTGTATGCTTTAGAATTAAAGAAATATATTGGCTTTCGGCGGTTTCAATTAATAAAACTTAAAAAATTCCAGTGAATTTACTAGACAGTAAAAACGAAAAATTATATGGTTCTAGATATAATATATTTGTAGAAAATTACAGGTGCATACTTGGTTTTCATTTTAATCTAAATACTACTCATGGACTTAATATTTAATTAGGAACATGGTTTTATTTTTATATTTGTGTTCTTTCTTAATTTTCTTTTTAGCAGACTTATTTAAGGTATACAGTAATAATAACACTCGCCAGTAACATAAAGACGGCAGTTAGACTCTGAAATTTTAATAATATCATGTTTTAATCTTAGGCAATTACACCTCGAGAAGTAATAAAAAAAATGTTTTTTATTTTTAAAATAACTTTATTTACGTTAACAGTGCCCCATATCTTAAAAACAAACATTTTACGATATTTTCATACAATATTTATCATTAAAAGAATAAACACTGAAATGGATTGCTGCAGATAAACTATGCTTTATAATAATTATAAAACAAAGGAATTATTAACGTTTTTACTTCACCAATGTTGTTCTTGCGAAAGTGCAAAATTTAACTTTAAATATATCAACAGCACTTAGCACTTTCTAAGCAAAATTTGGCGCTTTAAACATATTAATAGGAAAGAAGATTTACTACATTTACGTAACTGAAGCAAAAATACGATAAGTTTTACAGCACAAAAGTTCTGAGTTATAACACGCATAAACAATTTAAAGAAACAAATCTATTAGTTTTTCTTGTTGCAGAAATCTATCGATTGGATAATAGCCACATGTACGTAAATACAGGTATAAATATAACAATATAACTATAACAAGCAGTGTTTCGAAAAACTGCTATAAGCAGTCACGTTTTACTTACCAGCTCAACTTTTTTCAGTTACATGCTGAAAATAAACAACTGAACTCAGTTTTCTATTTTACGCCAACTGAAAATAGTTGAACTGAGCACACATTTAGTCAACTATTTTCAGCAGCAAAACGAACACACAGCGACTGAGTTTTGAGTTTGTAAGTTAACAGTACGCAACTGAGAAGCCAGTTCGTATGCAGACGTAGTTATGTTTTTTAGTTTCGTAACAAAACTGAAATGTGGTTAAACAAATTGGAAACTAAGCGTCCGTATAGAATTTTATGTTGAACAAAATAACGACAAATTTGTATGTACATACATGCATTGTTGCTTAGTGGTGTTAGTAGAAGAAAACCTTCAATAATATTTTTGAAATATTTGCATATTTAATTTTAATTAACCAGTTGGTACGAAAATTATAAATTACCAAGATTTTAGTAAAAATATAAATAAAACAACTTTGAATTGTGTTTGATGAAGAATTTGTATAGACCTTTTGCTGTTTGAAAAAAAGAAATCCTTTTCTGCTGTTGTGTGCATAAATTGTCCTGTGTCTTTTTTTTAAGAAGCCGCAGACTTTAAAAAAATTAATATATAAACACAATAACAACAATACAAAATTAATCAACCTGTTGTTAACAAAATCTGAAAATTAAAAAGTTTCTGTTGGTTTTTTGCACATTTATTACATATGAATTTTTTTTTTAATAAATGACTGATAATTCTACTGCAGACATTAGGTACATAAATATTTCTTTAATTGATATACTAAAAGGGACTAAGGGCTCACATATGTGTGTTATAAACTTTACTCCAGTAAGTTTTCTCGAAAACACCAATTTGAAATAATCTTATTTATGAATTAGAAGAAGACATTGATTATAATTTTGTTTGATTATTTTGTAAGTTATTGAGGGTACCTCCAGCTTAATTCAATATCTAGGAAACTTAATGCTTAAACAAATTTTTCTAACTATATTACATTTTTATTTACAAATTATCTGAATTAATTAACTTTAAATCTGCACAAAAGTCTTTCAGTAATAGATGGATTTTAAATTCGAATTCTTGTCTTATTTTTTCTGTATTTATGTAAGTATATTAAAAATGAATTATGGTTGCTTCTAGTTAACCACACATTATTGTTAAGATCATTATTTTTACGATATTTAAGCTTCGTACAAAAAACGGCAAGATGTCCATTTAATTCCCTGACCATAAAGTTAGGTAGGAAATTTGTGGATCAGTGGTGGTTTCTTTATAACAGGCACAAATTCTTTAAATTCAAATTATTTATTATAACTGCAAACAAAATTCGCGAAAGAGAAACATAGATATCTTTGAATTATATGGGTGTAAAAACCCCAAACAAATTCCACCCAAGTAAGTTATTTACTGAGTTTTAGGTTAATTTTTAATAAAGTTCCAAGTTGAAAAGAAATTCATGTAAACAAAAACTAATTTTAAGTTCAATTTTTAAACCGCATGTAAGTAAACTGAGTACAATTACTCTAATTGTGTAGTACCATTTTTATTTTTAAACAATTAAAAAAATAGCCAGAAAATTTTTAAATAATTTAAAAAAATAACCAGATAGTAATCTATTCTTTTAAAATTATTTACACATACATTATACATTTAAAATCAACCAGTATACAAACAATATGAAATTAGTGTAGTTTCTATTTGTACATACTATACAACAATGACATTTTTTTTTTGCTAAACGAACTGGCTTTTAAGTTGTGTATTGTTTATTTGCAAACTCAAAACTCAGCCGCTGTGTGTTCGTTTTGCTGCTGAAAATAGTAGACTTGATTCAGTTGATTTTTAGTTGTGTGTGTGCTCATTTTAACTATTTTAAGCAGTCAAATTGTTGAAAATAAAAACTGGAACTATTTTCAGTTCAGAAGCCAGTCAAAAAAAATTTTTGGTGCTGCTGAATTTTAAACTCTGATAACAAGTTGCCAGAAATTTTTTAAATTAGAAGAACGTAGACGCTTTACCTCGCAATTGCGAGCGTTGGACACCGTTGCTAACAAAATTATACAAAGCTGAGCAAATAAAATAACATTAAAAAAATAGTTCATTGCATGTTTTATTTTGCAACTTAAAGAACCCAACATAGCAACAAATGATCCAAATAAATTTACTAATAATAGAAAAAACCAATTTAAAACCAAATCTTCCATAGTTTCACTGTAATTATCACTCTCGGAAAATATATTTTTTATATTTGTTCAAAAATATTTGCACACACATATAAACTTATCCAAATAATTTTACGATATACGAAATTCAATTTTGTTTCTGCAATTCCTGTTTGTAAAATTAGTATGCTTTTTTGTATTTTTGGTAGAATTTATGTTTTTTCATTAATTTTGTGAGAAGCCCTAATGTTTGTTGCCTAAGTTGTTAGCTTTTGATTTTATTACTTATTTTATTGCTAGACTGAATCTAATTCTCATGTAATCAATTCAGGTTAAGACATAGAATCTGGACACTCAGTTCAAAATTTTCTAGTGCGAAATGACCATGTGAAAATTCTTTTCCAAAAGTAGTCGTTTTCAAATGTTTTTTGTAAGAAATATTTTATGAATATCGTGAAATGATTCTTTCAATTTTTTTTGAACAATCAATCATGACTAACTAGGGTGGCAGACGATCAAGTTTTCATTCAATTTTTAAAATTTCTCTCATTTTTTTACTAAACACTCTCACTTTAAAAACTTGCTGAGAATTTGTTTTCAAATTTTCGTTCAATTGAGTCTTTCAAATTTCATTCAAGAGAACAGCTGATTGAAGTTTTTTCATTCAAATAATTTTTTTTTTGTTTTCTTTACGACATCTTGCTTAAAAACTTGCTTTGAAATTGCGTGCAGCCTACGTCTCAGCTTTCAATTTTTGTGAATTTTGACAAGCAGTATGTGTAAATTTTTTGAAAGAGAATTGAACAAAAACTTGACCGTGTGACTGCACTGTTACGTAGGATAAGGATTTAAAATGTATGTATATATGTACACACAAATGTAATCTTTTGAAAAAAAAATTATAGGCAATATCAAAATTTAATGTATTTCTTGGATGTAAGCCGCACAGTGGTACAAAAACGAAATATTTTTTTATATTATTCAGCTAGCAGGGAAGCTTAAGTTTATAACTTGCTCTTTGCAAACATTCAGGCGCGGCGCAATAAGGTCTTGAAATAATGCATTTTGGCTCGTATAATGTTTTACGTTTGTTAATAAAAAGAAGATATGTTTTACGGATATAAAATTCATGATCTCATAGTCTTTGTAAAAATTACTCTGCTTGAAGACACTAATTTGAATGTATAGCTTTTTAAAAGTGTACACGTATATTAAGTTGCCATCCTATAAACATATTTTTTTATGATGCATTGTACTTTTAATAACAGAATTTGAAAGAGTACTTCGAAAGAGTATTAAACAAGTAAGAATGCTATATTCACCTATGCCGAGTCTTATTTAGTTTAGTAATGTAATTCCATAAAAAAAAACAAAAAACAAATATTGGAGTGACAGAGAATTAAAAAAAAAAGAAGAAAAAAAAATTAAGTACTGTCCATAATTTTACATAAAAATATAATTGGCTCCTAATGGGTTAAGCATTTTTTAAAAGTGTAGTATTTCCTTAAAGATCTCTTTAAATGCTTTAAATCGATACCCATATTGATATTTTAAAAAATATGGTGCACAATCATACTTTTCAGCGACCCATAACTCGGAAATATCGGCAAGCGCCAATTTTTTCACTTTGTTTTTTTTCTTATTTTTTAATTCTCTGTCGCCACATATATTTAGTTTTTTGATTGGAGTTACTTAATTATTCCAAATGATATAGAAAAATTAGAGGCAGGCATGGTGTTTTGACCGCTACCTTCAAGGACATAGAGCGATCTTGCTGATTTCAATAGCACCTCTTTCGACACTATGTCTGATCAATTAGCGTATTTAAATTTTCTCTAGCTGAGCTAGTGCGGCAAAGTTTATTTCAACACTAACATGAACATAGCTCAATTGACTTCGCTATGCATAAGAACCCAGAATATATGAGTCGCTCAGAAGCCAATGCGGTTAAGTCAAAAACACAAAAATATGGAAAATTTATATTTTTTGATACATTAGTTTTAAAAATTCTTGGTTTATTAATTTAATTAGAAAAGCGTATAAAGTATTTTACGAGGTGTAAACTCTGCAAAAAACAAGATATGTATGTACAGGAATTGTAAATAAAAACATAAGTATTTATTGAAATAATGACAGCATCTTAACAATTTTAGGAGTTATACATTTTGGCAGCTGAGAAAATAAGAAATTTATGTAGAAAATAATAAAATAACATTTATTCTCATAAGTTTTATGTTTATTGATCATAACAAGTTTATGTAAAAAAAATATTGATAAAAGGTGGTCTTATTCACAATGGCTTCTGAAATTATTATACAATATGTTCAGAAGTTAGAAGAAAAATGTAACAAATGAGTAGATCCTTTAATAAATAAGAAGAAAATTATTTATTTCATCAAAATTTGAAAAATCAGAAAATATCAACAAATGGACTTAACCGCATTGGCTTCTGAGCGACTCAAATATACTTTATAGGGTCGGAAATGGATAGCGTTAGCGTGATAAAAAAAGCCACATAGGCCATTGTTATTAAATTTATCTTTGTCGGGGAAAATCGCCTTGATCATGCCATCTTATCTTTGGCAAATAAAAGTCACAGTAAAATCCTACATTTAATTACACTTTAAATGCTTTGATGTGATATTAAGTTAAACTGGGCACATAATACGTTGTCAAAATACAATAAATTTCTTTGATAGTGATGAAATTAATATTTTTATATAAACTTTAGTGTTAGTGTTTTCAGTTGTACTTACCTCTGTTCCCACTAAACCCAAAGCATCCTTTAAGTTTTGTGTCATGCGGAAAGGTACTTTTTCTGGAACACGTAAAGTTTTTCCTTTCTCAAAGCAAACACTATAATCGATGTGAAGTATTTCTCCTGTAGCCAATTTAATGAGAACATTATCCAAGTGACGATCACCTAGACCAATGACGTAACCAATGATAGACATGACAGCCAAAGACACGGAATATCGACGTACTGACTTACGCCATTCTACAGCGTTGGCAGAATAGCACCAAATCTCCTTGGACAATAAATCCTTTGGTGTTTCGGCTGATAGTTCTTTTAGTACACGCTTTAATACACTCATGGGCCATTGACGCCGTGGATCAGTAACTTTGAGATTGCATTCAGCTAAAAGTGGTGTTAATTTATTGTAAAACAGCTCAGAGGGTCTTGTCGCATTATTGGCCATGGGACTTTGTTGTATTTGTTCCTGGCCTTTAGAGGATGATTGACGTTCTTTTTGCTGCTGTTTAAGAAGTGCATCACGTTGCTGCCATTTCTTATAAATAGCAAAGAGGGGGAAGCAATTATCTACCCATCTTATAAGACCCGAACGAGATCCTAAAGGTATAACCGAATAATGATTGGCTTTAAAACAATCTGTTTTAGCCTTAGAGCCATACGAACGAGCCATCATAGAATTTGATATGGCTAAAAATTGCATAATACGTTCGTCCAAGTGTAAGTCTTCTTGACCCTTAAACAAATACGTATAACGTTGGCCATTACTGCCAAAGAAGGAAAGCTTTTTTGGTTTAGTTTTGGTGGATATGAAAATAAATGCCGTAGCATCCACAGACTTAATATAAACTGCTGGTTTTTCATACGTATCTACACCAGGCATTGCTATGGTTGTATTGTGCATATTTGCTAAAACTGGACTTATTTCCGAAATACGCAGCACTGAAGAGTTTCCTCTTAAAGGTCTCTGTTGGAATATGTTATAAAGCTGTTTAATCTTTTGCCAATATTCGGAAGGGTTAGCCTCTTCCTTACTTTTCTGCAGTTCCTTTAATACTGCTTCGATGTAGCTGCCAAAACGTTCTTGGAAGCTGCGTTCATAATTTGTTTCTGGTTCTTTTTCGTTAACTGCGGCGATTTGTTGGAAATCTGTCAACAAATGCTGCCGGAAAACGTTATATTTAGCCAGCATTAATTCAGAATTATTGCATTTTTTTGCTTCAGCATCAAGAGCGTTATAAAGCGGGGAATATTCAGCATACAATTGTGATAAGCTGTGTACCCAATATTCATCCCATAACAGGGTGATACGTCTCAGTTCTTTAACCAATAATTGAACTTGTAATACAGTTTCTGGTGTTTGCTCGGAAAGAGAGTTTAAAAGAGTTCCAAAACAATTGCTTAGCTGTGTTTGTGTGTCCACCTGATTGCGATATTTAAGTTCTTGCTGGGCACCTACCACTGCTGGAAATATTATCAGTTGCGGCTGGTTAACGGCAAGCCGACATAGTAATTCCGAAAGGCTTTTTCTGACATACGGTTCATGATGGTTTAATCTGCTAAAAAGTTGAGGAACGATTGCTTTCCAAGGACGTAAAGGGGTATTGCGTAAACCTTCTAAAAGAACATCCTAAAATAAAAAAAAAAAAATACAAAATACATTATTATTAAAAAAAAAATATATGTTATCGCGATAAACAGCTGTTTTTTTTACAAAAAGCACAAAATAAAAGAAAAATATTTTCTTTTATTACCAACCACTTTATTTCTTGTCAAGCAAATAAAATAATAAAATAAAACCCGAATTCAGATTTACAGATTCAAGTAATAAACTAGAAAAAAGACCTTTAATGCTAGAGATCTGACAGGCCACGCGATTTTATAAGGTTTTTGGAGTGGTTTTAATTTTTAGAAAATCCAGCTGATTTCGTATATTTGTGTTTTGTTTGTTTAATTTTTTAACATTCGTAATTTAAATATTAAATTAGCAAGGTTGCATTTGCTTACAGCATACATATTGGTATATGTACGTCTATTTTCTTATTAGAGCTGATTTAAGCGCTTATGCCAAATCTTATATACTCTTACCATTAATATTAATAACACAATTATTGACTATTATTATTTATTTAAACACAAAAAAAAAAGGTTTGCCTTAAAAACATGAGCATAAAGAAGATAAATCTATTATGACGTTTTGATTCTGTGTCAATTTGGCAACCTGAGCTAAATGCTAAAGAGAAATAAATCACGGCATTCTTAAACAAGCAGTGTCTTCAGAAATTAATAAATATATACGTATATTTTTATAAAAATTAATAAAAGACGTATCATATTAATGTCGCACATTCTGATCGGAATGGTTTTAATTCCGTATTAACAATTCCGATCAAATTTGTTTTACCTTCTTCCGATCGATTTTGTTAATAATAAAAAAAAAACGCTAAATCTCTACTCCGAAGTAATAATAAATCCGTTGAAATAAAATTTAAAAGAAAACCAATTGCAATTTGAAATTTAATTGTAATTTTATTCTGAAGAAATTTTTCGTTTTCTGAAGAAACAATTTGCGGAATTGAAACCACTTTCGACCAAAATTGACTTCTGTGACATGCCTGATAATTTAAGTTAACCGTTTTAAAATTACATGACTTTATTCTAACTTGTCGCAGAACGCCTTTTGCGAGATTTAAGGCCACACAGACAAAAAGTGATTTGCAGAACAGGCCTGATATAATAATTGATTGAAAGTAAAGAATAAAATTTACAAATAGTGGGATTCCCAATTTGCTTTTATAGACCTTTCATGTATTTTTGGTAAAAGTATTTTCACACCATCTAAAATGCTAAACACTGTAGAATATGTCGTAACTGTTGTGAAACAGCTGGCATGCATATTTGGTGCCATACTAGAAAAATTCACAGTTCGCTATTGTAGACCTTTTACAAGTAGTAGCTTTGGTAAATTTAAAACACTACAACAACAAAATGCGTTCATTTTTAATTTACTATGTTGAACACATTTATTACAAGTGTGAAACAGAAGAAAATTATATTTATATATTTTTAGGCTCTTACCTGCAGTCCAATAGCGTGCTTAACAATTAAACGTAAAATCCGTAAAGTAGTTGTAACAAAAGTACAATCTTCCACCTCGTTATTATCTGAGGTGGAAACGTCAGCCTTTTTGGAAACTGCTTCACTTTCAATAGCTAAATATTTGAAATATGCTCGAGTAGCTTCTTCATAAAAGCTGTAAACTCCTTTTTGAGCCTGACGCCAAATTGAAAAAATTGCATTTAATTGTTCAACATTAAGGGAGCAAACACTTTTCAGTTTCTGTTCCAAAACTTCAGTTGTATTTTCAGAATTAGTATTTGTATCCAAATCTTCAGTATTATCATCATTTATGGCATTTAAGATATGACAATTTAGTACTTCAATAACTTTTTCTATAACATCAGGATCATATTTATCTTTAAGAATTTCTTGGATAGAACAAACATTACGCTTAGTCAGTTTAATATCCCTTATATTAGTTAAAGTTGAAGCGGGAAGTGATTGATCAGCACCTTTAGCTTCCATAAGCCTTTTGCCCCAACGATAGCACCAATTGCCATACGAAAACCAAGCTTCTCCAGAGTCCTGTTTACACAAAATGCCTGCATTTAATAATTTTCCCACGAAATATTCCGAAGAAGGCATGACGTTTAATTTAGTATTATCAGAGAATGAATTACAAGGTATTTCTGGCAATTGATTTTGTAATTTTTGAAACTGTTGGCCGTTTGTTAGATTAGTATTTGCACGGTTAATGGTTAACCAATCGGCCATGGTCAATAATAGATTCGATATTGAGGCAGGATAGGATGATCCATCATTTGTTTCCGTATTTTGATGAAATCGTATAGTTTCCGAGCAACATACAGATCCAAGTTCTAACGCCTCTGATATTGAAGTTGCTTGTGCGTAAAGACATTTTACTAATTCGTTTATGCCTTGTATTAAAACATTATCATTATAATCAACATTTAAACGATTCGTTTTCAAGTCTTGAGCGATCTCATTGAGGGACAAATTTATGTGTTTCAGTTTAAAAAATTGATTAAGCAAAGATTGACAGTAATTGAAATTACTTTCGACGCGAGCTTTAGAAGCTAAATTAAGCAATAGATTGAATTTTTGTTCGTTATTATGCTGGCCGCGTATCAAGGTCCAGTACAAACATTTACTTAATAAAAGAGAAGACATTTTAATATCCCCACTAGTATCTTTAGCTGAAATTTTAATTTTCTCGTCATTTTTAAACTTCTGAGAAATGTGATTTATAATTATTAATTCATTAAGTTGATTGTTGTTAAAGCCCGGTTCATTACTACGCAATAAACCTTCTCGTATACCTTGCTGGACGCTATATCTAACAGATTCAAAAATCCCTTCATTCAGGTAACCTGAGCTTGCTTTTATTATACAAGAGTCTTGTAATTTTCTCAACAACTCATAATATGAACAAGTTTCTAACTTTGGAGTAAATTTATTTGTTTCATTGCTTACTAAGTCTTCGGGCCATTCGGTTAGATCCAATAAGGCCCTAGTAAGATCTTGATTTTGCCAATTGTACTTATAACAACCTGCTGACTGATAAACATTTTCCATGATTTGTAAATGATGTTTTGAGTATATTGTCTCTTGACTTATAGCGGGAATTTCTGACCATCGTGCTGTATGATAACAACAATCTGTAAGCTGTTTTTGTAAAAAGTCCTTCATGTACCCGTCCATGGATTTGTTATTTTCATCATTTAGTGTATAGAAGTAGCCAGTAGCAGCCTTTTCTAAATGCCCATTCGCTTGTTCTGCCACATACTGTATCCATTCGAAACGTTTGCCGTGTTTAGTCTTCAGCCAGGTAGCTAAGCCATGAAGAGTATCTGATTCCCCACAGATATAGAGAGCCCACACCAAGGAGGTTACTGTACGATCAATTAATGATAGATTAGTGTGATTTGCTTCAATTTGTAAAATATTCTAAAATACATAAAAAATATTAAATTTAAATTTTCTTATCAAATTAATTTTTTTTCAAATAATACTCACCTCTGAATATCTTATCGCCAGCTCTGGCTCCATGCAATGTAAAGAAATTAAATTGACAGCAGTACGTATGCGTTTGAACCATTCTCTACAAGTAGAAGCATTAACGCGAAAAAAGGTTTTTGCAGGCTTTTCTGCTGGTAACATGGCATATGCGGTACCCTCAGAGGCATTATAAATATGCTTTTCCAAATATTCTAAAAAGCCTAACAACATGCGACAATTTTCTTGAACTTCCATAATATTTTTTAAGTTTTTATATGTCAATGGCAATCCGTCCTTTTCAGCTAAAAAGCGAGCGTATTTCATAATAATAGATTCTATGCCAAGAAAAGTTTCCTGCGGTTTTCCCAAAGTAGTACGCAATTTTTGCTGCACACAGTAACGAGCTGCTTCATATTGCAAATGAAATGATAAAAGTTGTTGATTGTCTTGTAGAGTTTGTAAATATTCTTCAAAATGCTCCCGCTGTAAATTACAAGAGCTTTTTTCTATAAACGACGGATAAAGCGAACTATTTGTATTAGAATTCGGATCCAAGGACTCCAAGAAAGATTTAAAATATTTTGCTCGGAGACCATTGAAACATGATGCTGATTTGTGCCATTGGTAAAGTGTATGTAGCTTTTGTTTATTTTTTGCATAAAACTGTTTATAGCAGTTGGATGTTAAGCAAATTTCCAAGGGCAATAAAGCTAAAATTTTGCAATATGATGCCACTAAATTTTTATCCGAACTTTCTACAATACATAAAGCAATATCTCTGATATTTGATAATATATGTTCTGGAATTTTGGGGTATTTGAGCAATGATTCCATTATACTTGAGCAAGCTTGAGGTTGTTTAATAGCAGCCAAAGTTACATTTTCACATATATTCAAGAAATCATCTTTCTGGGTTAATATTTCAAAATCTTCCGAGCATTCTAGTAAAATATTTTCCAACCATTTAAATATCGGCTCGGAAACATGCCACTTTAGTAATTCGGCAAGAAACTTCAATATTATGGCAAAATTTTCGGAGGAAGGAGAATGTTGATGTTGTTGTAATAAACGTGATGTTTGACGAAAGTTGTGATTTTTCCTACAATGATCTATTATTAAATCCAACAATGCTCGGTGCAAAGTTGGATATTTACTCCATAAAGTACAATTTGAGCTCTGACAGTTTTTAATAAGTAGTTCCAAAATGGAGGGCTTTAAAGCATACATGCCTATAATCGAAGAAGTCTGACAAGCCAAAGCTGTTAAGGCAGCCAGATAGAAATTAAATAACATTTCACATCTTGCCGCAGAGCCTGGAGTGGCGTCTACGGCATTAAGAGATTCCACTGTTTCATTAATACTCGAAACTATGTGACGATACGCTTCTTGCAGCAACGGAACGTTTTTAATAATTAATATTTCATGGTAAATTTTTATGAATAGCTTATAAGTTTTTGAATTGCAACTAAGTTTTACATCAGGTAGCGCTTCAAAATTTGTTCCCATTAAAAGTGTTATAAAACTTAAGGGGAGTTGTGTACGATATTGTCTTACAAGATTTAAGATCATATAAAAAAAGCTAGATTGCTGGTTATCGTTAAATGAAGATAAATGCTTTAGCTGTAGCTGAATTATGTTTTCGAAAGGATTTAAATTTTCAACACTTCTATCGTAGAGCAGAATTATGCAATAGAACTCATTTAAATTCACCACAGTTTCTTCACTTAACAAGTGACTCATATCGAAGCAAGTTGCGGCTACTTTGTTTACAGTTTCTCTTGCGTTTGATAAAATAGTGGCAGCAGTACCGAATTCATTTAGGTTAACACCTTTAGAGGCCAAAGCCTTTACAATTGAAGTGAAAGCCCCAATAAAGGATCCTACTCGAATTTCAGTTTGTTGTTTTGATGTAGCAGAGCTCTCTTCGGATATCATTTCCTCTCGACATGATTCGAGATCTTCAATAAATTGTCCCAAAAGACCGAAAGTGAAATCAAGTTCATTTAGAAAATATTCTGCTAATTGTTGTAAAATTTTGGTGCAATGTCTTTTAAGTTCAGCAGGCTGTTCCACCTCTAAGTGCCAACCAATAATTATATCGACAATATCGGTAAAATGACGTTGAAATGAAGTTTTGTAATTTTTCGCTAATTCTGCAATAGTTTCACTAATCGAAATAAAATTTTCAGACACTTCAGCATTTTCAAGATATTCCTTGAGCTGGACTAAGACACGTTCGCTGTAGGTTTTTAGATCTAGATTAACGGCATCGCATCTAAATGAAAATCCAAAAAGAAATTCGATAAATAAAACTTGAATAAGGAATATAATTTTTTTTAACTTTAAGTATATCTCCTAAACTAAAATTCAGAAAAAAATAGTTTTTTTGCACTACCAAATTTCAAGGTGTTGGCTTTAGTTTCACAAAAAATAAAAAAAAAAGATTTAAATCTAGTTTACGAGCCCTACTCCAAAAGAAGTTTACTTGGAACACTTTACAAAAAAAGTTATGTGAAGTGTATAAAATTTAATTTTAAACAAAAAGTATTGAGTGATAATTTTCGGGAAAACCCTTTGTTTTTCAGTTACGGACCTGCAAAGTTTTTTCGTATAATGTGACATTTATCGACTACGCAGAAAATTTTTAAAAAGCAAAGCCGGTGTTGGACACACCATAGAGCAGAGAATCTTTGCGCCCGCCGAAGGCCGGCAACGCAGGAAATCTTTAGAAGGCGAAGCCGTTGTTGGTCATGTCGTATAGCAGAAAATCTTTACGTTTAAATAAAAAAATGCTTTTTGGTCTTTAGCAGATTTTTTTTTACCTTTTTCTTGTTTAATTAGATAGCCGCTTAAAGAAACTTTCCAATTATATTCAGATTGTCCCATTCTGTCATCAAATACTCTAACTAAGGAACTAAGAGTTCGCAAAATTTTTCACTTTACATTTTTTGCTTAGAATTGCATTTTACACGCCGTAGGCAACTTTTTTTTTTTTTTTTTTGAGTGGTGCCCGTAAACTGGACAAATTTTTATTATACTAAAATTATGCATTTATTTAAAGATGTATTTCTGTGTGATTTGAATTTCTTTCAATAAAAAGGCTAGAGAATTTATAATTTGACAGTTTTGAACTAGTTTTTATTCAAAATGGGACGTGGTAAGGCTCTTAATAGTTTTAGTTTTATATTTTCTGTTATTATAGCAGGCACGCACTCTGTGTTTTAGATTTAAGTCTCTACGAATAAAAGCTTATAGCGGACATAGTACTACAAGTCCAAGGAAAACTTTTTAGTCATTTTATTTTTTGTTGCAGCGGCCATAATAGTAAACCTTCTGTGAAAATTTCAAGGCAGATAACAGAAGGACAGACAGTGCAGCGATAACAATAGGAACCCTAAAAATGTTTTTTTTTTTATTTTGTAATAAATTGTCTGTATTACAGTAATTCTTCTAATAGGATAAGTGATTACTTAATCGAAAGTTTCAACTCTTAATATATTGAACGCAAACAACTCGAAGTATATGTATGTTTGCTATCGTATCCGCTAAAGATTAAGTTTGTTCCGTAAATGAAAGTTGATTGTTGCCTTTATTTGAGCTATTTTTTGAAAGAAGATAGTTTAATGCAAACATACAAAATTAGGGACATAAGTTAGATTTTTCGATCAACGCTTTCAGCAACAATTACTGAACAGGGAAAATCCATGACAATGACTGTTTCCTTCATGTATTGGTGAGTTTCATTGAACTTTTAACGATTTTCATTATTTGCAATTGTAAAGCTGCGATTATATCCATTTATTCAACTGTAAATGCTCAAAAACCGTGATAGAAATGCTTAGATGGCATTATTTTATTCGATTAGGAAAAAAACATATTTTTTTTTGCGGAAAACAATTAGTTTTAAAGTCGAATATGTAGATGTTTTTCATAATATTTAGAACAAAATCATCTCACCTTAAAGTTGTCTTTAAAGCCATCATCAAATATTTACGTATACTTTTGTAATTTCCATACGCTTTTGTTAAGTGTCCCTTATAAATGGCAAAATCATAGCGATTAATGTAACCCATGATTCCCAAAATTGAGCTGGCATTTTCCAAGCATTCTACAGGACATTGACGCAATACAGTCAGCATATTGTCGAATAGAATATCAAATGAGCGACAAATGTAACTGACATTTGACTGATTACGCACTGCAGTTTCCAATTTCTTGCATAATTCAATAGCACTCTTTCGATTGTTTTCTATCATCAGTCGGCGAATTATTTTAGAAATTCTCAAATCCTCTGGCAGCATAGGTAAATTATGAATGCGACCAAATTTATTGCTGGATTCATAAGAATTAAGAGCCATCGCGTTTGCTGCTTTAGAACCTAAAATATTAGTTAATTATTATCTTATAGAAATTTTATTTTTTATTAAACTCACCTTCAAAATTTTGACTATTACTGTTAAATATATCTTTCAAGTTTTCCATCTGCACAGTTGGTTTATTCTCGTTAGAAGCAGAAGGCACATTGTCATGATAGACAATGTGGCTGGAATCAAGTTCGTTGTAGTGTGACCGTTGTTGACCAAAGTGTTGTTCTTGGCAATTGAAAATGCCTTGGGCGCCTCTTCCATTTAGAGGTCGCCAATGATTATGTGCATTTTCCTCTAAAAGATGATCTTGAAAATTTCCCACCAACTGAATTTGAGCATCTCTATCATTGTGCTGCGTTTGCCTTATTATAGTTGCAACCTTTTCTATACTTCCCGGATTGTAATCATCACTGTAGTCCATGGTTAGGAATTGATAAACAATTTTCCAAATAAGACGACATGAATTTAATGAGCTGAGTTAACACAAACTTTATTATTACAAATTTTTTCACAAAAGTAACCAAACACAATTCATATGAAAATGACAATTTAACTACGCATGTGAACAAAGCAATCATAAAGAGTGCCTTTTTTTAACAGATGATTTTGTTTTTATATTTGTCAATTACTTTGATATGTCAAGTATACTTGCTAAAATATTAATGTCTAAATACAATAGAACCAACAATTTTAACAAACCATTTGAAATTTTCTGCGAAGTTTTTCCTGTTTAATGATTATCAAATTATTAAGCTTGAGACACAACTTTCGTAATTATTTTTTATCCAATTTTTGACGTTTTTATTGTGTAGCATCACCAAGGAAAATTAAACATTTTATTCCATAAATATTATAAATTACCAAGGCGAATCAATTATAGGTGGTAGCGATGGCGAATTCGCGTAATTTTCGCCGAATGTCAAACTACATATTAAAAAATTGTACACAGATTTTTTATATATGATGTTTGACAGTTAGGCTACCGGCGAAAATCAATGAATTTACCATCGCTACCACCTTATAATTGATTCGCCTTGATATATTACTAAATAATGACAATCCTTTAATCAATGTATTTAATTGATTACAATTTATGGTGTTAATAAATTCTTAATTAATAGCTGACAACAAAATAAGAGAAAATTGAATTTTATTTACATATTTCAGTAATAAAAAGCATTTATTAATTAGTAATAAGTTATTTTATAAATTGTAGATAGAATTATTTTAATAATAATATACTAGCTAACTTATGGCATTTTACAAAAAATGCGATTTATACCTTCAGTTTTATATATTTTAATTATTTATTCACCTTATACAAAAACCTAGCCTTACGGCCATAAGCGCTATTATATTAAAAAAGTATAATGCGTAAATTTGTAATAAGATTTGAAATTATATAGTTATTGCTTCAAATTTATCAACAGTTAAAATTTAAAAATATAATATAAAAATAAAAATATAATATAAAAATATAAGTATTTTTGTCGTAAAGTGCACATATTTCCGCAATGAATATTCTCACGGAATTTCTTTTCCACGGAAAAAAATATGAATTCCGTGGGATTAAAATAACAACCAAGTGCCATTATCATAAGTTGCAGGGAGTAATTCTGTTTACTACTATGTAATTTTTCTTTTACTAGGGTGTCAGACGATCAAGTTTTCATTCAATTTTTAAAATTTCTCTCATTTTTTTACCAATACACTCTCACTTTAAAAACTTGCTGAGAATTTGCTTTCAAATTTTCGTTCAATTGAGTCTTTCAAATTTTCATTCAAGAGAACAGCTGATTGAAGTTTTTTCCTTCAAATTAATTTTTTTTTTTTCTTTACGACATCTTGCTTAAAAACTTGCTTTGAAATTGCGTGCAGCCTACGTCACAGCTTTCAATTTTTGTGAATTTTGACAAACAGTATGTGTAAATTTCTTGAAAGAGAATTGAACAAAAACTTGGCCGTGTGACTGCACTGTTATAATACATAACACTACTTTTTTTTTACTTTCTGCAGTCAATCAGAGGGGAAAAATTAATAACAGGAGAAAAGGAAAAGTGAAAAAACTCGCACGGATTTTTTCTTTATAATTGGGCACAATGTAGGAAAAATTATTTTATTGTTTGGGAGCCTATATAAGAGCGAACAATTTTTTTCGAAAATGACTTTTCTTATATAGATCGTAAATTACAGATGAGAATTAAGAAAGTAGCTTAATAGTTGCTACTATTAAAATTGAACCAGACATAAGTACCTAATCCACAAATAAGCAGTGGCAAATGTCTCATTAATATAATTATACAACTTATTATTAATTTTTTGTAATGTTATAGTGCAGTAATAAAAAGTAATATAAATATATTATGAGAAATGTTTTATTTTTGTTCAACTTTTAAAAATTTTCTTCACCGTTTTCGAAAAACATAATTTTCATTTACCTACAAAACAATTGTTAATGGCCCACTTAAGGTTGTTTTCAATTTTGGCTAGCAATAAAAAAAGGTTGCCCATCCCTGCATTAGATTATGCAGCCAAATGATAATTGCCTTTATAAAATTTTCAGTTATTTTCTTTTGCATTATGAGTGTTTAACAACTCATGTAGTCATCTGCTATAAATTCGTCTAGCTGGTTTGTAGTTAAAAATGTCTAAAGTTGTTTGTATTTTACTTTGTTTTTTTACGATTTTCAAAAAACAAGAAGAACAAAAATTTGCCTTACAAAGCAGGCATTTCTATTTAGAGCAATTATTTTCTATTTATCTTTCTGTTTTTAACATTCCCAACGCACAAAACAACAATTAAAAGCCATGTTGATTTTGCCAATGTTGTATATGTTGTAAAGCCGCTACTACCTAGTAAAATTAATGTGCCTTAAGGGCGGTTTACATGATCACAGAAGTCTTACGACATGTCAAATTTTTGTGCAGAATAGTACCAGTGGGATCGTCTAAACTAAATAAGTAATGAATCTGCACAAATTGAGAGAAAATACGGATGAAAATTTGACAGTCGTATGGCTCTCTTTGTTTTTTGGAAATTTTCAAAAGACAAGTACGAATCATTAGATCAGGGATGTATTTTCTGCAAACAGCTATTTTAGTTTTGGTGTGTTTTACCCATACCAATTGTGTAAACTCAAAAATAATCTGTCGTAAGATTTTTACTCTCAGTTTTAAAATACGGATGGAATTTGATAATATTTTCTCTTAGATTTTACGTACGTAAAGTCGTACCGTCTAAACCCCCCTTTAGCTTATACCATAGACAAAGGGATATTGAACAGGTGAATGCATTAGATCATGCGGTCAACATATGTTTGTGTTTTCCTTTGCGAGTTGTCAAAATTGGTGCTCTTTTTCTTATTGTATGTGTATATTGTGTGTGCATGTATATTTTATGTATGAGCTCAACTGCTGGCTTATTTTTCACAAAAACATACACACATATTGCCAGACGTTTTTTACAGCTCAACAAAATTTTACAAAAACAAAATTCACGCAAAAGCTAATGCAGTCACCTGTATCAATGTGCGTTGACCATAGACTTTTACTTAAACAGTGTTGGTTAACGTGAAAATTATAAATTATTAGAAGTGTTGGTTATTACGAAACATGGAATGAACACGGAATAAGGAAACAAATTCATACAGGAAATAAAAAAAAACGGATATTAAAAAAACGAATATGAAAAATGACTGAATTAAGTAATAACACAAAATTAAGGAAAGTTTTTGCTTTTAACGAAAGGTAACAATAAATATATTTCAAATTTCATAAAAAACACTACACATTTGTTTATTATTTTTTGCAACAGGCAAAATTTAAAAGCAGATATATAAAAAGTTAAAAGATTGACTAAGTACTAACTAAACTGTATTAACTGTATAAAGAAATATTTTTTAAAAACAGGTGCTTCAACCAATGTAACTTTTATAACAATGGACTTTTGTTAAAAGCAATTTTCAAAAGTCATATTCACAAAAAGTTGATTATACCTATAAATGTAAACGATGTAAATTTAATTTAGGTTTTGTTAAAAATAGCTTTCTCAACATCAAGACCAAACTATAATGTGCATGTTTCTCCTAAAAAATATAGTTTTAAAATTAAGTTAGTTTCAATGATATACAAGAATAACGTATAAAACATTTAATAACTATATACATTATATTATCCTCTGAATGGAATATAAATTCGTTATAATCTTTCGGGTACTAATATATTGGCAACATTTATTTTACTCTATGCGCGTACAAATGTCAGGTACAATGCCATGGAAATTACCACATGCAGCCAATTTTTAATAAAAAATTATAAAAACTTTACAATTACTTGCTGTACTTATATAACAATAAAATGTATTTCTAGAGTTATTAAACACACCATGTTCCATATATTTATTATTTGAAAATAACTATTTGTTAATTTTCTTTTTTGTAAAATGTATTAAGAACACTGGGAAAACAGAAGCATTCAAGTGCCTTAGTTTTCTGAAACGGTGCAAGCTATACTTTACTTCACTCCTTGCTATCTGTGTCATCATGTCCGGAAATGGAATAAAACTCTCTTGTATGGTCCGGTGAATAAAACTTTTTTGAAGTTAGACCGCGTGCAGGAGAGAGCGAAGAAACTTATCGGTGACAGACAGCTCTATTGACTCACTGAAGCATCGACGTAATGCGGAATGTGCTCTGATAAAATTAGGGAACTTGTTTCTGAAAACTGTGATTTTGTACGCGAAACACGTTTTTTTTATCAAAAGCGCATCCCTTTTTGGTCTATAACTATGGATTTAAGAGAAAATTCGTTTTTTTAGCCGAACAGTTCGTGTTAGGAATAAACTCCCAGTAAAGCTCTTTCCTAACACTCAGTATGCAAAGATTCAAATCGAATCTCCTACTTCCTATAACCTAATTTCCTAGTTCTCGCACAATGACTTGCACAAAGGAGAGATCATACCCTTAGTGCTGATCCCAATAAAACAATTCTTTTATGTTGATGATTAAAAGTTATTTTAAACTTTATATTCACCCCCATCGTATTTAGCGTAGACAATTTTGTAATAGATTAATGATAACTGTTAGGAGATATCTTTAATCTATTACTAAAATTTTAAAAACCGCTAATTTTATGCTGTGAAAATGTCAAACACGATAAGGGTGATTATTCTATTTTATTCCAAGTTTTTAATAGTAAGCTGACGATATAAAAATAATTATAGATGCAGGCTCCAAAGGGACCTGCAAAAGAAATAAAGGATGTGATTATATAAACACCAAAGAATGGCAACACATCCTGTAAGCTGTCAATAAAACCAACCGTAACCAAAATAGACATTTTTATCGGTTTTTTTTAGTTCGCTGTTATTTTGGCTCTACTATTTGTGAAAAACAAAAAGAAAAAAAGATTTTGAAAGTTCATAAGAAGAAAGTAATAGTTATCCTAATATATTATTATCAATTAAAAATCGGTAAAGTGGCAATTGTTGATTCTTTCCGCTGAAAGGATATGAACTGCTAAAAAAAACAATGTGTATTTTGATAGTTAATTTTATATTTGTAAATATTAGAAACTGATCAGCTCAAACAGTTAATTTTTTTTTAGCATACAGTATTAACAACAGCGAATCCTAAAACGCTAAACAAGTTTAAATTTAAGTAAATTTAGCAGGTCTCCTGTAGTGCTGGCAATGTCAGCAGTGGGTATCGAGTATTTACCAATTTTTGTGGATTCTTCTTACTCAAACGTAGTCACTTAATACGTATAGAGTAGTATTTTTTTTACTTCATTCGTGAGGAAGACTTTACGGCTTAAATGCAGCTGCATAGAAATAAAACTCTATCTGCGTTTAAAATAAAGAGGCGTACAAATTTCAATTTCTTTTTAATAACCCACCCCTTCCCAAACCGGAGAAGAGTATACAGTTTTTTTTTAATACAAAGTAGTATTTTTTGTACGTCGTGCAATACATTCTAAAATTCCATTAAAAGTACTAAGTACCCACAAGAAATTTATTAAGTAGTATCGAGGATAATAATTTTTGTCTACTGTTTTACTATCAAGTTTTAAGTGGTTACTCTACTAGTTAAGTTACCTCTATTGTTTTGATTTAAAAAAGTTGTTATTGGTTTTTCTGCAAATTCGAAACTATTTAAATTTATTTTTATTTTATTCACATTTTTTTTTAATTTATACATTATTCATTGAATTTCTTTTTTTTTCCTAAATTTTTGAACTCTTCTTCATCCGTTCTGTACGTCATTTTTTCTTTACGTAAATGAAACAACAATTTCTTTCTTGATATTATAAAAAATTGTTTTACATCTTAAGATTTATTTACGAACAATTAATAAAATATACAATAACACAAATTTACATATTTACAATATCTATGTACACATACATATATGTGTATAATTGTTTTATATTTTTGTTTTTATTGTATGTACCCTGATTTGATTTATGTCTGTATATGTTAATATATATACATATGTAATATACAATATACAAGCATATCTATTGTTTACACACAGACATGATTGATATACATATTTAATTTTAAAATATGTGCATTTGTATATAAAACTATGTTAAAATAGAGTTTGAAACTAATTATTTATGACTTTTAACTGTATTTAGAATTATTATTTTTTTAAATTATATTTTGATTAAAGTAGTAGGTTCAACATTTACGTAGTTACTATATTTGATTGTCGTAATATTTTGAATTGGCAATTGGTTCAAATGACTAAAAAATTATTTAGTTTTATTTTAACTGAACTAAACTTAAAATTATTATTTTTTTAATAATATGTTGTATATGGCTTTTGTTGCAATTGGTTTAAAATTTATATATATTTATACATTTACGTATGAACAGTTTATTTTGAAAGGGGCATAACTTTAACTTTGCTTTAACGCTGAGGCTAAATTACGAGAAGACTTACTTGCACTTCTATTCGAGGATGCTTGTTTCCCAATAAAAACTTCGGTCAGGTTTTAACATTTAAATGCTTTAATTTTTTTTTTGAAAAACTGACTTATGCCACTTTTAAATAAACGGCTCATATGTATGTATGTAGGTTATCTCTATATGTATGTATATTTGTTTGCAGTCTAGTTTCAAATAGTATATTTTCATTATTTTCCTCAGATTATTTACCCGGAGTTTTAGTTTCGATATTTGGTTGATAAAAAAAATATATTAAAATTTTTATTATACTTAATAAAATAATTAATATTTATTTTCTTCCTTTCCTTTCCTTTCCTTCTTCTTTTTTTCTTTGTGCTGAGTCAAGTTTCAAACTTATCTTTTGCGACAATTTGCAGTCATTTGTATTTACATGTAATTAAAAATAGTAAAAGTTATAAAATAAAAATCCATCAAAAAGAACAGGACAATAATCCATTTGTTGTCATAGCATTTGTTTACAAATAGTTGAGATCATTTTTTAAATGGGGTTTCTTGGTTGTGTTGGTTGGTTGGTTGGTTGGTTTCTTTGCATCATTTATTAATTGTTTTAATTATTTATTTATAATCTCTTTTATGTTCGGGCAGTGGCGGCGGGTGATGATCCATTGCAAAATTGCTGAGTATCAATCTCATTGTCATCAAACATATTTTCTGGTGCAGACCAGCGTCTCTTACGTGACATGGTAACATCCAAAGGTTGCGTTTGCGGTGGCTGTTGTTGAATGTGGTTATTTTTCAAATCGCTGGGTTGCGGACTTATACAATTGTTCAAACTACTCGTTACATTATAACTAGGATTTAAGATTTTTTGTTGATTATTTTTCAGTTCTGATTGTCTCAACTGCTCTTGCTGCTGCTGTTGTTGAGATAATTGATATATTTGATTTTGATAAAAGGCTGACATCATTTTTGGTGCGTCCATAACTACTTCTTTTAGCTGTTCATGGGGCAGTTGTGGCAGACCCCTAGCGTAGGCGTACGAAGACATTATTTTAGCCATTTCGGCATATGCCTGCTGTTGCACTTGATGGTGATGTTGCTGCTGTTGTTGTTGTTGTTGCAGATGATGATTTTGCTGTTGTATAGGCATTGAAAACGTTTGAGTATTCATTGCTGCAGAATAACACATCTCCGTAGTTGAACTTGTTGTTGGCAATGAGGGTGATTTTAAATGAGCTGCATTAGGGCTAGATACAGCCAAATGTCTAGACTGATAGCTAATGACATCATTTAACTGAGATAAAGAACTATTTTGTGACGTTTGAGATAATGGTGGCGTTTGTTGTCTCGGTTGTTCACGTTTTGTTAATGAGATGCATATATCACCGACTTGTAAACGTTGGCATTTCAGACCGAACATCTTAAGCGACATTTCTGGATTGCACGAGGCCCAACCTTGACCATACACAAAGAATGGATGATCCAATGACACTTCCATATCAACCTTTTTCACAAAAGAAAGAAACAAATTTTAATGCTGATTTTGATAGAAAGTTATAAAATGATATGATTGTTACCTTTGATCGGTTCCTATCGTAACTAAAAGTTATCACAGCCGTTGTAGGAAGACTAGTATTGATCTTAACAACAGTCGACTCGGCCAACTCATGATGTGGACTACGTTCAGCACATTGTATAAAGTCTTCGGTGCGCATATCCTCAACTCTGCGCAAGGATCCGTTTGCGAGTTCAATATAGTTACCTTTCTTAAAATTAGAAGTGGTACTATATGTTCTGAAATAAGATAACAGATAATTTATTATTAAGTTAAATAAGTTTTAAAAAATATTAATTTTACATGAGAACAGGAAAAGAAATAAGCTAATGCTTACTTCTCTCTCCTCAAAATAAAAAGGATTTTATTTTAAAAAATTTTTGTTGATAAATAATAAAACCATCGAACGTAATTTACATACCTCATGACAGGAATTTTATTTTGATCCGTCGCTATATCAATATTGCTTGGAGGTCGCAATATGCGATGTTTAAGCGAGCCTTCTTTGCCATTAGGCACTTTAAAATGGGAATCATTTTTTACATCAACAGCTGTTAAGTGTTCATTCACTTTCTCGTTCAGGTAGGTACCTGAGCTGTTGCTAGTTGCAGTTGTTCTTAACGCTGTTTGAGCAAGATAATCTCTTTTGTGTTGTTGTTGTTGCTGTTCAATTTCATTTCTATTGTTTGTAATATTTGGTGAAAATTGCTGATGTTGTTGTTGAGGTGTTTTAGAAATACCCACAGGTTGCGAAGAAGGCGCCAGCGCCATCATTGATGAAACTGTGGGATTACGCAGTGAAGAAAGTTTGCCAGTTAGAAATGTGGGATTAACAGCAGCGGATGAAGACGATGATGATGATGTAGATGGTGGTGGTATGGGTGGCGCTAAAGCTGTAGGGCTATATATTCCGCAGGCAGCGGCTTGTATGGCCTTTAGGTAGGTATCATTAGGCGAAAGAGCCGCATGCAAAGGTAATCCCGCCATGTAGGAAGCATGGGCAGCATGTATGGCGCCGGAAAACATTACCGGAGCTCCATAAAGAGCAGCATTATTGGCATATATTTGTTGATAGTTAAGAGGAAATCCAGAGGGTATTGAGCTGGCACTCAACTCCATATTTGTGAAGGCACTTTGGCTACGATTGCGAGTATCGCTATGTAATGGTTGCTGGTGATGAGATGGAATGCTTACGGGGGACATAATCCGTTCAGCACTTTCCTCGTTATCGTCGTTTTCTACGTCTATTGATGGTGAGTTAGATGAAGATGATGATGAAACATAGGAGTTGTTATTGTTGTTGTTGTTGTGATTTAATGATTCTATTTTAAAAGATGTTGTAAATGTTGGTTTTCTTATGGAATGACTCAAATCCAAACCCGTATTTGTTACAAGGTTCATAGGCACAAATTGGTAATCTATAACACGTTTATCTATGTTAATGCTGTTTTTGTTGTTATTATTTTTATTGTCATAAATGTCATTCTTTTGGTATGCAGGTTCTTCAGTTGAGGAAGTTGTTATTGAATCTATAGAGTGTTTATCACTTAGTTTAGCTGGAAATACTATTTGGTATACGTTGTTGTTGTTCTTGTTGCTGCAGTAGTTATTTATTGTTGATTGACCAAAATAAAAGCGACTGTAATTCACCAAAGATGTTTTGTATTCACTATTTGACATGCTATAATCCAAATATCCAATTAAAGCTCACACACGCAAATAAATGTCTACAACCACACTCATTATATAATTGTATTTTTATTATTCTAGATTGTTTTAATATGATTTGATATGTTTTAAAATCGATTCAATTCACTTTTTCCTTAATTAAAATTAGCAACGCAAATTTTTAAATATTATATCAATGTTGCAACAATATTGTTTTTTTTATCAACTTTTAATTTTAGGCTTTTAAAGCTTTTGCTTTATAAAGTATTTTGAGAATCCAATTAAATAATTGCTGTTCACAACGCAAGTATGATTCTGCAATAATAATTAACAGCCCGATTCTGTGAATTCTTGATAAATTTTTTATCAAGATATTTTGTCAAGATTTTTATCAACTAAAAGTTCGGTTGGTATTCTGTGGAAACATTGATAAATAAAAAGCTTTTGAAATTCACCAGTGTGGTGAATTTCTATTGACAGTTGATTTAAGTTAAATTTATTAATTTAAATTATTGGGAAAAGCAAAAATATGGATACACCAACTAATTAAGTACTTTTAACCGACTTCAAAAAAAGAAGGAGGTTATACAATTCGACTGAATGTTGTTTTTTTATGTTTGTGCCTGCAGAACTAAGACATTTCTGCGCCGATTTTGAAAATTTTTAGTAATCTGATAGATTATGCTTACAGATTGGTCCCATTTAAAAAACAGTTCATAATCTTAAAAATTAAAGGGTGTCCCGATACAACATACATATTTTTACGTGTATTACGAACTGTAAAGGGCGATTCTGTAAAATTCAAAACGACTGCGCATTACTATAGCTCCCAATAACAAAAAGTAATACAAAAATAAATCTTAAAAAAAAAACGGTGCCCCATAATTGATGTAAATTTACTTATATGGGCCGTTATAGACAAACCACTGCAAATTTGACATAATTTTGATTGATATGGTCGTTATAGACACAAGTATTTACATTAAAATTTAAAAATTAAAGAGTGCGCCAAGAGTTTATTTAATTTAATGTTTATGGCCACACTTTTGAACAGTTGTAGACAGACAGCTGCAATTTACAAGGAACCTGTTTTGCTAAGTCTGCTATAACAAGAAGAATAGAATTTGATTTTAGAAATTAAAGGGTGTTCCCAAAATAATGTTATTTGTTCTATATGGCCGTATTTTTTGACCCGTTGTTTACAAACACCTGGATTTTAGACTGAATGTGCACTACATTGTTTGGTATAATAATAAGTATAAAAATGTTTAATTATAAATTAAAGGGTTTAACAATAGTTGATATAATCTGATGTGTATGGGCAAATTAATGATCCGTTATAAACAGACGAGTGAAATTTAAAAGAACTTGATTGCTTAATTTATTACAAGAGCAAGTATATAATTTGAATTTTAAAAATAAAGGGTTACTCTATAGTTGCTGTAATTTGATGTATATTGCGAAACGATTAAACAGTTGAACAAGTATAAAATTTGGAGATATAAGAGTGTCCCAATATTTAATGTAATGTAACTTATGTGGCCATACTCTTGAACCGTTATAGGGAGACAGATGAAATCTGTCTTAAAGTCGGTTTTTTTTTGCAAGAATTATTACAAATTAATTGGCTATAAAGAATATTAATAAACGTATAGATTTGTATAATTCATTAACCCGTAAAAGAAACCGAAATATTTCACACAATTATTTCTTCTTCTATTTTTCTAAAAGGATACGTAAATTTGTTCACGTATTTTAAAAAAGAATCTATTATGTTGATATTTACTTGAAGCGTGCACCATTTACCGAATTTAAATACACACACACAAAATAAAAAAGAGTTATCAATACCAAATTCGACTTTGATAAATTATCAACTTAAAAGCTTTTATTTTTTGTAGTAGAATACCAAATCTTGATAAATATTCAAAAGTTGATAAATACTCAATGTTTTGAACTTATCAAGTGCACAGAATCGGGCTGTAAATATATTGTATAATTTTTTGTTGTTTATTTATTTTTTTGTGTTTTTTAATTAATTTATTTTTTGTTAATTCATTATGGCTGTTTATAGTAAGTTTGTATGTTCTCTTCACTACAGAGTGAAACGATGTCGAAAAGTTTCTCATGCCACTTGTTATCATTTCTCTAAGGACCTTAATGGTGCATCAATTTGTCTGATATCTATATATGCTCATGTTCAGACAAACATGCGTTTTAAAATCACAAACGACTAAACTTGAGATTTTAGATGTACAACGATTGATATTTACAGATACCTGTGTAATCGCCAATTTGAATCTATATGAGTTTATCAGAACATCGGCGATATTCGCCAGAAATTTTGAAAATAAAAATTATGGAATTAATCCATAAAAAGCAAAAACGTTTCTATATGTCGAACTTGATAATTCAAATTTATTGTTTTCAACTAGCGAAAAGAAAACGGTGGCATGTCATGACGTGCAAAGACATATTATGTCGCACTAAAAAGTGACATAATATCAAGGACATGCTGTGTTAAGTGTAAAAGTTATGGCACTTTTATAAGTGACATAAAGTCTATCGACATTATATCTTTGAACACTATGACATGCCACCGAAAAAACTTCTGCTATTTCACCAATTAAAAGAACGTCCAACAGTTGATTTTACTGTATGGCCTTACTTTTTTTTGAAGTCGCTTTAAAAGCAAGTAAAAAAAAAACTGAAATTAATAAGTGTTCCAAAAGTAACTTTATTTTTACAGGGCCTTATTTTAAATTTAACTAAAGTATGTTTAACTATGAACGCTCTAACAAGTTTAAAACATAAACTTAAAAATTAAGGGGCGAGCCATATATGTTACGGAACCCTTTTCAAACTTACACTTGGTGGATTTACTTTTTTTGCTGAAGCTAAAAAAACTTAGAATGAAATTTTCTTACATGTTTCGTGCTTCATAAAAATTATCAATTATTGAAAGTATTCATTAAACATTTCAAAAATTTAAAAATCAACAGCACAAGATCATTAAAAAGTTTAAACACAGGAAAAAAAAAATAAATAAACTGAACATATTAAGGAAAAATGCTTTTTTCCTGCATTCACAATTATCAAGGGATATTGTTCCACGGCAAGTTTTATAAAAATTAAGAAAATTCCTCATAAGTCTACTCGAAAATTAATTAGAAAATCTCTTTTCAATATTAAGTTATAGATGTATTACTTGTCATAAATGTTTATTAATCGGGAAAATGTATTAACTTTTCTCTTTTTCTTTTGCTAATAAATAAAAAATGACAAAAATTATTTAAATTGCAATATAAAACGAAACACGTTAAAAATAATTTTTAGAAAAAAAAAATTGTTTCATACTTAAGTGAAGAGCATAAAAGGTTCGATATAGCCGATTATGGGAGTATAGGTCTCATACTTGTTATATCTTGTTTATATCATTTTTATTTTGATTGTTGCTTAATCCAAAAATAGTTCTGATCAATTATTGAAAATATTTTTTAATTTTTTTTAAACCAAATTCAAAAACGCTAATAGGTATCTAGTGTTTTTCACACGTCAGAATACACCGGTCCGATTCGTTTTTTTTTCAAATAATATTTTTATTTTCAGCTTGAATTATTTTTTTAGTTTTGTTTATATTATTTGATCACTTTTCATTTTTGATTATTTCTTTGAGCATTTTTTCCCATCACCGTCCTACGGCTGGTGTTCTTTTTTTTGCTAAACTACTTATACTACTACTTCTCACTCTGATTATTGAACTCATACTAACACGACGTAACTACAGACAGCTAACTAATCGTTTGGCATTCTCGTAGAAGCAGACTCGCGCAAACAACGAACGCAACACAAGACAACACCACACTATACCAAATACAACAGACGAACTGACTAACAAAACAAGAAAAAAAAAATCAAGAGAACAATAATAAAAATAAATAAATAAACAAATTCTACTACAACTTCTAGTGCAACAACAACCGCCAGAGAATAAAACGTACTCGTGCTAGTGTTCATACATTAGGCAGCCCACCATACTAACTCACGTTTGCACACACTTTACCTAATTCCAACAACAACCAAAACGGAATTTCTATCAATCCAACACAACTAAATAGCCAGCAAACAAGTCTTGTCTGTCTGCCTGTTTATCTGTCCGTCCGTCATACAACGTACATAAGCATAGAGTAAACAGGCAGTTGAACACACAAACAATCTAGCAAATCTATCTAGTCAGGCAGCCAGCGAATCGACCAACCGTCCATCCATCTATTCATCTATCCTCGTTTGTGTTTGCTGAAACATTCTTCGACTACGGCTAGCTACATATTATATCGTCAAATACATTCAAGTTCTACGAACACTCGCAACACATGATCGTACGTACAACTAAAAAATTCTTTATTAAAAAACATTATTTATTTTCTGAATTTTATTAATTTAAGGATGACCAGACTTTTAGTTTATGAAATTAACTATTTATAGGTTGTACTAATTAAATCTTTAAACTTAATTTTTATATATAAAAACATAAAGGACATAGAATAATTATGTATTTTATATGTAGAAACAAATTGGGAAAATGAGATTAAAGGCTCTAGTTTTCTCGAAAATTTCCATGATCATTTCATCACTAAAATTGAGCAACGTTCTTCTTTTGCGGTTCTTTTTAAGCGGTTTGATTTGGGTTGGTGTCTACATTTTGGTTTATCATGTTTATTTATCCGCCCTTTTGCTTTTTTACTGTTTACTGTTTGGCGGTCTTGATATGTTTGTTATGTGCAAAATAAAATAAGTTCAATGTTAATTTTGATATTTGATCAACAAGATTTGTACTACACAAACGGCGCAAGGATGATTACGGCTAAATGTGATCGTTTTGGCCACAGTTTTCTTTGATATATCCAAAGTATTTGCCAAAGAGTTGTCGAGTCAATAAGGAATAAGACCACTTTATTTACTAGACACTGGTATTCAAAACTACAAAGACCTATGAAAGGACAATGTTTTGCCACGATTGGGAGTTAAAAGTCGCATTGCTAGAAGACCTCACCAACTAGCGTTTGTCAGACAGAGAAAAAGAGAGAGACTACTAATGTATAAATCAATATTTTCCAAGAAAATTTATAATCTTGTCTTTTAAGCAAACAACTTAGACCTTTTATTTTAAATTAAATTTTTTCAGTACGAGTATGATATAAAAAACGAATTAACTAAAACGACAGAATAAATAAACAGGAAAAGTTTCGGGCAGTAATTGAGTTTTATTTTCACGGGCTGTATTAAGTACTTGTAGTAGTTACTGAATAGACTTCGTTCTAAGAGTTCGTGAACCAATATTCCTTTCATTTTAAATCCACAACAAACAGTAACACTTTCCAGACGTATTTATTTTTTGACGATCATTGTGGGTCCTTCGAACCTCAATGCGTGAGTAAAATAATGAATTTTTGTTAAGAGAAGTAACACGCAGGTATTAATAGTGACTAATTAAATTGCATTCCCACGACAATTACATTTATGCTTCGGAAAAATCCGAGTTTTAATCAACACAAAATTGTCGACTCACCTCAAAGTTTTTTCCTCATAAAATCATATTATTTTTATACCATTCACCACAAAAAGTGGATAAAGGGTATATCTAAGTTTGTCATTTTGTGAGTAATTTCTACAATATCCATTTTCCATAAAGTATATATATTCTGACTTCTTATCCATAGCGAAGTCGATTGAGCTATGTCCGTCTGTGTCCGTGTTAGTGCTGAAATCAAGTTTGACTTCACCACCACGCCTTCTCCAATTTTTTCATGTCATTTGGAACAATAAAGTAACTTCAATCAAAAAAAATAAATATATGGGGCGATAGAGTATTAAAAAATATTTTCTCAGTTACGGGGCTCTGAAATTTTCAAAATTTTTTGAAATATCAATATCGGTATCATTTTAAAGCTATTGAAGAGATCTTTAAGGAAATGCTTAAATTTTTTAAAAATGCTTTAACCATTAAGAGCTGTATTATTACCAACACTTTTTTTTTAAATTCTGTGTCACACCAATGTTTGCATTGATAATGCACTCTTAATTGTTATACATAATAATTTTTTTATTGTTGTAAATTATTATTAAATTTATGTTTCTGAATTGATTTTGAAAATTAGCAATATGATAGACTATGCTAACAGATTGGTTCCCTTTAAAAAAAAAAAAACAGTAAAAATTTTTAAAAATAAAAGGGTGTCCTCATACAACATACATATTATTTACTTGTATTATGAACTTACTGGGCACTTTTTTAAAATTTAAATGGCTGCGTATACTAAAGCTCCCAATAACAAAAATTAATGCAAAATTAAATTTAAACATTAAAGGTGACGTAAACTGATTTTGAACTGAAATTTGGATTTGGAAAATAAAGGGTGTCTCAATAGTTGATGTAATTTGATGTACGTGGCCGAATTTTTGAACCGTTATAGAGAAAACGCTTAAACATAAAAAGGGACCTATATTGTTAATTCCGCTATAACAACAAGTTTATAATTTGAATTTAGAAACTAAAGCGTGTTCCCAAAATAAATGTACTTTGATCTATATGGTAATATCTTTTGAACCATTGAAAATTTGGCAGAATATCCACTACTTTCTTTGGTATAATAAGAAATAAATATTTGAAATTATAAATTAAAGGGTGTTCATTTCATTTTTCATTTCATGAAATTTGATGTATATGGCCAAACTGTTGAACAGTTATAGACAGACGGTTGAAATTTACAAAGAACCTGATTGGTAAGTCTAAAATTTGAATTTTCAATTTAAAGAGTGGTCCTTTAGTTGCTCTAATTTGATGTATATTGCCAAGCTGTTAAACAGCTGAACAACTATAAAGTTTGAAGATGGAAAATAAGGGTGTCCCAATAGTTAATATAATTTGATGTATGTGGCCATATTCTTGAACCGTTATAGAACGATAAATGAAATTTGTTTTGAAGTTGGGTTTTTTTGCAAGAATTGTTTAAAGAGTTTATTTTTCTCCCTTCATCTTATGTAGACAACACCCTTGTTAGGCGCGACTTAAGTGGTAAAAATCACACTTTTGGCAGTATCCATTTATAGTATGGAATTATAATACGTTGTTATTTTTATTTTATAGTATGTAATTACAGTTTTTCATAACTATTATTTTCTAATTTATGACTAAACCAAATTTAAAAAATATCTGCTGTTTTAAATCTTAAATTTCGAAATTTACCAATTCAAAAAGATTGAAGTAACTTGGTCAAAAGTGTTTTAAAAACTTTTAAGATTTCTTAACTATTTAAAAGAAAGTTTTTACTGCATCAATATTTTAAATTTTGTTGGATTTTTTAATATTTGGATGTTTTTTTCCAGTTTTTTTAATAAAAAAAAAAATTAAGCAACTAGTGTGACAAACTCTAACACGCCTCTAAATTTTTTGAGGTGATTATCTTTGATTAAAGTTTCGAAAAACACAACTGGTCAGTCTAATTAACATACATAAATACAAGGCATTCATTAAAATTTGTTGATGAGTCTGACCTGATCGTTTTTAATTTTTTTGTTTGTTTTAAATTTTATTTTCTTCCTCAAATACTAAATATACACCAGTGGCATCTAAAAAACCAATATAAACCAACAAAATATTAAAATATGCGTCTGTTCGTATATCAATTCATTCGCATGTTTGCCCGTCGTTCTGTGCTGCCTTTATATCTTGTGGTATGATATTGTTGGCTGGGCATTAAACATGATCATCATCATCATCATCATGATCATATTAAGTACACACACAAATACATTAACAAACATTTTATAAAACCTTTCAATCTCTGCTGGCTGTTATAACAGCCAAAGTACTAGCAAGTTGTGGCATTTTTACAAAAAAAAAAAAGACAAGAAATAAAAAAGACAAACAGGTACCAATTCTTGTTATACAGGTTTTCTTTGTTTTTTTTTCTTTTTCCTTACTCCAATACTATACTACTACTACTATCACTAATACTACGAGTTGTACTTACTACAACTGCTTGATAGTGTTGTTGGTTTTGATATCAACTTCTTTTAGTCTTTTAATCATTAAACCATTTCGATTGTGTAGCACTCCAACACCACTTATTAGTCTATACTCTACCAATACCATCGACCAAGCGACCGACCGTATGTTCATAAAACAAAATGTTCACTTGAGTGAGTCCATGACGTTGCGTCCCAAATAGTTTTTGTTACGATTGATTTGATTTAGAATTTTTCTTATTTATACAAAATAGTATTTATTTATTTGTTTGAAAAAAATAATTCCATTTTACGTTTGAAAGTTTTATGGTCAGAACATAAATGATTGGAATCTTTTTATTAAAATTTTTTTTTACATAAAAATTTTAAACTTTTCAAAATAAAATCCTTTTTTGGTGCTATATTCTATTATCTTGATTAATTATTTAAATTACCGATATTGATTACTGAGGGTCAAAGCACGTCTCAATGGCCATTTCGTTACCGCTTACTTAACTCTTCCGAAAACTTCTGACAAACATTTTAACCAAACTAAAAATATTTGTCCAAACAATAAAGCAAAGACAAAAATCATAGTTTAAGCAAAAACAACAATAACCAGCAGTAATTCTATTTTTCTTTCTCCACTGTATACGGCTGACTTTTCTTCGGCTCTTTTATACACTTGAAAGAGGATGAAAAATAAAATATTACATATAAATAAATTATCGTAGTGTTTTGTGATATTTTATTTTTCATCCACTTTCAACTGTAAAAAACATTTTTTTCGACATATTTCGTGGGCGTGGTACTTCCAAAACAAAATAAATATTTATCATCGTCTTGGTAACTGTAATTGGAAGCACCTTGAAATATTATAAAAAAATAACTCTCTTATTAATATGAACAATATAGCGAAAAACTGGTTGGATTGGAATAATGGGCGTGGTACTTCCAATACAAAGTAAAAAGTTATCATAGTTTGCAAAGAAAATTATAACACGTAGAGCCCTGTCTTTTTTTAATAGAAACTTCCTTAATAATATGCGTAGTCTAGCATTGGATGGATTGGGGGAGTGGGCGTGGTAGCTCCCATAAAAAGTGAAAATTTGTTGTTGTTTACTTGGAGAAGTGTAAGGGATACAAGTAACTTCCATATTACTCTTCGTAATTAAATAAAAAAAAACTGGCTGGATTTTAAAAATGTTCGCGGTACGAGTATTCCCTTTCGTGTAGCGAAGCGTGCCGTGCTAGCTAGAGCCTACATTGCAAAGTCAGTTTTAAAATTAGACATTCATATCAGAAAAAAGCTTTTATACTTAGGAAATTTGACCGTATCTTCATAAGAATATTAATTTAATTTAAAGCAAAAGTTGCCCAAAAACTTCTGTAAGCTGTTAGGCAGCTGTTCAACTGGTCATAAGTTTTTATTTAAAGAAGTAGATCTTTTAAGGTTACCTCAGCCAACTGAAGCTGGAAAGTATCTTGTGATATACAATTAACAAGCAATTTAGCACATATTGACTTTTGTTGGCTACGTAGTCTTTCTAAGTATTCACGAAAGCCCTCAAGGGGTATTCCGAAATTTGAAGTTCCCTTTATGTATTCCATTTAGAAAAGTTTCTAAAAAATATATAATAAAAGGTTAATTAGCAAAAATATATATATATTCCCGATGTACATCGTGAATTCGAAAAAGTCACATAAAAGTTGACGCAGAAGAAATTAAAAAATGTGCAGATAAACTGGCTGGTCCAGATTTACACCATGCCATTTTTATTAGAAACAAAACATAAGCAACGATAACATCTCCTCAAAATGCAAGCCATGCCATACTGCTTACCGATCTATAGAAAAATTTCATTCTAGCTTGCAGTAGTATTGTGCATTCAGGTCAGCCTATATTTCAAACTAAAAAAAATGAAGCCAAAATAAAATCAAATTATAATAAAATTAAACAAATTCTAACAAAGATTGAATTGTTTCGTGAAACAAGCAGTCTCGCATTGTGTGGGAGTTCTGTGAGCTCCAATTTTAGTAAAATCAAACAGGACAACAAGGAAATCGTTAAAACGCAGAGAGGTTAATCTCTAGAGAAATTTAAGTTTTTAATTGAACATTAGAGGAACACCTAAAAAAAAGACGTACAAGCAAACCTAGCATAAAATGGACGAGTTAATTTCTTCAGACACTCCTTATTAAAAGTATAAAGTCACTACTGCCAAAATTAAAAACTGCTGATAGCAACGTAAATCGTTCATCAGAATCACAAATTATTAAGAAATAAAAGCCTGCTTCGGTAACCAGGAATCATTACCTTTGCGCCATGCGGAAATATCATGTCGTGAGTACTTATTTCAACATTTAGTTAATAGTTTTTTAAGCACGTTAAAGTAATTGGAAAGAATTCTTTTAAAGATCTGTTTCTATTTAATGTTGGGATTTTTTCCTGTTATTATTGTTACTACTTTGTGGTGTAAAAAATATATATAATTTTATAATAAACGATTTGATCGATTACTGTTTGTTACATGAAAATAAATGTTAATGTTAAATTCCTATTAGGTCTTCTAAGTCGACGATGCGACGTGGTTACTACAAGTGGGTATTAAATTATAAAGAAAAAAAAAACTTAAATTGAGTTGGAGATCATTGTCCTTATCAATATTTGTTTTTTTTTTCTTTTAATGCGTTGAAGAATTTCGAAACGAATGCATTGCATACCAACCATTCATCTATCTATCTGCATTATATGTATGTATTTATATGTGTGTACGTCCAACCATCCATCCAGTCGATCAACCAAGCAGTCATCCATCTAAAGCCAGACAAATAAGTTTTTTTCTTTTTTTATATATATTTGTTGTTCTATTGCCTTTTTAATGTTTGAAATTTTTCATTTCAATTTTAAAATTTTTTTCTTCATTAAATGAGAATTGTGTTACTATTTATAACTATAAATCCCTTCTATCCACTGCATGATAGATTCTGATAGACTGTCTTCGTTATTTGCGTACTAAAGTGGGATTGAAAATCTGTCTAGGAATATATATTTGTATACGACTTTCCATACGATGTTCCATATGTAGATATGTCTGAATATTTATATGATTCTTGTCTTTTTGTTTTTTGCATGTGCGAATATATTGCGTTTTTGTTTGTCTATTTTAATTTGCGTAAAAATAGTATTTATCGCCGGTCTACTGAAGTTAATGTCTGGCAATAGAATTTTTTTTTTATTTATATTGTACTAAATATATTTCTTTTCATGTATTTTTCCACTCACGATTAACGGATTTTTAAGTTGATAGAATCTCTTTTTAGTGCAAAATTTAAGTCGGTCAACGTTATGGAGATTTTTATGTGGGCTTTAATTACTTAAATAGATGAACACATGGTTATTTAAACTATTTTAAATAAAGGATGACAATTAGGTAGTTGATTTTTTCAAGCTCATTTTTAAACACTTAAACTCGTATTCTTTTAGTAAATTAAAATTAGCAGAAAAGTAAAAGGTAGTGTCATTCTGATGAGAAATTCATATCTCGATTTTATCTTAACTTTTAACAAAAAAAAATTTCTGCACTTCACTGTATCATTACAGTAAAAGGAAGCTGAACCACTGGGGATACAATTTAATAAAAATGCCTACCATAAATTTGCTTTTAATACTCAAGAATTTTTCTTTGTATGTGAGGGATAGAAAATGCTATAATTTTCCACAAACTATTTTACTACTGGTTTCTGCAATCATTTGGATTTCAGATGGTCTCGCGCGACAAGCGACATGCATTTGAGCTTAGAATCGGGGCTGCCAACTGAGTCATTCAGACGTTGATTTAGGTATAAGTGGTTAAGGGACGCAGTCAATTAATTCCCACATCATATTAAGAATAATTGGCCGCGGGGATATTTGGCACATCTAATGCTGCCCGATACATTTTAATACAAAGGCATATACTATAGTATCTATGCGTCATGCTGGATCTTTTGTTACACCTCAGAATTATTGGAATAGTATATAAACTACTCGTAAAAGCTTATCATATCAAATTTACTTATATTTCTTCTTCTTTCTTGGTTAGTTTGCAAATACAGAACTAAAAAAAAAAAACTATAAATGATAATTTCTTTTAGCAAAATTATATGAAAAAAAAAACAGTTTCAAAGGGCTTCGAAGTTAATAAAGTTTTGTCGGTCATAGTTGACATCCATGTTTTAATAATATATTCTAAAAAAAGCGACGCCCGTTATTATAAGTTAACAATAGTTAAGATTTTGTACACACAGAATAAAAATTGGTTAAAATTCGTTTGATATGTTTAAAACTTAATTACTTAAATAATTATTTGACTTTAAATATAAATCAATTCTAATTTTGACTTATTTTTAATATTAAAAGCTAAAAAATTATATTTGCGTCCAAATGTTAGTTGTTATACCTTTTAAAAAAAGTTATCCTGACCGATTTGTGTCTTTACTAAAATCTATTCTATTAAATGGAAGATGTAACTAAACTTATTCAGTACATTACTACTGAAAACCAAATTTTGGTAGTTAGAATCATCAAAATCGATTGTGTCTTCTAAAATCGAAAAATTTTTGACATAATAAGAATGAATGTACACATTACAAAAAAAAAAAAAAAAAAAAAAAAATCATCAATATTTCATTTGAAAAAAAAAAAAACAAAAAAAAATTTGTTAGTGGTGAAAAGTTCTCCAATATTGTTAAAAGGTAAGTCCAAAATCAATCTCAGAATGACGTTTGTAAATTAAAAAAAAATTCTATAATACTTAATACACTGTGCAGCAGCAAAACATGCGGTATGGGATGGAAAGTTAAAGAAATTTTGTGGAAAAGAAGAATCATGATGTAAAGAAAAGAGTAGGCTGAATTCGATGGGCCGAAACATGAAATTTATAATCTTATTCCTATAATTTCTTTTTTAAATAAAAGTAAATATTAAAATATTTTGTATTATTTAATTCACAATAATACTTTATAGTCACCCAAGAATCATTTTTTTTTAATAGTTGTGAGTGCTATATTCATTCAAGTATTACAAACGAATTCAAGAGAATACACACAACCGACAAAATTTGATTGGCAACAAATTCGGTTTTTATAACGAATTTTTTTTCTCTGTATAACCTGCTTTAAAATAAAGATATAGATTAGTCCGTTTGATTAATCTGTTAACTAGTCGTTCATTTATATGTAGCTATATATATACGAAATAAAGTGCCAACTTTTACTATTGGTTACTTATAATAATGGACCTAAAGATTTTTAATCTAGAAAAATTACTATTTTGATGGATGATTGGTAAAATTATTTTGGGAATTTTCCTAATATTATTTATTATATTCTGCTAATATCCCATAACATTTTTAAATAAAAATACAATTTATTTGATGAAGGTTTCTATGTTCAATAAGCCTTACGTCTGTATTAGGAGTAGGCATATAACCAACCTAACGCAGAAGAAAATGCAACAAAAAGTAAAAAGGTGGTTTGTTTGTTGCTAATTTTTGTTAAAGCCTTAAAATTTTCTGCATTGGCTTCTAAAATAACTCTCGTATTGTTTTTCTTATATAGGAAATGACATTTCTAAAAATTTAGATAAAGTTTTCCTGATATTGCCAGCTTAAACAATTGATCGTCAAGTTTCGTCAGATCTCAGTTCTTTAAGCCAAGTACGAAACTGAGCGCACTTTTCGTACGGAAACAGCTGATTGTGCTTTGTGTTATACATTCAAATGCAATGAAGACCTACAGTGTTAAATTTTAAGTTTTAAACACATTAAATTAAATTTTTAACACAATAAATTAATTTTTAATTGTATATAAACACTCGTATGTTTATGATTTAAGCGATAAACACCATTGAATTTTTTAGTACGGTTGGTCACAAACAGTGCTGCCACAACCAAAAAATTTTTACAACCAAAATTTGCTTTAAAAGTTACCAAATGAGAAAAAAATAACCAAATTTCAATATGTAGTATTTTTATTAAATAACATTTAAAATGGATACAGCGATTTTAGTCACAGCTGTTTTATTTTCAGTTGCAATTCGAAAAATTGAAGAATATAAAAGCTTAAAAAATATAACATAAAAAATATGTACATGTGTATTATTATTTTGGAGAAAAAATAACCAAAATGAGAAAAATATTCACATCTCCACATTAAAGAAAAAAATAACCACTTTTGGTTAGAAATAACTAAAAACGGCAGCCCTGGTCACAAACACAAAAACAGCAAAAAGCTTGTAATGTTTTTTATAAAAATTTATCTTAGAACATTAACAAAAAAAATGTAATTGTGTATGTGAATGTTTTTAAATACATACATATATAAAATATGTTCTTTAAATGCCTTTTCATTTTAAAATTGTGTTTGTTTATAAAGAAGTTATTTTTGTCAAAAGTACGAATTTAACATATATGTGCAACTGTGGCAAATTAGGTACTAAGTTAATGTAAGTACATTGTAGACACCTACATTTTTTTAATAAGTTACCTAAGCATTTGACAGGCTTTTTGTTGGATTTTTGACATAAGCCCAAGTTATCTTATGCACATTATAGTTGGGCCTTAACCCTGCTACATTCTTTAAGAAAGGGATAGAGGAGAGAGAGATAAGTTTGGTGGTGAAAGTAGAAAGATAAAGAGAGAAGCTTTTTTATATTCAACACTGCCATCGACGTAAAAAAAACCTCGTTTAAAGTTGCTTTGTGTGGGAGGTGCTGCGCCTGTTGTTTAAATCCATAAAGATTCTGCATACTTACTAACTGATTTGTTTGCACAAGTACACAAACAACAAAATAATTTATAATAGTTTAATAATAAATAATTACAGAATTTGCAACAAACGCTTTTTGAATTTTGAATTAAGTTTAAGGATACTAAATATTCTAGGTAACAGTGATATTCTCGAATTCCTGACAGCTATCATTCATAAATTGTTATTATAACATATAAACTGGATTTTTTATTTGAAACTAAGAATATTAATTTGTTGTTTTTATTACAAATAGTTTTACGACACATACAAATATACTTTTGCTTTTTGTGTTACCTTTCCTTCTATTCCTGTTCCGATAACTTCTAGCTCGACAGAAACAAAAACAATAAAGTTACAAAAAATTTGAAAACGGTAGAACAATTTTCTATTTAAAAAGAGATAAAAAAATTCACTCTAAGGGAAAGTTCGATGCTTGCAGTTCCAAATCCAAAAATTCAGGTTCAATTGTCCACGATAGTATCAGAGTCGCTTATACAAATTGTCAAGTCTCTCGCTTTTGCAGTTAGCTACATAATATACGTTTTGTATTGTTTTTGTAGTGCCACGCCTTCTAAATGCTTTTCGTTTAAATGTTCTTCAATATCAATGAAGCTTAGATGAATAGAAAAAATATTTGAAGCCGATGCAAAGGTCAATATACTTTAAAAGAAAATCGTAATTATTGTTGTAGCAACTAATTACGCTTTAAACGACGATTATCTAAAGTTCTCTGTGTCCAATTAATACTTAATGCCTCAACATACACAGTTCTAGTACAAAATAAGATAATGTAATTATATGTAATTTTTTCTGTTTAAATGAAAGAGGTATAAATGAAGAGCTTATGTTGCTTCTGATTTTTTGTTTGTTTTGTAATATAAAAAAAAAAATAAAAATAAAAAAATTATAGTAAAAATATTTTCATCATCATAAATTTAGATTATGTGTCATTGCTATGCTGTTGACGTTGCTTTTTTAAACACAAAACAAAACAAGTACCGACTGACTGACCATTGTTGTTGCCAATAAACAACAGCATGACGATTACGTTTAATACATACTACGTAATTTAACAACGGCGACCACAATGCACAGTGGCTTTATGTTGGAAAATAATTTTTTTTACTTTAATAAAAAATTGCTGTATTAACTAAGAGGTAATTTAGACTATGAAAATTTTCACGAAACTAGTATGAAATTTGAGTTTGGTGGTAAAGCAAGAGGGGTAAGCAATGTGGCATGGCTTGAATTTTGTGAGGATATTACTGTTGCTTATGTTTTGTTTGAAAAAAAAATTTTTTTTTCATAAAAAAATTGCATGGTGTAAATCTGGACTAAGACTTTTTCAAAAACATTAAAGCGGTAATAGACAAGACTGTAACATTTTCCTTTAAGTTTTTGCCTTATAATTTAACGGTAGTTTACCAAGCATTAAATAACAAACAGACTTCAGCTTAAAACATATATTTGACGGCAAAAACAAATTGCTGTGATGAATAGAACACACCACATAAAGCCATAACTCTTACTTTTGGTTAGAGTGAAAATGGGACCGCAAAACTCTCGAAAGAAGATGATTTCTTAAGAAGAATTTACATTCATTATTCATCTGTTAAATTTTTTAAAAGATTAGAAAAAAATTGCATCTGAAAATTCAGTATTTATTAAGTTGTGGAGTTTAACCTAATCGTATTTATTTTAATATTTTGACTTCTTTTCAGCTTTTTGACTTCACTAACTTTAAACTCATGTGATCATAAAAGAACTACGACTTTCCATTTTTATAAAATTAAATTTTTAATCTATTCTCCCGATTTATTATTTAAATCACCGATATTGATTATTGAAGGTCAAAGCACGTCTCGATGGCCATTTCGTTATCGCTTACTTAACTCTTCCGAAAACTTCTGACAAACATTTTAACCAAACTAAAAATATTTGTCCAAACAATAAAGCAAAGACAAAAATCAAAGTTTAAGCAAAAACAACAATAACCAAATGTAATTCTTGCTTATTGTTTTGACAAAAATCTTTAGTTTATTTAAAATATTTGTCAGAAGTCTCCTGACGAGTTAAGTAAGCGATAACGAAATGGCCATCGAGACGTGCTTTGACCTTCAATAATCAATATCGGTGATTTAAATAATAAATCGGGAGAATAGCATGAAAAAAAGAATTTTTTTGAAATTTGAGAATTAATTAATATTATTAAAAAAATCCCGTTGTTTAAAATGTTTAATAAATTTTTAATCTTTCTTTTCAAATATCTCAGTTACTACGGTATTAATCGAGCAATTATAAAAAAAAAATTGTTAGAAAATTTTTAGAAGACATCGGTTTTTGTTTTCGTATCTGAAACTTGAACGATTTTGCTAATTTTGAATAGGAAAAATCTATCGAAATTATCGCGCATATTTTGACAAAATTTTATATTTCTCCTCATGGTTACTTAAGGCCATAATTATTAACTATCCTGCATAGGAGTTCGATTTATTTAAAAGAAAATTTTATAGAATTCTCTTACCCAGAAAAACCCCAATAGAATATGTGCGTAGGTCCACACTGTTAAAAAAAAAAAAACAATTTAATATATTACGCTGATCGTACAGACTTTTAAACCTATTTTAAAAAAGAAGGAGGTTATTAATTCGTCTGAATGTTGCTAAAAATAGTGTCCCCGTACGTGGCATAAATTGACTTATATAGCCCTATCTTTTGAAACCTTACAGACAAACGCTTAAAAATTAGACAGAATGTCGACCACTATGACTGTCATAATAATAAGTATAAATAATAAAGTAAAGGGTACCTCAATAGTCTTGCTATTGAACAGGTGTATACAGACGGTTGAAATTGACAAATAACCTGTGTTGCTTAGTCCGCTGCAACAAGTATAAAATTTGGTTTTGCAAATTAAAGGGTGTTCCAACAGTTGATGTTATTTGATGTTTATTTTACCAAGAACCTATATTGCAAAGCCCGCTACAATAAGTATACAATTTGGTTTTGGAAATTAAAGGGTGTCCCAATAGTTGATGTACTTTGATGCAGCTGTCTTGAAGTCAGTTTTTCTTAAGTTTTATTTTTTATGAAATTTGAAAAAAAAAAATGTAATCGGAAAGATCTGTTAAAAAATCTGTAACATAAATGCACTTCTACCTGACACTATCGCAGTTTAATTTAACGGACATTTAGTTTTTGATAATTTTACGTCAAAATTTGTAAGCTTCCGTTTATTTGTTACCTGACACTATCACAGTTTAATTTAACGGACATTTAGTTTTTAATAATTTTACGTCAAAATTTGTAAGCTTTCGTTTATTTGTTATCATACCCACTGTGCCTTAACCACGACGTCAAACACAATAATGGAATCAATCTTCATCATTTATGTTTTTTGTTCTTGAATATATTTGTATTTTTTGTTATTGTTGCTGTCGTTTATTACAGCACATATGTTTGTTCAGACTAACGTAGAAATGTTGATACCAAAAAAAAAAAAATTAAACTTTTCTAAATATGTATGTAATGTATTATAAGACGTGCTTTTTGTATATTTAACGTATGAAAAGTTTAACCCCAAATCATAAACACGATCGCTGTCATCATTATCATTGCAAGCATAATGACAATGACGATGATGATCATTATTACACAACTATCAATTTTAAACGTAGTATTTTTTATATTTGTAGACATGTAGCTGAGGTTTTTATTTTTACTCATACTAGACGTAGTAATCTTGAAAATTGTTGTTGTTATTGTTGTAATAGCAAATATATACAAAGTAGTTTTAAAAAACCTAGCATGTAGTATAATTTGTAAGCATCAGGTTTAAGTGTTGTTGCTATTGATAGTTGGCTGTTGCTGCTGCAAGAAGTGGTGAAGAAGAAGTAAAATGTTGCTTTCATACGAGCATTTTCTAAACAACATTGTTTTTTTTTAAATTGTTTACGTTTATCGCGACAAGGCCAAACATAAATACTTAAAAAAAGAAAACCAAAGAAAAACCAGAAAGGTATAATAACAACAACAAACAATACAAAAGAAGACAATCAACTTTGTGAGTGGGTATCGTAGTAAATACGTAAAATTGTACGTTGAATTAAAATAACTTTATTTTTTTTCAGCTCCATTACAAAAACACACTTTGAGTAGGTGGATTCAATGAGAACTTGTACACATTTATGTATGTAAAGTTGTATGTTGTATCTAATATAATATTTCATTGGATAAAATGATTTATTCGCTTTTAAATTTTATGGCTACGAGGATGGTGCTACGAGTATAACTATTCTAGCTCACATATAGTTTGTGTTATTTTTATTTATTATAAAGTTGGCAACTGCGATTTGCGAAAGAACTCTGTAAACTTATCTGAGTTAAGTAAATATGATTACCTTTAATGGCAGGTTTAATGTGTCTAAAAAGCTAAATTGGGTGTATTAAAGTAAAATCAGATTTTTTGACAGGACAAATCTTTTAAAAAATTTTATAAAATAACAGTTTCTCTGAGGTGTATTTTGATTTTTATCTTTCTTGTATGACAGTGTGGCATCTGAACACACTTTTTCTGGCGACAGAACAGACATAATTCGATCAGATTTTCTAGTGAATGAATCGTACTTATGTCAGTTGTGGTCTTAAATAAAACAGAATTTTTTTTTCTCTCAGTCTAATCATTTTGAAATACCGCTCCCGTTAATATTTTCCTAGGTAAACGTTTTAAACTAATAATCCAATAATGTTTTATAGCGTGAGTCGCAACTGTCTTTGCGCTTTGACATCCATGTGTGTTGTACACAGATTGAGAATTAGTTTACAACACGCAATGGATCGATATACATGGGAAGAACTTATAATTGTTGTTATCGAGAGCTGCCATTGAAAATACCATTGCCATTGAACACAAATATATTTATTAACTCGGCTCGAAAAAATAAACATAATTTGTAAGTCTTCGAATAAACTTTTTGAAAAACAGCCATTTCTACCATTTTGTAGACAATTCACATGATGACATGATATTGCCTTTGTCACCTGTTTTAACAACTTTATCATTTGTATAAAGACACAAAATGATATTCTTCAAATCTTTTATACACTATTTAGTCACTTCATTTGAAGAAAAAATGTTTGATTTTATACAGAAGGCAGAATTTTTAACATTTGTGTCAGATGTGTCAAAATTGGATAAGAAAATGTAACCACTATATTATGTAAACAACACTTTGAATCAAGTAAAAGTACATGATTTTAATTCTCGTACAAATTTGTACATCAGTAACAAGCTTGATATTGCTGGTATGGATTTCGGTAAAAGTACAGTCTCTTCATGTAAATGAGTTTTTTTTTTATTATTATTAGAGTTAAGAAATAAGTATGTAGCTGTTTTTGGTTGGGTAAAGTGTAAGATAAACTGCTGCAAGTAGAGAATTAAAGCTACATAATCCTCTAAAGAAATTTTGTGAAAAGTTTAAAAACCCCACAGTACAGATGGCAAGACCTATGTTAAAGCTAAATCTAGGCAATTTACACTGGGCCAAAATATTCATGGTTCGTTAAACAAAGGCAAAAAATGTGACCGTCAAATATGATAATATTAAAAATGTAAAATGTATTTAAAGAATGACTTGATAATCTTGGAGTAAACCCAGCAAAAAATTAGACATTACCTTAAAAAGTACTTGCCACATAATGACTTACTTTTGTGATTGTCATATTTTGTTACTCGCTTACAAAACACATTACATTAGTTCCCAAAAAAGGAAGTAGGAAGAAGGCGTTATATTGCTCTGGTATATTTAAAGAGCGATTAAATAAAAAGTAATGCAAGACTCAATGAAGAACGTTAAAAAAATTTATCAAAAACTTTGATAAATGAAGAAATTTTAATATTGTTTTGTTAAAGTTCAATCTGCCATTTAGACAACAAATTTAGAATAAATTATAATTTGACCGAAATTTAAAACCAACTAAAGTTCAAAAGCATTAGAAAACGCTTAAGACAGGTATTAAAAGTTTATATATAGAATGTTTTTTTGAAGTTTATTATATTCCAACAATAACAAGATTTTATAATAAAATAAATTAAAAACATCCATTAACAAGTTCTGGCGAGGATTAAGTAGTGGGTACCGATTACAGAGTATTTACACTTCTTCTATTAACGCAATATTAAAAACTAGTTATTAGATACATTTCGGAGTTGTATTTTTGGATCTCAAATAAGGATCTGTTAAAAATTAGACTCTACCAATGTGCAAAAGTAAACAAAACCCAAAAAACCAAAGATATAATTTCTTAATATTAATATATATATATATATATATATATATATATATATATAATTTCATCTTTAAACAGGATTTACGTACCCGTTAAAAGTATCAAATAGTAGCGATTAGCCAAATGTAACGAGTAATTAAAATATTCAGTTTTGCCAGCACTACGCTTTCGATTCTAAGTAACGCTTATTAAATGCTATTATTATACCCTTTACCACAAAAAGCGAAAAAGGGTATATCTAAGTCATACCATTTTAAATTTCTACAATATCCATTTCCGACCCCAAAAAGAATATACGAGTATATTCTGAGTTCTTGTCTATAGCGAAGTCGACTGAGCGATGTCCGTCTGTCCGCCCTTGTTAGTGTTAAAATCAACTTTGCCAAGGCACTAGATGAGCTAGATAAAATTTAATTGAAAATAAGCAAGATCGGTCCATTTTCTTGGAGGCAGCAGGCAAAACACCACGACTGCCTCTAATTTTCCCATATCATTTGGAACAATGAAGTAACTCCAATAAAAAAAAAAAAAAAAAAAAATAGAGTATTAAAAAATAAGAAAAAAAAAACATCAAGTAGAAAAGTTGGATCTCGCCCATAGATTCCGAGTTATGGACCTCTAAACTTTTAATAGAAAAGTACGATTGTGAACCATATTTTTTTAGATATCAATATGGGTATCATTCAAAAGTTTTTGAAGAGATATTTAAGGAAATGCTGAAATTAAAAAAAATGCTTAATGCTTGACACATTTAGAGCCGATGAAATTTTTATTTTAAATTATATAGTACTTAGTTTTTTTTCTTATTTTTTATTTCCTTGTCACCTCAATATTTGTTTTTTTGATTGGAGTTACTATCACTAAACTAGATTTACATAGATGGTGAAGGGTATATAAGATTCGGCATAACCGAATACAGCACTTTTACTTGTTTTTCTATTGTAACTCACACTAACACGACACTTAGCTTAAATTTTGAAACATTTCTAAATTTTATTTTAAAAGCGATTTACTTTATAAAATTGTTATCAATTATAATAACTGTTAGGTTGACCTACCTGTGAACTAAGCATCAAAAAAATAACAACAAAAATGTTTAGCTTTTCGAACTAATGAAATCAAATATTGTGGCCTCAAATAACAAATCTGATAAATTAACAAAAACTCTTATGTATGCGTAAGTGTGGTTTTTGTTTTAAGAAAAAATCACACCATAAAAAGCAGCAACATAAAAAACCTGATTTTAAAAATTAATAACTCTAGAAAGAAATTTTTTGTCTAGTCTTGTCTCGTCTTGTCTGCTGCTTATTACTTTAGGTGTAGTAAAACATTTGATTCGCTTTGGAAACAACAGATATTTACTATAATTATATGAAAGAATACCAAATACATTTACGTACTTATATGAAGATATGCGATCATTTTTTTATTGCTATCAAAATAAAAACTCAAAGAGTAATTTATTCAATATGTAATAAAATAATGAAAATAATTAAATATTAAAAAACAAATTAGCAGATAGCAAGTTTTAATTGCTTGTATTTTTGACAAATGGCAAACGAAGACAACAACTTGAAGTGCAACAGCAGCATTTAAAAAGCAATGACTGCTTCATTGTGTTTACTTAAGCTTACTGCAATTATTACAGTTTTTGAAATTATTGTTCTTGTTGTTGCTGTTGACTGTCTATGACACAATAGTATACATACATATTTAAATACATAATTACAAACTCTTAAATAATTTCATTGCGTACAATCAACCAGTAAACAAAATTCCGGTTGACAACATATTTATTTTTTGTGCTTTAGTTTTATTTTGAAAAAATGTCATTGTTTGCAGTAACATTTCTTACTACTACTAACGAAACGAACAACTATAATACCTATCAACAACAACAACAATAACAACTGATCTACCCCCACTCTTTAAAACTTAATGCATTTTAACACATACAACATGTGTGACGAAGTTACCAGATTGTATATAAAAAATTAAGGGAATACTCAGCATCACAGTATAAATTGTGTTATTTTAGTGAAGTAACTTTCATCAGAAAAACAAATATTTTTGGTAAAAAATTGTCCCAAATTTTCCAAGTAATGGCTCTTTACTTTTCATAGATTGTATACCATATTATTTAGATATCAATATGGCTTTCATTAAAAAGCTTTTGAAAAGATCTTTCAGGAATTTTTTAGAAATTCTTAACCCATTAAGAGCCGATGACATTTTTAAATATCTTTCAGTTAAAAAAAAAAAATTTAGCAGTTTATTTTCTATTTATTTTGTACGAATATTACAAAATTGTTGTAAACGGTTTCCAGATGACAGCAAAATGAGTATTATTGTTAAAGCTCTACTATATTTCTTATTAAATTATGATTTAAATAAAAAAAATTGAATAGAAACATCAGACAGCGGTCGTTCACAAACTCTTTTACGACCGAAGACAGAAAATAAAGTTGATCGAAACCAAACCATAAATATTTGAGTTCAGACTGCGCTTCACAGACCCAATTACAGAAATTTATTTGTAAGAAAATAAGCGAAGAAACAGATAACACATTAAAGCTTAACACAACAAAGTATCTAGGTTTTGAGAAACGGAACTTTAAAGGTGATAAAATATATTTTATATGTAGGCCACATAATTTAATTAATTTAATATATTTTCTTTATAGTTTTAATTAATTTATAATGAAATAAAAATACCGACACACATAAGTAGTTGTATTAAAACTAATGCAGATATTAAAAAGATGTCAACTCGTTGCAGTTACAATAAATGACCCGTCCTATAAGCGTTAACATTTCCAAGATAAATATAATTCTGGCAACCTTAAATATTTAACAGGAGTACGTGCAAATGCTTAAGCAAACTAACACTATCATAACAAATATAAGAAAAAAAATATTTATATATCACTACAATCTTGGAGTAAATCTTTATTTCTAATTCACCCATACTGGAAATGATTGTTTAAAAGTCGTACATAGAAACTCATAGATGTTGTACATGAGCACAAGTTTATACAACAATAAAACCGATTATATTCACAGTTTTTATAGATATTTGTGTGTATAACGACACCGACATCGGCCAAGACCAAGAACACGAATATAAACTTAAATTCAAAATTGTTGATTTTGTGTTTATTAAACGTCTACGCTTAAAAATTTTGGTTAAATTTTTTTTGTCCCTGTTGCTACTGATGTAGATGTTTATGTTGTTGCCAGCGTTGCCACACAAGAAATTTACTTCCTACCAATAATTTTCAAAAATCCTACCAAAATCGTTAACAGCCTACCAAAAATTTTAAAATGCAATTCTTCAATAAAATCAAAATTTTTATTTTGGCTTATATAGTAATATAATAAAAAATTCCAGTTTTTATAAAAAACATAAAAATATACCTAAAATAACAGCAATATTTCATTTAAAATAACGGATGTATGTATGTGTATACAAAATGTATATGCAGAAAAAAACAAAAGGAATTTAAAATACAAAAAATATCACATATAATTCATTGGTTTCAAAATAGTTTTAGAGCATACTATGCAGAATTAACACCCATCCCTTTCCTGGAGCCAATCAAATTCGCTCAACCATTCGGTTCTAAATTTTCTTTTGACTGTTTCTTTACAATGTTCACTAAAAGGATTATATTATTTAAAAATGTTTTAAAACAAAAATTTTAAAAGTGGTTCTACCTGGTTGATGGAATGTCGTTTCTGCAATTATATTATTATATTATTTTCATTTAATTTTGGAGTTTTTGATAAAAATCTGAAAAAAAATACATGCAATATTAGTAAATATTTATGTAATTAATAGATACATATTTAGAATTAATAAAGTTTAATTACTTTTCCATTTTGTCTCTTAATTTTTTAATACATACACTTGAAAATAAACCTTCACTTAAAAATATTGTTAATTTCAATTTCATAAAATAGTTCGCGATTCTTAAACCAGAGATGGTTATAGCTTTAATCATTTCTATGCAAAAAAGCAGAGATGTTTTTTAGTACACCCAAAACAGTTTTTGAAAATAGTGGTAACACTATCAAAGTTATTGTTTATTTTATTAAAAGTTACATTTTTTTATTTTATGTTCTGAACTTTTAAGATGAAAAATTTGCTATGCTCAAAAATTGCTACAGGAGGAAAACCTACCAAAAATTTAAAAAAATACAACAAACCAACCAAACTACCAAACTGTTTTTTAAAAACGAAAAACTACCAAGTTTGGTCCGATTGGACCAAAGCGGCAACGCTGGTTGTTGCTCCATATTATTTAAATGCATGTATGTATGTTTGTATTGTTTTTGTTCGGTGAAAGAAATTAAAGATAAACAAAAATTTTAACTCACAAAAAAAAAAGAACAACAAGAAAATTGCCATGATATGTATTTTCGAAATACTCGTACAACTTTGACTATGCAGCAACAGTCGCCAACAATTACTACAAAAACGATTTGTTTAAAGTGCTGAGTTAAGAGTTTTGTATTCGCTTTTGTTGTTGTATTTGGTTTTGTTCATGTGCTTTATGTTTCTTTTTTTTTCTTCTTTTCATAAGTTTATAAATAAATATATTCATAATTAAACAGTAGTCCGCTGTCGTCTCATCAACAATAAATACAGCAATAACAACACAATCAGCAAACTTTAACAAAAAAAAAGAAAAATTCATTAAAGTATTCCAGTGTTACCACTGAGTATTAAATGAAATTAAACTGTGATTTCTTTTAACAATTATTGTTTTTATTTTTGTATAAAATTTATTAATGATTAATAGTATTATATTAGTTAGATTTTGGCTTAATTATTATTAGATTACTAAATATCTGTTTATATCAAATTTCTGTTTATAAAACAGTGGTAGGGTCTACGCTCAAAATATTTTACTGAAAAAATAATAAATTTTAAAATTCGTGCATTTTTCTTTTATTGTTCTGAATTTTGAAAATAGAAAACAATTCCAATAATAAATTAAAACGAATATAGTACGGCTATGCCAAATCTTATATACCTTTCACCATCTATGTAAATCTAGTTTGGTAAAGTAACTTTAATCAAAAAGCAAATATTAAAATTAAAAAATTTTGGTACTGCATGTATATAATTTAACATAAAAATGCCATCGGCTTTTAATGGGTTAAGCATTTTTTAAAAATTTTAGTATTTCCTTAAAGATCTATTGAGAAACTATAAAACGATACCCATAATGATATTTTAAAAAATTTGAAAATTTCAGAACCCCGTAACTTGGAAACTATGGGCGAGCGCCAACTTTTACGGAATGTTTTTTCTTATTTTTTAATTTTCTATCGCCCAATATATATATTTTTTTTGATTGGAGTTACTTTATTGTTCCAATAGACATGAAAAAATTAGAGGTAGGCGTGGTGTTTTGCCTGCTGCCTCGAAGGACATGGACCGATCATACTGATTTACATAACACCTCTTTCGACACTATATCTGATGGATTGACATATTTTTTTTGGTGAAATCAAGTTTTCCTCGGACGGACAGATGGACATCGCTCAATCGACTTCCGTATGCTATAGTCGGAAATGGATATTGTAGAAATTACACACGGAATGACAAACTTATATATACCCCTTCTCCACTTTTTGTGGTAAAGGGTATAAAAATATGTAAGAAGGTCGAAGAAAATTAAAATTATAGTTTTGCAAATAAGATAAGAAAATGTGTACTCCGATTAGCATTTCCCCATTGAGTTATAATGGCGCACTATAAACTAAACCAGGTTGTAGTTAATCTGCTAACAGATGTTGCAAGAAATTATTTAAGACTCTTGTTACACTGTACAACAAAGCGAAACTTTTCCTAAAATACTATTAAACTCAAGTGAAGGGTACCAGAAATTGGGTCAGAAATTTATATTTTAAGCTTATGTAAAATACAATGAGGAAATTTTTCGTGAAACATTTTAGCCATCTTACTGTTTAATAGGAGTGGATTTTTTTCTTTCCTGAAAAAGAGGTTTGTCGTAAAAAATTAGAAAGAACTTGCAAATTTAAATTGAATTGTTAGCAATATGTCTCTTTGTTAATTGGAATGCGCATTTTCATAATGTCAAATAACAGATTATATTTTGCTTTAGTTTTGCTTTATTAGTAGGTACTGCGGGAACAGCTTTTGCCGATAGTAATTATTAGTTTAAAACATAAGGCAAAAAAAAAAAATAATAATAAAAACAAATAAAAATCTTGTTATTTTCTTTCTATTGGATGTCCCAGTTATTGTTTTTGCAATATAAAAGGGTCTGCAAGGTTACATAACGCTAGACTTTGAAGTTATTATATAGTCTGAAGTTATTTATAGTATAATTATAGGAAAGGGAGTACGATCCCTTATCTTTCAGCCCTGATTAATAACTCTGTCTTAATATAGTATGACATCCTCCTTCCTTTTATGTACATATATTTGAAGCTGGGTAATGCTGCATGGAAATTATATAAGGTCCGTCTAGGTAACACAAAAAATGTATCTAATTAGTAAGCGAAATTTCACGTTCATTAAACATACAGTCATGATTGATTTATTAGATCTCTCTATGCATTAAAAAAATTTTATGGAAACGTATTACTACACTATGTTTTAATAATAACGAGAAGTATTTTCTTTATAAGTATGCTCATTTTTGTTTTGTCGCTGAGAACGCATTAAAATCAAACTAACTTTCAAATAGTTTTAAGTTCAGGCCACAAAGTGTTATCCTCGTAAAGGAATTACAATACGGCAATTCTATATTACGACCGTTCTAAGATTGTTAGTGAAGTAAGAAAAAAAAATTAAATTTTGCCAAGTAAGACACCTTGAACTTCTGTAAATAAGCAGTAGTTACTGTTAATTTTTGTAAAACACACCAAACCTAATTACATATCATATTACATCCAAACTAAATAAATCAGGTATGTGATGGAAATCGATTTCGAAACGATTTAAAACCAAAAATGGTTGCGATATGCTTGCTATTTTCGTTTGTTAAATACCTTCAATACAGTTTTCAATAATTCTCCATTTAATTTTTATAATTACTTTTAGGTAACTTCTTCATTATTGCTTAAAAAATATCTCAAAGCGAGTCGTTTTCAAATCGATCAATTTTCATCACATACCTGAATATGCAGGTTTTACTGTTTAGAATACTTGCGTGGATTCCATATTAGACTTTGTTTAGAAGTGAAAATCGAGGCTAAAATCCTATATTTATACTAACTATATATTTTCTCCCGTACCCGTCGCCAAATAATAAATTAATGGTTGACTTTAAATATATTTTGTTTCAAAATCATTTTTAAGCTTAATAAATTTAGCAATAAGACTGTTTGATAAATATGTTAAACACAAATGCAATAAAAATTTTTAGATAAAAACAAATTTATATTTGGCACAATTTTACTTGTAGTACGTAAAACGTTTTTAAATCTAAAAATAGAAATGTTTATTCTCGGCAAAAATAAATTTTTTGATTATTTTTTTTGATAGTATATGACAACGTCAGTAAAGTTAAGTGATGAAAATTGATTAAGAATAGCGGAAAGACATAATATTTACATAAAATAAATTAGTTTTTGAATAAGATTTTGCGTTTTTTGGATTTTTTTAAATAAATATAATAATAATTTGAATCCCTAACTCGCTAAACGTTGGTAGCACTGGACCTTAGTTATTTAAACTCTTCAAAATGTTTTAATGCTTGTTTGTGTGTTAGTTTCTAATTGTTTTTGTTATTGTTATTGTTTTTAACTTTTACTGTATTTTGTTATTTTTTTTACTAAATTATCAAATAGAACCAGTGTAGCATTATAACCAACAACAACAACAAAATAAATAAAAAAGTACAACAGTTAATGCATTAAACAAATAAAAATGCAGCAATCTTTAAATTTTCCCTGTAAGATAAACTTGTATCTATTTTTCCACTCAGTTTAATTGAGCACATTTTTTAGTTTTTCAATTTTTTTTGGTGCAATTGCGGTTTTTCTTTCTTTTATTGTCATCTCAGAACTCACAGAAGAAAAATCTGTTATGAACGGGCTTATTTACTTCACTAAACTGTTTTTTTGTTGATAGTTTTGTTTTTATTTGAAATTCTGTCACGACATTATTCTATGAAGCTTTTGATCAAACTGAGAGCCTATAGACGAGACGGTCACATTTATCGAGAACTATTTTTTATTTACAATCTACCCAACCAGTCATTAAGTCCATCAGCCAGCCAGTCGTTTCGTAAGTTCGTTAAGCCCTGTGGTTGTTGCTATTTACTTCATAAAATATAGAACTGTGAGTGTAGCTTTATCGCCTGCAAGGCAATAAAAAGTATTGAAAAAACACCAACAACGCAGACAAAACACAAACGATAACCATAAGGTATTCATTAAATCTCAACCTGTATAATTGAGAGCAAAAAAAGAGAATCAATCGCCTGTTGAAGATACAAACAGCAACAAGTAGAGTACAAAAAAAAACCATTAGCAGTGTTCCCAGAGTCAGATAGATATCCCCAAATCTGAGATTTTTACCTGAATAGAAAATTGTGTGGAATATCATAATATTGCTTAATCTTTCTTTATTGCATATTCACTTAGTTGTTTTAATTGTGTCAAGAAGGCACACGATTACAGGTGGGTGCATGCGTGTTCTTGCAAATTTTTGGAAGAAGCAACTACAGAAAAACTTTATGGCGGTTTAATAAACTATTTCATAAGATTAAAAACTTATTTAAAAATTGCAACAGAAGTAGTAAATAAAGTCTTCGATCGGTGGAAATAATTCTCTACTCTTTTGAGATTTGATAATCCTTATATTTGTGCTCTTAAATGGGAGTGATTACTTTCATCGAGTCACTAATTGTCTGTCAATTTCATTAACTTCACTAGGAGTAAATGATAAATAAAGTTAATTTTCAACAATGTCAATGTTTTCAAAAAGGTTTTATTGTTTATATTAGTAAAATTATTTTGGGAATTTTTATAATATTATTTCTTACATTATGCTAATATCCCATAAGATTTTCAAATAAAAACGCAATTTATTTGTTGGTTTTGAATAGCAAGTATCTATACGTATTTCGCTGGTTACTAAAGCCAGTTCGTCAGGAAACCTTAATCCAAATTTTTAGAAAAGCCAAAAACATTTCCTTTAAGCATAAAAACTTCAAAAACAACATGAGAGTTATTTAAGAAGCCAATACAGAAATGTTAAGGCTTTAACAAAAATTACCAAGGTTTTATTGTTAATTAGTTAACAAACAAAATCGTTATCATTAAATATTGATTAGATTTTTTTTTAATATTAACGATGAGTCAAGAAAATAAGATTGCGCATTGCGCAGGTCCGTTAGTTTAGCGTTCTCTCTCTTATGTGTGACGTAGGCATAGAATATTTTATATAAACAAACTTAATTTTTGTATGGAAAGTGCAACAGAATTAAAGTAAAAACGGTAAAAATTTATTAAAAACAAAAAAAAAAAAATAGTTAACCGAATTAGAGTATGATGGTCTCAAAACCTTGCAGGCTATATTTGCCACAAACTTAAAAATTATATTCCAGATATTGCAGTGGCACAAAACGAGGAATGTCCAAAGTATTCGTGGGTTGAGCATGTATCTGAGGGCGGACTAATAAGCCTGAAACTATGAAATACATTAAAGAACTGAATCAATAAACAATATTCTGTAAAAGATTTAACTGAATAGGCTCATCATATTAATTGTGATAAAAAGGTAAAAAAGCTATTTTTTAGATCAAAAATGTATTTTAAAATACGAAAACCTAATGCGGAGCTAAAAGACTTAACTTATTTGTATTATTTTATTTTTAAAACATTTTGGTTTTAATTTTATTTTGAAAACAAATTTATTTTACTTTCAGTTATTTGGCTTGAGGCTATTAATAATTATTATATATCGCACTTGATCAACAATAGGGTATTAACTCAAAATTTATGAAATATTACTTTTTTCAAGAAATCAACTAACAACATCAATATCTATCTACTGTAAAAATTTCAACGTATTTCGTTTACTCCTTCATCTCGAAAACCACTGTTGAGACCATATGCATGATAATGTAGTGATTACCTTGATTTCAACAAAAAGGTATTATTTCGAGTTAATACAAAAGTTAACATGGAACTGATTCGTAAATTTTCATAAAAAAGGTATTATTTTGAGTTGAGTCTCTTTTCAATTTGGTTTTATTTTGAGTTGATACTGTCTTGTTGATAAAATTTGTTTCATTTATGATCGAAAATTTCAGAAAAATGGTATTAACTCAAAAAATTTATTTTTTTGCAATACTTGCACAGATTTCTAGGAAAAATGATGTAAATATATTTTCAAATGGAATTTGCTTCCTATGGTATATTTGAATTTTTAAATTCTGTTAAAATGTGGCCACAAACAGTTTTTTGACTCTACTGAAAATTTTAAAATTTTGAGTTAATACCCTCTTGTTGATCAGGTGCGATATGTATTTCCTTTATAAAAATATTAATTTAGAATAAGTAATGAAATAACTTCTGAAATTAATAATTTGTTATAAGAATTTTCATATAAGCCAAAATTTAAAATTTTAGTAGCCCGATACAACTCTTCTTCTTCTCGGGCTTCAAGCCCAAACACAAAATTTTTACTCGAATGTATCTCTTTTCTTCCCATTTAAAATTTTGTTTATATCGATGCACACGTTTGGAAGTTATGCAATTATTTCCAGTTTTGCGCCAAAAATCTAATACACTTTTTACAACAAATACTCATTTTCATTCTATTGTGACGTAGGTGCGCAGTAGAATTTTTGAACGGCTGTTTTCTTGATTCATGAATATTAACATTAATTAACGTCAAAAAGCTTAAAGTTTATTTATTTAATAAACAGTTTTTAAAAGCTACTTAGATCATAAATTTCTGTTTTATAAAATCAATTATTGTTTTTCCAATTGAAACTAGTATTTGAAAATTTTATTATGACTTTATTACCATTAGTGAAAATAATGATAATTAAAAAAATCAGTACCCTTAAAAGATAGTTAAGTTTTTTGCCATTGTAATTATTTTTAAATAATGCCAATAAAATTAAAATGGCAATCAAAATATTCCAAACCTTTAAACCACAGGCTTCTATAGAAATAAGAGTTTACGTGGAATATAACGAAAGGAATAACTAAAAACTGTTAAATTAAAGTCACGGGAATATTTTTTTAATTTTCATAAAAAACTATTTTTAAATTATCCCGATTAAGTTAATTACCGATATAGATTATTGAGGGTCAAAGCCCGTCTCGATGGCCATTACGCTACCGCTTACTAAACTCTTCAGGAAACTTCTGATAAACATTTTAAATAAACTAAAGATTTTTGTACTAACAATAAAGCAAAGGCAAAAATCAAAGTTTAAGCAAAAACAACAATAACTAACAGTAATTTTATTTTTCTTTCTCTACTGTAACGGATGACTTTTTTTCGGCTCTTTTATACAGTTGAAAGAGGGTAAAAATAAAATATCAAGAACACTACGATAATTTATTTTTATTTTTCTTAAGTAACAGTATACAAAAGGCTACTAAATGTCTTTGAAGCCTTATTTTGAATGGGGTTAAGTTAAGGGTCGTCCAAATATAGAGAATGAACTACTTCCTGAATTATATTTTTCTGATGATTCTTAAAATGTTAATTTCATCGTTTTCGAATAAATAGCCCTTTTAAAAACTGTTTTTTTTTAATTTAATGTTTATTTTTTCTCATATATTGATTAAGCACAAATCTAATTAATTTTGTCTTGAAAGAAATTTAAATCAAATTATTTATTTTCTTAAAAAAAATATATATTTTTATTTTGTGATTCAAAGATCAAATATTTTAATTTTAGGAAGTTTTGGCGATTATATATCATTAATTGGGGATAAGGTTAAAACGAAGACATACAACTCTGGCCATTAGCTTTAACCGGCAATCTCTCTCTCTCTCTTTCTCTTTGTGTTTTAATAATTTTCCTTATAGTATTTTGATCCTTTGTTTTCTTTTCCCACATAATCAATAGCTTTTAGATGCGCTGATTGTTTTTATTTAAGTTTTGTTGTATTTGTTTTATACGAGGGTTGTCTTAAAAAGTCATTTCAATATTGTGTAAAACCAAGAAAACATACTGAATTAAATGTTAGTAAGCCATTAGAATTTGTCAAAAAATAATTCTATTACCTTACTTGGGATTGTTATTAAAAAAACCCATAATTATAATAGAACTTCTTTAAGGTAAGCATGAGTTAGGAAGGATGAAGATTATGAAAAGTAGTTCAACGTAAGTAAAGAACGATTATTGATACATCAAGTATGTTTTTGAAGTACCGAGGACGCAAGGGTAGAGCCAAAGAAAAAGTGTGACTCTTTCCTGCTCTTCCCCATGGGAGCTTCCGTAATAGACACTAAAGACCTTTTCTAAATATAGAAATCCTGAATTTTCAGAGCCCGCTTCCCACAACATCATACTGTTGTATTTTGGTACCTCCTTCAATTGTGCTGTTATATATCGCTTAAACGCTACAGGATTGTTGTGTTTTTTACATAATTTTAAATAAAGGAACAATCCTCGTCGTGGTGATGTGTCACCGTATTTCAATAGAGGCAAACGCTTGTTAAAATCTCTACGCTATTTGCATAGTCTGTAACGGTTCAGTTTATAGATCTAAGAAATGAAAACATAAAACTATTCTCAGGAGAACTTATTAGAAAGCGCTCGAAATGTTATAAATTGTCATACAAGCTGGTCTATAAAATGACAAAATGGAAGGATTAAAGCATTTTGAAATTGGGCAAATATTTAGAAGTTCTATCCTGCTGCTTGTTGGAGTAAGAGTTAGGAAAACTGCGTGTTAAATACGACTAAATATTAGACTCTATATCTTCATGAAGAAAGCCAAAAGAAATTAACTATTATTTTTAAAAAATTTCTAACTTACACTATTACAATAATTATTATTCATAGAAAATGAAATTTATGTTATTTTATTAAATAATTGAATAAATATTCTATGTACGATGGTAGATATTTTAATAGAAACAAGATATTTTCATCACGTTTCATTAAAAGTTTTAATTGTAACAAATATTTGCAGAGAAATTCCAAATCATTTGCATAATTTTTTTACTATAAAACGGAAAGAAAGAAAACAATTGGGCGAATAAGCATAAAACTTCATGTGCAAAAAACAGTGCAAAAAAAAAAAAGCAAAACTGTTTAAATATATGATCACATATAGATGTATAATTACGATACCTACTCACTAAAGTAATTAAATTTTGCATTCTTGCTGTTATTTTTGTTTGGTTTTATTTCTTTTCATTTATTTCGACTTTATATCGCCCTTATAATTTCTCAAGAAATTTAAAAGAGGATTTATGAATAGGACAATAAATCTTCCTAAATTAGCAATTTGATTTATTGTCTATAACGCTTTAAGATTTCTGATCCGTATCGTTCAAAAGGTACGTTATTTGGGGATACTTCTTGTTTTTGAAATATATACAATGTTTTGTAGATAAAATCAATCTGTAAGCATATAAAAACATTAAAAATTATTCTTAGGAACTTAAACTTAACCTAAAATAAGATTCATTTATAAAGTTTTTGTTGGGTCGAATAATAGATGAAGGGATATGCCCTTCACCATATATGTATAACCAGATTTACCATACTGCAGACTTCCCACTGAATAACTTAAATAAAAATCGGCATAAGAAATTCTCTCCTACCATAAAGTTTTTCTGTAAAAAAAATCTTTTTTTTCGAAAATTCCAAGTTTTGCTAAGGGTTGTTGTCCCTACTCAATTTCATAAATTTTTTAATATAAACAAAAACCACCTGCAGGAATACAAACAAATGTTAAAAAAAGGTATGGTGTTTTGCCCGCTGCCTCAAAGGACATTTTCGAAACTATATCTGATCGATTGGCGTTTTCGAATTTCCTCTAGCTCATCTAATGCCTTGGCAAATGTGATTTCAACACGAACACAGACGCATAGACGGACGACTTCGCTATGCATAAGAATGGAAAATATATAAATTATATGGGGACGGGAATGGATACTAAGAATATCAAGGAATGAAAAACTTGAATATACACTTTTTCACGTGCGGTGAAGGGTATAAGAACAATTTTTATTGAAAACTCAATAAAACAAAATATCTTGTTGATCCCCTTTTTTGTCGATAACTTTCTGACATCATCGATACACGGAATTAAACAAATTCATGTGCATACTCCGTGGTGTCGAACACCACTCCTTCTTAATATCACATTAATCCAAAACTGTTTTTTCCATTTAAGACCCATCTGCTCTTACACAAATGGTAGCACTTTAAATAGGCATTAAGAATGGCCAGATGAACACATACTGATTTCTGTTCACACCGTTTAGTGATAATCAGTCCTTTAGCTTAAAAGAGCCATTTCCATAATTAAAAGTTTTTTTTTTTGAATTTTGGAGAATAGGCCGTATTTATTGAAAACAGAACATACATATGTTTTGACATCGGAAACAAAGAAAGTTATTCTTAAGACTTTTTCTAATTGTTCTAGAGGAGAAGCGTAAACTAAGTAGGCTGTTTATGTGTTTGTTATTTTCGTTCTCGCCGTCTAAATCAGCCAATTTTCTGGAATGGATTGTACTGAACATTTTTTTTTTAATTGGGAATGTTTTCAATTGTTGACCATTGTAGGCATTTTAAATTATTTGGCGAAAATAAAACATTATATCCTTCATCACAGGTAATGATATAATGATATATTTAAGTTTGTCATTCCGTTTGTTATATCTACAATATCAGTTTCCGACCCCTCGTAAAGTATATATATTCTGAGTTCTTCGCTGTGAAAAGTCGATTCAACGATATCAATCTGTCCGTTCGCGTTCATGTGGAAACCAACTTTGTCAGGGCACTTTATGAATTAGAGAAAATTTAAATACGCCAATTAATCAGCTATTACAAGTCAGGAAGATCGGTCCATATCCTTCGAGGCAGCGGGCAAAACACTACGCCTGCCTCCAATTTTCCCTTATCTTTTTTACAACTTTCGTTTTTATTCCTGCAGTTGGTTGTGTTTATGATAAATAATAATTAAAAAATTTAAGAAAACATGGTGAGTTTTTTTTACACTTTACTACTTATTCACCACCGAATTATATTAGGATCTGATACAGCTACATTTTCATTCAGCTTGGATAACAACCTCATGCAAAACCCAAAAATTTGGACGCTTTTTTTCGAAGAGAGTAACTTAATGCCAGGAAAGAAATTCTTATACATATATATGTAGTGAAGGATATATAAGAGCCGGCATAGCCGAATATAGTATTCCTACTTGCTTTTAAAATTCTATTTATAATGAAGAGGATATCCGGATATCCACTATTACTTATTTTTAAATTCTATTTATAACGGAGAGGATATCCGGATCAGTACTGACAGCAAGGCCGCGATAAACTCCTTGTCGGGTGTCTACAGGACATCCAAATTGGTCCGTCAATGCCGGTCATCTCCAGATTAGACGGCGAGACATACCAACCTGAACTATTTTGGATGCCGGCACACTCGGGCATACCCAAGAACACAGTTGCCGACGAACTCGCTAGATTTGGAACTCGGCTGAGAGACCTGGAAATAGATCCACTGGTGGGAGTCCCGTTAAACTAATGCAGGGCTTTATTTCAGCGGGAACTTTTTTGGGCACGGTTTCGAAGACATTATGGCCTTAGTATGATAGTAGGAGATCTGCAAATGAGCTGAAGTTTACCTGAAGACAGTTGGGAACACTGCGCTGACACGGTACCCGTGCTAGGAGACTGAATCTTCCATACCATCACTTCTGTAGACGTTGTCAGGAAGAGGAAGAAACGGTGGAGCATTTGCTCTGCTTTTGTCCAGCTCTTTTTGGGAACAGATCACCTCTTTTCGACAGTCTGAGACTGCATGGTCTTGCAGACCTATCGGCCTGTGATGTTGTTAGGCTAAACTCGTTTATCCGGTCTTCGGGGTGGTTAAGTGATGGATATTGATGGTAACATAGGGACATAAATTGGTCCTTTCCACATTTCTTTTCAGGCAACACAACGGGGCCATAAGGGACCCAAGTGAGTCGGTTTTCTCATACCGGCAGCCTGTGCAACCTAACCTAACCTAAAGGTAACAACCTTAATATTTAATAAATAATTACATAAACAATTAACTAAATTCCCCTTAAGGTGCATTGATTGAAGCTGTGTCTATTATATTTCCAACCAGAAAACTCAGATATTAAACACTTAGGTAATATATAACCACATTGATGATTATCAAGACAGGACATTTAGTTAATAAAAGTAAAAAGGCATTTTTTATTATCGTTTCTATTATACTTCACACCACTGCTCACCTCTGTTTTTTGATACCGTCGATACCTTGACGGAGCAACAAATTAGTAGTGCAGCGTTTACATTCATTGGTTTTCATTTATTTGTAAATAAATTTTTTACTTTTATTATTTTTTTTAAATTTACACGTTCACGACAGAACTTCCAGTATTCAAAGTTTTATTTCATTATGTTAAACACGTAACTTCTTAAGCTTTAAATGATTGTGATTCGCATGCATTTTTTTTAAGTTTGTAATTTGCCGGTTCGTCTACCAATTTTCCGATGTTTAAAGAACTTTTTCAAATGCCATTTACACTTGGTCGAATATTTCAGTTACGTTTTTTTTGTTTCGTAAATTAATGACGTCAGTAAATGTTGTTGATTGCAGGCAAACTGGTTTTATGTTCGCTTGTTTGTTTACTCGTTTGTTCGTCTATCTGTCTTCTCAACATTGTTTCTCAGCTTCTCAAAAGGCATACACAAAATGCAGTTTGTAGATTGTATCTTGCAGATACACACAATCATGCAGACATACATATGTATTGTGAAACACTCACTCATGGTTTAAACAAGTAATAACATTCATCACGGCCTTTTCAATGGGGATTAAAAATGGATAACGGTTTTATTAAAATAAATTATTCCTTTTGTATATTATTTTCCGCTTTCTATTGCAGTCAAGTTTTCTCCTTGACCTACTAATAAAATAATTTAATCTTTCAATGTCAAGAAGAAAACTTTATTGTTTAATCTTTATTTCTTTTGAATATAATTTTAAAATATTTAACTGAAAATTGCTTTGCTTAGATTTTTATATAAAAAAAGTAATTGTAGGAAATTCAATATTTTATTTGCTACGTTGGGAGTTTTTTTTCGCAAAACTTTCTTATGGCAGTTCAATGCTCCGTTAAACCGTTACCTAATCAAAAACAAAAAAAAAATATTCAAAAAGTATTAAATTACTTCTGTTGTTAAACGACATACGAAAGCTGTTTCGAAAGTTAAAAGTTTTATTCAAATTTAATATTTTTAAACACATAAACTTTAATCCTTTACACTTCATCAGAAATCAAAGGACATTTAAAGAGAAGTTGAAAATTACTGAATTTAGTTTTAAGCATCTTTGAAATTAGAGTGTTGTGATAAAATGTTTTTTACTTTTTAGTTTTTTTAGGTTACTGACTTATTAATTATTACACTTACTAAGTATCAACTAGATGTCTGCATTTTAAAAAGAAAAAAAAATTGCAATAAAAAACTCTTAAAGAAATTAAACGAACTTGATAATAACGCAAAATTGTTGTTTTATAACCTTCACCACAAAAAGTGCAAAAAGGTAATAACTAAGTTTATCATTCCGTGTGTAATTGCTACAATATCCATTTTCGACCCCATAAAGTAAGCATATTCTGACTTCTTATGCATAGCGAAGTCGATTGAGCGGCGTCCGTCTGTCCGTCCGTGTTAGTGATTTCACAAAAAAAAAAAAAGAAAAAAAAAATATGTCAATCGATCAGATGAAGTGTCGGAAGAAGTGCTATTGAAAATCGGCAAGATCGGACCATGTCCTTCGAGGCATCAGACAAAACACCACGCCTACATCTGATTCTTTCAAGTCATTTGGAACAATATAGTAACTCTAATTCAGAAAAGTTAATATATGGGACAAAGAAATAAAAAAACATCAAGTGAAAAAATTGGCGCTCGCCAATATTTTCCGAGTTACGCGGTTCTGAAATTTGAAAATTTTTTAAAATATCAATATGGGTGTCATTTAAAACCTATTGAAGCGATCTTTAGGGAAATACTAAAATTTTTAAAAAATGCTTAACCCATTAAGAGGCCACGACATTTTTATGTAAAATTATATGTATAAAGTACTTAATTTTTTTTTTCTTATTTTTTAATTCTCTGTCACCCCAATATTTGTTTTTTTGATTGGAGTTAATTAGCTAAGCTAGATTTACATAGATGGTGAAGGGTATATAAGATTCGGCATAGCCGAATATAGCAGTAATTTAATTTAATTGTTTGCACTCGAATATATTCTATATTAATTTATCTGTTTCTATCGAGCAGATTCAAATGACCCAAATATTTTTAAAATTTTCTGAAAATATTCTCGTTCCTACTTCTAACTGCATTTGGTAAACTTTTTTAAGCCTGAAAGTTATTTTAAACTACATTCTTTTCCACAGAATAAACACTAAAATTTGTTTTAAAAGTTGAAAAACTACTAAAATTTTTTTTCCTTATTAGAGAATTCTTTGTTCAATTTCCACTGCTACAACACAACATTTCAATTAGTTAGAAAATTTACATTAAAGTTAAGTTTCTCCTGAACGGGTCAATGAACAAAATCGTCTTGTTTTTCCTTAAATAATGCATAAAATTGCTAGCCTTATGGGCTTATGGTTCCCATGACATTCACAATTAGTACATGTCTACTAGTGGTCCTAAGGTTATTAGCAGCCAGTGCTGAATATTTACTTGCTGTCGCTTGTTTTTGGCAGATCATAATGTCATTATCATCCATCGCCACAGATTTAAATCTTAATTTTATCATAATTGAAATAATTGATGAGTCTATCAATTTCTAGCTAACTCTATGAGTATCTTTTCAATACTCTTGCTTAGCCTATTGTAAGACCATCGGCTTTTGCCTTTCTATTTAAGGATTTTTTCTCTTTTGGTATTTGTAACCAAGATTAGACTCAAAAACCTTTCTTTGTTTTCGTTGCACTCTACTGTAGAGGGGAGAAAAGCCGAGCTACCCAAGTCACCACATTACCCTGAAAAGCTTGTATTAATATTGAACAAAATAAAAGGAAAGTTGAGCAACCACGTTAGAGTTGGCATGCTAATTAAACGAAAGGCCATGAGTTCAATTCCCATCAGTGGCATAAATATAGAGAAAAATAATTGCTATTAACTAGTCGCAGTGGAGTAATTGTTGTGAAGCTGCGGTAGACGAATTGGCGAAGGTGCCTGAACATTAGCACAACAGATGGCGTTCCTTTATAGTAAAAAAAAAACGGAGCATTGGTAAGTGAAAAAGTATCAACATGACAACAGCGTATAGCTGCTATGGCTGAGTTGTTAAATCAAAACTGATTGATAAAACAAGATGGGAGATTGTGAATTCAAGTGTAACCAAAGCCGCACCGTAACATGGTTCTGATGGCCGGGTGGGTTAAAGACATATATATTTGCTACATAAGACATCGATTAGTTCGAGTAACTCAATGGTACATCGTGGGTGGCTCTACAACTTTGTAAAAGCACATGTTTAGCCAAAAATTATCCGTAGCCAGAGCGACAGAGTAAAAGCCATAAAAATAATGCAGAATTATTTAAAAGTGCCACAGCATACATGTTTAGTTCAAGCTATTTTCGGCACGCATTTAACGGCAGATTTATTGCCCAGTGCAATAAGCTTGAATTCAGGTAAATTTTATGATGATTATTTGACCCACTAAACTTTATTTCTAAAGGATCTGCCTTACGTAACTATACAAATTTGATTTACGTTGCACTGTGCCGCGTCTTTCTTGTTAAATTTGTTGACATTTTATTCTAAAATTATAATGACGAAATCGTAAATTATCATCCTTGCTCTGTTTGGCGTTGGCAACATTGTCGTCAATTTTTAGGCAACATCTCTTTAACACAACATCAATACTTATTTGGTATTCCCTAACAGTTTAATGACGATGTTGTCTGTTTATCGATTATGTCAATAAAAAATAACAAAATTATCTAATATTTGAGTCGGTTGATTTATTTGAATACTATTTTTAATTGTGTTAGCAATAACAATTTTGTGAAAATTTGAAGAAAATTTGATGGAGAAAGTTCTTAGACAGAAATCAATAATCTTTCGGTTAACAGATGAAAATTAAGTGATAACGTCAAAGTTATTCATTTTAAATTAATGATTTGTTTCTTCATTTAAGGTAAAGCGGTGTTACATTTGACCGTATTGCAGTTTCTGTTGTTGCATTTTTTATGATATTACTGCTCCCGGAGGCTTCTTTCTGTAAAAATAGTAAAATATCAATAAATGCAAGTGGAACACTTGGGGCAACATGGATTACCATTTGAAATGATTTAAGCACTAAAAATAAGCATTGTCTATTACTTTAGAAAGTTTCTATTTACTTGAGACCCCCTAAACCATACCCTTAGGGTTGACTTGCTTTTGGAAGTGGAGCAGTTCCTGCTTAATTATACCGCCTCCAGTAGCTTTACATTCTATTTTTTTTTGTAACCACCTTTTTTTACTTTAATTTTTAAGTCGCGCCATATCTGTAAAAACAATTTTGTCACAAATGTATTTGATGAGCACTATATACCCTAACATTTGCCATCCATATATCGTTCTATTTGGTGGGTCAAGGGCATTTAGAGCAGTCGCATTTCTTTTCTACTGTTCCTTAAAATTAGAAGGAACGGTGTCTCTTCGAAATCCTCTGGCAGGTGATGGATTTTTTTGAACTCTTCAACAAATTTTTCGAACTGGTTGGTTGGTAATCTTTCAGTTTGTCCATACCAAATTTATATTGCCAGTCATCGATAAAAATATTTATTAAAACAGAATATGGGTGAATTTTCCACCACGAAGTGTAGATAATCGCCGTTGACCGTCTTCCAGACACAAAATAACGTCCAAGTCAGTATTTTATACATTTAAAATAGATGGAATTATGGTCTCATTTTGCAATATATTTGGGGTAACAGAGAATTAAAAAATAAGAAAAAACTCTAAGTACTACATATAATTTTACATAAAAATTGCATCAGCTCTTAATAGTTTAAACATTTTTAAAAAATTTTAGTACTTCCTTAAAGATCTCTTCAAAAGCTTTTAAATGATACCCATATTAATATTTTAAAAATTTGAAAAGCTCAGAGGCCCGTAACTTGGAAAATATAGGCAAGCGCCAAGTTAATCACTTGATGTTTTTTTCTTATTTTTTAATTCGCCCCATATGTATATATATATATTTTTTTTTTGATGGAGTTACCTAATTTTTCTAAATGATTTGGACAAATTTCAGATAGGCGTGGTGTCTTGCCCGCTGCCTCGAAGGACATGGACTGATCTTGCTGATTTCCAATAGCACCTCTTTTGACACTATGTCTGATCGATTGGCGTATTTAGATTTTCTCTAGCTGATGTAATGCCTTGGCAAATTTGAATAAAAAACTAACTCTAACGGACAGGCGGACATCGTTCAATCGACTTCGCTATGGATAAGAACTCAGAATATATATACTTTATGGAATAAAAAAAAAACATTGCAGAAACTACAAACGGAATGACAAACTTAATTATACCCTTTTTCTGCTTTTTATGGTGAAGGGTATAATGGGTTCTCTACTGTTTTTTTATTAAATGACAAATTTCTTATCTGAAACTCTTCTAAAACAGCATTAGAGTTGGTCCAGGCTGTACAAAGTGTCGCTTTACATGTACGTGGTAATAACAGTGCGCAGGAAATGTAATCTACATATCATCTTAAAAAATTTTTTTTTCTTTTAATGTTAAACAACTATTTTCATTTTAGTTTTAACCAGATTTCGTTTTTTCACGTGCATGACCTTATCTTTTAAGCCGTTATAAACAGACTTTTGAAAATTACCTAATTTTTACTTTCTCTCTTATTGCATTTTTAGAAACGTAACTGGCAGTTTGAAATTTTAAACACAAATACTAAAAACACAAAAATTAAAATTAAAGGTTGGCCCATACTCGTATGTGTGTGACTCTAACTTTTGATTCATTGATTTATTTTTAATAATACCGTTATAAAATTATTTAATTTTTACTTTGCGGTTTCTATGTAAAAAATCTTTAGTATGGCAACACCAGCGGAAAAAAATCCCACGACTATTTTCTTAAAATTCAAATTTAACTATATATTCCACAGTTCTGTAGACAGTGTTAAAAATTTTCCATCAACAAAAATAAAAACTGTTTTAGTAAAATTATACCGGTAAAATTGGGTGCTTTCACTCTATCTGTATTATCTCTATTTTGTATACAAAATGACCTATTTTCACTAAAAAAAAAGAATTTTTTTTTGTAAACCAATTTTCTAAGAGACCACCTCCCAAATTTTGTTCAAATCCATATAGTAGTTTTTACGTGATAAGAACACAGATAAATATTCCAAAAATACGTGTTTTGTATTCAATATCGGTTACTATCTATACGAACAATAAAATTTTCAAAATTTTCACATATGTGATTTGATGTATGTGATTTTTTATAATTTTTTTCCATTTTTTATAATTATACTTTACTCGTTTTCATTTTTATTTAAATCTGTGGTATTGTTACAAATTATACCAATCAATGCCAAAGAATAAGAATTATTTTTATACTTAAATAGCAAATTTATAAGTTGTATGATAAAAAATAGTATTTCTCCGTAACACTCCCAATATCCCTTAAGATCAATAAAAATAATCTATTTTTATAATAAATTATTTGATTGATATTGTTGCTATAATTTCTATGAAATTAAACACACAAATTTCAAGGTCATTTGAATATTCTCTTTTCTTTCGTTTTCCTCAAATGATCCGTTTAAATTTTAATTTTTACATCCTACATAACTTCATGCACACATACATCTATACAAACATGCTAATCTCTCATTGAAGTTCTTTTACAAGCACTTGAAATTCAACCTCAAAATACATCGTATTATTACATTTAACAGGTTGTCTACCAACTGCTTTGAAGAGATTTAAACAAAAGAGCAACTGCAAAAAAATTATATTTTTATGAGTTTTTTTTTCTGTTTGCATGTTGTTGTTGTTGTTGTTATAATGAATTTTTAAGTACCTAGAGTCTATTGGTCTGTAAGTCTAAGCATGGCGCTTGTAAGTCTAGCATGCATTTTATGATACTTGAAATTCTTTCATTGTTTACTTTCATTTAAATCTTTAAAAGCGCCTGCTATTTTATCTTCTTCTCACGTCCGTCCAACTATGCCATTGCATGTATTATTTTATATTTTTTGTATGAACCTTTCATTGTTTAAAATAGTATTTGAAAATAATGCAGCTTGTTTATGCACAAGCTGTTGTGTTGCATTTAATTCCTAGAGTTAAAGAAGCCAGCTCGCCAAACCTTTTTGCTGCATATTTTACTTATGCTGGTTGCATGGATGCATGTACGTACGTGTGTGTGTGTGTTTGTGTGTGCATTGCATGTACTTATTGTTAATCTTTTTTTTCAGTTTTGAAACAAGTGTTTAGCATTGCATCCCATATATTTATCTACCTACTTTACTATTCTGTATTTGTTGTTTTTATTGTTATTCTACTATTGTACTGCATATAATCGATCTCGAGTTTATCTTTAACATTTTATGACACTTATAGGTCGTCAATATTTTTCTTCTTATTTATTGTTATTGCTATTGTTTCTTATACATGTGAGTATCATTGTTCAGGTAGGCAACAATTCATTCTTCTGTGTAAAAGAAATGAACACATGAAATGAAAGAGATCCTTGAAATCCCTATAACTGCATATGAATTCAAGGGAACTTCGCACCTCTTCTATTGTGTTAATTTTGTTGTTGTTGTTGTTTTATTAAAGGTTTCTTAGCTGGGATGTGACCGAAAAAGTAGAAAGCGGTGTTATATTCTTCATCAATTACTTTTCATCCCGCAGTGATTTCAAGTGTTGTTTATTGTTCGACGTCATAGAGATTTTTACGCCTACGAATATTTGGTACCATCATAAAATTTTCAAGTGGTTATTAAATAAAATGTTTTTTGTAAGTTTGAATTTCACTAAATTCATAGTTGAGTGCATACGTACGATTACACTGAAAAAAAAATTAAATAAAAGTCTATTTTAGTAAAGACGGATTATGGTCAGATGTAGAAAATTTAATTATCATTTTGTATAATATATTTAACCTCCATAAGTAGCACTCAAAAATGTCACTAAAACCAGTTCCTAAAATTTTCTTTTTCAAATTTCGCCACACCACTAAGTGGCGTCATCAGGAAACAGCAAATATAAATTATTGTACTTATATTAATATACAAAACTGATTATTAATATTTATAAAATAAATATTTTTATTTAATGTTTTCTAATGATGCCACCCAATGGTGTGGCGAAAAATTTAAGAAGATACTTTCTGCAGATATGCATAATTTATTTTTTATATAAAAAGGCTCAGTATTTTAAAAGTAATAGTGGGTTTTAAATTGACACTAATACTCTGAAAAATTGATGAACATAACTACGCAGCAAACATTTATATTAAGTTATAATAATATTTTGAAAAATTAGGTTTCCATAATCTGACAAAATTGGCGCTTAAACTTAGTCCAATGAGTTGACCGCCGGGAGCTCTAGAGTTGTATTAATTAATGGCTTGCTTGTACGGTGTAAGACGAATGGTGAGAGCGAAACCGAAAATTAATAAGTCTGATTTTTTTGCAAGCGACCACAGAGAAGGTTTTCCTTCATTCAATGTAGTTATTAATCCTACATCGAGAGAATTTAAATAGTTAATTAATCAAAGTAACATACTTAAAAAATTTAGATAGAAAATGGTGACAATGATATTTTTACTCCAAGGCCAACTTGCATTTTAAGGTAATAGTTTATTACCCGATACGTAAATAACATCAATCTCTAAATTTTATACATAATTATCGAATTGCAGTTTCATGGTATAGGAAGTGTATACGTCACACACTACTTAACGATGAAACTGATATAAATGAATATTTAAACATAAATAGATATTAAACTCGAAGGCGCAACACGTTAACTCTGTTTTCGAAACTCGTACCCAAAGGTGAGTTAACGAGGAAAGGCTAAGCAGATTTTAATTCATATTTAGGGCATAGATACAGGGGTGGGCAGGAGCATTTGCACAACGTATATGTACACGCAGAAAAACAAAGTATAGTTGTGGAGAACAAGTTATAGTTGTTTTCAAAAAAAATTCAGTGACGACAAACATATTTTGTTAACGTTTAACCATTATGTGGTTACTGTACACAATATTGCAACATGGTTGGTGTTTGTGTTTTAGGCATAATTGTGAAACCATTTACATATTTTTAATTTAAGCTGTCATATAATAAATTAACGATAATTGCTATTATGTAACAAAATATATCACCGCAGATGCCAGATTAACGTGTTAAAAGTTTTGGATAAATGTGTAGTCAATTTCGAATTGGGATTAGGTATCTTCAACACGAGAATATAACGTTTACTCCATAAATGGATGTATGTATGGAATGTATAAGGATAAGATGCCATTATAAACTATATTTCTTGTATAAATGATTCTTATAGTTTACGCGTCAAACCGTTATAATTATTGCTCACACGTAACTAACAAATAAATGATTTTTTGTGAATTTACGTTTTTAAATAATTTAGTGACAAATCATTAACAAATGAAACAGTAAATAATAATATGGTAATTATATCAGAAAATCTCTGCCTTTAATTATATAACATGACATTTTCAATCGCATTATGATATTTAAATTTAACCATTTATAGTTTATATTTAAACATAATTATGTTTATACTTTACCATGTTATTGTTACGCTAGACAACAATATAATTGCAACATCAATTATATTATTATTAAATATAACAATACTACGTTTTGCTAACAATCATATAATACAATCATAGTATGTTGCTCTTACATTATGGTTACCTCAACCATGTTTTTTTCTTTGCATGTACTTACAAAAAATACTAAGAGTGCTCATATGAAATTCAGTGAAAAAAACTTGTAGCATGTACGCTGATAGGACTCAAGAAAGCTGTGTTGGGTTATAAAAAGGTGCTGGCAATTAAGACTTATAATTAAAAAAAAACGTAAGAACTACATTGGCAAATTATTAGGTTTTTCTCTTCTATGTTGCACTAACTATACGGAAGGTTAGGCACAGTATGTGACATTTCATATCTTGCTTTGATCCTTAATCTCGGAACTTTTGCAATCGATTAAATACAAATGACGTAGACAAATATTGTTTCTCACAATACCAATTATCGAACTCTATCTTTTTTCTTTCCCCATAAACTTTGTTCATTGTTGTTGTAACGTGCACTTGAAATGTTAATAAATACCTGAATTTAGACGCTAGATAATCAATTTAAATTGTTTTTTATCAAGAACCGAAAATAATAATTATGCTATTTGATTGCTATTATAATTTTTAGGTACCAAAAATTGATAGCTATTATTTATATTTTTATTAGTATACACAATGAAAATAAACATTTGTTGGACATAACGATTTCATTCAATTAATGACTCTCATCTCTTATCCATAATTATAATTAAAGACTTTTTTATTTATGTTTTATATTGTATAAAAAACATTAATATATATTATCTCTTATTCATAATATTTAAAAACAAGTAATAATGCTGTGTTCCGTTTTGCCGAATGTTATATACCCTTTACCATATATGTATGTAAATTTAGTTAAATGGAGAAACTCCAATCAAAAATTCAAATTTAAAAAAATGTGTTTTCAAGTATTTATTCCAGAGTTCTGTAGAGAAACTTAAAAATAATAATTAGGATTAAGAAGTCATACTTGGGATTTTTTCATTACCATTGAAATTTTATTAGCATTGTTTGAAATAATGACAATGAAAAAAAAATTTAACTACCATTTAATGCTAATGATTTTATTTTAATTATAATTGTTTTTAATAATGGTAACGAAATTTCAATGAAATCGCTTCATTACTAATTACAATTGAATCAAAAGTAATTGTTTCTATGAAACACAAAATTTTTGATGACAGAAACTTAAAAAAACTATGCATAAAATAAATAAATCTTAACACTCTTGTACATAGATCTGTATTTGAAAATATTAAAAATTTATAATTTTTAAATGAGCTAGGTGTAAAACTTGTCTAAGTCACCTAAAACCACAACTAGCAGCTTCTATAATTTACAAGAAAAAAAAAATAGTATCTCATTTTTCCTGAGAAAGTTAAAACATAAATATTTCAGCAAATTTTTGTGATCTAAATGCTATATAATGAAACCTTTGCATCAAAAAGCATTACCATTACTAAAAATAGTGATAATGTTAAAAATAATTAGCATTATTTGTCATTCAATGTCAATGAAATTGTCAATTAATAAGTCCATCTAATTAATTACTCCCATGTATGTAAGAAATAAATTAAAAATTTAGTGGTAATAATTATGCCCTAATTTATCAACTAAAACACGTTATAATTATTAGGTGCATTGTTTTTTGCATTTTAGTTTCGTAAAAAGCCTTGAATTTAAAAATATTTTTTACACACGGGAATATTTTTTAAATTATTTAATTTAAAAAAAAACTTTCTGCTATTTTGTTAATTATCCCGTTAAAATTAATTACCGATTTTGATTATTGAGGGTCAAAACACGCGTCGATGTCCATTTCGTTACCGCTTACTTAAATCTTCAGGAAAGTTCTGACATTGTCCAAATAATAAAGCAAAGACAAAAATCAAAGTTTAAGCAAAAACAACAATAACCAACAGTAATTATATTTTTCTTTCTCCACTGTATACGGCTGACTTTTTTTCAGCTCTTTAATACAGTTGACCCTCAATAATCAATATCGGTAATTAATTTTAACGGGATAATTTAAAAAATAGCACAAAGTTAAAAAAATAAAAATTAATAAAAAAAATTCTTTTAGCTCAATAGACCTTTTCTCTCAGTGCAAAACGCATCTATTGTTAATTGTTGTAAATTTTCAATGGCCATATAAACAACCATTTTATTATGATGTCGCCCCGAATCTATTGTGTTTTCAAGTGGTTTTTTCTTTTGCTCTTAACTATTTTATTTCTTTAAGTTAAATTTGTATTGCTCTGGCGCAGCTACAACAATGACAAAAATTAAAACAACACCTATAACAATTTTGAAAATCGCTATTGTTGTTATTGTACTTCTATTTTCCTTTAGTACTGCTGCTTACTGGCTTATAAAATGTGTTATACCTAGAAATAGAATTTAATAAGGCAAATAACAAAAAATCCTTAAATGCATATTGTTTTTGTTGCGGTATCCTGCAGGAAAATATAAAAGAAAAAAATAAAATCCAAAAAGACTTGCATGTTACAGTGTGTGATTATGATCATTTTCAGCCACTTGAAATTTTCTTTTCTTTAATTTTGCTTGTCACTAATACCCACTCGAGTTACAGCATGCGGCGCATACAAAAAGGTGTACGTGTGCAAATGCATTGCATTTCGTCTGGGCGTATTAACTAAAGGTGGAAATTTTAACAAATTTGGAAAATCTTATTTAAATATTAATGAAAAACTCATTAACATTCAATTGATATTTGTTTGGAAGTGTAAATAGTTTTTTTCTGGCTGAAACTTTCCTTTGTGCTAAAATTTTGGTAACAAATTAAAGTTTTCGGAATTTCCTTTAGGGTTAGTGCAATTTTATTTCAGGAATTTACCCTTTTTTTCAAATTGGTAGAAATTGGTGTGTGTGTCAATAACAAAATATTTTTATATGTACATTATAAAGTTTTTATTATATGACAAAAGGAGATGTTAATATTTTCCCACTGTGTGTGTAAAATAAAGTAAGAAATTAAAAAAGGCCAATAGTAAAGGAGTAAAAACTGACAAATAAATTTGGATTATGTACAGCATTTCGCGACGTACATATCTGAATTGATGAAGGTCTAATGAGCCGTCGTGATCTGGTCTCGGTAAGCCTAATATAGAACGTCATGTTTGATAGAAATGTTTGTATGTCGACTGCGCAACATAGTGGTTTCGTTCACTGCTCCTACCCTCAATTGATTTCTGCTGAAGCTGTCACGATGAGAAGGAGGAGATTGTATATCTTCTCTGCTTCTGTTTTGGCCTGCACTAGAGCATCTTTGCCTCCGTTGTCAGGGACACGGAAGCTTTGGTAATCCATTTGAAAGATTTGCCTTAGGTTGTGCGTAATGTATTTCTTTATTTGTAGTAGTGGTTTGTTTCTACTCTGATTCACGTCATATTGCTGGAACGTGCCCTTTTGTCAACTTCTGCGTTTTCGTATCTAATTTCCTACACTTTGGCAGCTTCAGCCCAATTTAATTATTTCTTGTCTTTTACTCTTTTTCATTATTTGCTATTCTCTTTTTTCGCTTTCTAAATTTTAGGCGAGCAATAAAAAGAAAGTGAATTAATCGGTCTCAAGTGAGCCACTTTTGCATAATTTGATGGCTTATAAATTATGGCATTGATTTCAAAACCTTAGCATTAGAAGAGTTGTATATTATTAGCCACAGTTTTCATCATTAAATATATGGCTTTCAGTCAGCTTCATACATGTATGACTAAAATGCTTTGATTTGAACAACTTTATTGTTGCAATTTAATAGATAATGTAATATATTATTATTGTCTTATAAAACTTCAATATTTTTCAATATCTTTCCCTTAAGTTTGAATAAATTCCCCCCATTATGATTGTATTTTCCCTCGATTTTTTTTTTGAAATCTGAATTTTAAAAATGGCAGGGGTACATAACCATTGCCAGGGTATCCCACAAATGTTAAGATATAAGTAGTCTCTCCAGGAACTGCACATCGACCTATACCTTTGTATAGGAAGTGATAAATCCTGAACAGGATATTGAAGTATAAATGATTATCTTGATTTGCTATTTGTTAATACGATGGCATTTTTATAAAAGCCAGTTGAAAAAAAACGTGCGCGTTGCGTCTTTATTTATAACCTTAATTTTTTAAAAGAGGAAAATCTGCTGGCACACAGATATTACTCTTTCGAGATAAAGTAGTAAAATGTTTTTCATTTAATTTGCTTATTTTAACACATATTTTCAATTTAAAATCAGATGCACATTAAAGAGATTATTGCTTCTTAGTTTTTAAAGTTTTCTAAAGAAGTTTTGGAAGAGTGAAGAAAAGAGTTTATCAGTGTAACTTTTTAAGGACATGCAGCTTCTTTTTTTTATACACTTTTTTAAATTTTATTTTTTTATTTATTAATTACTTAAACATCAATTTTTGAAAAAGCTATTCTTCTTCTTACAACTGTTCAGTGAAGGGAATAGATATTTCATGGGAAATCCCTGATACCAGTTTTTACTTTGAGGTGAAAAAAATTCCATGGAAATAAACATTTCATTTCTTACTCGCGATAGGTGTGAGTGTTTGCACAGTTCATAACCATCTCTTGTTTATTAAATATACCTTTAATATACTTCGTTTTGTAAGTTGTCAAAACAGAAATTAAATCAGCCAATTAAAAACAGAAAAATAATTTAAAAATTATTGAAGTTTGTTTTGGAGTTAAAATATAAATATAAAACTTATTGTTAAATTCATAAATTGTATAATAATAAGGCAATACTTTATAAAACTTTCCTATCGAATTAATTAAACGTAATAAAAAACAACCCAATATTTAAAATTAATTAGTAAAGAGTGTAAATTAATTAGTTTGGCTTTAGTTTATATTTAAGTTTCTAAATATTACTTAAATTTTTATTTACAAAATTTTTTCGTAAAAAAGATGATTTTTCAGTGCACAATGATTTGCAAACGATTTGTTTTGAACATAATTCCGTATCTCATGAGCCACTAAAGTTACCCTAATAAAATGTATAGAGATAAACCAGGAGTGTTTCTGAACAGAGCTGTAGACAGTTGGCCCCTTGGAGTAAAAGGGTGATTCTGGGTAGACAAAATTAGGTAACTAGGCCATATAAATTTTCAGAAATGTCATAAAAAGGTTAATTTTACATCAAATGTTAAGATTTTTTAAGTAATAGTTTTCAAACCTAAGGTAGATAGATGAAAAGAATGCTGATGCTGGATGTTGCGATTCAGAAAATGTTGAATTACAATCTGCTGGTGCTTAATTTTTCCTGGTTTCTTTAGAAAACAACCCCATATATTTGTAGTTTTTCTTTCTTAATAAATTAAGAAATTAAAGTAGAAATGCGAACTAAAGCCAAAATTAATATCGTGTTTTTTATAAAAACAATAACAGTCCAACTTATAGTTTAGAAAATTAAAAAATAAACTTTTAATATCGGAATAAATTCGAAGAACAGGAAGAATTTTGCTTTGGGGTCTATGACAAAAAAAAACTGGCAATGTCAAATGAATCCTAAAGTTCAAGTAAAAAATATGAAATTTTAAAAACTCAATTAAATATAATTTAAATCTGATAATTTAATTTTTTATTTTAAACAAAAGAACTTCCCTACTGACTGAGACTCAGCCGTAAGAAATTTGATATTTTGAAGTTTCGACGAATATGATTTAGATTTAGATTTTATTATTAACCTTATAATTGACAGACAAATTCTTCATGGAAAGCTACACAAACTTATAGTATAGTCTTTTTAGATATAAACAAAAATTTAATTGTATGTGTTAAAAATTATTTGATAAATAATTGTTAATAATGTTTTAGTATAAACGTTACTAAAAGTTTATTTAAAAAAAATACTTAATACACACAGTATAATTTAAATAGACCATTATTTTATGTCATTAAACGAAATAAATCAAAACAATATTATCATACATTTTAAAATTTTAGTCTGCGACGAATTTTTGACAATAGTTAATCTTTACCCGATTTTGACGACTTATTTTCAAATTTCCGACGATTAACTTAGATAAAAGTCTAATGGACAGTTTTTGACTTCATATTTAAATACGCATTTAGTTAATTTGCATTTAAATTCAAGTAGTATTTAAATACAGTTTCAGTTTTTCAGTCATTTATGATCGTTTTCATTTCACTATGATAAAAATATGGCAGCATTACGAAATATCAACATAAATCTCCATTGTTTATGAAAAACAGCTGCTAACAAACACAATGAATTGCAAATTTTGTTAAAAATATTTTAAATTTATTAAAAAATGTCAGAGATACTCATGTATTTACCACCTAAACTTATTTTATTTATTAATTTAACGTTTTAATTAATATTTTCATTAAAAAATGTGTACAAAACATAAAATATTGGCTAAAATTTTTGTTTACTTTTGTTAAGTTTTGCGAAAAAGCAACAAAAAATGCCATAACTATATTACCATATGTATTATTTAAATGGACTTTAATTGCGCAAGATTGGTCATTTAAGTTTCATTTAATTGTGCATTGAAAAACTGAATTTTGTACTTAAATAGAACTTAAATATAAATGACATTTAAATACGAAGTCAAAAACTGGCCCTAACACCCATTATTGTAAGTATGTGTTTGCCACGCTCTGCTCTAGAATCAAAATCAATTAATAAAATAGGACAAGTAAGAGTGCTATATTCGGCTTTGCCGAATCTTTTAACATACATATTTTAACATATATGTAAATCTAGTTTACTGAAGTAACTTTAATCAAAAATGCAAATATTATGGTGACAGAGAATTAAGAAAAAAAAAAATAATAATAATAATAAAATAAAAATTAAGTACTACATATCGATAACTTAATGCAATTTTTAATAAAAAAGTAACACAATTTTTTAAAAACTGCATTAAAATTTTTGTTATATCTTAAATTTGTCGGATTTTGTTAAGTTTTTCTTCTCCTGTAAAGTAAAAAAAAAAAAATTGAGTTAGGCCTTTTTAATATTAAACCATCGATATATATAATTTTACATAAAAATATCATCGGCTCTTAATGGGTTAATCATTTTTAAAAATATTAGTATTTCCTCAAAGATCTTTTTAAAAATTTTAAAAAGATACCCGTGTCAATACTTAAAAAAGTTTGAAAATTTTAGAGCCCAGCAACTTGGAAGATATCGGCGAGCGCCAATTTTTTCACTTAATTTTTTTTTCTTATTTTTTAATTCTCTATTGCCCCGTATATTTATTTTTTTGATTGGTGTTTTGCCTGCTGCCACAAAGGACATGGACCGATCATGGTGATTTCCAGTAGCACCTCTTTCGGCACAATGTCTGATCGATTGGCGTATTAAATTTTTCTTTAGCTGATCTAGTGCTTCGGCAAACTTGATTTTAACACTAACACGGACGGATATCGCTCAATCGACTTCGCTATGCATAAGAAGTCAAAATATATATACTTTATGGGGTCGGAAATGGATATTGTAGAAATTACAAACGGAATGACAGACTTTTTCCGTTGTGTGGTGTAAAATTTAAATCGTCTAACTATACATACATACTTGTGTAAAAAAAAAAACACTTTAACACTTTTAATTAACATAATTCTTTATTAGCAATTGTGGTTTAAGTGTCAACTTATTAAAGTTACAAACCTAACACTATTAAGGCTTTAGTGCTCTTATAAGAAAAATATTAACAGTTCCTTAAAGTATGTTACAAAATGTGAGCAAAGTGCAATGTTAAGATCTTTCTGTTAAAAGACTGTGGTTAACATCAACCAAAATAATCATTTCACATCCATGTTGAGTAATAAAGCGAAAAAGCTATAGGCGTTATTCATAGTCTAAAAAAGATCAACAACAAAACATTACAAATTAAATTATAATGCAAAAAAGAGAAAATAAATAAATTAATTAAATTTAAATACCTTTGTGAAAGTTGTTAAGTCGACATCGAAGAAATTACCAGCCTTTATGACTACAGGTTTTTGAAGATAGTGCATGTACACCAATATAATTTTACGATTATGGGCTGACATTTCTGGCGAATTGCAACTGTAAAGACTTTTTATAAGACCAGAAGATTCTGTAATTAATTTGTTGCCATAAAAGCAGGGCAAAAAAATCTCGAGGGTCATAACCACACCGTACAAAAACAGAGACAAAAAATTACCAGGATCTTCTAAAATGTTAAAGTTTCGCAAACGATAAAGAGTGAAACATAATACAAAGGCACTAAATAAAATTTGAGCAAAAATGGGATACGATACAATTGTCTCACAGGATGTAGACATGCTGTAATTAGAGTTTCATTTTTTTTTATTATAATGCTTTTTTTTGTTTAATTTGAAAAGTCTTAAATATTTTACCTTTTAAGTTTCCGATGTAATTTCATAATTGCCACAAGTTTTTCAGTAATACCAGCATTTGTTTCGCTTTCCTTGTAATTTAAGTTTTCCAAACGCATCGCTATTAATTTAAACTGCAAAGCTAAATGTTGCATCATGTAGTACATAAGAACGTCCAGTGAAACATTCACAACAGTTGTCAATGGTACCGCAAATACTTGATAAAAGTAAGCATACCAATAGTTTGACGGACATCTCCAATCAAATGGTGTCCAATAGGGAAAAGGCCATTGGTAACTGTTAAGAAATAAAACAGCTACAAAAGCGGAACCGCCAACACACAAACTGCACGTAATATAAAAGAAAGACACCAGACCAAATACTTTCATTGTACGATGCCACATAAAACATTCTTGCAATGTCTGCAACTTGAACATTTCATTTTGTTGCCATTCATTAAACAGGGATTTAACCAATGCATCATAATGCCACACGTTTAGTAACTTGGCTACGAGTGCCACTTCTGTTAAAGCAGTGTAAAGAACGTCGCTGGCCTGATTTAAATCCGAACTGGTCACAAACTCCACACACATCAGGATGGTGAATGTAAATGTCAGTGGTATGTGTAAAATTAATTTGTAACAAAGCTTTCCCTTACGCTTTTCGTTTGTCAAAACACAAACAGCGGTGAGAATCTTTATAATCAAACGTGACTTTTGTAAGGTATCGAATGCCATTTATTCGGGATGTTAATGTGCACTGTTTGTTGTCAGGAATATTTTTGGAACTAAGTTTAACTTGAATCGAATTTCAAAAGGCTTTTACCAGAACAGTGACAATGAAGTTGCAAAAATTTGTTTCTTATTTATTTATATTTATTTACTTAAAAATTTTTAAAATTCTATTTGTGTACAAAGTTTTTTATTTAATATAAAAACAAATAGAAGTGTGGTGTTGTACCTTGTTTGAGCTAAAATGTAACGTTTAACAATACAAATAGTATTAAAGATATCTGCTTTATAATGGCTGCGTAAATTTAGAGTAGAATAGAGTCTACTTAAATTATAAATAATTTTAAAGTTCTTATTTTGAATGATTTGCAGTTTTTTTTAAATGTGTTTTTGCACATCTGGTTGACTTAACTTCACATCCATACGTTGTTGTGGGAACGAATGCACGTTTTTTTTTCAATAGGAGCTTATTTTTAGTGTTCAGTGTTATTTTCGTTAAAGAAGAGGGAAGAGAGGCCGACAACGTTAAATTGTTTTGTTGCTTTAATGTAAAATATGGTATTTTTTTGTAACTAAATTATTTTTAATTTCTATTAGGACCACGACTCAGGGGATGATCCATATTTATGCAACGCATTGTGCCAGAATTAGGAAATTAGGTTATGGGAAGGGGGATAGAGGGAGTAGGGCTTATGAACATTTGATTTGAACCTTTGCACACTGAAAGGGGCAGGAAAGACCTCTACAAAAATTCGTTTGTAGAATAACAAATGAATTGTTGTGCTAAAACTAATTTTCTCTGTAATGCGTAGTGCGATTGACTGGCCAATCGACCACAAAGGGAAGCACTCTTGATGCGAACGCGTTGCGCGTACGAAATTACGGTTTACAGGAACAAGTTCCCTGAATTCATTAAGAGCACGCAAATTCTGTTACAGCAACAATAACACAGTGAAACACACCACACATTGCGTCGAAGCTCAAGTGAATCAATAGAGCTGGATGACTTACTGTCACAAATGAGCTTCTTCGCTCTCTTCTGCACGCGGTGGTGCAACTCCAAAACAGTCTTTGAAGTACCGGCCTATATATGAGTGTTGTATTCCATTTTTCGTCTGATATAAAATATTGAAAAAACGAATTTTCTCTTTAATCTGTAGTGAGATTCACTGGGCAATTGACCACAAAGGGGTGCACTCTTAATGCAGAGCACGTTGCGCGTACGAAATTACGGTTTTTATGAACAAGTTCCTTTCATAAGAGCACATTCCATTGAAGTGACGATAAAACAGCGAAACACACCCCATATAGCGTCGATGCTCCAGTGAATCAGTAGAGCTGGATACCCTACTGTCACTGATGAGCTTCTTTGCTCTATTCTGCACGCGGTGTTGTAACTCCAAAATAGTCTTTGGAGCACCGGCCCATACATGAGAGTTGTATTCCTTTTTCGATCTGATAAAGGTGACATGGATAGCGAGGAGATCGTTTTAGAAAACTTAGATACTTGAATGCTTCTTTTGCGACGTGAAAGATGTGCTTGTTCCACCGAACATCACATTGAATCTTAATGCCAAGGACATCAAGAGCTTCTGATTCCTTAATATCTATATCGCCCATCATTACAGATGAGGTAGCATATTTAGCGAAAGATAGCATATAGTGCAAAAGCAGCCTGCTTACAAGGACCCTCGGAGATTGCCATACGATCGCGGTATAGGGTATCGACCATGTGCTTTTGCATAGCCCCAAATTCCAAAAGGCGAAATAAATGTGAATGGCATTTGCGAATTGATTTGAAATAGCTTTATTGTTCGTTAATTTTAATCGCTCATTTAGTTAAGTACTTTTAAACATATACGGAAGATGCTTTCATATTGTTATAATTGAGTGATACACCTTTCCGCTTGATATGACTGATCCTTATCATCAGCATTAGCCGCTACCGTATTTTTTTAAGCATCTATGGATCAGACGTGTGTTCTAATTATAATAATAGTTACAATACTCTAGTTGAAATACTTTACCTGCGTCTTATATATTTTTAAATATCTGCAACAAATGTTCTATCAGTGAGAAAGCTCTGTGAGAATTCTTCGAAGTCACCTGCCTCGATAACGGCTCAGCGGATAATTTGCACCATTGGAAAATTTGGTTCATCTCTGCCTCTCCTTTCATAATTTATGGCCATTTTGGGCGATAGTACCGTGGTTTCAATTTAAAAAAAAGGTCCACTCCGGATGAAGCCATTTTCTTGGAAACGGCTTGGCGCACATTTTGCGCGTTTGGAAAATTTTGTTACTTGGTGCTCATACCATGTGTCAAATGACAGTAATAACAACTGTTCGTAATTTCTACAAGGGCTGTTAATGTAGCAAAGGAAACAAATTTGAAATCTTAACTAAATCTATAATAGGTAAGAAAACAACTATTAGACCAATGACAAAAGATAGCTCCTCCATATACAACAGATCGGAAAAAGCTAACATTTTAGCAAACGTTTTTAAAGAGTTTCGTGGTATTAATTGGCTAGATAAATAGTACGATAATGAATATTGAATATGTAAGTTTAAACTTACCAGTTCAAAACAAATGCTTTGAAAGTATTTTCTAATCGCTTAGTAGTATCCACGCTTCGTCTGAGCGTCATTTATAGTATTCTCCAAATTCAATTATAGGGAAATATGTTTTTAAATATTTATTGTAAACTTATGTAAACAGTGTTACAAATTATCCATTTAAAAATTAAAATATGTTGACAACTGGGGGCAAATTACGGCATTCAATATCGATCGAAATTTAAGTAGAATTTAAATGTAAATTTCGATCGATATCGAGTGCCGTAATTTGCCCCCTGTTTTTACTATTATACCAGTAAAATAAAGTGTTTTCACATTTGTATTTCTAGTTTCCCTACGAAATGACATTTTTTACGAAAAACAAGTAAGTGTTCTATATTCGGCTATGCCGAATCTTATCACCGTATATGTAAATCTAGTTTAGTGGAGTAACTCCAATCAAAAAGACAAATACCGGGGTGACAGAGAATCAAAAAATAAGAAAACAAATTCAATACTAAAAATTTATGTAGAAATGTCATCGGCTCTTAATGAATTAAACATTTTTAAAAAAAGTTTTTGTATTTTCTGAAAGACATCTTTAAAAGCTTTTAAATGATACCCATTTGATAACTCAAAAAATATGGCGCACAATTGTACTTTTCTACGAAAATTTTAGAGGCCCAAGACGTTTTTTTCTTATTTTTTAGTTTTCTATCGCTCTATGTATTTGTTTTTTTATTGCTCCAAATGATATAGAAAAATTAGAGGTAGCCATGGTGTTTCTAATTTTTTTAATTTTTTTTTTTAATTTCTAAATTTTTTTTTAATTTTTTTCTTAATTTAAAAATTAAAACAAACGCAAGGCACGGCGTGTTTACATTCATATTTAGAATAGTAAATTTGATACTGGATCAGCATCTATAATGTTGTGAGCAAACAAGTATGAATAATTAAAAAAAATTGCATTTCGTGGCTATACCGAAGGTTAGACGAAAGCAAAAACAAATCTGCAAGACGAGTTACAAAAAGAACGACAATGAAATGCTTTAAGTTGTGTGTGGACTTCGTCTCACAAAATTAATATTAAGATTAGTTAGTTAAATAGATGACGTTTGCGACGTACATAACATAAGCTAGATAGATGCGAAGGATGCTGATGAAGGATGTGGCGGTCCAGAAAATACAGCATTTCATTCTGCCTAGCGTCTAATTTTTCTTGTTTTCATTGGAAAACGTCCGCATACATTTGTAAATAATTTTTCTTTCTAAAAAAATGTTTAGAAATTTATTTAAAAATGCACCAAACAGCCGAAAATAAGTCAATTTTCATTCATTTATAAATATATACACTTTTATCTTTAAACAAAACTGCACGTGAATACATAAGTACTGAGTTGACTGAATATTTAGCAGAAGGCGAACGTAAATTTGTATACTTGACTGTACCTAAAATTATTATAGATATTAAGAATGCTTAAGAAGGCTCCAGCTATAAAGAATCATTTCATTCTAACAGAACCTTAATTAACTTTTTTTTTGTTTAAATTTAAAAAACTGTTTCGGAAGTAGACAAATTCAAGTGTTATCAAACACTAAAAATTTTCGATTTTTTTTTCTTGCTTAAAGCCGACAGGACAGTGCCGGGTGCATGAATTTTGGTATATTTTTATATTTTGTCGTTTATTTATAAAAAAGAATGTTTTATTACAAAAAATTTACATACAAAATTAAATTTACGAGTATATCGTGTAATTTTTTACATAAGGATTTTGTTTGTGTTTCGTTACTAATTTAAAAAGCTTAAAGTAATTTTTTATTTTATTATTAAAAAAAAACTTTCATATTAAAACAGAAGTTAGTCAAACATATTTCAATTTCATATATAAGTTTTAGTTTGTTTTTGGGTTCACCTAAGTTTTTTTCTTTTGTTCTTACACTGAAAACCACTTTCATTCACATGTGGTTGTTGTAAAAGAAACTACAAGCTACCGAGATAAAATGAAACTCTCAAATCAAAATCTTAAAGAAAAAAAAAAAAAAATAAAAAAAATAAACAAAATGATAAAGAAATAAAAATAATTAATTTACAAGAAATGTTGAGAAAGTATAAAAGAATATTAAATTCTAAATTAAAGAAAATTTTGTAATCTTCAGATTTAAGATACAGTTGTGAGTATTTAAGAAGTAGGCAGAAAGTGCTTAGAAGCAGGGTTAGGGTATTATTTTATTCACAATAAGGTGCCGGGTTTTCGTAAAGGCAATCGCCTTCTTTGTCCCAACAGACCCAAACCGCGAGCTTGTTGTTTGGTAGTGGTTTCTGTTTCTTCTGTTGTCTCATCCTTGACCTCTTCCTTAGATGTGGAAGAACCTTCCTCTTTTGAGTCGGCTTCTTCAGCTGAAGCAGATGGAGCTTCTTCGACTGGGGCAGCTTTTAGAAATTAAAAATTCATTATTGGTTAATACAAAAATCATACAAGTGATTGTTTTTGATTCTCTTACCTGTTGTTGAGGGCCCTACTTTTAGTCGTCTATTAGCTAGCAGAGGATTAACTTTGCGGGGAGCTAGTGGCGCCGGAGCTACCTTTGGTTTAATATCAGTCTTTTGTAAGCCACCTAAACGTGGACGATTTTTTAAGCGGTTTAAACCACCAGCATTAGCAGACGCTGATTCTTCGGCTGGCTTTTCAGCGGCATCTTCACCTTCACCCTTAACATCATTGTGATGTGAACTGTCAGCAGCAGAGTCGTCATTTTCAACGGCAGCTGGAGCTTCTGTAGTACTACGGCCGAGTTTAGTGCGACCTGGTAAACGACCACCCGTAGCACGATTAAGATTAAAACGGGAAGGTCTTACAAGTCCACTTTGGCTGGCTGCTGGTGTTGAGGGTTTATCATCTACGCTATTGTCGCTGTCATTAATGGCTTCTTCCTCATTAGCCGGAGCTTTTGTAGTTGTTGTACGACTGCGTCCCCGCAGGTTAAGTGTGGGTCTTCCTCTTAGGGTACGAGCAGTAGTGCTTGATACGGCTTCTTCATGAGCTTCATTTGAGTCCTGAGCTGAAGCTTCGGTAGTTGTTGTACTGCCACGAATATTAAAGCGATTGCGGGCTAATCAAACAAAATAAAAATATTTTCGTTTACTAAACGATTTTTAACTTAATGTAAAAGACTCACGTCTGTTGCGTGAAAACCCGGAGCTGACGGGCTTAACTTCTTTCACGGCAACTTCTTCTTCATGATGATGTTCTTCATGGTTGGGAGCAGCTGTAGTTTTGGCACTGGGACGATTTCGGCCACCAATAGAAGGACGAGAGAAACGATCTGCATTTCAATGTAAATAATTATTAATTTTTTAAGTCTTTGATATTTTCATTTTCAAATTCAACTTACTCTTGCCAGTTTTAGGAGCTTCTGAGGATACCTCAGGCGCGGCAGTGGTTGATGTGGGGCTGTTACCAGATTTAAGTTTAAAGCGGTTACGGCCAGTTGTGCTTCCTGGAACACGTCTACCACCATATAAAGAAGGAGCTGGTGTTGTGGTAGTTGTCGTTGTAGTTGTTGTCGTAGTTGTAGGTTCTGGAGTTGTTGTGGTTGTTGTGGTTGTAGAAGTGCTGCTTAGTTCTTCATCAACAATAGTGGTAAGCAAACCGTCACCTGCAATATCGGTGGTATCAGGCAAAGTGGTAGTTATATCTAAATCCGAATCCGTTGTTACATCCATGTTGTTGTTTTCATTGCTCAGCAGAGCATACAGATCCAAGGCAGCCTTTTCCATTGCCGGCGTAGTTTGCGCAATATCCTCATTAGAATCTAAGATAACAGCATCATCTTTCTCCTTTTTAAGAGCCTTGGCAGCTTCTTCAGCATTCTTGGCGGCTACGGCAGCTGCTTGAGCCGAAGCTAAAACAGCCATTTCTTGTTCAATTGTAATGGCAGACTTGGTGTCATCAGAACTACGAGAGCTTTTGGCTTGTTTCTCATCCGTATTAAAAGTTTCACTGTCTACCAATTCCAAACTGGGACGTTTGACACTGATTTTCTTTTTCTCGGCGGCAGAATCAATTGAATCTAAGGGTGGTGTAGGAGGTACATCTACAGTCTTACCACGGCTAGGGAAACGAGTGTTTTGAGGTAAACGTTCTGCTTCAATGGTTTCTTCAACATTAGATGAACGACCCTTGGCTTTGCCGCTGACTAAACTGTTGTCGGCTGGTGAAGCAGCTGTACTACGTTCAATGTTTGTATAACGTGACTTGCCTCGGGTTTCAGCTTCTTCACCATCTTCCGCTACAGAGCCCTTAGGCTTAGCATCATCCTCTTCGTCTTCGTAATAGTAAACGTATTCATATTCATAGTCCTGGCCATTGGGACCCTTTTTGATTTCAATTCGTGACTTTTTATTATTCTCAGTACCAGCCGTTTCTAAAGCAATAGCTTGGTCTACGAATCCAACATTGATCTCATCATCCTTTTCTAATTCAACCTTTTTCGTAGGAGCTGCAGTTGTTAGCACATTTAACGGTTCTTCCGAAACTGAGTCAATTTTTTCTTTGGCTTTGGATTTTGCTTTTGATTTCGATTTCGATTTTGCTTTTTCAATTTTCTCTTCTTCTGCTTTTACGGCAGCATCCACCTCAGATTTAATGATTTCAAGTTCAGCCTTTTCAATGGCACGTTTGGCTTCTATACTCTTCATGACATCTTCATTAATGAGGGCACTCAAAATAGGATTAAGTTCGGGTTTCTCTTTTGTAGGCAACAGATTCATATTTTCCACATCGTAATGATTTATTTTGTGAGATGTTTGGAAGCTGTCGTCACCTACAGCTTGAGGACGTTTGTGAGACGTTTCGAAAGATACTGAAGATTCAACACGAACTTCGGTAGGTATCACAGTAGAATCGATTGAGTTTTCGGCTGATGTTAGACTTGCCACAAGGCAACAAAAAATTCTGAAAAAACGAAAAGCATCAGTTTAATTGAAGTTATAGTTTGCAGTGTTATTAGAGATATATATCAATAATATTTTTTTATAATAAAAATTACTTAATCACGTGACGGCTCATAACAGAGTGAAAAGCAACTGCATGAATTCAAATAGCAATGCACGATTTGTTACATATTAAATTATCTCAAAATAATTGTTTATAGGTGCATTACAAGTAAAAAAACACAACTGAACAGCAATTAAATCTAAAAAGCAACATCTCAAAACTCCTCCACATTGCCAAGTCATGACTGTGTAAAAACCACCAATTTAAAGGTAAACTACTTCGTCATCTTGTTTTCTTATTTCTTTCTATTTTATTCGTTTAGTTTCAAAACAACGGTTGCAAATGCTCATGCGCCTGTGCCCACATTAATTTTGAATCGTTATCTGCTGTAATTTAATTATGCTGTGCTGAATGAAGTTTATGAAATATTTTGTTTTTCTGACTGGAATTGTTGTTAAGAGCATGTGATTCATAACATAAAAACGTTAACGCAAAATAACCCGTTATGTATGTAACAATGAGGGAATTTGAAAAGCTTACGTTTTTGTATTGTAATGAAAAGAGCACATCATTTGGTACAAACATTTTTACAACACAAAAATAATAGAAAAACTAATTTTATTCGAGATGTGTCAAAAATTAGAATGTTAATATAATTTTTATTTTCCGTTTCTTATTTCTACAATTTTCATTTCCGACCCATAAAGTATATATCGCTGGTCTCATGAAACGCCCTAACACGCATATTTGTGATTTCAAAATGTAATATTTGAAATGCAATTGAAATATCGTTATTTTTGATACTATTGTATTCAAATTTTGTGACGAGGGGTATTTGCATGAAATGAAATGGAATCACGAAAAAACTGAATTTCATAAAAATTTGAGTTGGGGCCTTTCTACATGAGACCAGCGATATATTCTTAGTTCTTATGCATAGCGAAGTCGGTTGAGCAATGTCCGTCTGTCCGTTCGTGTTTGGGTTCAAATCTACTTTGATAAGGCATTAAATGATTTAGAGAAAGTTTAATATGCCAATGGATCAGACATAGTTTTGAAAATTTTGCTATTTAAAATCAGCTCGATCGGTTCATGTCCTTCGAGAGAGCAGGAAAAAACACAACACCTGACTCTAAATGTTCAATCTCATTTGAAACAAATCTAGTTTAGAGTAGTAACTGCAATCAAAAAAACAAATATATGGGGCGATAGAGAATTAAAAAATAAAAAAACATTAAGTTAAAAAATTGGCGCCGTCCATGGGTCTTGGAACGTTCAAATTGTTCATCACCATTCTGCATAATTGTGCCTTAACTTCGTTGATGCAACATTTAATTTCTTTTTTTTATAAGTGTCTGTTATGGTGTTTTTTATATAGACCGCTTTTCTCTATCTCTCTATCTAAAGGCCAATTCTGATTACCGAGCGACAGAGTACAAGAGCAGAAAATGGTTTATGTAGTAACTAATTGTATTACTGAATGTATGGCATAAATGAGGGGGTTGTCGGGTTGAGATATCGAGCACCAATATTAGCAATGTTTGATAAGTCGCTTAAACAAAAAATTTCATCCCAAAATCCTCACGAAACAGTACTAGAAAAATATAATTTTGCAGGGTAACGAAAACAGCAAAAAAATTATACATGAAAAAGGTTTTTCGTATTATTTTTATACGCTTCACCACAAAAAGTGAAAAAAAACGGCATATTTAAATTTGTCATTCCGTTTGTGATTTCTACAATATCCACTTCCGACCCTATAAAGTATATATATTTTGAGTTCTTATGCATATCGAAATCGATTGAGCGATGTCCATTCTCCCATCTGTTCGTCCGTGTTAGTACTGAAATTTAATTTGCCAAGGCGTTATATCGATTTTGCTATTGGAAATCAGCAAGATCTGTCCATGTCCTTCTAGACAGCGGGCAAAATATCACGCCTGCCTCTAATTTGTCCATTTCATTTGGAACAATGAAGTAACTCCAATCATTAAACATACATACGAGGGCTGCTATATATATTTCTGGCCTGGCAACACTGAGTGCAATCTGACATTTCTATTGGAAAGTTTGTCATCTTTAAGCATAATCGTACTCAAAACGTTTTGACGTACGACCATTATTTGTGTTGTTTACAGTGACTTGAAAAAATTAATATAAAAAATGGAATTACCTCGTGAACATTTTCGTGCCATGATTTTTCACAACTGTCGACGTGGATTATCACGACAAGAGTGCATTGATGAATTTAAATCTTTGCATTGCGATGAAGCACCATCCTATAGCACTGTGAAAAGTTGGTATAATGAATTTAATCGTGGCCGAAGCTCGCTCAAAGACGAATTTCGTGAAGGTCGTCCAAAAATGGCTGTTGTGCCAGAGAACATTGATGCCGTGCGTGAACTCATAATGCAAGATCGACATGCGACATACCGAGAGATAGAGACATCCTTGGACATTTCTTCCACCAGCATACATTCGATACTGCATGAACACCTGGCCGTAAAAAAGGTTTGTTCTCGTTGGATCCCGCACAATTTGAAAGTCGCTCAAAAAAAAGGCTCGTGTCGATTGGTGCAAAGAAATGTTGCAAAAATACGATTGCGGTGCTTCAAAAGACGTTTATAAGATCGTCACAGGTGACGAATCATGGATCTATGCGTCTGAGCCCGAAACGAAACAACAATCGACCGTGTGGGTCTTCAAAGACGAGCAAAATCCAACGAAAGTTGTTCGTGGAAGAAGCACTTCGAAGCAAATGGTCGCCTGTTTCTTCGGCAAAACTGGTCATGTGGCGACTGTTCCGCTTGAGCAACGTAGGACGGTCACTTCTGAGTGGTACACTACAATTTGTTTGCCTGAAGTCATCGGAGAAATTCGAAAAACCAACTAGAGAAGACGAATCATTGTTCGCCATGACAATGCGAGCTCTCACAGATCGGCTCAAACCAGACCGGCCAAAACGTCGAATTAATGGGTCATCCGCCGTACAGCCCTGACTTGGCACCTAATGACTTCTTCTTGTTTCCGCACATCAAGAAAAAATGCGTGGTCAACGATTTTCGTCGCCAGAAGAAGCTGTTGAAGTGTTCAAAAACCATGTTTTAGAGGTGTCTCAATCGGAGAGGAAAAAGTGCTTCGACAACTGGTTTGAGCGCATGCAAAAGTGTATAAATCATGCTGGAGAATACTTTGAAAAACAATAAAACCATTTTTGATTATAAATATTCGAATTTTCACTATTAGGCCAGAAATATATAGAGTAGCCCTCGTATATTCGTGGGGCGATAGAGAACTAATAAATAAGAAAATAAAAATCAAATCAAAAAGTTGGCGCTCGCCCATATTTTTCGAGTTATGGGACTTTAAAGTTTTCATAGAAAAGTACGATTGTGCACCATATTTTTTAAGATAACAATACGGCTATCATTTAATGGATTTATAAGGAAATACTAAACTTTTTAAAAAATGCTTAATCCATTAAGAGCCAATGACATTTTTATGTAAAATTATATATAGAACATAATTTTGTTTTCTTATTTTTTAATTCTCCAAAAATATATTTAAATGATTATTACTCCGATATTAACATTAAATAACTAAAATCTTTGCCTGACTAAGGAAAAGATAGAAATTGTGGCATATTATTTTCCATAGTTATTAACTAGAAATAGAAAAAAAATAATAAAACTGATTTTAAAACAAGCCAACAGTTTTTGAAACTAGCGTTGTCAGCACAGTTTTTTTCACCACTTTAAACTGTTTATACCTGCAATTTTCCTATTAACACTTCTAAGCGATAAAAGAAAATTAAATAAAATTTAATAAAAAAAATTTGTCCATTTGTCCATCATCAAAATAATAAAAATAAAGTAAATTTCTCATAAAAACTCACTGTAAAGTACATTACAGATTACCTTCTTTGCATATGGGGATGAATGTTTGTAGTAGGTTAAGCCAAAAAGCTACTTCATTATTGTTATGAAGTGAAAGAATGTTGAAAAAAAACAATCTATTTGCATTATTGATGCCTCTGCCTATTTGGCAAATTATGCAGGCTTCCTTGACAACAATTGCTGACGCATGAAAGGCATTGCTTCTCTGTTCTCATTTTGTAGTCGAGATGCAAAGTGGTTAAATTTTCTTTTCATAATGTCTGTAAGTCGCACATATTGAACTGATAAATTCTTTGAATATTTAGAAGAACGAACACTTTTACCGACCAGGTAATAATTTTGAAAACTAGTCATGCAGCACTATTTTTCTTCCTACGAAATTAACAAGAACATTATTGCTTTGCCACAAAAAAATCTATTTGGACTTATCTTTGAAAATAGAAAATTCTTAAATTCCTCACAATTTGATATTTTTTAAAATTGAAAGTCTCTGAATTTCTGTCCTTTAGAAGCGAATTTTATTAGCCTGCAACATGCAGCCTAACAATGTGTTTTGCAAAAATAGAAACAAAAATACATTTAAGAATATGCCACAGGGTCTGCATCAATTGAATGTTTTTCTAAAAAGGAATAAAATTAACTATAAAATATTTACAGTTTATACTGAAAATACAGCTGGGCAGTGCAATAAAAGAGAGTTTTCTTACATCTTATTAGGATATCAGTGATTTATCAGCGAAGACCGGCTTAGTTTTAAGCCAACAGAGTTAAAAGTAGGACTTCGTTCCGTTTTAAAGTCCCACTTAATTTAAATATATGTAGTTATTAATAGCACTAATTCAATATTTAATTATTTTATAAATGATCCGATGATGCGGCATTCGATGTATTATAAATTAATGAGTGGTTTTTTATGTAATTTTAGTCATGGATAAGTAGGGAGAAATATTTCATACTATATCTACCTATTTTAAAACCTTTAATATGAAGGAGAGAAGGGGCTTTATATTTTTCACTTTCCCCACAGTAATCGATTCTACAATTTAAAAATTTATTTATTATTATTTTTTGATGATAAATATTTTGTGAAAATTTTACAAAGTTTTATTATGAAAAAATAATGTTTATTGTTTAATATAAAATATAAGAAATAGTTGCTAAATATTTTAAGAAATATCGAGCGTATTTAATAAAAATATTGTTACTTATTGAGTTCTTTTAATTGTGCAATAAAACAAGTCAACAATAATTTTCTTTGACTTATTTACTCAGTTCTGTATAATTTTGTTAACAGCACTGTTTTAAACCTCACACACCTTATCACTATTTAACACACACAAATTCTTAAAGTTGTTGTCGATTTTTGCTTACAGGCGAGTAAAAACGTCTAGATTGTCTTAATATAGGACACTATGGCAAGTTTGTTCTAGTTGTTTCTTTTATTATCATATCAGTGTTGCCAGAGAAAGCGAGGAAAAAGCTTCGAATTTTCTTCAAAAAAGTTACATTTTTTTAACAAAAGTTACATATTGAAATTTTCTTTGAATAAATAGTAATTTAATATAATTTATATAAAATATCGTAAAAAGTTTTATTTCATATTTCAGGCAATAAATTCTTTTATTGAAGAAAAACAAAACAAAAAAAAAAAACAAAAAAAAAATTCAGCCTAATGAAATCAAGACTTAATACTAATGTTTTGGGATAAAAAATTTATGCTCTTGCCATTCAATAAAATTAGTTAAAGTAGGATTTTTTTAAAGAATCCGTTCGACCTTTTTCTTTGAAAGATAGAGCTTCGATAGAATTTTCTACTTTAATTATTTTAAAAATACCGGTTTTAAAGACAAATTTGAGTCTGATTTGAACTTTAACATTAAATTACTGACAATCGTTCTGTAATATATCCGGCATTTCTTCAAGGAAATTAAAAGATAACTCTCTTTTAAATCAAGGTACCACTACCAAGTTGTCAAGTGTTTCAAGGGGAAGTTTTCCTCACAAAATGCAGCTCATATTATTTCACAGTTGGTAAAAATTGTTAAGAAAGAAACATTTCATGTTTTCTCACTAATAGAACAGAGTAGAAATTCAGCAATACAGTTGTTAAAATCGAATTGATATTGTTACGTTTTTCCCTTTTTAGACAAACGTACAGATTCTTTTGATTGCAAATACCACTGTGGCTAAGTTCTGTATTCTTACTTTATTTGGCTATACTTCTTGATCGCACGGTCTTGTGAACCCTATGGTCCCGTATTTACTAAACATGCGTTATTATTACAAACGCAGCTATCCACGCTACACTACTGTGTTGCTCCGGAGAGACATGAACTACTCGATGCCTTGTTTAGTAACCTCAACCATCCACAGACATCTCCACTACTCTTATCCAAGCAAGTCATCCATCCTCTGTAATCCAATAGCCACAACACTCGTCTGCCATACACTGTTGTTCTGCTGTTACACTTCCCTGCGCTAACCGCTACCGTTCTTTATATTATAAAGGCATTCTGACAATTATCTGTAACTCTTTTATTAAATTAGACGTCTCCACTAAATTATATGCCATGGCTTCACACGATAAATGTCTTTTGTCTCCCAGAGGTTTGTACTTCTTAATTTTTAATTGCTTATAACAATTATTATTTTTCGTTGCACGCATGTGCGAATGCCGTATCAAACCCACGATCTTCTGTTTTACAGCACGCACCTCTACCAACGCAACCATCGAGGTTGCTCAGCTTTTGTTGGCTAATGGTGGTATTATTCTATACACACACCATTAGTTGAATTAACTTATTCACCACACTCACACGGATAACAACAGGGGTTGCCAGATCTTATTTTCGTAACAATATGTTACCTCAAATAATGAAACAAGTACGTATTCAGTGATATTACTTTATTTCATGTGTGTGTGTACCAAAAGTTACGAAAATGTGGCCAAATATAACAATATTATATACATATGTTACGTAGTGCCTTCAAAAGTTACAAAAAATTTAACCAAACGGCAACACTGATATTATTGCATATGTGGGTACCGGTACAATAGGACCTGTATTCTTAATTGTAAATAAAACAATTTATTTTACATTTTTTCGACGTTTCCTCAATGAAGGATGTAGCGATCAAGAAAATGAAGCATTACATTATGCTGGTGTCTAATTTCTTCCGTTTTCTTTGGAAAACGTGCGCATACATTCGTAATTATTTTTTCTTTTTAACAAATTTTTTTGAAAGTACAATGGAATTGAACTGAAGCCAAAATTATTTTATGATTTATTTTATAATTAAAGTCGAGTGTAAATTTCGATACACTCTTTATAATAGATTTTGGTAAAATAAAATTGTTCTATTCCCAACATTTAAATAAAACTTTGAAACTACTAAATCTTCACCTTCTCAAATAAAAACCAACTTGTACACATGCATGCACATCTGCATACGAGTGTGTAGATATAATTTATGTTGGCAGGTATGATGAAAGATGACATACATTTGAAACCAGAGAAGATTATTAATGATTGGTTTTTTGTGTTTTTAGTTTGCAAAGTCAAGTCAAGTTGCATTTTTAAATATCAACCAGTATTGTTGGCAATTTGATATGTTTGTGTAAATATAATGCCTGCAACTAATTTGGCGAAAGGGTTTTTGTTTTTTTTTTTTAATTAAATGTTGCAGCATGGTATTGCTACACTCAGCTACCAATATTGTTTGTTATTTAAGGTAGTAGTTTTTACACAACACCTTCAAACTGTATTACACTAATAATAAATAAAAAAAAAAACAAGTACGAAAACATACAAAGAAACTAAATAGTTGTACTGGCATTTACGTAGCAGAGAAGTAACAATAATGAACCGGTTTAGTTGCTATACAGCCACCTTAAAATATAATAACATTCGTCAGTCTGCCCTGTTAACTATTAATATTCTTATGATAGTTTAATATTAAAAACATACTCCCCGTGAAGTTAGAAGTGGGATACATGTATCTTTAAGGCATCACAATAAAAAAACATAATTTTAAAAAGCTCTAAAGAAACCGGTAAGTAATTTAAGCAACCAAACAGCCAACAGACCAACCAGCCGCTTGCAAAAGCTGCAGACATCGTCAAGTTTTGTTTTAAAGTTTTTAATTTTGTAATAATAAATTCAAAAGAAAATCCGGTCTCTCTATTTGATTTTTTTGCATTCGTGTTCGTTTTTTAACTTTGAAAGATGTCAATTTATGTTTTGCGTTTTTTGAACGTTTTGTTTTCTTTTTTGTGCCAGCAACTTGACTCAGCAACATGCTAAATTCAGTCTAGTAATTAAGCTCAATACGTTTCTTTCTTTATAATTTTTTTTAACATGTATCGGCCGTTAGCCTTGAATTTAATTTTATTGTTGAAACATTAAACTTAACTTCTTTATTAGTTAAATAATCGAGGGAGCCGCTTGACTTTATATGATTTGGTTTTTATAAATGCATTTTTTGTTTCAACAGTTTGCTTTATTTTTTTAATATTGTTGTTGTTGTATTGCATATTTTCTTAAGCTACTTTGGCATTTATAAAAGAAAAGAAAATCGAACAATGCCAACTAAAGTAAAAGATATTTTAAAATAATCCAATGCTGGGTATGCGCTTTTTTATATTTTATTTGCTTTATGCATTTGGTTTTATTGTTGGCGCAGGGGTAAATGAACACAAAAATGCAAAATAGAGTTTTAATAATCAGCCGACGTTAAGAATCTTAAAAAAGATGGCTATTTTGGATTATACTCGTATGAATTATTAAATATTTAATTAAAAAATTTTAAATTAATTTACGTTAGATTAAGTTAAAACATGGGAAAACTAAATTAAATTAATTAATTTTTAATATTCCCGTGGTTTAATACAATTTAAGAAATTATCGTGGTGTTATTTTATTTTATTTTTCATCATCCTTTAACTGTATAAAAGAGCCTAAAAAAGTCAGCCGTATACAGTGGAAAAAGAAAAATAGAATTATTGTTACTTATTGTTGTTTTTTGCTTAAACTTTGATTTTTGTCTTTACTTTATTGTTTAGACAGAAATTTTAAGTTTATTTAAAATATTTGTGAAAAGTTTTCTGAACAACTAAGTAAGCGGTAGTGAAATGGCCATCGGGATGTACTTTGATCCTCAATAACCAATATCGGTAATTCATTTAAACAGGATAATTTAAAAAATAGCGCAAAGTTTTTTTTTATGAAAATTAAATAATTTATAAAAAAAAAATATTCCCGTGTCTTTAATGAAATATTTATATTTAATAAATCAAGCACAATTACAGTAAATTAATGTAAAAATGACTCCAAGTAAAAAATTTTCTTTGTTTTTTGTTTATTTGTTTGTTTGTTTGTGCGTGCGTCAATTATGGCTAATCATGGCATTTATATTGTCAATAGCAGACCAATAGTGCGATTCACTAACTTTAAACTATACGACAATCGATAAATTTGTCGACGTTTTCTGTTATTTGCAGCAACGATTAATGGATTTACTAACTTGAGCTTAACGATAATAGACGTATTTAAAATTGAGTGGCATCTCTGTCAAATAAGAAACGAGTAACATAAAATAAAAGAGAAAAACGCGAGCAAGGTACATACAGGTGTTTATTTTTTAGATACATGAATACGTATACATATATGAATACATATTTTCCAATATGCATGTATGGATTATGACAATAAGAAAAGCATAAAAATTGTTTCGGTTGCGGAGTTGCGATTACCTTTTCTTAAATATGTACAAGACATGTGTTTATGTAAAATTTTTGCTGTAAAAAGATATTACTTTTAAAATAAAATTTAAATTTTCGTATATCAACTTACATAGCTAAACAATTTAATTAAAATAAAAACAAACTATGTTTTTTTGTGTTCGAATAGATATGTTGAAAAAAAGAAAATCGTGAATTATTTTTGAACGCGTAAAAGTAATGAAATTCTTTATTTGCGTAAATTTGGGCACAAAATCGATAAATTGGATCAGTTGGATCTGTTCGAGATTTTTTTAAACCTTATCTTCGATATTACGCTTTCCATTACAGAATAAAGTAACCAAGGCTATAATATATTTTACAGTGAACAGAAAGACGCTAAACTTCGACCCAGGCAACGACGGGTGCATTAAGCTAGTAAGTATTACAAATAAGTAAAATGTAAAAAATTTTTCCCCCACCTAATATAACAGAATATTAACCACAAGTTTTTCAAAGCCTTCAGATTACATGTTCATTACAAAAAAACTGCAAAATCTTGAAAGTAATTAAAAACTGCAAAAACATCAGTTAATTTAACACAGTCATGTGCATGATCGATTTTTAAGCATGAGCAGACAAACAGACAGTCTGAAGTACAGGGGAGTAAACATGGAACAGATCATGAAGTAAAGACGATTAACTTACGAGAAGCGTTTTAAAATAAGTAATTGCATGTAAAACATTGGATGCAGATTGCAGACATTTTATTAAACGTTGCTTGTAGAGACTCCAGCATCTTCCAAAGATTTCTTCGTCCTTGTCTCAAGTTGTAATGAAAGCAAACTGTGAAGCATGCAGTAAATGAAAGTATGCTTATGTCTTCTTTTTTTCACTGTATTCAGATTAATTATAATTATGAAAATGGCAAATTACTCTTTAAGCTCAACCAACTTATCGGTAATCAAACTGAAAAGAATGAGGCTGGATAAAAGACAAATGCAAAAAAAAAAAAAAAATGACTGAAAATGATCGTTCATTTCAAGGACGTTATTGTATAATTAATCCTGTTGTCAGCGCAATAAGTGGAGGTCAACTGCATTTTGAAACTAAAACAAAACTGGTATTCACGTACATATTTGTAATCACACTTGCAATTTCACTTTTATTTATCTTTTTGCAATTGTATCGGTTGATCTGTTTTTTCTGTCTTCTTTGTGGGTTACGCAATGCTAATGAAATGAAAATCAATGGAAATTGAAACTAAAACTGAATAAAAACGAAACAAGTTCTTCTCTGCTTGATTTTAACAAAATCAAATTCAACATTTCAGTGGAGGTTTTGTTTTAAACCAGTAAATTTTCGCTTTTATTTCTATAACTAGATTTTAAGGTTTGGCTTAATTACTTGCAGATAGATGGCTCGCCTGGATACACAACCTACAACATTTTATATATTTAAATATTCAACTGTGATGTCATTCTATTGCCAAAAATTAATAATCAAACTTTTAAGCATTCTTTCATTTTAAAGCCATTAAATATTATTTATAAAAACTCGTACATATTAAAAAACTTGTTTTATTAAATAATCACATAAAATCAAGACAGAATATTAAGTTGCCATATAGAATCATTTTGTTATTTAATAAATAATTCATAAAAATGACACTCAAACTAGTTGTAAAAATATTCAATTAAAACATTTTTTTTATTGGTTCGTACAACATTCAAAATTCTAATAAATTTCTTTCAGTTAAATGCAACAATTTCTGCCATCAAAAAACATTTTTAATTATTTTAAAATTTTTTGATAAGTTTTTTTTGTCAGGGTGTCCGCCGGGAAGGCATACTACTTTGTTTATTCCCATTGTAATCCTGGCTGTATGCGATGAGACACCGTTTTGTTGATACCACACATTAATCAAGCTAAAAGCATACAGTTTTTACTTTAAAAAGTTTTCAATCATATCACAATATCACTTTCCATTCACAGTTACCGTTACGCCGTTTTAATTTTTTTAAGAAATAAAGTTCAATGATTCCTCCTGAATAAGTTGCACAGAAGACTGTCACTTTTGATGGATGCATAACTGTCACTTTTGATGGATGAATAACTTAAGGGTTTTCCATTGCCCAGAACCGACAATACAGTTTTTCATATATCCATCCAAATGAAAATGTTCCTGGTCATTTTTATTTTTTATGAAAATCGGGGTTGTCGTGGGCGAGCTGTAACATCCTATTGGCATATGTACGGCGGTGTAAATGGTCTTGTGGAAAGAGGTCTTGTGTCAACTGAATCTTAATTGAAGCAAATGTCAATCATTGTGCTAAATTGTGGCCAAAGTTGTTCTTTGAAGACCAAGCTTCTGAGCACGGCGTCGAATTGAGATTGATGGATTCTTTCGAATACTTTACTGAACAGCAGTAGTATTTTCAGCTGATCTTGCAGTACGTTGTGGTCCATGCTTGAGCCTATCACTTACAGACCTTCTCTCTTCGAAATCATTCACTGCACGATAAATAGTGCGTTTCGTTGGCACGTTGTTTCTCCCAAAAATTTCACGTATTTTTCTCATCGTCATAGTAATCGATGAAAGATTTTGGTAAAATGTTTTAACGATTAAAATACATGGGTTTATCGAATATTTTTCCATATTAAATTTGCCACGTGTCTTCTTCACTTCACGACTGCCAAATAAGAACTGTCAAGAATAATGCTTACCAAAATGGCGGCAAAACAAAGTAGTATACCTTCCCAGCAGACAACCTGAAGGGTTTGAAATAATATCACTGCATTTATCTTTAAGATAAATTTTGTTACGTAAAGACTTTAAGTAAGTGTTATTTCAGAGTAATGATATTTAATAGGCCATCAAATTGAACAAGATATAAACATAACGTAGGCAAAGCAACGGTTTAATTTGTGAATGTTCTTGTACATGACGAATACGAGTACGTGTTGATGTTTATGTTCTGTCAGAGTGTGTTCGCCTGAGCGACCGTGTTCGTGTTGCAAACAATTTGGACAGGGCACCAGAAAAGGCAGCTGCAGAAAATTTCACTTTTCAAGAATTTTGTTATTAAAATTAGCAAAAGAATAAAACACGTCTAAAAAGTTTTAATTTTACTCAATAATTTTAATTCCAATAAAAAATGTAAATTTCATAAAAAATATGAAATTTACAAAAAGTTCATTAAAAATCAAAGTTTTGAAAAAAGCTTATGCAAAAATTACCAAGAAAAAAATTATAATTCAAACATCCTATTAAAATTTTTTTGGTTTGGCCCGGATTAGAGCCTTTGATGCAAAAAGTGATTTTTTAGGTTTTTTGTCTTTAACAAAAATTTGAAAATTGACTAAAAAAATCGTTATTGAATAATGATTTACCCTAAACGATAAGAGTAAGAACTGAAAATATACTGCTCTAAAATTAGGAGGCATAAAAGCGCAACACAATATCTAACGTAACTATGAAGGTTATATAAAATTCGGCACGATCGAATATAAAACTTTTAATTGTTAACTTTTGGAAATAATCTCCCAGATTTTTCAATTCGGCGAAGATACAGAACATTTAGTACATGGTTATAGCGTAGATGGAGTTGAATATTCTAGGATCAAATTATTTTTTTATTATTATTACTTAGTACAAAGTTGCCAGATCTGATGAAAAATTACTGGGTATGAGTAAATTTTAAAAAATATTAAAGAAGGTATATTAAAATGACTTGCTCATTAATAATAATTAATTCTTGCCGAATTTATTAATTTTCATTTGCTTAAACTTTTCGCCTTGATTCCCAAAACTTGACAACACATGCCCCAGTTATATTCTATGCTCGTATTTATATGGTGATCACACTTTCACGTGTTAAAGCGAGTAGGTTTAACAAAACAAAACACAAGCATTCACACTGTAAATATAGTTTTTTAGTTTAAGATTTTGTCAGCCATTTTAAAAGCTATAATGGCATGTATAACAATAATGTAGATATCCTCTTATGGAAACAACTAATTTCATATAAAAAAATTTTGCATTATTCAAAAATTTGTATAATAAAAACATGTTTTAAATTAATATGAATAAAAATGCAATTAACATTTAAAAACGAAAAATATCTTTGGGCTTGTTAACAGATTTTGACACCATGTTGTATCATGTTGAGTGCATACTGCAGGGTTATATGCGACCCCTGACTTTTACTTGTTTGGTTAAACAAGTTTTAAAACGCTTAAAACATCTTTAAACACATAAAAGTGTAAATGCCATATTATGTCACGTTAAGTTATTTATACAATACAATAACACTTTGTTATATATTTTTATTTAAATAAAAAAAATAACCTTATTGGTTCCCTCCCATCTGCTAAAAAATATTTTTCTATTTTGTTTGAGTACTGAATAAGAAGATTCTTGGTAATACATGGAAGAACTAACCAAGAATCTTGTTATTTTTGGTTAGTTCGCCCATGTATTACTGTACTTCCGCTAGTTGAAAAGGTTTTTGCGAAGGAACAAACGCTGACACGACTACACCGAATCTTATATACACTTCACCATGTATGTACCATACTACAGATTTTCCATTGAATAGTTTAAATACAAATCTGCATAAGAAACTCTTTCCTACCTTAAAGCTTTCTGTTCAAAACAAGCTTTTTTGGGAAAATTTTAAGTTTTGCTTGAGGTTGCTGTATTAGATAAAATCTTGGAGGCAGCAGGCAAAACACCATGCCTACCTCTAATTTTTTCATGTCAAAAATAAAGTAATTCCAATCCACAAAATAGATATATGGGACGATAGAGAATTAAAATTAACAAAAAAAACATCAAGTGAAAATCGTTGCTCGCCCATATTTTCCGAGTTACGGGGCTAAATTTTTTAAAATATCAATATGGATATTATTTTAAGGATTTTGAAGAGCTCTTTAAGGAAATACTAAAATTTTTAAAAATGCTTAACCCATTAGGAGACGAAGTCACATTTTTGTAAAACTATATATATAAACTATATATATAAAAACTATATATATATATATATATATATGCAGTACCAATTTTTTTTTTATTTTTTAATTCTCTGTCACCCTAATATTTGTTTCTTTTATTGGAGTTACTTCACTAAACTAGAATTACATAGATGGAGAAGGGTATATGAGATTCGGCATAGCCTAACATAGCACTATTACTTGTTTTGATATATATTTTATTTGCAGAATATTTATTTAAAGTTTTCATATCATAAATTTAACAGTGCATTAAGTGAACAGCTAACAAATGCTCGTTCATATTTACAATGGCTTAAGTGAGCGAAAATATATTTATTATGTCATAACAGTTTAGATAACCGCAACCAGCAACGGCTTTTAATTTGTTTATCTTGAAAATTAATCATTCAATAATAACTACTGCCACTTTTTTATGTTAAATTACAACAGGCAGATAATTTAATTTAAAAAATTTAAGCCAAATATTTGAACAACAAAAAATTAAATAATGAATTTAATCTGCCTCATGTTGGGGAAATTTGTGTTTTGTGTTCAGTTTGTGTTCACAAATATTTTCCCTGATTTTCCGTGCAAGAAGATGTGCTGTGTAGTGTTTGGCAAAAGAAAAGCAAGTTACATCTCATCGGAGATTAACAACGCAAATTCAACACTTGAGTGCACCTCTGCCATTAAAGCAAAAAACTGAAAGATATTTTTTTCAATGTGCTATTATGAATTTTTGTTATAATTTCTTATTGTAATTTTTTATTATTCGGTTGCTTTTATAATTTTTTGGATTATTTTATTTTTTTGTTGTTTTGTTGCTTTTTTACTAAAAATCATTGTTATGTATAAGATTACAGAAAACAAAAAAAAAAAAAATAGATGTAAAAAGCTTTCAAACTGGAAATATTTTGTTATGTTTTGGCACTGTAACAAATGGAGCATTTATGCAAAAATAAAAAAATAGAAAATAAAATCACAGGAGATACAAGTTTTTGCAAAAAAAAAAAAAGAAAATATTAATTAATATTAATAGTTTATGGCGTTTCTCATATTACACAGAGTCTACAACTGCGATTAACTCTGATATAAGATAAGAGAAAGCGTTGGCAGAGCATTTCTCCATCTTAATCTTAATATCGTGCAAGGGGAATACCTATTTCTCTTAATGTTATAAGAATTCATAAATCATTGATAGCCGCGTAGAAAACAACTGCTGCAACTAATTGCTTAAAAACTAATTGTTTTCTTTTTACATAATCGTTTTATATAAAATTGTACTCTTAAGGCAGATATTTTTAATAATTTGTGCATCAGATTTGTAACGGCGGCATTTTATTTACAACTACATACTTGTTTTTTTTTATATTTCCTATGAGATATCTCATATCAACTCTCTCATAAGAATTCTTATAAGATTGCAGTAACACTAACTTTAAGTCTACACGTAACAAAATTATCTCAGCGATGGAATTTGACGTTATCATCTTAGATGGTATCTCTAATGTAGACCCCAAGTTATTTTAAGTTAAAATCAATTTTTTATATACACTTCTCGACAAGGCCTTCAGTACTTTTAGCGATGCACTATTTATGTATGTTTGCAATCCTAGATGGTTTGATAGTATGTTGTTTGATACCCAAATACACCCAGAGAAAAAAGGTACCGTGAAATAACTTCCAAATGAAATGACTCCCAATGCAATAACTCCCAATGAAATAAACCCCTCCAAAAACGAAAAACCTTCTATATAGAAAAAGTTTGCAAAATAACTCATTTGAGAGTTATGTCACGGTACTGAGAAAAAACAGGGTTGTGATATGGTCACAACAACCATATTTTGTTCTTTGTTACAATGTATAGTTGCAGAGAACCAATCATAGCTTTTCTTTAGAAGAGAAAGCCGCCTATATAAAAAAAGTTTGTGAAATAACTCATTTCTAAGCTACAACTGACTGAGGTAAACATCAATAAAGGAGATGTTTTTCGATGAGAACATGCTGACAGCCATTAGGCTAGAGATGACTTAAATAACCTGGTGAATATATAAATCTAACATCTACCAGATGCTGTCGCAGTACAATCTCAAATAAAAGTAAGTCTTTATGGTGCGTGGGACTAAGTGATTATTTAAAATAATAAATATTTAGCAAATATCTAAGAATGGAAATGGCAGTCTCAAGAGAAGATGACTGCTTAAGAATCCAAGGTGTATAATAATTATTCGATGGGCGTAATATTTGAAAATGAAGGTTGCGGAAAGTATAAAGGCTTAAGTTTTACTGTTAAAGCTTTTAAGGGCATAGAAATTAACCTAAGGAAGTTGAAAAAATTAATCATGATTCTTTTTTAAACTTCAAAGACTTGTGTTAAAATTTAATATTGAGTGGGAATTAAATAATCGGCTCTTCATTATTTGAAGATGAGCAAGCGTACAAGTGTAGGTGGCAAAATCATGGAGTCTTTATTTTAAGCTTTTTGTACTTGAATTTTAAGGCCAATTAATGGTAAGTATTATGCAATCTTGTTACAGCATTTGTATTTAAAACGGGGTTTGTCATTTGGTAAAGGTATTGTTTCTTCTTTTATTTCAACATACAAATTTATTCTTACTCGAGTTGGATTATTTTATTTTAATCAAACTTAAAAACATTTTTTCTCAGTGATTCTCTTTTTTATTAAAAACACTATAGCGCGAATTTAGCAGCACAAAGCAAATTAGTAGCAAAACGTTTTTTCGTTAAGGAGTTACCTAAGGCAATTATGCCTACTTACAAACTCTGTTACCTTTTTTGGTAAGAAATACTGAAGAGGAGAAGAATTGCATGTGCACGCCCGAGGCGCCACATAATATTTGACATTTTATTATATCCTTCACCGCAAAAAGTGGAAAAAGGGTATAACTAAGTTTGTCATTCCGTTTGTAATTTCTACAATACTCATTTCCGACCCCATTTTTACTTCTTATGCATTGCGAAGTCGATTGAGCGATGTCCGTCTGTCCGTCCCTGTTAGTTAGTCAAGTTTTCCGAGGCACTAGATCAGTTAAAGAAAAATTAAGTACGCCAATTGATCAGAAATAGTGTCGAAAGAGGTGATATTGGAAATCAACATGATCGGTCCATGTCTTTCGAGGCTGCGGGCAAAATACCACGCCTACCTCTAATTTTTCATATCATTTGGATAACTGCAATCAAAAAAATAAATAAATGGGGCGATAGAGAATTAATAATAAAAAAAAAAACATCAAGTGAAAAGATTGGCGCTCGCTCATAACATCCGAGTTATGGGGCTCTGAAATTTTCATATATTTTAAAATATCAATATGGGTATCATTTTAAAACTTTTGAAGAGATCTATAAGGAAATACTAAATTTTTTAAAAAATGCTTAACTTAATTTTTTTTTCATTCTCGGTCACCCCAATATTTACATTTTTGATTAAAGTTACTTTACTAAACTAGATTTACATAGGTAATAAAGGGTAAATAAGATTCGGCTTAGCCGAATATAGCACTCTTACTGTTAAATTTAATTTTTCTCTCATTTAATTTTTTGTATCTGCATATTTGTCTTTAAGACTACACAAAATGAAAATTAGAAAAAAAAACTGTTATAGCCCTTAATCAGCTGTTTATCAGTAGCGTTAGAAAATCTACTATTGATAGTTTTTTTAGTGAAAAAAGTCCACCCATTATTTTCATAAATTCATCACTTTAATATATTTTAGAGAGGAGTACTGCTTCAAATTTTTGTGATTTAAAGAAGTAATGACATTTAATATTTTTCAATGAACATTAAAATTATATAATTAATATATAATATATTGCTGTGGTTTATCACCGTTATGACATTGTTAAAAGTGTTGAACCTTTTAATTATAAAAGTGTCTTTTTCTAATTCACTACCAACCAAGTATTTTTTTTTAGATATTTTTAATAAAATTATTAACTTACATTTTAAAAAACATTTTGTTACAATTTTGTTTTAATTTACTTTTTGTAATTATTTTATTTAAAATAATTTGTTGCAATTAAATTTATTAATGATATTAAAGGAAGTTTTTTACTTTTTCTTTAAACAATTGCCAATAATTAATGTCAACGGTTTTTATTAAATAAAATTTTTAACAGCCACTTTAAGATTCTCTTTTAATTATCTTCACAAAATTGACTACAATTGGTTTCAATCTTTTCCACAGATATTTTTTTTTTGCACTTTAACGTTAACTACGCGACGTTAGCGTTTTTTTAAGGTATTGCGCTTGCTTGGCAAGTCACTTTCGATTTCTTTGCCAGCCGAACGAGAAATGGCAAAATGATGAGCTTTTTTAATATCGAAAACCGATTTTGTTTAACAGAAAAACGAAATATGTTTTTAAAGTGTAGAAAAAAAAAATATTTAAAAGGTACGACAGATATAAAAAGACTCTAAGAAATAAACTACTGCATCCGTTAACGACGAGTAGTAACCACCGCAATACTGCTTAAGAAAAAAGAAACAAAAAACCACAATTGACGAGATCACCACAATCACACTGTTACACGTTACACTCACTAACACCAACACAACTGGAGCTATTCGTACTTCCAACTAAAAACACCAATACTATTAACACCAGAGTATAATGTCCATCAGTACCTGTACCAGCAGCAACTTTACGCGCTTAAACAAAGTTTTGTACTTAAAATTCAATGATTGTTGTTTATTTTAATGTTTTTTTTTTATTTTTTTGCTTTAAGTTGGGGTTTTTGTGATTTTAGTAATTTAAAAATAAAATATTTTTTAGCGAACCAGATTTAAAGGCCAAGTAGCAAAAGACCAATTAAACGTCGAAACTTTGGGCTTTGACCAACAGTAATATTAGCAAAATAAGCCAGCAGTTAACTTAACCGGTTGAAGAAATTATTATGAAATATTCAACAAATTCCTCTATTACACTCACACATAAATACAAAAATTGTAACGAACAATCAAACCGAACCGATCAAGTAAATATCATTGGATTGGCCAATAATGCGCTCTAACTCAACAATGATCTTTTAATGGAATGCTGATCAACTTGTACCTTTTTTTTTCTTCTTAAGCAATAGTCCAATAAACAACGAAAATTAAATATATTAATTTTTTTTTAAACTTAATCGAAAATTTAAATGAATTATTGTCACTGCTGTGGAATTAATTTTAATACATGTTGTTTTTTGTATTTTATTCAAATTTATATCTTTCAAAATTTGTCTGAAAATAGATTTATCAAATTTATGTTTTTATGTTGTTGTTTTTTTTAATGTTCGAGATTAAATAATTTTTATTCGGCAAAAACTATTTTGTAAGTGCGCACGCGCTCGTTTTTGTTTTCGTTCACAACACGTTTGGAGTATTAATTTTAGGAAAATGTTTGTTGAATGTTAAAAGTGTCATGCTTTTCTTTGTGTGGTTTTGTTGCCTCTAAGACATACTTTGTTGCAATGTGTTACTATGTACGCGTATATAAAACTTAAAGTAATAACAATAATGCTCATATTATATGATTGAGTGACTTTCGTCAACTGGCTGGTTTCTGAAACACTTGATTTTAAAGGGGCTTTTCAATTGTAAAGTTTTTCGAGTTGGTGCCTTTGCAAAAAGTCTTTGTTCAGTGCTAAGTAAATTATCGCTGCTTTCAGTATTGTTTTTAAAACTGAAAATATGAAATACATATTTTAATTGGTACGATAAATTTAATATCAGCAGAGGACATACATCAGATGCAATATGACAATGAGAGAGTGAAAATATGTTGCGCTATTATTTTTGTTGCAATGTTTGGTTATGGCCTATACAACAAAAAATACGAAAACGAAGTTAAAAATTAAAAGTGTTCCTATAGAGTCATGATTTTCATGTATATGGCCTTATTTTCTTAACGTCTTCAGACAGGCACTTTGAATTTATATGGAGTGCATGACAACATATACAACCAGTATAGAAACTTAGATTTATAGGGTATCCACTTTGGCACATAATTTTTACTTATATGGTCTACTTCAAACGGTTAAAGGCAGTGTGTTCTGTCCGCAAACACAAATATAAACAGGTAAGAGTGTTATATGCGGTTATGCCGAATCTTATGTACCCTTTAACATCTATGTAAATCTAGTTTAGTAAAGTTAGTCCAATCAAAAAAGCAAATATTGGGGTAACAGAGGATTAAAAAATGAAAAGAAAAAAATTAATACATAATTTTACATGAAAATGACATCGGCTGTTAATGGGTTAAGCATTTTTAAAAATTGTATTTCCTTAAAGATCTCATCAAAAGGTTTAAATGATACCCATATTAATATTTTAAAAAATTTTAATATTTTCGTATCTCGGAAAATATGGGCGAGCGCCAATGGATGTTGTTTTTTTCTTTTTTTTAATTCTCTATCGCCTTATATATTTGTTTTTTTGATTGGAGTTACTTCATTGTTCTAAATAATATGGAAAAATTACAGGTAGGCGTGGTGTTTTGCTCGCTGCGTCTAAGGACATGCACCGATCTTGCTAATTTTCCATAGCACTTCTTTCGACACTATTTCTGATCGATTGGCATATTTAAAGTTTTGTTGTATTTGCAAACTTGATTTCAACACAAACACGGTAGGATAGACGGACATCGCTGAATCGACTTCGGTATGCATTAGAAGTCAGAATATATATTGTTACGTTTATCCCTTTTTTGGTAACAAACGTACGGATTCTTTTGATTGCAAATACCACTGTGGCTCACTATAAATTCTGTATTCTTTACTTTATGGCTTTCTCTGGCTATACTCTTTGATCCAATCGATCTTGTGAACCCTTGGTCTCGTATTTACTGAACATGCGATATTACTATAAATGCAGCCATCCACGCTACACTGCTTGTGTTACTCCGGCGAGACATGAAATACTCGATGCCTTGTTTAGTAACCTTAACCATCCACAGACATCTCCACTATTCCTTTTATCCAAGCCATTTCCTTTTAACCCAATAGCCACAACACACGTCTGCTATACACAGTTGTTATGCTGTTACACTTCCCTGCGCTAACCACTACGTGGTTACTTTTTGTTATAATGGGCTTCTTGACAATTATCTGTTGCTCTTATATTTAAATTTGACGTTTTCACTAAATATCTGCCGTGGCTTTACACAATAATTGTCTTTTGCCTCTCGGGAGGTTTGTACTGCGGTTTATTAATTTTAATTTGCATTATAACAATTTTTATTTTTCGTTGTGCGCATGTCCGACGGCAGGGATCGAACCCACAATCTTCTGTTTCATCGTACGCACCTCTATCAAAGCAACCATCGGAGTTGCTAGGTTTTTGTTAGCTAATTGTTGTTTTTATTCTATACACACACCATTGGTTGAATTAACTTATTACGGTTAACAACAACAGGGGTTGCCAGATCTTACATTCATAACAATATGATTTATGAGGTCGGAAATTACAAATGGAATGACAAACTTAGATACACCCTTTTTCTACTTTTTGTGCTGAAGGGTATAAAAATATAAATTCAGGATTAATTAATTTTCCTTCAGAGGATGTGAATTTATATTATCGCATCTACCGTTACATGCAGACAATTTAACTTATCAGCAATGGTGAGTGCAACTAGCACTTGGCTTATTTATTGACAATATGAAATAAATCGATTAATCGAATAACACGTTATTTTAAAAATATATAAAAGATTTGTTTTAGCAGAAAAAAGACTTTTTGATTATAATTAAAAGATTTGTCGATGTTTGTTCAAAATAAGTGCTTTTAAGGAAATTTATATAAGAAAATCCTCAAAGATAAAATTGCCAAAAAGATACTCCGCAAGAACGATACGAAGTAAAAAAACAAAACATATAATTCAATCCTTATTTGCCAAACTAAAAAATGGCTGACCTGAAGGGTACACGAGCGAAGAAGAACTTATGGAAGTTTTATTCAATGTGAAGAGAGGAATTACAAAATTTCGACGAATAAAACCTATTGGTAATTCTAAATGATTATTAGTTATTAAAATGTTATTGTCTGAAGTATATATCAAATGTTTAATTTGGTCGCTTGTTTACGTTAAATTTGACGCATTTAATGATCATCCGTAGTGTAGTGTATTTCGTACATTAGCCATTCGTCTATTTTCGACGGAGTATTTTTTTAATCGAATCTAAAAATAAAACCGTGTATTTTTGGTTTAAGAAAGAAAAACCTTATAAAAACAAAACTCTCTGGTAATTAAACGGAAATAATTTGACAAACAAACAGATCGTAAAAAAAACTTGTTTCCAAATCAAATCTGGTTGTTAAAATAATAATGAATAAAATTTAGCGTCTAAAAGGGTGAAATGGACGCTGGTTAAAATCTTCTTCTTTTTACAAAATCAAATTTTTTTATTAAGAGCAGCTCTTGAGAAGAAAAAAAAAACTCTTTAAGGTCTTTAAGGACCAATGAATTTGTGGCAGGTTTTGGTCCCCAAAGTTATTTTAACATAATATGTGATCACAAGTCGATATTATCATTTATACTTTGAGTACAGACAAACAAACACTAACTCGGATGGACCGACGGACTTGCGCTTCATATCAGCTGGCTTAAAGCAACAACAATTATCGTTAAAAGTGTTACTGAATAGCAAAATCGACAATTTTGTTATTAAATGAATTAAACCAACCGCATATATCCCAGCCCTGTTGAAAACACATGTCAGCAAGATTAATATCATCCAATTGGGGTAAGAAAAAGTTAGTAATCGTATCGTTACATCGTTCAGCGCGGACTTAAATATTTTAAACTAAAACAGTAGCTTTCTCTCGATATATGTATTTGTCTTTTTGCTATGACTTATAGATTATCTTCCCTCCAAAGGCAATAATTCCGTTTGCGTTCTTATAGAACCAAAAGTGAGCTTTATCCCTGAACTAATTTTTTATTAAAAATCAACTTATATTCAATTTCGGATTCTAACAATTTGATGGCAATTTGATGTGGCAGCAAAACAACTATCAGCTTTCATATGAGTAATTGGAAAATGGAGTGTTGCCAATTGTTGTCTTGTTGAAAACTCTTGTCTGACGAAAAGAACTTTTGTTTAACTAACTACGAGGGCTGCTCTATATATTTCTGCCCTAATAGTAAAAATGCGAATATTTATAATCAAAGTATTTTCAAAGTATTCTCCAGCGTGATTTATACACTTTTGCATGCGCTCAAACCAGTTGTCGAAGCACTTTTTCCACTCCGATGGAGACACCTCTAAAACATGGTTTTTGAACACTTCAACAGCTTCTTCTGGCAACGAAAATCGTTGACCACGCATTTTTTTCTTGATGTGCGGAAACAAGAAGAAGTCATTAGGTGCCAAGTCAGGGCTGTACGGCGGATGAACTATTAATTCGACGTTTTGGCCGGTCAAAAACGCTCTGGTTTGAGCCGATGTGTGAGAGCTCGCATTGTCATGACCAGTTTTGCCGAAGAAACAGGCGACCATTTGCTTCGAAGTGCTTCTTCCACAAACAACTTTCGTTGGATTTTGCTCGTCTTTGAAGACCCACACGGTCGATTGTTGTTTCGTTTCAGGCTCATACTCATAGATCCATGATTCGTCACCTGTGACGATCTTATAAACGTCTTTTGAAGCACCGCAATCGTATTTTTGCAACTTGTCTTTGCACCAATCGACACGAGCTTTTTTTTGAGCGACTTCAAAATTGTGCGGGATCCAACGAGAACAAACTTTTTTTAAGGCCAGGTATTCATGTAGTATCGAATGTATGCTGGTGGTAGAAATGTTCAAGGATGTCTCTATCTCTCGGTATGTCGCATGTCGATCTTGCATTATGAGTTCACGCACGGCATCAATGTTCTATGGCACAACAGCCATTTTTGGACGACCTTCACGGAATTCGTCTTTGAGCGAGCTTCGGCCACGATTAAATTCATTATACCAATTTTTCACAGTGCTATAGGATGGTGCTTCATCGCCATGCAAAGATTTAAATTCATCAATGCACTCTTGTCGTGATAATCCACGTCGAAAGTTGTGAAAAATGATGGCACGAAAATGTTCACGAGTTAATTCCATTTTTTTCTATATTAATTTTTTCAAGTCACTGTAAACAACACAAATAATGGTTGTACGTCAAAACGTTTTGAGTACGATTATGCTTAAAAATGACAAACTTTCCAATGGAAATGTCAGATTGCACTTGGCAGCACTCAGTGTTGCCAGGCCAGAAATATATATAGCAGCCCTCGTAATTGGAGTGGAAAGCATACGACCATAAGCTTTCATTGTCAAACACAATCATTTAGTTAGTACAAAGTTCACATACCATCTAAAACGTTAAAATTTTGCTAATTTAAAGAATTAATTAAAACTAAAAAATTATTTTATAATCTTAATTAAAGTTTTCTAGTTTTGTCTAAAGGTTGGAGCTAAATGGCTTTAGACCAAAGCTATAAAATTATTTAAGAACCACTGACTTAAGCTGTATAAATACACTATAATACTAACGAGTAATTGCATAGAAATATTAGGTTTGTAACTGTAAAATAAAACTGTATTCGTTAGAAAAGAAACTCATTGAATTTTAGTTTACACTCTCATTTTTTTCGATGTCGAGTTTATGGAGTTTTTTAGGAGTAATAATACTCTTTCTTAAAATGAATGTTTTCCACAATCATTTTAATTTTTGTTTTTATCGCCATGATAAATGAATTTTAAGCAAACAAATTTACTTACACATTTACATTATTACATGAACCTGATTGCTAATATTAAATCATGTTTTACATGAGTGTATGAGACTGTGGTATTTTGTGGTAAAAGATTTGCTAACATTTTATTTGGATCAGTTAACATTTTTTTTTAGTTTTTTTATTAATCCAGTTATTAAGGTGTTTATAAAGTAATTTTTTTGCAGCAACAAATTATTTGCATTTGGTTAAGCGGTTTAAGTTGTTAAACTAAAAAAAACAGCTTGCATGTGGCCAACAAAAATTTTTAAATTAATTTAAAAAAATTAGAAAAAGAATGTTTTGATTAGTAATAGTTTTTTTTTATAATTTCACATTTTTGCTTTTTATTATTTCAAAGTTGTCAATTTATTTGCATTCGACTAATTATCAAACAATTTGTTTTCTCTTACAAAATTTTTTTTAAAAGCGGAAGTAAATTTGCAAAAAATTAAATTATAAATTAAACACTAAACAGTTTGTGTATTGAAAGAAGATTTAAATCTACTGAAAATAATTATCAATTATCATTAGTAAAAAGCCTATCATTTTGAATAAAAACAATAAAAAGATTTCATTAAAATTTTTTTAGTCAGGTAATCTTTTAAGCTTTTATATTACCTTTTTAATTATTTGGAGAAAATTTGACAGAAATCGAAAAGGCGAAATTTTTAAAAAACTGTGAAAATTAATTTTTAGACAAATAAGCGTTCCAATATTAATAAAGATCTGTAAAAAGAGGAAACAAAACTAAGTTCAAGAGACTGACTTCCAGATGGAAGCAAAAAAAAAAAAAAAAATGCAGCCCAACCTGCTATTTATGCAGAAAAAGAAACCAAATGCGAAATCGTTTCAAATATTAATGTTGTATATATTTTACAATTTTTAAACAAGCTATGGCCCAGTTCGTTTATGCATTAGCGCGATTCATCAGTAAAGCTTAGTTTTCTATAAGCATCACTGAAGCGGATGTCCACAAAAAACTTTACAAATACTCGGTACAAAAAACCCTTATACAATAAAAGTACACCTCGTAAATACAAATTGGCTTGTGTGATGTAGCGCAATGGTAGAAAAAAAAATTTATTACAAGTCTACAATAAAATCATATCACGGAGTTAAAAAGAGACCATTGAACTTTAAACTATAGCGGAAATTTATCAAGACCGTTAAACATAATTGAATGTTAATTTATTCTTGGAATCCAGAAGATAAGAAACTTAATAATGGAATCTGATAGTTTTATATACTAAAACCTAGCTGTCCCTAAATAAAGCAGCCTCAAAACTGTATATTACTAATTTTCGGCTGCAATTAACTGCTAATAAAGTATCTATTGTGGCATTTTTACCAATATAGTAAAGTTTTTTAGGCTGCGTCTGCCATATCTTTAACATGATTGATAGACACGTCCAAATAATAAAAATTGTATTAGAAAGGTTATGTTGCATGAAATAAATGTTTTGGCAAATAAAATTGTAGTCTATGGGACAATGTTCCCTAGATAGCATCGCGATGCAGTTTTGCAGTTTTATAAAAGTGTATAAAAAGGTTTATTAGTTTAAAAATATCAACATTGATTAATGCAAGTCCCACAATTCCCAATAAAGTTTTAAAATTTTTCGAAAATGGGAGCTAGGGGAGAGAATCTAATCCAAGGGACAAATTAGAGCATTTAGACATGGTCTTTAGTCCTTTAAAACCGATTAATTCAAAAAAGAAAATCAGGTTTTGATTTCATTTTTAACAAAAAAAAATTGCTCTATTTAGGAAGCAAGCCGAATCTAATATAACCTTCACCATATATATAAATCTAGTTTAGTAAAGTAACTCCAATTAACAAAGCAAATGTTGGGGTGATAGAGAATTAAAAAGTAAGAAAAAAAATTAAGTACTAAATATCGCTCATTTACTTCGAGAACGTAGAAAAAATTAAAAAAAAATTAGTTTGAGATAATCGCAGTTTAAGTTTTGACTTTTCCTTACAATCGAGAAAAATATCAGACTGTTTAAGTTCCCATTACAATTGGTAAAATGATGCATAAGTTAAAAATCCATTTAAGAAATCTTTCGTCAATTTTATATTAAAGGGGAGGTTTTGGAAAAAATATGTGGAATGTTTGAATTAGAACATTACTGCTATAAAAATAAATCCGATACTGTGTCATAAACTAAGATGTGTCGTTATATGTGAAAAGAAAAACGCAATTTTCCTTAATAATATTTTCCTTCATTAAATGCAAAAAGTATATTTTTTTTTTATATCTTGATTTTATATGATTCATTTTTACGCTATCAAGTTTACTCCACAGCTCAAATGTGCCCTTCTTATTGACAAAGTTTCCAAACATGAAGTGAAATAACGGCTTATTCACTTAAAATGTGGAAAGTACAAGAGTCATAAAGATGAAATTTATACGCAATATAAAGCATAAAATGGCGAATAATTCTCTATGATTAAGTCTAAAATTTGAAATTTTGAGTTACGACGTTTTAGAAGTAAATGAGCAATGTATATAATTTTACATAAAAATGTCATCGGCTCTTAATGGGTTAAGCATTTTAAAAATTTTTTAGTATTTCCTTAAAGATCACTTTCAAAGCTTTAAACTAATACCAATAATGATTTTTTGAAAAATTTTAAAATTTCAGAGGCCCGTAACTCGGAAAACATGGGCTAGTAGCAATTTTTTCACTTGATGGTTTTTCTTTCTCTTTCGCCCCATATATTTGTTTTTTTGATTGGAGTTACTTCATTGTTCCAAATAATATGGAAAACTTAGAGCACCACGCCTAGGTGTTTTGCTCCCTACGTCTAAGGTCATGGACCGAATTTACTGATTTCCAATAGCACTTCTTTTGACACTACGTCTGATCAATTGGCTTATGTACATTTTTGCAAAAGCAAACTTGATTTCAACACTAACACGAACGGACAGACGGACATCGCTCATGCATAAGATCTTAGAATATATAGTATATACCTAACGTATGTTCTTTTAACTTTTAAATTAACTTTTAAATCAAAAATAGCTATAAATTCTGCTATTAATGAAATAAATATTGATCCAGATAGAATTTATCAATGGGCATCTGCTAATGGACTACTTCTTAATCCTATGAAGTCTAAATTTTTAACAATTGGCAAAATACCGGCGGCACTAAGAGAGAATTTTTATATTTCTCTTAATGGGACAAAAATTCAATTGGTTAATACAGCAAAAAAAATTGGGCGTTACTTTTAATAGCTCGCTGTCATGGTTGGATCACATTAATCAAGCATATGGCAAAATTTATGGGAAGATTAGAACTCTATGGCAGACTCAACACTTTACACCCATGAGGATAAATTTTCTTTCTTCTTCTCTTTTATATGCCTCTGAGATTTTTGCTGTATGCAATATGACTTTGAAACGAAAGCTCAACATAGCGTTTAATAATATTGTTCGATATGTTTTTGCTTTGAAAAGATTTGATCATATATCACCACATTCAATACATGTCCTTGGCATGCACCTCGATGACTACATAAAGCTTAAAAATCTTATTTTTTTGCATAAAATAATAACTACAAAAAAGCCTGACTCTCTTTATAACAAATTGGTATTTACGTCGTCAGCGAGAAACAATAATATTCGAACATTCAAATACCGAAAGAGTGCTTCTTTTCACCAGTTTTATATATATAGTATTTACCTCTGGAACCATATCCCCTCAAATATTCAACTTACTAGCAACGCAGCGCGAATCAAAAACTTGTTAAATAGTTATTACAGAAATTCATAAAAAATTTTAAAACGGTAAACGGTATGTAACTTATCTGATTCTAATGTTGTAATTTATTAGATAATTGATCTTGTTGCATTAGAAAAACATTCATTATAATAAATAAATAAAATAAATAAATAAATTGCTTAATAATTTTTTCCGGAATACAAAAAAAATGTCTCTTTAGTTCAAAAGCAAAAAGTTAGATAAAGGTAGGACAAAAAGTTAATAATAAATATTAATGCATTTTTAGCAAGTTTCTTTAAGCTGTACTCAGGATTTAAAATTTCCAAAATGCACTGAAAAATAAGAATTTGGCAACAGTTTTTATTTTTTCTATACCCGAGGTGTGCTAATTTAAAGCATCGCGGCATCTATATACATATATAATCGTATAAACAGTTTAAAAATTACAGAATTACTTCTATTTTTTTGGAATACCCCCACTGTTGATCGTGTTCTCGAAAAGTTCTGTTTCGATTTGGACTTTTGTGCCAAAGAATCATTGGTCCGACTTTATATTCGATGAAGGCTCCATAATAACCAAACTCTTTTGTATAGAATTATATGATGTTGATTGGGACTACATATGCTTCAAGATGGGTAGCGCTAAGTATGCGAATGCTTTGGTAAGTTTTCTTAGGCTTTCTCTTAGGTTAATCAAATAAATTAAATACTCCCAAGTATGGATTCGATACAAATTTTTAAAAGTATAACAAATGAAATTTTATAATTATAGCATAATAATAAAAATTATTTACACCAAGTATAGCTATTGTATTATAATACAATCGTTTCTTTCCCATTCCAACGTCTACCGGATTTTGTTGGCAAACCCTTTATAAGTACGGTATAACATAATATCGTATAGAAATTTCGTTTTCATAATCTTTTACAAATCTAAAATATTTATTAACTCAAAAATATTTTTAAATGGTATTAAATATCTCAAAACCATTTTTAATTGCTTAATCAACCTTGATCTATTTTAAAAATAAATAAATTTTCGAATTGGTATTTTCGCTAAATAGCTGTTTATTTAAATCAATTATTAATCTTACGAGAAGATTTTGTAATTTGACCAAAACAAAAAGCAAACTTGTTTTACAAATTAATGCGGTTATTAAAAGACAACACAAGAAAACTAATTATTTATTTATTAACACTTAATTATATAAAAACATTAACAAAATATAATTTTATTAAACAACAAATTAATAAAATAAAAATAATAAAAGTAACGTGTTAAAAAATTTACATTTCAAGTTTGTTGATTTGTCTGTTGATTTCAGATTCAAACTTCATTTTACGAAGTATAAAATTTAAGTAAAATTATGTCATTCAAAACTTTTAGCTTTAAGCTTGCATTATTTTAATCTCTGGATAAATTTTTACTATTACAGAAATTCTTGTAACGGAAATTATATTTAATATACGAGGGATTCAAAAGCATAACTTTTTTAGTTGATTTTTTAATCCAACTCTTGTGTTTTCTTTTACCTCTACAAACTTCGTTCGGCGATAAGTCAGTTTAAGAAAGTCCTTTAAATGGAAAGATTTCAAAGGTTTCAATAAGTAGTTACAGTAAAACGTGTCCCACTTGAGTAATTATGCTAAATTGGAAAAAATTATGAAACTACTGCACCTGAATGGGTGACATTATACTGATTAATAATAATATTCGTTTATCGTTTTTTGTTATTTTCTTTCATACAAATTTCAAAAAAAATTTTGGTAAAACCGTTGTTTTATTTTTATACAGTTAGTTGTACCTTTGCGTCAGAAGAATTCTAATTGACAGTATTTTTAGTCAATTACATCTTGTGCAAATTAATAGGCCCTTCTCAACACAACACACACGACATAAAAGAAAACGGCAATGTTGCAGAGGTGAGCGAACCGAAGAAATATTTTGTGAAAGTTTAATCGTGTAACTGCCGTGCTGTCTTACAGCTTATAAAATAAACTAGGGAGCAACAGTTGTTACTGTGCAAACTGAAATAATCTCAACCAAGGAGAAAAAGAATTATTGCAAGCCAGAGTTACACAATAGTTGGACTCCATAAGTTTCAAAGGATGACGGAAGATACCTGTATGCAGGCAGGCTTGAGTAAGGTGCTGAGACGCTTACGCAAATCTAATGTAAGTGTCGATATTTACTAAAACTAGAATGAAGATTACGGGCAACAGCAATAGGAAACTTGGAAAGGAAAATCTATAGTCTTGTTCAAATGGTTTCTTGAGAACTGAGATATAACAAATGACCACATCCCTAGAGGCTAAATGACAAAAATGGCATAAGAATAGTTAAGTAAATATAATGGCGCTTATTTCATCTTTCGACCAGAACTCTTAAATACGAATAATAATTCTTTAAATGTGATGGTCCCTAGTAATTTTTAGCTTTAATATACGAGTGTTCCACTGCTTCTAAGATAATTTTCATTCTGTTTTTGAAAAATGTTATAAAAGGCTTCTGTATTATCTGACTTAAGCAACTAAAGTAGATATTATCTAATCTTTTACCAAATAATTTAAAATTTGGTAAAGAGGAAGATCAAAGGTGACTGTAGGTTATCTAAGTGTATTGACTAACGGAAAGTTGTTTTTTTACGTTACTACAATAAAATGTACACTAATGATTTTCCCTATATATCTTCACAGGACCAATTTCTATAGCTCCGGTACAAAGAGTTACATGAGTGGTAGTCACGCATTAGGTTCAGCTAAATATAAATAAATTGGCCACAGTATTTAGGTACTCTGTAATAGATCGCAGATATTTTAAAAACTCAGTATAGTTTTTTAAACAAGTGATGAAAGTAATGCCAGGACCACAATTTGGGCGGATGAAGAATTTCGCGGAACACGACAAAATCATCGACCAAATGTTTGTTAAATGGCTAGTCATATGAAAAACAATAGCCCTATTCACGATCTTGTGCAAATGGTCTTGCATCATAGCATTTGCAAAATTGTATAGCATACTTTCAGTCTATACCAACAAAACATATAGTAATGAGTAAAATATGCTACACAATTTTGCAAATGCTATGATGCAAGACCATTTGCACAAGATCGTGAATAGGGCCAATATTTATATTAAGGTCAGCGTTGCCACACAAGAAATTGACTTCCTACCAATAATTTTCAAAAATCCTACCAAAATCGTTCACAGCCTACCAAAAATTTTAAAAATGCGTTTCTTGCACATAAACTCTGTTATACTCACTTGGTTTTTCTCCGTAATTGTTGAGGTGGAAATTTATCTTTTGGTGATTTTTAAGATGGATGTTATGATTTCAAATAGTTTTAGAGCATACTATGCAGAATGAACACCCATCCCTTTCCTGGAGCCAATCAAATTCGCTCAACCATTCGGTTCTAAATTTTTTTTTACTGTTTCTTTACATGCAATATTAGTAAATATTTATGTAATTAATAGGTACATATATACAATTAAAAAAGTTTATTTACTTTTCCATTTTGTCTGTTAATTTTTTTAATACAAACACTTGTAAATAAGCCTTTAATCAAAAATATTGTTAACTTCAATTTCATAATATTGTTCGCGTTTCTTAAACCAGAGATGGCTACAGCTTTAATCATCTTTACGCAAAAAAGCAGAGATGTTTTTATTACACCTAAAACAGTGGTAAAACTATTCACAGTTATTGTTCATTTAATTCAAAGTTACATTTTTTTAATTTATGTTCTGAATTTTTAAGGTAAAAAATTTACTATTGCTAAAAAATTGCTACAGGAGGAAAACCTACCAAAAATTTAAAAAAATGCAACAAACCAACCAAACTACCAAACTGTTTTTTAAAAACGAAAAACTACCAAGTTTGGTCCGATTGGACCAAAGCGGCAACGCTGATTAAGGTACTAATTTGTAAAATTATTTTAAATGTTATGAAATAAAGAAAAAATCAATTATTCCATTAAATATGTTTTATATTTCGTAGTTAGGCCCAGTGGTGTGCCTAGTATTACATTGGAACCCTATCTTGAAATGGTTCAAACATTTTTTAATAACATTGTGAGCTTTTTTTTATAAAAGAAGAATGATGTTTACGATAAATAAATAACAAATTGTTACCAAAATAAAATTTGGCAAACATTGACGTTATTATAACAATAAAAGATAATATTACCCATTAAAAATATTGTTTGCATTCATCACTAAAGTTAGCAAACAAATGTAAGTCATGAGTTCATTCCCTATCAATGCCATGGATATAAAGAAAAATAGTTGCTGCTGAATAGTTGTAATGGATAACGCGTTTAAAAGGAAAACAGCAGTTTAAAACTGCCGCAGTCTTATAAATAGGTAATTTATCATAGGAAATGTTTTCTTTTTTTAGGCAAAAGTTAAAACACTTTTTTTATGCAGGCAATTTCAAAGTGAGAAATTATTTTTATTTATATCATGGCTTTAGTTATTTTGGCCACAATAATGTTCAACTTTCCCATAGTGCTTTGGTAAGTGCAGAAAAGTGAGAATATAACTTCACTTTGTAGCAGTCATGGTTGATCAAAAGGGCCTAGTTGTTAAAACAGGTCATGTGTTCGAGCCCCGTCGGAGTTATAGCGTATTGAACCGAAAATGGTTGCGTGCATTAACGGTGCTTATTTGTTTTATAAAACATCGAGTATTACGAATCTGGTCACAGTAACTTAATAGAATTACCTGATTAGCTGCGTAAGTTTGAAAAAAATCATGTTTAGTAAACAAAATATATTATCAGAGTCACAGAGTAACAGACCAACCTAAATAAGTTGTCTAGCGCCTAGCTTTACCGCTGAGATGTCAAATCTAAATAAGAGCCTCAACATAGTGTCATTTGTATTTGCAATCAAAGGAATCTCTACGAAACGAGAAGAAATGAAGAAGGGTTAAGAGAACTCTCTACAAATGCTAAATAATTTTAATAGAGCAGTTTTATTCGGCCATAGTAAGACATTTGTTTTTATTTATTTATACATTCACTTCCTTACAGACGATGCTTAAATTAAATAGATAACAAACTTTAATGTAAAGTATTTTATACTAAAATTATAATTATATAAAGAGTACTAAAATAAACTTAGGTTAAAATTCTAAAAAGTTGCATTTTAAATTCAGCTTTTGTTGTACAAAATTCTAAACCTTGAGTAGGGACAGTGCCATTAATTAAGATTAAATAATTAAAAGCACGAGTGAGTGTGCTATTTAAAGCACAGTTTCTATTATGGAATTGAACGTTAAAAATGTGCTGATGACGCAGAATTCTAGGTGGAACATTAAAGCGAATTCGTGAAAGTAAGTCCGGGGAGTCTATATTACTATTTATTATATCGTAAGCAAATAAAGCTAATTGAAATCCACGCCCATATTCTAACGTTTGCAGGCCTAGCAATAAACATCTTGATTTATATGATGGCATGGGCTCTTCAAACCGCATTGACGATAAAGCAAACTTTAAAAATATTCGCTGTACTCTTTCAATGCGAGATGATTGACGTGCACAATATGGATTCCAAATAACTGCGGCATACTCTAACTTGCACCTAACGTAAGACTTATATAACAACTTTATTTTATAAGGATCAATAAAATTATAGCAATTTCTTCTTATAAATGCTAGTGCAGCATAAGCTTTAGGAACAATATAATCAATATGTGAGTTAAATCACATGGTCGTGTCAAACATAACGCCAAGATCGAACATCATTTTTTGTGATTTTATGACGTGATAATCAAAATTGTAAACAGAAATAATAGGATTTCGCGCTCTAGAATAAGACATAAGAAAGCATTTATTAAAATTTAAGTTTAAATAATTTTGCGAGCACCAGATAATAAGATGATTTAAATCATTTTGAAGGGCAATATTCGTAATTTTTTGATACACTTTCAAATCATCAGCATACAACATAAAAACTAGAGTAAGTGAAACATGTTGAAATATCGTTTATGAAAAAGTTAAATAAAAGCGGACCTAAGATGCTACCTTGCGGTACACCAGAAGTCTGTGTATATGTAAAAGACTTATAACTTTCTACAATAACTTTATTTAATCTTTTATCTAAATATGATTTTATTCATTTGAGGAACTTCGATTGAACTCCAATGGAATGTAATTTAGAAAAAAGAATATGATGCGAAACTTTGTCGAAGGCTTTGCTAAAATCAGCATAAACTGCATCAATTTGATTTCCTTGCTCTAAATTAGAAATGCAAAATTCACTTAAGACTGGCAAGTTAGTGGTAGTTGACCTACAATTTTCCAATTTAGTGAGGACGTAAGAAATAATGAAACGATTATAATTAAACTTAATCAGGTATGTTCTAAATTCCACATGAAATTTTCACTTTTGTATTTTTAAGGTATGTTTTTGTAAAAAATAATTTTATAGCAACAATGCTTTGAAAAATTTTAAGTAAAAATTTCGTGTGGATCTCAAAACATGCCTAAATATTTTTTTATTTTCAAAATTTTGCAGAATAAAACTAAAAGAACGTAAAATAAGCCAATTATAAATAAGACAATAGTGCTCCTCCCATTTGCCCCTGAAATTCGATGGAAAAAACTTAATGGTCAAGCATTTTTAAAAGCGCATTTAGATTATTCTGCTTTGTAAAATATTTCCAACTCAACTTCAGGAAGTCATAAAATAAATACATATGTTGTCTGTTATTCTTGAAGATTCAAGGTCATAAACAGTCTCAGAACAAAATGACTAGTATCTGCATCCATGCTCATGATTTTAAGTAACATCATTAACTTTTTTTTTTTTTATTGAAAAAGCAAGGATAAATTGTAAAGATTGTGAAGAGTGATTAAGTGTTACAAAGTTTTTTTTTACATGATGTACTATTTACAGGTAATATTTTTTTTATAAAATTTAAAAGTTACTAGTTATTTATTTCATTTTAGTTTACATGCATCATAAAAATATCAACAGTTGACAGCTTCATATTACAAGTATTTGAGCACTTTTCGTTAAGCAGCACACATCACTGTATTTTAACAAGTTAAAGGACATGACTTTTTATCAGTTGTGGCACATTTGTACTTTAAAACGCAACAGAAATGTCAGAATATATTTTTGTTTATCAAATTGAAGGTGAATAAATAAAAACAAAATGAAGCAAACAAAAAAAAAAAAAAAAAAAAAAACAACTATAAAATATATTAATCATTTGTGATATATTTTTTTAAGATTTATTGTTGACTTGTTGAAAAAAGTAAAAGATAAAAATAAAAATATATATAAAAGGCAAAAGGTAACTGCTCTGTGCAAATACGTCCGTCTATCTTTTTTTTTCTGTTGTGTTTATTCTCCACTTTTTCATCTGAATCAGGCTTACAAGCGCTTAAAAAATGTAACCAAACAAATGAAACAAAGATATTTGAATAAACACTCACAAATTCATGCGCTTAAACTCATATGAAGTGAATTTATTTGTGACAACCGACCGTTTGACTTTTTGTTGTGACTAATACTTAATATTGGGGCTTTTATATGTATGACTTGTATAAAGTTTTTTTCTCTTCTGCTTGTTTTAACAGGAGTGGTGATTGTGGTTGGAATGTTGTTTGTCATTTTGAGTATTTAATAATAATCAAGTGTTTGTTTATGACTAAAAGTTACATGAACTCTTAAGTTTATGACAAAGAAAGGTGTAAAATTATACACACATTTGTATACATACGACTACACACGTGTACTTAAACATGATCGTACAAAGTTAAACGCAGCCATAGATACGAGGGCTGCTATATATATTTATGGCCTGGCAACACTGAGTGCTGCCAAGTGCAATCTGACATTTCCATTGGAAAGTTTGTCATTTTTAAGCATAATCGTACTCAAAACGTTTTGACGTACGACCATTATTTGTGTTGTTAACAGTGACTTGAAAAAATTAATATAGAAAAAATGGAATTAACTCGTGAACATTTTCGTAGCATCATTTTTCACAACTTTCGACGTGGATTATCACGACAAGAGTGCATTGATGAATTTAAATCTTTGCATGGCGATGAAGCACCATCCTATAGCACTGTGAAAAATTGGTATAATGAATTTAATCGTGGCCGAAGCTCGCTCAAAGACGATTTCCGTGAAGGTCGTCCAAAAACGACTGTTGTGCCAGAGAACATTGATGCCGTGCGTGAACTCATAATGCAAGATCTACATGCGACATATCGAGAGATAGAGACATCCTTAGACATTTCTTCCACCAGCATACATTCGACATAGATCTATGCGTATGAGCCCGAAACGAAACAACAATCGACCGTGTGGGTCTTCAAAGACGAGCAAAATCCAACGAAAGTTGTTCGTGGAAGAAGCACTTCGAAGCAAATGGTCGCCTGTTTCTTCGGCAAAACTGGTCATGTGGCGACACTACAATTTGTTTGCCTCAAGTCATCGGAGAAATTCGAAAAACCAACAAAAGAAGACGAATCATTGTTCACCATGACAATGCGAGCTCTCACACATCGGTTTAAACCAGAGTGTTTTTGACCGCCCAAAATGTCGAATTAATGGGTCATCTGCCGTACAGCCCTGACTTGGCATCTAATGACTTCTTCTTGTTTCCGCACATCAAGAAAAAAATGCGTGGTCAACGATATTCATCGCCAGAGGAAGCTGTTGAAGTGTTCAAAAACCATATTTTAGAGGTGTCTCAATCGGAGTGGAAAAAGTGCTTCGACAACTGGTTTGAGCGCATGCAAAAGTGTATAAATCATGCTGGAGAATACTTTGAAAAGCAATAAAACCATTTTTGATTATAAATATTCGCATTTTCACTATTAGGCCAGAAATATATAGAGCAGCCCTCGTATATTGCATTTTTTATAATGTTATCGTCTATTAAAGTCATTTATTAATGACAAATATTTATAAAAAATATATTTATTAGTATTATAAAACAGTGGGCCTAAGAATTATTTTTAGCGTCTTTTGTTTTAGGCAACTCAGAAGTTTTAAAGGAACTTGTTACTCCACCAAACTACTTGCTTTTGGTACTAGGCGTTGTAGAGTTGTAGATCAGTTCTTTAAGCAATATAATATTTGCTTAAATTGTTTTAGGCTGCTATAATACAGCAATTATTAAAACTAAAGTTCCTAAATGTCTTACGATAATTTCCGTTTGAAAGGATTCATTTCATAGTTGATTCCTCTGAAGTATTTATGTGATACTCTTGTCAGACTTTAATTTAAATAATTCAGAGCATCTTAACTGAGCCAATTTTTTTCGTCACTTCTGATGAATAAGTTTCACTTTTTGCAGAGCTTCAAATATTTCCTTGCTTCATCATGTATGAGACATATAGTCCCATTTTTAAATAATAAATATTTTTTCTTTAACTGAAGTTCCTAATTAGGTTTTCAAGATTATAAGAATCTAAATATATGTTAAACTGGTGCTCATAAAAACCCATGATTGTTATCCCCAACGGTGAAATTATACCGTTGAAAATGCTTATGAACTCCTTAGAGTTTATTTAAAATCTTTGAAGCAGTATCTTCAGTTTGTGTTCTTTTGTAAGGATAACTATTGCCAATTCTTCCTTTGCAATTTGAAAAAAAGAAGAAATATGATGTTAAAAGGCTGCTACGTAAAAATTTGTTCGCCTTCTAAAATAAAAATGGACGAGTTCTTAGTAAAAATTTGCTTTTAGTCTTTTTTATCACGTAGAGAATTGTGTGAGTTCCAGATGTGGCTCAAACACTCCTTTACAAAAACATTACAAAAATCGTAAAATTATACTCTCAATGACATTTACTAATAAGAGGCCTATACAATTGTATTTTAATATAATAATACGATACTAATTGTATTTAAATATGATAATACAATACTAAGAAAATGTTAATTGGACATAACAATTTATAACTTTTCTAGCTCAAATTTTTTCACTTTTATACTTGGAGAATTATTAAGTGATGCAAGTGTTGTGTTTCAGTCTTTATTTTAAAGTTCACATTCGCTTGATATGTTTTTAGTAAATAATTTATTACGTTTTAGGGTTAATTTAGTAGTTGGTGGTAAGGTGGTGACAAATGGCACTTCATCAGAAACAAATGTGGGGGTGCAATAGTAAAACTCCACAAAAAGTCCCACAACTATCCAGTCCCAGGAGGGGTTAAATGTTAGATCCACCCTACTAAATTCAAACTTCTCCATCAATACTAAATAAGAATCCCATACAAAAATTTAATTTTTATAAACTATTCTCCCATTTGTCTAAGTGACTCAAGAGTAACACGAACTCAGAAAATCTCAGAATATACCATAAAGCTCTTTGTGCATTTTTACCTTTCACCCTATTTTCATCAAATCCACTACCCCAATTTTTTTCCGCAAGCATTTTTGTTTCGAATCTTACAAAAGTGGGATTCTAGTTTATTAAAATTTACTTTCTAAAGGTGTATTTAAATTACGTGTCATACAAGTCATATAAAATTTCATATTTTCCACAAATAAATAAATACACAAAGTGTATACCTGTTGAAATATAACAAATGTTATTTTCTTATGTGTTCCATATGTTAGTTTTTTATTTTTATGATATAATATAAATTTTTAAAAATAAATATTTTATTTTTTGAACTCTTGCAGGTAATATATGAGTCAGATTTTTGAAAGTGGTATAAGTCCATTTTTTCATATATTGAGATGTTTGAGGGTTCGCGTTTGCATCAGTTTAAAAACATTGGCCAACTTTAATGAATTCGAGTAATGTTTTTTACACTTTTAAATTTTAATAAAAAATAAAGATTACTAAAATTATGTGAAAAATACCCGACTTATACCACTTTCAAAAATAACATTCTAGAAGAAATAAAAACAGGAGCAAGTTTAAGTCCATATTTTTATAGACATAAACTTTACTAAAATAAAGTAAAAGGTACCTCCATAACCGAATTTATTAAGAGTAAGTTTTCTTTAACATTAGCATATTGAAGTATTTAAGATGAATAGGTGGTATATAAGGTAATAAACTTATATCGTTATATATCTCTGTTTTTATGATCCATGAAGTTTTAGAAAGTGGTAACATATTAATTTTGCCAAGGTTTTTTGGTCTTCCCTTTTTTCTAAACAAAAAAATTGTTTTGAATGGAGCATTTTATTCGGCACTAATTTTATAAAAAAAAATTAAGCTTCATTCTTTTTAAACCTCATTTCACATATTTTAAGGCAGTTTAAAATTTCTCTGTTCGTATTTTTTCTGCTTAATATATTGCTTCTTATAGAGATTTAGTCGGGACAAAGTCTTCTCTTTTCATTTCCTATAAAATAAAAAATGAAGCTGTTTTTTTTCAAGCCTTAATTGCATTTTATAATAGTCTTGGACAGTGCATAATTGATCTTTATCTTTAATGCTCTTTCTAAAGGCCCAACTATAATGTGCATAAGCTAGCTTTAGCTTATGTCAAAAATTCAACGAAAAGCCTGTCAAATGCTTAGGTACTATATTAAAGAAATTTAGGTGACTACAATATGCTTACATAAATTTAATAACTTACTTGCCACAGTTGCACATTTATGTTTAATTCATTCTTTTGCCAAAAATAATTTCTTTATAAATAAACAAAATTTTAAAACAAAAGGGTTTTAAGGAGATATTTTATATAATTGAAAACATTGACATACACATTTTAATTTTTTGGTTCATGTTCTAAGAAAAAGTAAAAAAAAATATATATTACAAGTTATTTTCTGTTTTTGGCCAATCATACTAAAATATGCAACGATGTTCATCGCTTATATCATGTACATATGTGTGTATAAATACAAATTTAATATAATTATATTATATTTGTTAAGTATTGTCCATAAAGAAAAATATTGTTTTTTTTCTACATTTTTTATTGAATTAAAAACTAAAAATTTAACACTTTAGGTCTTAATTACAATTTTGTTATCAATGTATAACACAAAGCACAATCAGCTGTTTCCGTGTGGAAAGTGCGTACCTTACATAACAAAATGAAATTTAACGAAACTTGACGAAAAGTTATCTTATGTACATTATAGTTTACCACATATAATTTAATGTATTTGCACAGTTGTTTAAGTTTGCTTAAGTTGTTTTATGAACATTATAGTTGGGCCTTAAGGCCCAACTATAATGTGCATAAGCTAGCTTTAGCTTATGTCAAAAATTCAACGAAAAGCCTGTCAAATGCTTAGGTAACTTATCAAAGAAATTTATGTGGCTACAATGTACTAATATAAATTTAGTAACTTATTTGCCACAGTTGCACATTTATGTTTAATTCGTACTTTTGCCAAAAATAATTTCTAAATAAATCAACAAAATTTTAAAACGAAAAGGCTTTAAAGAAAATATTTAATAACGTTCACATACACATGTACATATTTTGGTTAATGCTCTAAGAAAATGTAAAAAAAATGATTACAAATTATTTTCTGTTTTGTGTTTGTGGCCAACCCTACTAAAAAATGCAACGATGTTAATGGCTTCTATGGTATACATATGTGTGTATAAATACAAATTTAATTTAAATATATTATAATTGTAAAAAATAGGCCATAAAGAAGAAAGTTGTTTTTTCTACATTTTCTATTGAATTAAAAATTTTACAATTTAGGTCTTAATTAAAATTTTTCTTTATAAATGTATAACACAAAGCACAATCAGCTGTTTCCGTACGGAAAGTGCGATCAGTTTCGTACCTTGCATAAAGAAATGAAACTTAACGAAACTTCACGAAAAGTTACCTTATGTACATTATAGTTTACCACATATATTTTAATGTATTTGCACAGTTGTATAAGTTGGCATGAGCTAGTATATGCACATTATAGTTGGGCCTTTAAGACTGCAGAATGTGTGTCGTTTGGAAGAAATTAATGAATTAAACCTTTTAGGAATAGAGTTGTATAGCATAACTTTTTTATTTATTTTGTATCAAGATAGAACTCTATTGAAATTCTGATTGTAACTATGAAGAGAAAGAGTCTGTAGGTCATTAAAATTACCGTTAACTTATTTTGCTAAAGCGGACTTATACCACTTTAAAAAAAACTAGCTCATATGTGTGTATCAAGGCATCCCAGGTTAAAAATTATTACTTGCTCATTTCCATGAACAAGTAGACCATGATATGAATAAATGATAGAAATCAGAAGATTTTTTGGAAATAATTAGTTTTATGCATTTGTGATAATATTTGTTTTTTTTTTCTTAATTTATTTTAAGATAAACGCGTCGAAAAGTTGTTCTTTTTACATAATTATTGCTAAGAAATATTAAATAGTTGGTATCACTGATTTAAGTATTTTAATTTTCTTTTCAGCAACAGGAGATTATGTCATATATACGTAACACATGCAAATGTGAACATGATAACTTTAAATCGTATATTAAAAACAGATTTTGACATATAGGCGAAATTACATATGGGCAGTAATTTAGACATTTCATATGTCTTGTATTTCTGTGAAATCGAAAATTTGTCTTTCTTGCTGGTGCAATATAATTCTTATAATTTTTTTAAAAACTTTGAAAATTTAACACGAATATTCTTATATAAGAAGTTTTTATTAGCAATAAAAAATGAGTGCCGTGTACGATTTTCTTTAAATATTCAATAAATAATTTTGGAAAAAATTTTTTTTTTTACAGATCCCAGTGTTTCATCACTGACATTAGTATTTATTTATTAATTTAATCTTTCCTGTATAAGTGCGAAAGTTTGGAGCTTAATTTAATCCAAAATAAATTAAACAGTTTGTTTTTGTTATTTTTTTTTTGGCATTTCTGTCGGCTGTTTTTATATTTTCGGATGTATCTGTATGTGTGTGTGTTATGATTGTATATCAAAATCTATTGTCACGGAATTCCTCTAAAAGAAAAAAAAGAAAAAAAAAACACAATAACTTTTCAATTTGTTAAAAAAGAAATAAGAGTTAAAATAATAATACAAAAAACAATAAAATTTATCACTGTCAATTATTATGCAAGAGTTTAACTCTCTGAATAACAGCAACAACGATTACAGTTACAAACTCGTAACTTTAATTCAAAACAGCTTAACCAACAATAATAATATGTTGTATGCGTTTAAACAATAACCAATTTTTTCGTTTTTTTTAATACTTTTTTATTATTTTTAAATAAAAAAGTTTTATGTAAAAGTTGCACGTATCGATCAATAAACGAGTGAGTGTAATATTTTAACATGTTGTGACTTCATGCGACAACATTTAAATAGTTTTTATATTCATGTCTGTACTTCAGTTTTTGATTTGTTGAATTTAATATTCTGTTCTTTACCAAAAATAAAAACATTAAAGAATTAAAAATATTTATTTGTGAAAGCTCATTATTAAGGTGGATCAGTTGGTTTGTAACATTTAAACTATTTTTTTACAAACAAACACGCAAGTATTTGGTAATTTTAAAGATTACCGTTTGATTGCTGTAGGGTACAATTAAGAGAATCGCAACATAATCATTATTTAATGTTTATTATTTCAAAAAATAATAAAATCTAAATTAAAAACGGAAATAAAGTAAAATCCATAAAATTGTTAACACTTCAACACGAATTTTACATTGTTATTCATTCTATTCTATTGACCAAGTATAGTGTCTGCACTATGACAATGACGAAAAACCTTAAGCGTAAGAAATAAAAGAAAAAAAACCTCTGCTTGATTCAAACATTTAAGTGCTTGTCACGCCGCTTTACACTATTTGTAGATATTTCCGTTGCAAAAAGGTTTTTGGTAATATTTCGCTGTTGACAAGCACAAGCATGTTTAATAATCAAACAAAATTCAGATTTATGCAATTTCTTTTGAATTTATATTCAAGCAAAATTCATAAAGAAACTATTTTTTGATTTTTGGCAGAAATTCTCAAACGAATCGCTAGATGATGAGGAAGAGAAAAGGGATAAAAAAAAGCAGAAGTTAACGTTTGACATTTGCATTTTGTTTATGTGACAATTTTTATTGCATGCACATGTGTATGTGTGCTCATCCGCTGATGGATGGAATAGATTGCTAAAGTGTCGTCTGGTTTGTTTATTTCACTAGTGCATATGGTTGCTTCGTATATTGTATTTTTACTGCATAGTGGGACAGAATTAGAGATATTGTGGTAACAATTCGGTCGTTTCTTAATTATTGCTTTGATTACGAAGGCTCAGTAAAGTAAAAGTCCGGGTTAAGTTTGAGTGCGGAAGTCATTTGGCATCTCAAAAGAGATGTTGTGGATTTTCCAAATAAGGCAACTTGTTCACGTAGCTCTTGGTAGCTTTAGCTGCTAGCAATTTAGCTTTACCATTACTATTCTAAGAACTACAAAAAAAGAGATGGCTTTGCTTTACCTAGAAGAACTTATCAAAACCAATGCCCCTGTCTTGAAAGACATGGACCGATCTGGGTAATTTTCAATAAAAAAATTTAGTTCCTTGGCAAAGTTGATTTTAACCCGACACGGACAGATAGACTGACATCGCTCAATCGACTTTATAGTGTCGGAAATGGATATTATAGAAATTACAAAACGGAAGGACAAACTGAGATCAACCCTTTTCCACCTGTGGTGAAGGGTATAAAAATGTAGTGGCTGCTTTTTCTGTTAGCAAAACATTTTAACGTTATTAACAAAACATTTTAATTATTAAATGCTATAAAAAACAGCTTCTGCTGTGTGGCAAGTATCGCCGTCCTGTTGAAACCAAATGTTGCCATTATCCTCCTCTTTAATTTTTGTGGCCCGATAACGATCACCATCGACTGTAACGGCCTCTGGACCAAAATCCGCACTAAACAGTCACTCGTTTTGGGTGCACCGGCTTTTCAATGTATACGTGCAGGTTTTCTGTGTCCCAAAAGCGACAGTTTTGCTTGTTTACATACCCGTCAAGATCAAACTGGGCTTCATCTGAAAACATGATTTTTTTTGCAAAATTTTCAAGGTAATGTCGCATTATTTCCCAGCGTTGTTCAAGCGTATACACAACCATATTCGTTCAGCGGAAGGATAAAACTAATTATCTGTGAAATCAGACAAGAGCTAAGTGTTAAGATTCACGAAATAAGCACTAGTTAATACTTTTCTCTGGCTGCTTTTCCATGATGAAATGTCAAATTGCATAAAAGCACAAAATCTTAATGCCTAAGTTTTTGCTGCATCTTGCTAAAATGACATCTTGTATCGTAATTAGGCATTTCGTTTGTGAGAAGAGGGCTTCGTTTCTGATTAAAAAATTTAAGCTGCGTTGATTCTTATGGATTCAGTCCCTGAACTAAGATTTTAACTTTTGTCGTACAAAAAACTACATGTGGTGAAATATGTGGGCTATTATTGCTGTTATCGTCAATTAAACAGAAGTACTTTGTAAACATTTGAAAGTTTTTTTTTTATTTATATCGCACTAACTAAAATATTATAGTGAAAACCTTATTACCTTTATAATTAATTTTATTTCCTTATTGTTCAAGCACAAGGTCAGGTCTTTTTTTTAAATAAAAAAATATTGCTTTATTTATTTCGATATTTCGCCACACCATCATCTTTAGGAAACAGGAAATAAAAACCAACTTTGTGCTTGAGAAATTAGAAAATAAAATATTTTGCACCAATATTTTTCTATGGGGTTCTTGACAGAACTTCACAGGAAATACTGAACAGAATGCCGTACTTAAAACACAAACCACGGGCAGTATATTTACCTCACTGGCGGTTACATACTCATGTGCGGGTACATATTCATTCGCTAGTGCTTAAGTTTATGAAAAATCTTATTTTTTAATAAATATGCTTTCCCCGCAGTAATACATTTCATTTTGTAGTTTAGTTTAAAATAATAAATATTTCATGAGAATATCATGAAATATTTATATTTGAAGGAATCAAGCACGAATAAAGTAAATTAATTATATTTAAAATAAGTTTAAAATAATAACCATAATTTAATAAAAAATATAGATTTCTTTTAATAATTTCGTTGCATTAATGACACGGCCCATTGTGTTTCTAAACTACATACAAATGAACACTTTGCCGGTTGCTGTTTCTTGCCTTTGAACAACTATTTAAACATTATTGTTGTTGGCATTCTTAAAACAACTGTTGCAGCAGTAGTTTTTAGTTGCTGCTGCTGCATTTTTCAATTTTATTGTTGTTGTTTTAGTTTTTTGTTTACTAGAGACATTGGTGTTGTTATTGTTGTCGATGTGAAATTCATTTGTATGCGTGCCTAAAGTGTTGGCGTTAAAAGGTGAACAGCATTTTTGTCGTCTGCACTTTAAAAAAAAAACTTGTATAGTTAATATCAAGTGTGTATGTGTTTTCGTATGTGTTGACGAGTAATTTAAAATTCATACGTTAGTATTTGTTAATATACTTACACACACACACTAACATACACATGTAACATTCATCAAGTGATTTAGTCAGTCAATTCTCGACTGACACTAATTGTTTTTAATATAAATGCACTTTTTAACTAAGTATTTTTAAAACCAGGAAATAGTTCATTGTAAGAAAAGTACCTTTCGAAAAATGTTTTCATATGATCAGGTTTTTACTTTTCATAGGAAAAAAGTAGAGCAATTGTTTTACTAAACACTACTCCATTTAATATGATAACGTTAAGTGTTCGTTTGGTTGTTATGTCATTGACAGTGGGGTAAATTATTTTATTTGAAATTCAAACACATTGCGTTTATGTAAACTTAAAATGGGTATTTTGCATATTTGTTACATTAAGGACTTTCCAATTTATGCAAACAAATTTGCTAGTTTATAGTAAAGAGATTTTTAGCAAAATAAACGATTCAAACAATAATATGAGTTTTTAAATAAAAATGAGACACACACATAGCTCTCGCGGCAATAATTAATTTAAGAATATAGAAAATTAGGAAAAAAATGCAAGAATAAAATAATAAATGCGCTAAAAAAAATTTAAAGTAAAAAGGAATTTATTGACTTATGTGCTGTTTCTGTATGACAGGCGATCAACACGTCTGAAAAATTTATATGAAAATAACTCAAAAAACTGAGTGCTTTTCATATAAATTTTTCAAACGAGTTGATCGCCTGTAATACAGAAACAGCACTTTAGTTTACATAGACCACTTAATTATCCCTAAGCCCAAGACATAATTGACTGAATGAGAATTGTAATCTATAAGAGTAAGAAAATTTTAACATTTTTAAACAAAATGATTGCAATTATTAAAGATTAACTTTGATTAAATTTATTTTTCGTTCTTTCTCTTACAGCAAAATAGATGCTCTGTTAAAACGAGTACATTATACTGGAGACCTCAATACGAAATGTCGCTTAGTTTACCGAAACATAGTGTTTGCTAATGCTGCATTTACCATTATAAAGTTTTTGATCTCAATTTCTGTTCCATTAAGAGAAGGGTTGCCAGATTATTTTTGACGTAATTCACCAAAATCAATGTCATAAACCACCATAATCGCCAAAGCAATTTCCTCATAGTTTTAGTTCATAATATTTATATATTTTTTTAAATAAAAATATTTTTTGCAAAAATTTAAAATTTTTTCGAAATGGCTAAAATTACCAAAAAATTAAAAAAAATCGCCAAAATATATATGTATGTAAGTTATGTTTTATCTGATGAGATCTGATTAATAAAATAATATACAATAATAATTTTATAGTTTTATAATATTTCCAATGTGCTGTACACTTCATTCTCAAGACATTCGTCTTTAAGCATTTTCTCATTCATTTTAACACCCGATAAAGCATCAATAAATTCATCCTGCATTATACTTTACAGACGAGTCTAAGTAGAATTCATTATCGAAAATATTCTTTCAATGCAGACAATCTTAGTTGAAATAAAGTACGGATAGATAACTATAAACCTTTCAAGATTTCTAAGTAATATTGAATGTTACACATCCAACAATTTTTTAGGGCTCATAACAATTTTTAAATAATCTTGCTAGAAAACGAAATTTCTTTGTGATAGTAAATTACAATATTTTGCAAGGCAAAAATTTTCGTAAATTTTGAATACATTCATATTTTCAGTTTCAAATATTGAGCCATAGTCAATGGCATTTAGTGGAAGGAATGTGTTTGACAAATCAATTAATATGGTTATATTCTTTATAACTTGTTCATAATTATATAAAATTAAGACTTTGATGCATACTACCTGCGTCCATATTGTATGATTAAGTTATTCACTTTCACTGCTTTCTCATTTTCCGCTGTTAAAATTAAGAAAAAATTATAAAAAAATTGTTTATATCGATGTTTGTCACGACAAATTAAATTATTCTCAAGAAAGAGAAAACAACAAATGTTTTATAAGTCGCAAAAAAACCCAAATTTGAAATTAGGTCGCCAAATGTGTTTGGCGAAAACTCGTCACATCTGACATCCCTGATTAGGTTTTGAGGAAATAAAGAAGCACTCAAATTAAAAAAGACGCCAAAGTAGTATCAGGCAAAAAAGTTTGCAAAACGAGAACGTGCAACTCCCAAGTTATTGCCTAACCATTATCAAAATACAACTCTGAACGAAACGGTACCAAATATTTCCTGAGTCGACACCTGTCGCAAAAAAACTACTTGTCTGCACTTATTTTCACGAAAAAATGCATCGTATAAATAAGGTCTGATAGCCGATCAGACTTTAGCAGACGTGTTAATATTTAGCAAAGAATTTTCTTCGTGTTGCATTACTTGGTTAGTCTTTTTTAAGTTCCCATAGAACAATTTATAGCTGGGTAAAATTACTTAAAAACGAAAAACGGGATCCAAAAAATAAAAACAAACTTCCTGATTTTCAGCTGCTCGTATTTAAATTTTCATCACTATCACATAAAGAGTAAATGCTTTAAGAGGTAAATAAATTTATAATTCAATTAAGTTTGCAAATAAGAAAAATATAAAAAAATAATATATTCTTAAAATTGATACGAGCTTCTTCATACAAAGTATTGCAAAGCAGCTTTAAAAAACACACCCAAACTAAATAATAAAATTAAGAAAAAACTACAAAATATAAACAGACAAAAGCGGCACATAATGTTTAATTTAAACTTGTTGGAAAATTAAGAATATAAAAGACAAGTGACTGTTTTTTTCTACCTGCATTCGTGTTGCCCAAACTACTCAAAAAGGTATTGTTTTAATAAAGAAAAAGGTCTCTCAACGTTAATTACGAATATAATTATCAACCTGTAAATATTTTTTTGTTGCTCTTTGTGCAGGTTTTTTTAAAGTTTCTTTATGTTGACTTGACGTGGCTTCAAATGGCTATTGGTGATGCTGATGCTGAAGATGAAGTTGACTTATGACTTGCTGGCCGAATGAGTGATTTGCTTGAGTGACTGGTTACTTACGTTGGTTGGGCTGATTGGCAAAGACTTGTATTGCATTGTGTAAAACTCAAAATCAAATAAAAATATTTATTAAAAAACTTTACTTCTTTTTTATTTCAAATATTAATAATTTTTTTTATCATAAACTTTTAACCATGATGATGATTTAACACGGATTTTTCTTTTTATGATTTTACACTTGCAAATATTTTAAGTTTTTTTTCTTGTTAGGAAAAAAACACTTTAAGAAAACAAAGGTGCAAAAAGTGTTTGAAGCCAGTGTGTGCGATTATTTCTGTTTGTATTTTAATTTGTGTGTGAATAACCATGATATTGACCTACTTTACGTTTAAAATCCATTATTTACGAATAATGATTCTCAAGTTTATATTACTGCGCCTGCAAGCTGTCAATCATTGGCAAACATATTTGAAATAAAAAATTATTTATCTTGTCTTTACGAAGTTACTAATTCTTTTGTTTTGCCTCTATTTCTATCGCTAATAATAATAATTATCAATAATTTAATATCGTAATTTAAAGCACGTGGTTGATGATGACTTTACATTTATTGTCTTCTTTTCCTGTTTTATATTGAAATAGAGATCTTTGAAGGTTCTACCGCTTTGTAACTTAAATAACTTTAAAATAATTAACAGCATGCAAGTAAATAATTTGAATTGAGCTCATTCAGGTCTAAGGAATTTTAAAGTTATTTTTCTTGGTACTTTTTATGATTATAATTTATACCAGTAAAAACTAAAAATGATTATTTTGTTTATTATTATTTTTTTAATTCATTCAGGCATGTCACACAATGCGATCCGAATGGTTTTTATTCCGTATTTATCATTCCGAACGATTTTGTTTATTCCTAATAAGTGCTGAATCTTTACTCGTTAATTAAAATGTGGCAGTATTGCGCACACCAAAGTAAACAATAAGGCTAAACTAAGTAAGGATACGTAATAACAGTAAATTTAAAAACCGCACATAACAAACTTTCAAAGAAACTAAATTCTACTTCAAAATTTAAAAGTGGATTTTTTCTGAAGAAATATTACGTATTTCTTTTTTTGAAGAACCAGTTTTGTGACATGCTTGATTGTTGTAATTTTTTGGTGAGGTGTATTGTCAAACTTTTACAAACCTGTGATATTAATAAAAGATAATATAAAAAATATATATACACCCTTGATAAGATAATTATAATCACTTAAGCTCTAGGCCATAACATATAAATTTTTTTTCTACGTCTAAACAAGCTGCCACCGGGGAGAGGTGTTTCCTAAAATTAAAAAATATTGTCAACAACAAAAAATAAAGTTTGCGTCAACCGTGTCTTAAGTTTTTTTTTTTATCAGAGAAAGATTCATGTAATTAGAACTTCTAATTTAGAACCATTTAATTAATTTTGATAAGAAATGAATTATTATTATAATTATAGAATAATTTTATTGGTAAAGATGTCTAAAATCTTTGTACCAGGTGCTTATCCAAAAAAAAAAAAAAAATTCTTTTCTTATAAAAACGTCGCCAAATATTAAATAAATATATTTTTTCTTATTTAAACTCGATTATATTACTTAAAAGCCTATCCATATAAACAAAATTAACAAAGGAATAAATGTAACACAGAGAAGAACAATATAGCAAAAATAATATTTCATATTGTTCTTCTATTGAATTTATATTTTATTAATTGATTAATCAATCATAAGATTAATTAAATCGAGAAATTTTAAATCGCAGTTTGTTGAAAGTATTCAATTGATTTATGGAGGAATAATTTAATTTAATGAAAAAAGAAATTTATACAGTGCTGGAGTGCCACAGAAGATTAAATTAAAAATTTAGTTTGTGGTATTTTGTATTAAAAAAACTACTGCGTGTGAAAGGGACAAATGTAATAAATCCATCTCAATTGTATAATTAATACTGCAGATACCAGTCTACTAATTTTTTTTGCATAAAATTTCAAAAATTTTTTCAGTTCTTTTGTTTAATATAGAAACTAAAGATAACAGCTTCGATAAGCCTTTTTTCTTAAGCGCGTGATTTAGGTTCTGATAAGCTAAAGCAGTATAAATTTCTTGAAATTTAATCTTTTGTTGTTGTCAAACTTAAATCGATAGCAATTGATAGTTACAAATTGATAATTAAAAAATCGTGGTTTTAAGGTATTGAAATAAACAAAATATGATTTTAAGTTAAAAATTTTTGAAAGCGAACATAAAAACAATGAAAAGTACAGTGGTCTACAATTTAAAACTTCTGCCGAATGTGTCCTGTTCAAATATTGTCTCGTTTAAAAAATAGCAAAAAGTTTTTTAAAAATTTTCTTAAAGAAAACACATTGCTTAAAACTATTTGGGAGAAACACTTTTCGATTAGAAAATATTTTTTACCCTAAAGCATCATCTGTCCATTGAAATCTATATTTTATTTTATTTCTATAACTGCAACGTCAAGAAGATTGATTTGTTGGTTCTTTATTTTTATACCCTTCAGTACAGGTGGAAAAGGGTAGATCTAAGTTTGTCATTTCGTTTGTAATTTCTACAATATCCATTTGCGACCCCATAAATTATATATATCCTGAGTTCTTATGCGTAAAAAAAGTCCGTCCGTGTTTGTGTTTAAATCTACTTTGCGCTTGATAAGCTAGAGTGAATATAAATACGCCAACCGTTCAGACATAGTTTCAAAAATTTTGCTATTGATCGCTCCATATCCGCGGGCAATACAATGCCTGCCTCTAATTTATCAATATCTTTTTTCATTTGATTTCTGCAGGTTGTCGCCTTTGCTATTTAGTAGTTAGTAAAGACTTTCTTTGTAGTCTTTAAGGTGGTTGTTGTTTATGATACAAAATTAATGAAAATAATAAGAAACATTGGTAAGTTTTAACCTAATACAGTTGCCTTTTTATTTACTAACTGGGATAACAATCCTAAGCCAAGCTTACAATTTTCGGTTAAAAAGATTTTTTGAGAAGAAACTATTCAATGGGAAATGTGCAGTATGGTGAATGTGGTAATTGTACTCACAACGAACAACTTGGCTTAGTTTGGAATGTTGCTCCTCATTTATTTTTCTAGAAAGTCCGCTTGCTTTTTTTTTTGTTGTTTATGGAATTATTCTGATCTATAGGTCAAACTGATTACATGGTCTACAAAATATGAACTTTAACTATTTCCAACTTATTATAGCGGATCCTGTATTTTCCCGTAATTTCGTTGTAAAAAATAAAAATAAAAAGGGAGGAACAATAATTTAAATCTTAACAATTTAAGTAAAAAAAAAAATACATTTCTTCAAGTAGAAACTAGCTTTTAATGCTAAAAAAACATTCGCGGTCAAAAATGGAATTTAAAAATCGAGCGGTTTCCAGCAATAACTGCATCCTTAAGATCTGCATAGAAATAAATAACTGCCAAGTAATTTGATACATACGTGTATATTCGATTTGTATTAAAATGAGGAGTAACTTTCAAACTGAACACCACTGTACTTTTTGTTGTTTTTGTCTTCCCTTTTAACACAGTTCAACTTAAAATCAGATAACGTTTACTTTAACACCTTCTTACAATTAATTTTTTATATTCATATTTTTTAATTGCCATTTGATTTAAAAAAATCAAAAACAATAATTTCAAGCAATTAAGGCAGCTTAAACTTCTTCATTTTTTATTTCGTTTTGCATCGTCTTCGACCAAGAGTTATAACTTAAAAAAATATATTTACACTGCTGATTAACGATATTTAAAAAATCTTACAACGCAACAAGACTTTGAACATCATAATTATAATTTTTATACGGTCATAATAAATTTAGAATGGGTTTTGAGTTTCTTGTTTTTATTGAAATACATAAATTAAAAAAAATGCAACTAAAAATTCATTTGAAACTGGTTCGATTTAAAGAAACACAAAAAAAAAAACACAAAAACGAAAATCTTGCATAAGATTCACGTAATTAAATGCCAAAAAATTATGTGTTAAATAAATTTAAAAACTGGTTGTTAACTTAAATATTTCAATATTTAAAGTTGTTTTGTGGTTTTAACACTCAGATGTTCATACATACGCCTGCCTTTTTTTAACGCCACCCAAATATAATACTAATCGTTTAATATCCTTGATAAGCGCCTGTTTTTTTTGCCACATAAAATCAAGTCTGGGAGTGGGTCACAAGTGTAATGGGAAAAAATTAAAAAAAATTTATAACATTATTTATTGATTTCAATTTTTTTTTCGTTTTGTGCAATATTAGAATTGCTAAAAATAATTTTACGAGTTTGTAATAAACATTTTTTTGACTTTAAAGCCTGGTACTCTGTTCAAATTTGTGAAAATTGTTGAGAAACATTGAATACTTCATGTGGAATATTTGACATTTATAGTGTGTTATCATTGTTTTAAAAATGTATGTAAAAGACATACGATCAGCTGTTGTATGAAAAATTCCGCATGAAATAATGCCTACTTGCTTTACTTCACAGCTTGGATAGAATGTTGCCAGAAACATTTCATATGTTTATCCACAGTAAAAACAGAGTACTACTTCTGCAACATTTTTTCATGACTTTTACACACAAATTTTTTATGTATGTAATTTGACAGCATTCCGCACGAAAAACTGAACAGAGTACCAGGCTTAAAGAAGAGACTTAAAATACTGCATGAGGCCTCAGAGAACGGTTTAGATAATCGAATCAGTGTTGCTAGATAGGAAAAATAACGATTTTACTTTACAGTTTTAGTTAAAAGTAACATTTTGAAATTATCCTTTATAAATGCTGAGTTCATTGGAAAATGGAGGAATAAAATTAAACTTGAAAGTACATATAAACCTTTGAACAAAGATTAAAAATTTTTTGCTTATACTAATGAACATTTATATCCGGACTCAACATTAATATTCCGTAGTTGACGAGTGCATGCTTTTGCCCTTCAATAAAATTAGTTAAGGAAAAATTGTTTAATTTTAAAGCAAAAAGGGCTCAAATTTGTCCGATATTTTAAAATTATTAAAAAAGTTTCCTACTTCATATTATTTAGCAATTGGAAGAAAACTTGTGCCAGAAACATTTTGCTGTTATAAAATAGAAAGCCACTTCGCCACTTTTCACTTGTTCAACAGAGTGCATCTTCAGAAACATTACTATTATGTTTATTTTGAGCTATTCTTATACCTTTCACCACACAAAGCGGAAAAAGGGTGTATATCGTATAAGTTTTTCATTCCGAGTGTAATTTGTATAATGTCTTTTTCCAACCCCATAAAGTACATATTCTGACTTCTTATGCATAGATTGAGCGATGTCCGTCTGTCTGTCCGTCCAAGACAAACTTACAAAAAAAAAAAAAAAAAAAATAAATAAATTAATATGTCAATCGATCAGATATAGTGTCGAAAGAGTTGCTATTAGAAATCAGCTGCATTCGAGGCAACAGGCAAAACACCACGCTTACCCCTAATTTTTTCATCTCATTTGGAACAATAAACTAACTTCAATTAAAAAATAAATAATAAGAAAAAAAATCATTTAAAAAAATTGCCGCTCGCCAATAATTTCCGAGTTACGGGGCTCTGAAATTTGAAGATTTTATAAAACATCAATATGGGTATAATTTAAAAGCTTTTGAAGAGGTCTTTAAGGAAATACTAAATTTTTTTTTAAATTCTTAACCCATTAAGATACGATATCGTTTTTATGTAAAATGCAGTACAGATTTTTTTTAATTTCTGTGTCACCACAATATTTGTTTTTTTGATTGGAGTTACTAAACTAAACTAAACTAGATTTACATATATGGTGAAGGGTATATAAGATTTGGCATAGCGGAATATAGCCATCTAACTTGTTTTAAATAGAATTGTTGCATTCTTTGCAACAGTTGTTAGTAAAACCGATTAATTATGTTAAAAAAACGCCTGAAACAAGTACTTTCTCAGTAATATTACTTATGTTGTCGCTGTGTCGTCAAAAGTTTTGCCAAATATATAAAAATTAAATATGTTACGTAGAGCCTTCAAAAGTTACGAAAAATTTAAAAAGTCTAACAAAACTGCAACACTGAATCAAATATTTATGACAATCAATCTTTTAACAAAAAGTGTATGTTTTTCTTAAAGGAATAAAATTCGTATAAAAAAATTTTTATATGCGTTACATATGGGAGGAGAAGTTAGGAAAGGTCAGATTTTTTAGGTGCTTTCTTACACTCCTCAGTGAATAATTAAATTTTTTAGGTTCCCTTCTTCTTGATTATAGCATCAACTAAACTGTTGCGTGCCCTGTTAATGTTTGTTTTAACTTAATGATATTTATCCAATTACTTTCTTCGAAATGAGGTTTTAGCAATCAGAAAATTGATAAAAAAATTGTCAAACTGAAGTCATCGGTAATCTGTTAGTTAACTTTAGATCCGTTCTTTTGTAACAGAGCTGGTGCATTTCATAAAACCGTAACGATTACTGACGGAAAAAATATTTTTATATATTAATAAATACTTGGGTCTTCATCTTTGTAAAATATGCTTCTTAAAAAAGATTCCAAAAAGGTAAAGCCTCAAGCGGCTTTTTCCACGAGTCTCTATGTGATAATAATTAGTCATTCTGTACATTGAATGACATAATCTCTTGATCTCAAACCTTGTTCAAAAAAAAAAAAAGTTAACAGGAAAAAAAGATTATAATTTCGAAATAATAGACTTGAATAGATTTTTCGCTAACAGTATTATAAATAACATTGGTTGTTCGTATGCCACATCGATTACAAGCGATAAAATAGGACAATGATAACGCAACAAAATATTTAACTTAAATACAGTTTAATAAGAAATGACAATTTAATTTGAATAAACTTGTTAGATTAAAACCAGTTGCATTTTTTGTTATTTACTAATTAAAATAAAAAAAAAAAAAAATTAAATGTTATTTATTTTTTATATTTAGACATACAAAGTTAAACTAGTTGTTTAGTGTTAAAATGCTAATAAACAGGGTGACACCAACAGTATTAAGACATCTATGCAAAAATTAAGTTGAGTAAATTAAATTGAAAATGAATCGTCAAATAATCCCGATTTAAATTATTAACTTCGCCCATATTCAGTATAAAGGGTCAAAGCTCGTCTCGATGGCCATTTCGCTACTAGTTACTTAGCGCTTTAGGAAACTTCTTACAAAACTTTTAATAAACGAAAGATTTTTTTGGATTCTTATTATACCCTTCACCGCAGTTTTTTCATTTCGTTTGTAATTTCTATAGCATCCATTTCCGACCACAGAAGAAATATTTTTGAGTTCTTATGCATAGCGAAGTCGATTAAGAGATGTCCGTCTGTCTATCTGTGTTCGTTTTTAAATCAACTTTGCAAAGGCATTCGAAGAGCTAGACAAAATTTAAATATGCTGCTATTGGAAACCAGCAAAGTGGTCCATGTCCTTTAATTTTTTCATATAATTTTTTAAAGTTTCGTTCGTATTCCTGTAAGTGGTTGTTGTTTATGATAAAAATTAATGTAAACGTAAGAAAAACCGGTAAGCTTTTACCTGATACAGCCCCCTTTTATTTTACTAAGTTGGGATAACAACCGCTAGTAAAACTTAGAATTTTCGAAAAAAAGCTTTATTCAAAAGCAAAACCTTATGGTAAAAAATAATTTTTATGTCGCTTTTTATTTAAACTATAGAATTGGAAGTCTGCAGAATGGTACAGTTGTTTATACAGACATATATCGAGTTGAAATGAATTTTGCATTAGATTAACTGGGGATAATTTAAATACGCCAATCGATTAGACTCAGTTTCGAAAATTGTGCTATTGAAAAATCAGCAAGATCGGTCCATGAAGCGGGCAAAACACAACGCCTGCCTCTAGTTTTTCCATATTATTTGGAACAATGAAGTAACTCCAATAAAAAATAAACAAATACGAGGGCTGCTATATATATTTCTGGCCTGGCAACACTGATTGCTGCCAAGTGCAATCTGACATTTCCATTGGAAGGTTTGTAATTTTTAAGCATAATCGTACTCAAAACATTTTGACGTACGACACTTATTTGTGTTGTTTACAGTGACTTGAAAAAATTAATATAGAAAAAAATGGAATTAACTCGTGAACATTTTCGTGCCATCATTTTTCACAACTTTCGACGTGGATTATCACGACAAGAGTGCATTGATGAACTTAAATCTTTGTATGGCGATGAAGCACCATCCTATAGCACTGTGAAAAATTGGTATAATGAATTTAATCGTGGCCGAAGCTCGCTCAAAGTCGAATTCCGTGAAGGTCGTCCAAAAACGGCTGTTGTGCCAGAGAACATTGATGCTGTGCGTGAACTTATAATGCAAGATCGACATGCGACATACCGAGAGATAGAGACATCCTTGGACATTTCTTCCACCAGCATACATTCGATACTGCATGAACACCTGGCCGTAAAAAAGGTTTGTTCTCTTTGGATCTCACACAATTTGAAAGTCGCTCAAAAAAAGGCTCGTGTCGATTGGTACAAAGAAATGTGGCAAAAATACGATTGCGGTGCTTCAAAAGACGTTTATAAGATCGTCACAGGTGACGAATCATGGATCTATGCTTATGAGCCCGAAACGAAACAACAATCGACCGTGTGGGTCTGCAAAGACGAGCAAATTCAAACGAAAGTTGTTCGTGGAAGAAGCACTTCGAAGCAAACGGTCGCCTGTTTCTTCGACAAAACTGGTCATGTGGCGACTGTTCCGCTTGAGCACCGTAGGACGGTCACTTCTGAGTGGTACACTACAATTTGTTTGCTTGAAGTCATCGGAGAAATTCGAAAAACCAACAAGAGAAGACGAATCATTGTTCACCATGACAATGCGAGCTCTCACACATCGGCTCAAACCAGAGCGTTTTTGACCCGCCAAAACGTCGAATTAATGGGTCATCCGCCGTACAGCCCTGACTTGGCACCTAATGACTTCTTTTTGTCTCCGCATATCAAGAAAAAAATGCGTGGTCAACGATTTTCATCGCCAGAAGAAGCTGTTGAAGTGTTTAAAAACCATGTTTTAGAGGTGTCTCAATCGGAGTGGAAAAAGTGCTTCGACAACTGGTTTGAGCGAATGCAAAAGTGTATAAATCATACTGGAGAATACTTTGAAAAAAAAAATAAAACCATTTTTGATTATAAATATTCGCATTTTCACTATTAGGCCAGAAATATATAGAGCAGCCCTCGTATATGGGGAGATAGAGAATTAAAAAAATAAGAAAAAACATCAACCGGCGCTCTCTTACATTTTCCGAGTTATGAGCCTCTGAACGTTTCAGAAAAAAGTACGATTGTGCAGCATGTTTTGTAAAATATCAATATGAGTATCGATTAAAAGCTTTCAGGAAATTTTTTAAAATGCTTAACCCATTAAAAGCCGATGACATTTTTATTTAAAATTATAAATATGTTGTACCTAATTTTTTTCTTATTTTTTAGTTCTCTGTCACCCCAATGTTTGTTTTTTTGATTGTAGTTACTTCACTAAACTAGATTTAAATATATGGTAAAGGGTATATAAGATTCGGCATGGCCGAATATAGCACTTACTTTTTTTTTGTAAATTTCACAGCTGATCTTAAGCTAAATTAGGAAAAATTTTTTTTAATTAAACATTGGGCAATTAAAATATAAATAATATAAAAGCATTTAATTTAGTTTTCCATGAACTTTATTTTTTTTATATCTTGTGAGTTATACGAATTAATAGTTTCCGTAGTGCCAATCTGTATGAAAAAGGCTCGCGCAATAATACGATCTCTGTATGAGGGGGAGAAAATCTGAGTTTATTTACAAAGTCGATTCTGCTACAAGTTTATATTTGGATTATAATAAACGGTTTGTGTAATATAAAACGTCATCATTAGCCACTAGAATTAATTTAAGTCTTGTTAGATTATTTTTAAGGGGATATTCCGTATTGCAGATAGCTAGTAGTGGTATCATTTTACTAATTTTCAAAAAAAAAAAAAAAAAAAACAAATTCAAAAAATTAAATTGACTTCGATTAAAATATGCATTTAAATTATAAACTAATGATCAATTGTGTTTAAAAAAACCTAATAATTTTTTTTTGGTTACGTATATTTCATAAAAATATTTTATCTTGTCTCGTATTACCAAACTTTCTATAACAAACTGAAGACAAAAAAAAAAAAAAAAAGAAATAAAATACAAAAAATTATATCTACACACGAAAGTATGTATTGTGCAGCTTAAGAAATTTAGTTGATTGGCGCTAACATCCGATTTGGTGTAACCTTGACATGAATAATTTCCAATGAATTTAATCAAATACGAGTTTGTCTCTTTTATGGCGCGTATTCCTTTTACTTTCCTAGTTTTACCACAAACAGCATCAGCGGCTGCTGAGGGAACAAGTTGAAAACGTTTTCCGACAAATGAAATAAAATTTAAAGTCCTCGTATGTGTTGCTCTGAACAATTTAAAAATTGGTTGAAAAAACTTTAAACTATTTAAGACGCAGTGTCGCATTACGTCTCAAACAACTTTCATTTAAAACACACACACAGACGGACAGAAAGTAAATACAAATTTATTGTTTTCATGCAATTGAACTTAAAAATGTTTAAAAATCATGTGCATGAGTTGTGAGTGAGTGTTTTGTTTTTAAAATATAATAAATTGGCGTAACCTTTATGGAATATGAAATCAAGTTTTATAAAAAGAAAAAAAGACAAAACGATTTATTAAAAACATTTTATTGTAAATACTCACAATAATGAAAACATGGGCAACAAACGCCACCCAATACAAATATAAATAAAATCTCACATGACCATGCACTCAAATAGTCTGCTCGCAACCAAATTTCTATTGTAATTAATCTTGTTGTGTGCGCTGTTAGGGTTTGCGGTTTTAAAAATACCGGGATATAAATCGAACTGTTCATGCATAAGCTGAATTTGAAGATTTTCGGTTTTACAGGTTTGCAAAAGAAAAAGGAAAAAGCATACTTGTTAAACTGTCTTGCATCCTATCATCACAATGTCTGTCCTGCTGTCTGTCCCTCAATCTCTTAAACCTTAACATGTAGTCTCTGGAAATGTTCACAGAAGATGTGTGCTATATGCGCTATAACAACAAATACTAAAATCTAAAGGGTGCTCCGAAAGTGACGTGCTATTCATAAAATATTGTTATTTGTAGAACTGTAATTGATAGACATTTCAAAGTGCAGTGCCAGTAGGATTATATGTACTTTAGTCAACAAAAAGAAAAGATAAATCTTTATATTAAGAGCTGTCTTAATATTGATGTGATTATCGTTTATAAGACTTTAGTTTTTTAACCGCAGTAAGCATATGCTTAGAATTTATACAGAGTACGTACAAATATATTCGCTTCAAAATAAATTTTAAATACAGGCGTCATGTTTTACCCGCTGTTTGAAGGGACATAAGCCGATTTTCAATAGAACATTTTTCGAAACTATGTCTGACCGATTGGCGTGTTAAAATTTTCTCTAGCTTATATAGTGCATTGGCAAAGTTGATTTCAACACTAACACGGACGGAAAGACGGACATCGCCCAATCGACTTCGTTATGCATAAGAACTATATATTTACTTTATGAGGTCGGAAAGGAATATTGCAGAGATAACAAACGGCATGACAAGCTTCGATATATCATTTTCCACATGTAATGAAGGGTATAATAATGTTAAATATTAAAGAGGGCCTATAAATGGTACAAAGCTCTTTGTGTGCAAGTCAGTCTCATACTTGGCAGATTTATTTATTTAATTTTCTCTGACAGGTAATAAAAAAATAACAAAAAAAAAAAATTAAGTACTATACAATTTTGCGTTAAAAAATGTCATCGGCCCTTATTGGGTTAAGCATTTTTAAAAAATTTTAGTATCTCCTAAAAGATTTCTTCAAAAGCTTTTAAATGATATCCATATTGATATTTTAAAAAAATTTTAAAAGTTCAGAGACCCATAACTCAGAAAATATAGGCGAGCGAAAATTTTTTCACTTGATGCAAAAGAACTCAGAATAAAGCTGCTTTACTTGGGCGGAAATGAATATTGTAAAATTACAAACGGAATGAGAAAGGTATAAATAACTATTTGAAATAAAGGATGACTAAAAATTTATTATTAAATTGTTTTCGACTCTCATTTCTTTGTATTATTAACCGACCTAAAAATAGGAGAAGGTGCACAACTCGTCTGCATTTTATTTTGTTTTTTATATTTATGCCGGCTGAACCAATTTAGAACTTTTTTTTTATTTGAAAGTTGATGTTTACAGTTCATAATACTAAAAATTAAACGGTACCCTTTTAGATTACAAAACATTGTTGCATGTCCCATATAAAATTTTAGCAAAGTTCAATATAGCTCACAATAACAGAGAGTAATAAAAAAAAAATAAATATAAAAGGGTGTCCTTATAAGTGACATAATTTTGCAACCTCTTTAATCATTATAGTCAAACATAGCCAATTACACAGAATGTGTGGTTCTATGTCTACTATAGCAATAATTATAAAATTGGAAACTAAAGGGTGTCCCCATATTATATATTTTAAACCATTATTATTAGAACAATATCAAATTTAAAATTGGAACTTAAGGGTGTCGCCATATTTGTGAACTGGACATACACAATTGCAAATATAAGTAATAATTAAAGAGTGTTCTCATAGCTGACGCAATTTTAGTTATATGGGGCTATCTCTTAACCGTTATAAACAAATACTTGAAAATTACATAGAATTTTATACTTTTTCCGCTATAACAACAAGAATATGTATTTAAATTTGAAAATAAAGGGAAATAAAGAAACTCGCACCCTAACTGCCACTGACATTGCCAACAATAAATAATTAGTTGCTGATGTTGTTGGTGGCGTTGTATTGTGTTGCTGATTATTATCTTTGTTGTGTGTAACATAGTTTAGTAGCTGCATATTTTTAACAAAGAAAAATGTAAAACTATAATGAAAGTCCAAGTGTTGTTGTTATTGTTTCACTTTAAAATCTAATGACAAAGAAATACATAACTAAAATGGAAATAATGTAGCAATCACTTTATTAAGATTTTGCCAATTGCCCGTAATTTATTTAATGTTTTGATTAATTGAATTTCTCCATTAACCCGTTGTTAGAGATTTTTGTATTTTTATGCCATAAAAAAGATTTAAAACAATATTTTCTAGATTAAATAACTTTTTGTGAAAAACCAATAAAAAAAACTAATGAATATTTTCCCAAATTTTTGACGGGACGCCACAAATAATAGTCCAACGATGTCAAATCGCAGCTCCGAGGTGGCCAAACGACATCAAAAACAGGGCGCAAAACAACGCAGCTTTGGCTGTGTGGCACGCATCGCCGTCCTGTTGAAACCAAATGTTGCCAATATCCTTCTATTCAATTTTTGTAAACAAAAATTCGTTCAACATGGCCCAATAACGATCGCCATTGTCTGTAACGGACACTTCTTGCTTATTTTCGAAGAAAAATGGTCCAATTATGCCTCTGGAACAAAATCCGCACGAAACAGTGACTCGTTTTGAGTGCACCGGCTATTCATTGTATGGGTGCGGGTTTGGGGCACAAATGCGACAATTTTGCTTCTCCGCATATCCGCCAAGATCAAAAAATGCTTCATCTGAAAAGATGATATTTTTTTTTTGCAAAATCGGCATCTTCTACAAGTCGATCGCAGGCTCACGTAACAATGCGAAAACGCATTGGATGGTCAGTTGGCTTCAACTTCTGAACCAATTAAACTTTGTATGGCGTCATACCAAGGTCTTTATTCAAAATTCGTCTCAATGTTATATCCGAAATGTTCAATTGTTGAGAACGACGGTAAATTGATGTTGATGGCGCTTCACTCACTCTTTCTGCCACAGCAGCAATATTCTCGGGTGTACGCACTGTTTTTGGCTTTTCACGCTTTGGTTTATCGATGAGGATGCCAGTTTCTTTTACTTTTTTCACAAGATAACGAAAATACGCAGCTGACGGTGCTTCTATTCTTCCAAAATCAATAGGCAATTTTCGCACAAATTCTGCAACATGAACAAGAAATGTCGCAATATTTCCCAGAGTTTTCAAGCGTATAACAAACAAATTCGTTCAGCGGAAGGATAAAACTAATTATTTGTCAAATCAGACATGAGCTAAGTGTTAACATTCACGAAATAAGCACTAGTTAAAAAAAGACGTTAGATGGCGGACCCTGTACATATTTTAACTATTGCAGGAATTAAAGCCTAAGTCTGTTTATATAGTTTAAAGGGGGAAGAAACTCTTTTATTCTGTGATATAAAATATCACAAGTTTATGAAAATACGATTACTAAATATATGTAAAAAAATGCAAAAAATTAATTGAACTAAAAGTAAATAATGAAGAAAAAATACTCCTCCAACAAAATAATTACATATTTATTAAGGTGTTTATGGAAACAAAAGGAATGTGCGAAAAGTTTAAACAATTATAGTTATTTTATCTTAATAGTAAAAACTTAAACTGTTTTTTTGTGGTCGATGGCACATCTGTCATAACATGGTATGTTGTTATCAACTTGATTGCCAATGTGGCATTTCAATAATTAAATATTAATTACATTTACAATTCAATGCTTGTTAAACACTATTATTTGAAAAAAGAAGAGAAATATTACTATAAACTTTTTTATTGTTTTACACAAAAAAAAAAAAAAAATCCACCGGTTTTTGTTGAAAATATTGTTGTATATTTTACCATTTTAATTTGTATGCAACACCAACAGCAATGTAATAATTAAGGCTTTAAGTAAATATATAAATATGCATGTGCGAGAATAAATGAAAACCATTTATTTATTTTAAAATTATATACACAAATACGTGTTAATACGCTATCATTTTATATCAACCATAAGAACCAATAATTGTATTCCGTTAGGAAAATACACAACGAAAAATTCTAAAATGTACGAGTCAAAATGACAATTTAGTTTGTTTAGCTGGGTATTTATACGTTTTTTACTGGATGTTGTTTTGATTATTTATATCTTAGCAATTTCTTTCTCGGCACTTTATTTCCAATTTCCAAGAAGAAATATGCTTGCAGTATGGTCACCAGAACCATACTATATATACTGTGTGACTATATATAATTACGGTGAACAAATTATATTTGTTTGAACAATACCTTTTTAGCATTTGATTATTTAATCAAAAAATAGTATTTTTTTGCTCAAGACGCAAACATAAACATTTATTATTTATTTTAAAGTAATATTGTATTTATAACTAAAATATATTATTAATAAATATATTATGTTAAGATTTTTTATTTTTATTTGAATCAAATTATGCTTGGTTTTAGAGATATATTTTTTGTTTTGTTTTGTTTTTTGGTGAGTGCTGTTTGTTCAGTGCTTTATTTGTTAGCTATGGGTTCATTTAGTAAAAAAAAAATAATCAAATGACAGATAAATTTACGAAATATCGAAACAACTAAAGAGGTGAGGAAAAACATTTCAAATAAATGTGATTTAGATCATATAATGATAGTATTGTATTAAAAAATGGTTATATTTTTAAAACAATTATGATAATATCTAACCATGTTTTTATTATGAAATAATAATATAAAATAAACATGATTCAAATCATAATAATAATTTTCTTATGTATTACAATATGATGGCCTACTACCATGTAGTTCAAATTTGGTTATCGCCTTGAAACTTTAAAGAAATATTTATGTGAGAGATATAAAAAGAGCTTACTCAAACCTTAAGCCAAAAAATATTTATTTCTTTAAGAAGCATTTTATGGTAAAAGGTAATGAAAATAAAGAATTTACTTTACTAAGAGTCTCTGCTTAAATTTAAGGTGGCATGTCAAGGATATAATGTCCATGGACTTTATGTCGGACTCAAAAGTGAGATAATGTCCATGGGTCGTTTTTTAAAACGTCATAATGTTAATGGACATTGTGTTACTTATGAAAGTGTCATAATATCCGCACGTAGAACAACAATGTCTTCACATAATAAAGATTTTTTGCAAGTCAGTTTATAAAAACGTTGCATCTTTTTTACATAGAATACCAACGAATATACATTTAATAACTAATGACGTTATGACTCTACGTTGATGGACGTTATGTCACTTTCTGATGCAACATAATGTCCATTTAGTCCCTGGACGTTATGACATATCAGCGAATTTAAACACTTTAGTCTTATATAATTAAAATTAATTTATTCAAAACTGCCGTAGAGCTTTAAATAAAAATGTTAATATTCTAAGAACTCTCCTTAAGTTTATGTTTTAGGTTATATCAAATATTTAGAAATAAAGATATTGTATAAAATACAAAATGTGTTTGTTTGTTTGTTTGTTTGTCGGAAAGCTATAGTTGCCTACAGCAGTGAATCGATCTCTCTGGAGTTTTTACAGTTTGTTATAAGATATGCGGTCAATAAAATAGGGCACTTATTTTTCGATATTCTATGTGGGCATGGCGCTTCCCACACATAGTAAATTTTTATCAGCGAGTTACTTGGTAACCTTAATAGGTAACACCTTGATAGGGAAAAACTGGTTGAATTGAAATAATGGGGTTGATACCTCCCATACAAATTGAAAAATTATCCTGGCGTAGCTAGAGAACTATAGTCGGTTGTCTCTTGAATTTTTGCACAAGTATCTTTGCTCTTAATGTGCATAGAAAGAATTATCTGAATTGAAACAGTAGGTGTGGAAAAAATTATCATCGTGAATCAAGAGAATTATAGCACGTAGAGATCTGAAATTTTGTACTTGTATTTTGAAACTTCCTTATTAATTTGCATAGTCTAACAAAATACATTCCCAGTATGGGCATGATATCTCCTGTGACGGGAAGGGTCATAAAAGTTTGTAACTTCCATATTAGTAGAAGTACTGGGGTACTAAAGCCCACCAGAAGTAGTTATGTAAAAAAATCGATAATATTATGCGGACACTAAACTTATTAAGTCAAATCATTTAGCAGAACAAAATTCAAAATTTTCGATCATTATACTTGTCTTAATGCAACAGTTATAAAACATATTGAGCGTTTGCCGTCATAGAGTCATATCTCCAAAAAATCTCTAACTGAGAAATTTTATTTAAAATTGAACGTTTTTCAGAACAAAGTATTGTCAAGGATAAAGAAAAAAATCATACCTTGGTGTAACTGATATTATTTTTAAAGCATCATATCCCCCATCATGTACAGGTAACACAAAACATTTAAATTGAAATTTTAAAGTGAATTCAGCTTGATTATTTTTAATAATATTATATTTAACTTTTGTAGAAAGTTGTATTCACGCAAAGAAAAAACATGGTTGAGGTAACCATAATATAAGAGCAACATACTATGGTTGTGTTATATGGTTGTTAACAAAACATAGTATTGTTACATTTAATAATAATAAAGGTGGTTTTGCAACTATATTGTTGTCTGGTATAACAATAACATGGTAAAATATAAAAATATTATGATCAAATATAAACATTAAATGGTTAAATTCAAACATCATAATGTGGTTGTTATATCGTACAAGTGAATTATTATTATTGATTTAATAAATAAATTCACAAAAAAAATTAAAAACAATTGTTTGCTTATTTTATTATTTATTATATTTTTAATTGTTTATTTTGCACACAAATTTTTATTTTTTTAATTTTTTCTAACAAAAAAAAAAAAAAAAAATTCACGTGCTTTAACTTCAATATCGGTGATTTAAATAATTAATCGGGAAGTTAGCACTAAAAAAGGTTTTTTGAAAATTAATTAACACAATAAAAAAAATTCCCGTTGTTTATTTATAATTTAATATTTGCAAAGTGCCCGTCCATACAAATATATTATCGTAGTGTTTTGTGATATTTTATTTTTCATCCTCTTTTAACTGTAAAAAAAAGCCGAAAAAAATTCAGCCGTATACAGCGGACAAAGAAAAATAGAATTACTGTTGGTTATTGTTGTTTTTACTTAAACTTTGATTTTTGTCTTTGCTTTATTATTTGGACAAAGATCTTTAGTTTATTTTAAATGTTTGTCAGAAGTTTCCTAGAGAGTTAAGTAAGCGGTAACGAAATGGCCATCGAGACGTGATTTAAATAATTAATCGGGAAAATAGCACGAAAAAAGATTTTTTTTAAATTAATTAACACAATAAAAAAATTCCCGTTGTTTAATATAATTTCAACTTTAATCTAACAAAAAATTACTAAACTGATAGAAAAGCATTCTGTCAAGACCTAGAACAAAATATTTTTAAGCGCAAATATCATTTTGTTTGCTTTTAATCATACTCTGATCAATAAAAATATATCATAGTTATATTTGATAAGTTTTAAGACTTTGGTCGTAGTTCAAATTTTTGTACGTTAAACCAACCATGTTGTATTTTTTGTAACGGTATAACTGTTAATTTATTAACAAAAACGTGTTTACCGTCACTGAAATTTTGCTAAAAACAACTATAATTTGTTGTTTGCAAGTTTACAATGTTACAAAGAACATATTATGGTTATTATTATGAACATATCACAACCATTTTTTTACTTTGCGTTTTTAAACGTGGCCAAGCAGAATATGCAAAATATCAATTTTGCAAAAAGTAAGATGCGCTCTTCTTAAATTGAGCTGACGTCATGTTAATCTAGTTGTTGCACATGGCTTCGCTATCGCTTCTCTGGTATCTTTGATAGATTTTTTTCCTTCCGTGGTTGGTTGGAGTTCTACCTTGGGCACAGTTCTGCATTGTAAAAAATTCTTGGATATACACTGTCACACTATAGGTAATAATTTTTTAAGAGTATATCTGCCAGGCAGCCCTGGTGATGCCTGCTTTTGGGCATCACCACAAGAATGTATAAGTTGCATTCAAAAGTACACATACTTAGCGACTAACTGTTACCCTTAGTTAACAAGAGATTAATTTAACCATTTGCTTAAAAATGGCTGTAACGGATTTTTATGTTTACTTATATAAGGACTGTTGTATTAAAAAAAAAACAAAATGTTGATGTTGAGTTAAAATATCATATCAGATTTGTTTAAAAAGGGATTTAAAAAAATATTTTTTAATAAATACTGCAAAATATATTTTCTTAACATTTTTGTAATCAGTAATGAGAAAAGAGTTTACTATCGGAGAAGATAAAGCTTAAGATCATGTTACCACACCTATTCACGTTTCATCCTGCATAATGTCAGTGAAATTCAATTAAATGTAACAACATTTTCCTGTTGTAATTTTCAACATTTTAACAAATAACATTCAGTACCAATATTTTTTCTTTCAACCTTAAAATTTTTTAACAAGAATTAAATTTAAATGTCAAGACAGTGCAGTAAGATATTTTGACATTTTAGTTTTTGTTCAATTAACGATTACTGTTGGCTAGTAAAGATTTTCAACAATACCACCGAAAAAAAAACAATGAAACCAAAGCTTTTTTGTGTTTGCTTTTGAAATAAATTTTAAAAATTTTCACCTTGATATTCTTAAAATGCACTTAATGATGTTTTTTTAAGTGCTTGTACTGGCTAGTTTTAAATTTGCAAACCAATTTCAAGAAATGAAAACAAAAAGCTTGACATTTAAAATTAAAGTCATTTTGAATCATACAAGACACCGCACAATAAACATATATTCTCAGTATTTGTTGGCTGGTTGCTAACACAACTTCCTCAACAACATTATGGAATTCTTAATAAAGCATGAAATTAGTATTTCTCTTATATACACGACTCTACTCAAATTAACAAAGAAAGAAATAATTTTTTAAAGTAATTTTATAAAAAAAACCAGTTACTGGAAATAAAAAATAGTCCACTTGTGTTAAAACGTATGCATATAAATACAATATTTTAATGACGTTTTTTCTCTCATTTAGTGGGTATATTGTGATTCTTTGTTGCTAAAACAAAAACAATAGTTTACTTAACACAAACCCAGTTTTTCTATATTATATCTATATATAAAAAAATCTTTTAATTATAAATGTATTTGTTTCATTTTGTCAAAGCACAAAAAGCCCAACTGAATTAAGTGTTAAAAAAGTTTATTTCATATGATCGATTTATGGAGGGAATTTCCTATTTGTCATTTTCAAAAACTTTTAAAATATAAATTTCCGGCTGTTTCAAAATGTAGGAGACCTTTAACTTCATACAATCTGTGTTTTAACATTATTATATAATTTTAAAGCTTTACATCTCGTGCTCTCACTGATATCCAAAAGTTCTTTAAAACCACAATTCAACTCTGCTGCATATAAAAAATTATTTGGAGGTAAAATTTCACCTGAAATGAAATGCTTTACAGAAAAGCTGGTAATATATTTTAACATAGAAATATATGCCGAGGTACCCTTCGCTCTTCAGTGTTTAAGTTTTTGATGCTAGAATTCGATAAACTTTCTTTTCTGCATCAAAACTTACTAGCTGCTGCTTCAACCTAATTTTTTGATTATTATTATTCAGTAAAACTTAAGCTCAGAGATGGGTAGAGCAAATCATATTTTCCTTTAAATCTATACAAAATTTGTTTCCTTCTTTTGCTGTTTGTTTAATTTGTTCTTTTCGGTACTCTTACTATGTACTACTAGTTACTTAGTTAAAGCCTTTCGCTGTCCTTATTTTCGCGCTCATAAGCTGTAGCAGCTTACGAATAGTCTAAATTTAACTGAAGGTCGACTAGTATCCGGAGTTCTAAAAGAGTGTTTCTGGTACATCAATGGAATTTGCCCAGCTCATACAACCTCAATGCTAAACTTGTATTTACTGTCTGTCTACTGACAATTGTCGAAGTGTTTTTTACTACAGATTTATATTTAATTATCAGCCTTTTCTTAGGAGTGAAGTCTCTAAGGACAGAAGTCCAATGCTACTTCACTCAAATGCCAGCCAGTGCTCAACATTGGCACAGAATTGTGATGCATATTTAAATAAACCTAACGACGAATTTACTATTGGGTGAATGTATGCATCTACTAGCGCATGCGGGGTACATAGATACAACTCTGATAGCATTTTTGAAAAGACTATTGGCAGGACTGTATTCTAACTTCTTGCTCAAAGCTTTATACTATCCATATTCCTACAGCAATACTGGCAGATTTCTGTTGCAATGCAACCGCACAAAAGTTGCAAGTACTCTTTCCGCGATTTACGTAAAAATCTACTTGTTTCCTGCAATTGATCAAACTCTTTTAGTCCTTATATCCTACTCTCAAGATCCTGCAAGCTAAAGCAACTTACAATCCAGAGCTATCGCAACCTCTTTCAGGCTCAGTTTAATGGTTCCTTTAGCACCAGTAGAGATTAGACTTTCCCTTGGGTGATTAAACCAAATTCGAGCTACCGATTAACATACCTATCTCCAATTAGGTTCTTTTATTCTTTCGGCATCTATATTGACGGGTGCGATTTTTCCACCTCTTGTTAGGAGACATTGTCCGCGTTCCTTATTGCCGACCTATTTCTGTAACTGAGTATTGGAGAAAGTATGTCTACCTGTGGACAGCCTGAATTACACGGTCAAGTCTGTATCTATACTCAAGATTAGATAACTATCTTCCTTGCTGTTCTAATGTGGATTAGTGTGTTGCGAAAAAGTTTTGATGTATTGGAGTACTAATTTGTTTTTTAAGAGTACACTTCTCTTCGCCTGACCTTTTTAAGTTCACAAGGTAAAAGTCATACTTCGCACAGATTCTAAGTGAATGTTAGAATAAGTTATTTAAAATTTTTTAAGGTCGTGATTATTAACCGGTAACCCATTTCAATACAACTTTAATTTTTTATTAAAAATTTATAAATTAAATTTGTAGCAAAATTTGTTTTTCATTTATTAAATAATCTTCAAAAAAATCTTTTTGTTTTTAGTGCTATTTTCTATCATCCTGAATAATTGTTTAAATCACCGATATTGATTATTAGGGGTGAAAGCACGTTTCGATAGCCATTTCGCTTACCGCCTACTTAGCTCTTCAGAAAACTTCTCACAAACATTTTAAATAAACTGAAGATTTTTGTCCAAGCAATAAAGTTAAGACAAAAATCAAAGTTTAAGCAAAAACAACAATAATCAGAATATGATTTTAGTTTTCTTCTATCCACTGTATACGGCTGAATTTTTTTTGGCTCCTTTATACAGTTAAAAAATGATGAAAAATAGAGTATCTCAACAGTAAAATAATTTATTTATAGCATATGTCTTTACTTTATTGTTTGGACAAAAATCTTTAGTTTATTTAAGAGGTTTGTGAGAAGTTTCCTTAAGAGCTAAGCAAACGGTAGCGGATCAATATCGGTGATTTAAATAATTAAAAGAAAATAGAACGAAAAAAAGATTTTTTTGAAGATTAATTAATATAATGGAAAATTGTTGTTGTTTAATTTAATTGTTTTTCATTTATTTTTTAAATTCTATAAAATATATTTTTACAGAATTTAACATTGCATCATTTTTTAATATAATAAAATTAGCAAAAAAAAAAAAAAAAAAAAAAAAATAACAAAAAAAAAACCTTGTTCGTAACGAGTACGACTTTGTTCCTATAAAATCTAATAGTAGTAATAGTAGTTTGCTTAACAATCTGACTTTAAGCTTGTTGAAATATTAAAAAAATTTCATAAGAATTGTGATTTAGACAGTTTGATAACGCATGTTTAACTATATTAAAGTTGTAATAAACTACACAAGAACATGATTAAACATGTTCGGTTACTGGCAACAATGACAAAAACAGCAACAGTAACAACGAGCTATACAACAATATAAGCCGATCAAGATTTTAATATTGCAGAGATTAAAGAAACGAACAAAATTAGTAAGAAAAAATCACAAAATTAAAAAGCAGAAGTAAAAAACACTCTTTTTTTGTACCATCTAACTAAAGCCGAAAATGTAGAATTTAATTTTGTGGAACAAATATTAGGTTGTACGTAAGTACGTTCGAAGAGTATAAGATACATTAAATGAACTTAGTCATCAAGCATTTGTGCAAATAGCTGTGTTTACAGCTCCAAGAGTAAGTTACACTACTCTATAATCTTTTTATTAAATCAAAGCATTTTTGTTGGTGAAAAATTATAATTTTAAGTCTTAAAAATATTCAAAACATTAACAAATGACCATGTGACATTAAAATCATTTTATTAAATTTTATAGTAAAATTTTGCGGTGGATCCAATAGATTTTTGTTTTGAAAACAAAAATAAATTTTTACCATTACTAGCTTATTGTACCCGGCGTTGTTCGGGTCTAAATTTAGAGCCGTTCTAGGCACTGTATAATATATTATAGCCTTGATGGCTATGGATTCCAAGCTGAACACGTGAAAAACAATAGTATGTAATCGAAAGAGTAAATTCGAAGATAAACTATTAAAAATCTCAGAAGAGGCGTCACCTATCAAGTCCCCTATACAAAAACATTTTGGGGCTTATAGAAAAAGTCATATCTATATTTTATATGCCTTTAAAATCTGATTTTGTTAAGATCGTTTAAGATGCATGGAATTGCGCGTTTGTCCTCTCCCCCAATCCACCATTATATTTCCACTTTTACAAAATAAACATAGAGTATTCTGCCCTTCAGATAAATGTCTAGCTATGTTTAAAATTTTTTTGTAATCGGTACAGACGCAATTCACCGTTTTTCCCTTTTTTCTCTTATCTAGATCCTGTCTCTGGAAACAGATAGATTTAAGGATCGCCTATGTTTCGAATCTCTTTAAAATCGATTAGACGAAACTTTGTTAAAATGAATTAGGACGCATAAAGATGTGTCTATTTGAAAAATATTACTCGTAATATCCAATTTTACCATGAGTACAAATGTTTAAAATTTAATTTCAGCTGTAAGCCGTGATTGGCGCACCCACAATTATACAATCAGAACTTGTTTGGTATTGCAATTTTGGCATTGTACTAGTTAATACTATTTAAACATATCTTACAAGAAGTTTCAAAAGCATAGTACTGAACTGCTGATTAACTGAACTAAAAGAATTGTTGAACTGAAAGTACGACCTTATTCCATGAAATAATGTGAACCAGAAAGACTGCACACTTTAGTGTAGTTACCAGCAAAAGGAAATCAATTCTTAACAAATAGTTGCAAGTATTTGCTTTTTAAATTCAGGATGATTGATCAATATTCTAAATTTTTATGTTGCTGGTTTTTTCTACCTTGATGAAAATTTTATAATGTTTAAAGTCAATATGCCTCACCATAATATATTCTTTGTAAAAATGTTTAGTTGCGACGAACAAATTATCGTTGTTTGCAACAATACTTTACTTACGCTAAACATTATTTTGTTAACATTTATTCATTATGTCGTTACTATACACAAAAATTCAACATGGTTGGTTTTAATTATAAAAAAAAAAATCCGAAAAACATAGTCATTTGTATAGCTTGTTAAAAATAATATAATATATTTAACCATAATGTGATATTATAAAATAAATCTTGTCCGATTTTAAAAGTATTTTATTCCATTATTAATTTGTTTGCCAGCTATCGGTTTATGTGAAAACGGTTATGTGAAATAGTTTTTTAATGTGAAAGAAAAAAAAAAAAATAAAAATTAATCAATAAATTAATAAATAAACAAAAATAACAAAACAATAAAAATAAAAAAGTAAGCAAAAAGTTTCAAACTTACTTTAACAAGAAAATTTATTGGAATTTTTTTATATTAATTTACTTTAATTGTGCTTGATTCCTTCAAATATAAATATTTCATGATATTTTTTGTAATAAACTAAGAAATGAAATTTATTATTATAATAAATTTTCTTGTTAAAGTATTTGTATTTGTACGTTGCTTATTTGTAAAAATTGTTTACAATTTTTATTTTTTCATTAAATTTTTCAAATACATATGAATGGTTTCCGATGGCAACACTTATGTAGAAAAATGAAAAAAGAAAAAAATAGTTACTCAATGGTTACTGTGTTTTTGTAGAAAAGATTTTTTGATTTTTTATGGTCTTTTTGCATTGTTGATTTATTTAATCAATTTGGCTTTTGATATAAGACTGAGGTTTTCTTTACAAAATTTAGGTGGAATCAACAAAAATAGTTGACAAGATAATATAATTGTGAATTAATAAAAATAATGTTTCAAGGCTAACTATATTATTACTTAATGTAACAATACTATGTTTTGCTTACAATCATAATATATTGCTCTCAGATTATGGTTACTTCAAACATGCTTTTTTATTTGCGTGTTTAAACCATTGATTGGTTTGTTTTCCTAAGTTCGTATCCCAGCCTCTTTCAATTTGCCCATATCAATTTTATTGATATTATGTAAGGTTTTTATAATGCTATATATTACAACAACGTATTTGCCGACATAACCCTACATCATTCAATAGCCGGTAAATTAAAATAAAAAGCAAAATGGCTACACCATAGGCTTGCCAGATACCGAAAGTCGAATAACTGGACATTAAAAAAATTTACCTAGATTTTAAAAAATAACTGGATCATTTAGAACACACTTATAGTTAAAACAGGCAAAATTTATTTCTAAACAAAATGAAAAAAATTATAACAAAAAATGCAAGGAAACGCAACAATTATAATTCAGTCTTCATCATATTACGTACGTAAATATATATATATATATATATATATATATATATATATATATATATATATATATATATATATATATACATATATATTTACTTCAATCGCAAAAAATGCATAAATATTTTCTGATGCACAAAAATTTAATTGTTAAAAACTCAATGAATCGAAATTGATTTTGGCTTTAGTTCATTTATCTTAATTTCTAAAAATGTTTTTTAGAAAGAAAAATTATTTTACAAATGTATGCGGACGTTTTCCAAAAAAAAAAAACAAGAAAAATTAAACGCTAGCAGAATGTAATACTTCACTTTCTGGACCGCTACATCCTTCAACAGTATTTTCCGCATCAATCTACCTTATGTTGTGTACATTGTAAACATCATCTATTTAATCAACTAACTTTGTAAATAAGAATACGAGTAGTATTCATATCAACATTAATTTGGTTAGAAAAAGTTTATACCAAAACCAAAGTATTTCTTCACTGTTCTCTCTGTAAATCGTCTTGCACATTTGTTTTTGCTTTCTACGAACCGTCGGTTGGTCCCGAATGTAAGACTGCATTCAAACAAGAAAATTTTACTTTGACAAAGTTTTGTTAATTTTCTTTTAAACTTTGTTTGGTGTTCAGACACGAAAAGTTTTCTTTTACAAATTTTTGTTTTCTTCTCTTTGATCGTTCCTTATTTTTGGTCGTTTTGTATGTGGTGCTTATATGTATATGTAAATATATACAACTGTGTATAAGTAACGAAAGTAAACCAAAGCAACTTTGCGAGTAAATCAAAGTGTGTACTGATCATCATGCTTTCTCCCTCTCTCTCACATAAAATCAAAACTTTGCAAAGTAAAATTTCCCAGTGTGATAGGGGTATAATTTTCATTTTTAATCATTCTTACGTGTTTTCTTCAACATTATAGATTCTCTTTCAGTATCATATTGATTGTTATGAGTTAAGCATGAATGTACATGTGCTGTGTCGTGCGTTTTTATAATTTTATTTATATTAAATAATGATTTGAACTGTGGATATAATAAATGAATCGAAATTAATTTAGCTTTAATTCCATTAAAATTTACTCTTAGTTTAATTTCAGCCTTTACTAGGTCGAACACCATCCTAATCCTTTCTTGTGAGCATAGATTATTTAAAGCATTGCTAATTGGTATGACTAAAACAAAAGAGATCAATTTAAGTAGATTTTATAGTTTATTTTTATCTTAAAAAAAAAAAAAAAAAAAAAACAAAACAAAAATTTGGACCATATTTTTTCAACCGGAATATTCTTTGGCAACAGAAGTCAATGTACAACATGTCGTTGTCAATTACATTTGATATTTATAAAACTTTTGAAAGGTCCGATAGATTATCCAACGACAGTGAAGTACAAAGTAAAGGTGTACATTCGCAGGTACAATTGTATAAGTTAATAACATATTTTGGTTTTCCTTCTATTTGGTTTATTTTATTCCATTATATTAAAAATTATCTTCGAGTTACCAGTTGCCAGCTAAAATACAATTTGTCCAGTTAAAAAAGAATTTCATTAATTTCAACATGTATAACTCGAACCAGAACTGGACAATCCAACCCATCTGGCAACACTTCCACACCAAATTTAAGACTTTAATGCTAAATACTAAAGGCACTACAAGAACGTTATAAAAATGAACATGTATCTCCTCTACTATTTCTGCCAAACAAAAGCTGCTTTTAGAATCTGAAAAAAAAAATATTTCTTTACGAAAGGCTGACAAAAGTCGTTAAACCAAATGTAAGGAACACCAAGGGGACTAAAAACTATTTTTTTCTATATTTATTTTTTATAAGGACTTATTGAGTCTCCTTCGCATTACTAAATCCGGTCTAATAACCATTACAAAGAAATTACTTAAAATGGTCTCAGACATTTTTTGTCCTTTGAATTTTCTTTTGAAATAATATTTTTTATTAGAATTTGCTTGAATTTTACTTCTTGTTAAAGTACCAACTTAAATGTACAAATAAATTATTTCTTAAATGATCTTATCTCAGTAAAGTAAAACAAAAATTCATTGCGTTCATGTTGCTTAATAATATATTAAAAAAAAAAAATTGAAACTAAAGTCTTCTTTGCAAAAGCATTGTCATAAGATGAAACATCTAAAAGTCATTAAATTTTTGAAGTGAAGTTGTCTTTCTAGATTTCAGTGCATCTAAAGCTATTTTTGATACGGTACTTTTATTGTATGATGAGATTATATTTTTCAATTACCTTTTTTATTTTTGCTTTAAACAGTTTTATTAAAGCCATCTCCGTAGATACAAATATAAAAGAAGTGTTGTTGACTTGAAAGAATCATTTTATCTTTCGAAGAACTTTTGGCCTCAATTAGCACTTGGATTTCCTTTGCATGGGGACAATTTTATTTTAGTTTAAGTTGGAATTTTTACCCAGATCGTTTTGTTTTTATTTCATTAAATCTCTTAATTACTTTTAAATATCTCAACATTAACAGAGTTATTCATTTCGTTAATTAAAATTGTTTCGTTATTTTCCTTTGATGCATCAGTTAACTTTCAACTTCGTGTTGTTTTAATTTCTTGTTTATAAAATTCCAAATTGGTTTCTTATTGGGAGTTTTTTTTCTCACTTCATCTATATTAGACAAATCCAAACTATAAATTTTCTACAAAAGAGTCTTAAAGGTAATTAAATTGAAAATATCCAAAGCCTTAAATTTAACTTTCGTTCAATTAGTAAGTATGTATGTTGGCTTAGATTTTTTGTAAACAGTTCTTAAAAGTTCCTTTAACAATAAAGGCAATGTAAATGGTGTTTTCTTAAGCCCGACAGAACTTTGAATTGTAAAAAATAAGATAAGAAATTAAATTGTAATGAAGATTTTTTTTATACGAAAGATTAGAGCATTAATATTTAAAAATGATTTTGGGCATATGGCCACCGCGGCTGCTCTTGACGAAGCGCATACTGGACGTTCAATTTTAGGTCACTTTTTCAAGTACTGCTGGCCGTATGTCACGAACAACATGAAAAATATTGGCCTCCAAAGCGTCAATTGTTGCTGGCTTATCAGCATAAACCAATGGCCACACAGGAAATAATCGAGAGGTGTCAAATCGCACGACCTTGTAGGTCCATTTCTCGAGATCAACTTGTCGCAAAATTTTGATTTCAAGAACTCGATTATTATGGTCGCCGTATGGCACGTAGCGCCATCTTGTTGAAACCAAACAAAAAATCATTAGTCGCGATGCGGTAACAAACTCCCTTGACCGTAACGTAAGATTCGGTCTGATTTTTAAAAAAATAAGGTCTGATGATGGCACCAGTGTGTAAACCACACCAAACTGTGAATTTTTCTGCACGCAATGAAACTGTACGGTATGTTGCGGATTGGACTCACTCCATATGCGGCAACTTTGCTTATTACCAAACCCGTTTTGCCGCAAATGATCCTCATGGCAGAACACAATTTAGAGATAAAACAACGGGTCAGTTACTAACTGCTCTAGAGCCCAATCGGCGAAAGAACGACGCAGAATGAGTCTAATTATAATGATTTGCCAGAGTTTACTGAAAATAAAAAAATTTTCATAAAAATTAAAGGGTTCGCCATACAACATAAATGTTTGTGAATTATGAAACGTAAAGAGCACCACCCTAAGATTAAAAACACTGAGTATCACTATAGCTCCCAATAGCACAAATTAATAGAAATAAACCTATAAATTAAAGGGGGTCCCCATAGCTGCGGAACTATATGGGCCTATCTTTTGAACCCTTATAGACCAACGCTTATAAATTGAACAAAAGGCTATAACTATAATAACAAGTATAAATTTTCAAAAGTATAAATTAATGGGTGCCCCAATAGTTTATTAAATTTGATGAATATGGCCATACTTTTGAACACTTTTAGACAGACGGTTGTAAATTACAAGGAACCTGTATTGCTAAGTCTTATATAACAAGTATAAAAAATGGACTTGGAAATTAAAGGGTGTCCCAACAGATAATGTATTTTAATGTAAGTGGCTAAACTTTTGAACCATTATAGACAGACAGCTAAAATTTTCAAGGAAATGAAATTTCACATAAAATTTAATTGAATTCATTATAAATTTAAATTTTAAAACCAAAAATTGAAAATTAATTTAAATAATGTTTAATGTTGTATAAATAATGTTTAATTTTATATATATTTAACAATAATACGTGCAAATCACAGAATTAAAAAAGTTGTTTCAGAGCTCTATTTTAGCAGAAAAATTGTAAAAAAAAATGTTGACTTTAAAAAAAGCAAAATTAAAATAAAGAATTTATAAGAAATTTTTAAAAATTATTAAAATTTTTAAATTCAAACATTATAATTTTATAAAGTTGTATAAAATTATATCGTTTGAATAATCAAAATACGAAATTAATATTCAAATATTAATTTTAAAAAATTAAAATTTTAATTTTATATTAATTAATTTTCAAAAAAAAACTTCTTTTCGTGCTATTTTCCCGATTTATTATTTAAATCACCGATATTGTTTATTGAGGGTCAAAGCACGTCTCGATGGCCATTTTAAATAAACTAAATATTTTTGTCCAAACAATAAAGCAAAGACAAAAATCAAAGTTTAAGCAAAAACAACAATAACCAACAGTAATTATATTTTGCTTTCTCCGCTCTATACGGCTGCATTTTTTTCGGCTCTTTTATACAGTTAAAAGAGGATGAAAAATAAAATATCACACTTTGATAATTTATATGCACGGGCACTTTGCAAATGTTATATTATTTTAGAATTATAAAAAAATTTAAAAATTAAAAATTTTAAATAAGTTAGAAATTTTTGCTAAAATTATATCTAACTTTAACATACTGCTTCCTTCTAGCGTTATATGTACATATATATGTAATAATGAATAGTTATACTTTTTGTGCAACCATTAAGGATAGAGAAACCAAAACACTAAAAATTAAATTAAAACGTAACCTCGAGAGCTGAAAATTTTTTTCTCAAAAAAGTTAAAATTACTGGAATCCATAATTAAAGTAAAATCATTATATTTTATGTGTCTGCACTTTATTGCAAAACTTTCATTTTTTATCAACAAAATGATTTAAAAATATAACTTAAAATATTTACACTTTTTTTTTAATACACATTAAGAGTTGTTAGTCTATTTTTTATTTTTAATTAATGATTCAAAAAAATAAATGTATTTAATTTATTTACAACTATTTTCCCTGTCGACACTTATAATTGTATTTGCTTTTTATTATGCTTCTGCATTTACGTATAAATGTTTCAATTTGTATAAAACATTTTTACATGCAGTTAGTAAAATATAATTTTATTGTATGAACTATTTACAGCTGAGTCATTTACTTATTGTACGTACAAATATATAAATTATAAATACATGAATGCATTGCTTAAAATAAACATGAATAAAACATTGAATTGTTAAATGCGTAACACATTTTTGTGTTAAGCCTGGAAGTATGCTTTAGTAATGTAAAAACATTTTTCAAAAGTGTAAACTTTTTGCTTATGCACATCCGCACATACATACATGTTGAGTACTTTGGAAATACAAACTTTACTCTTAAGAGAATAATTAAAACAATCAAAACTCATTATGGTTAAATAGAGAAGTTTATATTTAATTCGTTATCTACCCGAATATTTAATTATTTTTTTGCTGTTGAATTTATTATTACTTACAATTTCATAATTTATGTCGAACTAGAAAATGTAAATTCTATTTCTAAGAGTTTGCAATTTTAGTTTATATACTTTTTGTACTGTTTAGTTTTCTTTGTAAGAAGTGTTGTAGCACATGTGTGTAAGTGTGTGCAAATAATGTTAAATTTATGTTTACAGCCTCAAGTTATGAAGCATTTTAGAATTAAACATTAAATATGTAATAAATATATATTTGTAATTTCTTTAAAATAGCTAGAAGTACTATTGCAACATATTATTACATTTATATATTACATAAGGCTATTTTTATTTATAGATATTAACATGCTGATATAACTTATTTGCCGATTTTTTCTGCAAGCTTCCCTTTAAGTATGTAAATGTAATGAGAACATTGTCAGTTATTTTGACAGATTGTCCAAATCGGCATAGAATTTTTGTTTATAGTTTTGCATATTGGATTTGACACAAAGGGTAAGAATCAAAATGAATGTTTTCGTCATCCATTAAGTCATTAATACAAATATACTTTACTTGTACTGTAAAGATTTCATGCCATATTTATCTTTGTATGCTTTATAATTAAGATGACAACCAAAATCAAAAAGTTCTCGTTACAAATCTCCCTCGTCCCTTAAATTAATTAATACTTCCAGATTTAAAATATGTTCCCATCTCTGTAAGTGTTTAATAATTCTCATTTGGTTGCTAATTTACATACATTGTCGAAAAAAATGATTTTTTTGTAAACTAAGTAGAGTTAACTTCAATTCTGCGCGGTCTTTACTTCAATTCGCGGCATTTTTTACAAACATGCGTTTAAACGTTTGTTCTAAATGCTTTTTCGTTTTTAATAAGATAGCAGATTTACTTATTTTCTAAATAAAATCAGCTAAATCTATTCAGTACTCGTATAAAAAATCAAGTATCTTGATTTAAATTTCATTGCTTTAATTATATTGACAATAATCATCATCATCTATACAATTTTATCTTAAGCAATGTTTTTGTTGCAATAATTTTGAAAATAATGTAAAATATAAATCTCTGAAAACCCGCCAGGATATTTGAAAATTCCCTTAAAAAATTTGCAATTTCCGAACTGAAATTTTGGAGATGAATCCGCTAATCTTCTAACAATAACGACCCGTTCTACAGCTTTGCAAAAAAAGGTTATGGAAAGTAGAATTATAGGGTACACCAAACCCTGTTTCAAGGCTACTTGAAAACGCCATATGTACTTCATAAAAAACTCTTTTCCGTATTTAGAATAAGCATTTAGTACACGTATCCATACACTGAGGAAAAGTCACGTTGCAAAACCAACAACGAATGTGATTATTTTGAGACCACTACGTTGACGCTCTTATTGACAACTTTCGTTTTCAATTTAAAAACAAACGTGGTTGAATTGACAACCCTTTATTGCCAAGTTAAACGAAAATGACGAAATTTTAACAGTGAAATTCATGAGCTTTTCATTGTTGTAGATGATGTTATAGAACTGGTTGGTGTTATATTGATATTTAGCAATTCATGCTTTTCTAGCTAAAAATTTGAAAAATAATAAGGACGACAAGAAGCTAAAAAAAATTCTTGGATGACATAAATGTGGAATCAATTTATGATTATTTCAAATTTAGATAACTTAAAGTTTAAAGCAAAAAGTTTTTACATATAATTTTAATTTAGCGGCGCAATTAACATTTAGAAGCTTGCGTTATTTAAAAAAGGAAGAATTAAAGAAGGCTGTACCACTACTAGGATTGCGTCTAGATTTCGGAGAAGGGATCTTTGCTTAGAAAAACACCGAGATATTAAATTTTACTTATATGTATGTCATCTATGTTTTTGTATGTTTTTTAAAATTTTGCAGCTCAGAATCGATGTTGATACGATGTCAGTGCTATCCACATCGAAGTGTGGCGGAGGCGTAATGAAAGTCCCACAAGCACGCAGGTGACAAAATGGTCTCAAATAGGTATTTTATCAAAACTGAGATTAAATAAAATAGGTCCCATAAATACATATAAAATCGCATATTTTAACTACATAATTAGGATCTTATTAAACGAGACGTTACAAGGAAAGTCAATGCTGCAATGTGTCGATCAAAATATTAAACTAAAGAGTGAGCATATTGGATGAAATATGTGCTGTTTTTCCCAAGGAAAAAGAAATGAAGGGAATTTTTACACAACAACTTTATTTATATTTTGCTATTCTTCCATATAAAGTAAAAAAAGCAATATTATTAAAATATAACACTACAAATATAAAGCTACATTTTCCTTTATTCTCTGCGCTTATACAGAATAATTGTTTTCACATTTCAAGAAAGGAAAAAACAATGCAAGTGCAAAGCTTTATGCAAAGCTAAGATGCAGAGAACCAAAAAAAAAAGAAAGATTTAATTTACCGTGAAATAGCGCCACTTCGCTACTTAGAGAGTGCGACAATTGGAAACTAGCTTGCGAAAAATGGTAAAGGTCCTTTAATATTCGTAACAACTGTCTGATTTAAGGGCACCAGAAGGAGAGTATTTTAGGATTCTCAAAATATCGGTTTTTTTAAATTTTTAAAAATTTATAGATCAAAATATATATTGATATTTTTAACCCATTAAAGGGACACATTTTTTTCTTTGAAGACCCACACGGTCGATTGTTGTTTTGTTGCGGGCTCATACGCATAGATCCATGATTCGCCACCTGTGACGATCTTTTAAACGTCTTTTGAAGCACCGCAATCGTACTTTTGCAACATTTCTTTGCACCAATCGACACGAGTCTTTTTTTGAGCGACTTTCAAATTGTGCGGGATCCAACGAGAACAAAGCTTTTTTACGGCCAGGTGTTCATGCAGTATCGAATGTATGCTGGTGGAAGAAATGTCCAAGGATGTCTCTATCTCTCGGTATGTCGCATGTCGATCTTGCATTATGAGTTCACGCACGGCATCAATGTTCTCTGGCACAACAGCTGTTTTTGGACGACCTTCACGGAATTCGTCGTTGAGCGAGCTTCGGCCACGATTAAATTCATTATACCAATTTTTCACATTGCTATAGGATGGTGCTTCATCGCCATATAAAGATTTAAGTTCATCAATGCACTCTTGTCGTGATAATCCACGTCGAAAATTGTGAAAAATGATGGCACGAAAATGATCACGAGTTAATTCCATTTTTCTATATTAAGTTTTTCAAGTCACTGTAAATAACACAAATAATGGTCGTACGTCAAAACGTTTTGAGTACGATTATGCTTAAAAATGACTAACTTTCCAATGGAAATGTCAGATTGCACTTGGCAGCACTCAGTGTTGCCAGGCCAGATATATATATAGCAGCCCTCGTAATTTACTCAAGCTTAATTCATTTATTGATTGCTTTGATCTATGTTTTAAAATGTTTCAAACACTGGGCGGTGTGAATAAAAATATAGTTCTAGCTAAAACTAGCAAATTTTAAGTTTAAACTAGTTTTGAGGTGAATAAAATTTTCAGATAAAGCTAGTGCTTATTTGTTGCCTAGTTCAAGCTAGTTTATCCAGTGTTTGCTTAAAATATGTGTGAATAAAAACTAGTAAGTACTTAAGATTACTTGTTTTAACTTAAATTTTTGTAAGCATGTTATTGAGGTGCTGGAAATACATTTATTCGTCAAAAATTGCATTGTCGTTTGTTATACCCTTCACCACAGGTGGAAGAAGGGCATACCTAAGTGTAATTTCTACAATATCAATTTCAGACCCCATAAAGTGTATACATTTTGAGCTCTTAAGCATAGCGAATTCTATTGAGCAATGTCCGTCTGTCTGTCCGTGTTAGTGTTGAAATCAACTTAGCCAAGGGACTAGTTGAGCTAAAGAAAATTTAAATACGACAATCGATCAGACATAGTTTCGAAAATTTTGCTATTGAAAATCAGCATAAGCCATTTTTTTCGAGACAGCGGGCAAAAAACCAGGCCTTTTTTTGCCATATCATTTGGAACAAATCTAGTTTAGTGAAGTAATTCCAATCAAAAAATATATGGGGCTATAGAGAATTTAAAAATAAGAAAAACACAATTAAAGAAATTGGCGCTCGCCCATATTTTCCAAGTTAAATATAATTTTATGCTTTTTGACCATATCAAAAATATTTGCAGTATTTTTGTCACCCATCGTGAGAATAAATAATCAAAACAAACTTTTATAATAAATATGTACTTTATGTATAAAATAAATAATCAACACAAACTCATAGTGTTACCACAATATTTAGCTACAAGTTTTGCATAGAATTTATAAGAAAAAAAGTTTTTTTTTGTAAACAGAGGCAACACTCAAATGTTTTTATTTTCCAGTATAAGCTATCTCTTTTCAGTGCTGGCTACCTAGTAGTAGCACAGCTTTATTAACACTTTTTGTAGTTTAGACTTTTCAGCCTTGCTAGAACTGAAAATTTTAAGCTAGTGCTAGTACTAGGTACTATGAAGTATAAACTGCCTTTTTATTCACTCGACCCACTGTCTTTAAAGTATCCTAATGTTTGAATATTTTAAAATTAAAAATTTTATAATTGAAATCGAAAATTAAAAAGTTTGATTCTAACTTACAATCTGATAAAATTGCTTCACTAGACAAGAATACAGCAATTCTTGATTTTGTAACAGTTCCATTTTACGTATACCCTATGAATAACAGGAAATTTTCTTTTAGATTTAAGTATATTTAACTTAAGTATATTTAACTTATATTTTGCGCTTTCTTATTTATTAAAAAAATTCTTTTTTTGAATAAAACGCTTTTATTAGCGAAAAGGTTATTAAATTTACTTTTATTATTGTGATCAATTGAAAGAGGTTAGTAACTAGTAGTAAGAGGGCTGCTCTATATATTTCTGGCCTAATAGTGAAAATGCGAATATTTATAATCAAAAATGGTTTTATTGTTTTTCAAAGTATTCTCCAGCACGATTTATACACTTTTGCATGCGCTCAAACCAGTTGTCGAAGCACTTTTTCCACTCCGATTGAGACACCTCTAAAACATGGTTTTTGAACACTTCAACAGCTTCTTCTGGCGACGAAAATCGTTGACCACGCATTTTTTTCTTGATGTGGGGAAACAAGAAGAAGTCATTAAGTGCCAAGTCAGGGCTGTACGGCGGGTAACCCATTAATTCGACGTTTTGGTCAGTCAAAAACGCTCTGGTTTGAGCCAATGTGTGAGAGCTCGCATTGTCATGGTGAACAATGATTCGTCTTCTCTTGTTGGTTTTTCGAATATCTCCGATGACTTCAGGCAAACAAATTGTAGTGTACCACTCAGAAGTGACCGTCCTACGTTGCTCAAGCGAAACAGTCGCAACATGACCAGTTTTGCCGAAGAAACAGAAGACCATTTGCTTCGAAGTGCTTCTTCCACGAACAACTTTCGTTGGATTTTGCTCGTCTTTGAAGACCCACACGGTCGATTGTTGTTTCGTTTCGGGTTCATACGCATAGATCCATGATTCGTCACCTGTGACGATCTTATAAACGTCTTTTGAAGCACCGCAATCGTATTTTTGCAACATTTCTTTGCACCAATCGACACAGCCTTTTTTTGAGCGACTTTCAAATTGTGCGGGATCCAACGAGAACAAACCTTTTTTACGGCCAGGTGTTCATGCAGTATCGAATGTATGCTGGTGGAAGAAATGTCCAAGGATGTCTCTATCTCTCGGTATGTCGCATGTCGATCTTGCATTATGAGTTCACGCACGGCATCAATGTTCTCTGGCACAACAGCCGTTTTTGGACGACCTTCACGGAATTCGTCATTGAGCGAGCTTCGGCCACGATTAAATTCATTATACCAATTTTTCACAGTGCTATAGGATGGTGCTTCATCGCCATACAAAAATTTAAGTTCATCAATGCACTCTTGTCGTGATAATCCACGTCGAAAGTTGTGAAAAATGATGGCACAAAAATGTTCACGAGTTAATTCCATTTTTTTTTTCTATATTAATTTTTTCAAGTCACTGTAAACAACACAAATAATGGTCGTACGTCAAAACGTTTTGAGTACGATTATGTTTAAAAATGACAAACTTTCCAATGGAAATGTCAGATTGCACTTGGCAGCACTCAGTGTTGCCAGGCCAGAAATATATATAGCAGCCCTCGTACATAATCGACACCGGTATGGTGTCAATTTGACACCAGTATGTGATCAGTTCGACACCATTGTGAAGTGAATTTAACACCGGTGTGGTGTCAGTACGACCGATATGGTTACACATTGTACACATATGTATGTTGTCAATCCAGCAACGCTATCGTTGTCGCCACTTTGATAACGTTTGTAGTCACTTTGTACACGGATGGTATTATTTTTTCTCTGGGTGTAAACTTCAAAAAGAAATAACGAAAGTGTTATTTTAAAAATTCTATAATATGCATTGACGATATAAAATCTCGCAATTCTTACTCACTCAATAAGTTAAAAACTTGTTGAAACAACAATTTTCACATATTAGCCAAAACCGTTGTAAACAGTTTAAGCGAGTGTTGCAATATATTCTTTAATTACTTAGTAACTGCAGGGACGTGTTGTCCTTAACTTAAGAAAAATAAACACTGGATTTACAAAGAAAGTTGTAACGAAAAACTTTAGTTTTAACTCCGTTCAAACAATCAGAATTCATAACCATTTGCAGGCGGCAAGATGTAAAATATCAGAAAATAATTGTAGCAAACCATTATTCATGCGGATGTTTGTAACTTAATTTGAAAAGTACAAACAAATAAGTCATGACTTAAAACTTAATAAATTATTTATTTATATACAAAAAAGTTATGCACCTTGGCCGCAATAAGTTTCTGCAAAAATATAATTACTTCCTTTGATGTAAGAGTTTTAATTAGTTTAATATTTAATCTCGTCAAAAGTTACTTTATTATTTGAATATTAAACAAATAAAAGTAGAGATATGTATAATAATCATTTGGAAATAATATTAATTTTGTAATAAATTCATTACAATTTAAATAACTGCAGCCTTAGGGATTTTATTTTTTTTTTTTGTAAAATGAGATAATGAAAAGTTGTTCTTTTAAAATCTCGGTTCGCTGTAAAATGAATTTGTGTGCACTAAAAATTTGTTTTCGTTTTCTATTTTAAGGCTATTTGCTTTAAGAGACATTAGAAAAATGAACATTTAATGGGTGACAATATCAATATCACGATCTAAAGAGGGCAAATTATTCGTAAAATAAGAAGTAGGTCATGTATTAATTTATTAGAAACTATAGTCAAAAACAATTGTGGGAGAGATAAAAATCAAGAGGAGTTGTTGGAGATTCAAACATTATGACTTTAATGGATCCTGATGAATTTAATGAATTTTCCAGAATGCCTCCATCATCATTCTCTACAATTTCTTCTGATTCAGACCACTATCATAATAATACTGGGTTTGAATTAAGAAATGTGACAGAAATGGACGTATTATGCGCTATGTCAAAATTGCGCTCGAATTCCGTAGGTCCAGATGGGATACTTTTATGTTTTTTAAAATTAATGTTTTCTGACATTGCTACACACCTTACACATATAATAAACTCATGTCAGTTTTCCAACCAATTGGAAGATTGGTCGAATGATACTCATTCCTAAAGCAAAAAAAAAAAACATGCTCTGTAGAGGATTTTCGTCCAATAACAATTCTATCTTGTTTTGCGAAGGTTCTGGAAAATATTTTAAAAGAACAAATTCAATTACATTTGGATGAATCGCAATTTGTTAATCCATTTCAATTCAGATTTCGGAAGGGATGTAACACGTCTACATTGATGCTTCATATTTTTGATTCTGTTCGCGCCAACCTTTATAAAGGGTTAGTGTGTGCAATAATATTCCTAGATTTTCATAAAGCATCCCAGCAAAAAATTAGACATTACCTTAAAAAGTACTTCAGTCATCTTTCTACCAAACTTATATTTTCATTCGTTAAAAATCGAGCTTAATTTGTTAAAGTTGACAATAAAGATTCAGGGCTGTTGGATTTATATAGAGGAATACCACAGGGATCTACACTTCTTCTTCTTCTTCCTTCCAAATGCAATATTATAACGTTTTCAAGCAGTGATAATTTTCTCTGAATACCTTTTTGATTAACGATGAAGTAGAACAAGTTAAGGTTCATAAGACGCGCTCATGTATTTCAAGGATTTCTTTTGTTTTATGTAGGCTATACAGCGTTTCAATATATTTACCTCTAGCAGTCAAGAGAAAGGTTGGAATGGCTTTATGTTTTCCATTGTTTTTGTATGGGTTAGAAATGTTAAGCTCTGCATCAAGTAGCAATATTTATGCTTAAACAGAATAATTAAGTATATGTATGGACTCCATACGAGGGCTGCTATATATATTTCTGGCCTAGCAACACTGAGTACTGCCAAGTGCAATCTGACATTTCCATTGGAAAGTTTGTCATTTTTAAGCATAATCGTACTCAAAACGTTTTGACGTACGACCATTATTTGTGTTGTTAACAGTGACTTGAAAAAATTAATATAGAAAAAAAATGGAATTAACTGGTGAACATTTTCTGCCATCATTTTTCACAACTTTCGACGTGGATTATCACGACAAGAGTGCATTGATGAACTTAAATCTTTGTATGGCGATGAAGCACCATTCTATAGCACTGTAAAAAATTGGTATAATGAATTTAATCGTGGCCGAAGCTCGCTCAAAGGCGAATTCCGTGAAGGTCGTCCAAAAACGGCTATTGTGCCAGAGAACATTGATGCCGTGCGTGAACTTATAATGCAAGATCGACATGCGACATACCGAAAGATAGAGACATCCTTGGACATTTCTTCCACCAGCATACATTCGATACTGCATGAACACCTGGCCGTAAAAAAGGTTTGTTCTCGTTGGATCCCGCACAATTTGAAAGTCGCTCAAAAAAAAGGCTCATGTCGATTGGTGCAAAGAAATATTGCAAAATTCCGATTGCAGTGCTTCAAAAGACGGTTATAAGATCGTCACAAGTGACGAATCATGGATGTATGCGTATGAGCCCGAAACGAAACAACAATCGACCGTGTGGGTCTTCAAAGACGAGCAAAATCCAACGAAAGTTGTTCGTGGAAGAAGCACTTCGAAGCAAATGGTCGCCTGTTTCTTCGGCAAAACTGGTTATGTGGCGACTGTTCTGCTTGAGCAACGTAGGACGGTCACTTCTGAGTGGTAAACTACAATTTGTTTGCCTGAAGTCATCGGAGAAATTCGAAAAACCAACAAGAGAAGACGAATCATTGTTCACCATGACAATGCGAGCTGTCACACATCGGCTCAAACCAGAGCGTTTTTGACCGGCCAAAACGTCGAATTAATGGGTCATCCGCCGTACAGCCCTGACTGGGCACCTAATGACTTCTTCTTGTTTCCGCACATCAAGAAAAAAATGCGTGGTCAACGATTTTCGTCGTCAGAAGAAGCTGTTGAAGTGTATAAAAACCATGTTTTAGAGGCGTCTCAATCGGAGTGGAAAAAGTGCATCGACAACTGGTTTGAGCGCATGCAAAAGTGTATAAATCATGCTGGAGAATACTTTGAAAAACAATAAAACCATTTTTGATTATAAATATTCGCATTTTCACTATTAGGCCAGAAATATATAGAGCAGCCCTCGTATTAGGAATCATGTTTAAAATATTATCTTTATAATTAATTATTTTAGAGAAATAAGATGCGGAAGAATATGATTTTTTTTATATTAATATAACATATTTAAAATCTCAGAAGAGGCGTTATCTTTCAGGTCCACTCTTTCAAATTTGTGAACAAAAGTACGCCAAAACAAAACTGATGGATATTGCATTTGCTGCAAGTAATATGTTCAAAACGATTTGGTTCATAAAAAGACTTTTTTAACCGACTTCTAAGCAAGGAGGAGGTTATCAATTCTATTGAATGTTGCTTTTTTATGTTTGTGCTTGCAGAACTCCCTCATTTCTGAACTAATTTAAAAATTTTTAATAATACGATAGATTATTCTTACAGGACCAATCCTGTTTTAAAAACAGTTGATAATCTTAAAAATTAAACGGTATCCCCATACAACGTACATAATTTTTACGTATATTATGTACTGTAAAGGGCAATTCTTTAAAATTTAAACTGACAAAAACTAAAAGCAACACAAAAATAAATCCAAAATTAAAGGGTATCCCTATAGGTAACGTAAGTTGACCCACATTGATTTATCTTTTGAACTGTTATAGACGAATGCTTGAAATATTGACAGAATGTCCATTGCTATGACCATTATAGAAAAAGTACTAATATTCAAAACTATAAATTAAAGGGTGCCCCAATAGTTCATTTAATTTGATCTATCTGGCAATACTTTTAAACAGTTTTAGATAGGCGCTTCAAATTTACACTCTGTGATTAATGTAATTTGATTTATTTTGCCAAGCAGTTGAAAAAGTACAAAGTTTGGAGATGAAATATGAGAGTTTCTCAATAGTTCATGTAATTTAATGTATGAGGCCACACTCATGAACCGTTTCAGACCGCAAAATGAAATTTGTTTTGAAGTCGGTTTTTTTGCAAGAATTATATTTATTTATTAATGCAGATATAAGTTCGGCCCTTAAATTTGTAGTTTTTTCTTTGTAAAAAGTTTTTTCCTTCGGTATTTCTATTGCTGGTTCGTTCATTTTAACTAATTTTGAAATTCTATCATAAAAAATATGTAATTTTTTAAAACTTGTTATCACTAAAGTTTGAGCATTTAATCACGAAAGATAATTTGAGCTGGTATTTTTTGGAAGTGATACAAGTAGACTTTTTCAAAAAATTAAGTTAATCACAATATTAATGAACTATAGACTCCTTCTCTCAATAGTAACAATCACAATTTCAATAGAGTTCTTGACATAAAACAAACAATAACAGTTTTGCTGTACAATTCTATCTCACAATTATTTTTCTTTTTTTAAAGTGAAATAAGTCCATTCCTAACGGGTTTAAATAAAACCACTTTTATTCATTTCTTCCAAACGACAGATATTTTGTAGTTGCGGAAACCGCATTAAAGACACAGATCAAAAGAAAATATCAATTGCGGCTTGCCGCAAAAAAAAACTTCATTTTTTATTTTGTAGGAAAGGAAAAGCGAGGACTTTGTCTCAACTTTATCTTTAGAAGAGGCAATATTGAACAGAACAAAAAAAAAAAAAAAAAAAAAACATAGAGAAATTTTAAACTGTCTTATGTTGGATGAGCTTTCAAAAGAATAAACCTTAAATTTTTTTTTATAAAATTAGTTTTTTTTTGTTTGGAAAAAGGGAAGAAGGGAAGACCCAAAAACCCTAGCAAAATTAATATAACACTTTATAAAACTTCATGGAGCATAGAAAATGAGAAATAAAAAATAAAAATATGGATTAAATTTGCTCCTGTTTTTATTTTTTCTAAAATGTTATTTTTGAAATGTAGAGCAAAAAAAAAATCGGTTATTTTTTATATAATTTTCGTACTTATTGTTTTGTAATAAAATTTCAAAGGTGTACAATGTAAAACTCATCACTCGAATTCAATAAATATTTTTAAAATAATTCAAATACATGAAAATGGACTTGTACCACTTTCAAAAAAACCAGCTCAGTTTTGCAAATTTTTCATTTGTATTTTGTATTTAATTTCAGTAAACACAATATTGATTTTGACTGTATAGAATTTACAAAAAGTAATCAATTTTTGAAGGAATATCAGCAGTGTTTTTCGAAGCGAGATTTACAGATAAATTATGCAGAGTTCAAAGAGGCGCATAGAATGTGTTCGTAATACAGAAATTTAAATAACTTACTTTAAAATAATAGGACCTTTTTAATTTAATTAACAATTGTTTATGTTGACATCAAAAATTCTTTAATCTTTATTTCAAATCTTTACATTGCTGAGCAAAAATGAAACACTTTCCTAAATTACGGTTCTATATGGAAATAAAAGATTTATGATTATAATTCACATTTTATATTTCTAACATAAAAGGCATAAGAAATTGAAATAAACATGAGTGTGATGCAATTGAATGTAATGGATGAATGACAATAAGTCTACAAATTAAATATTCATTCTTTTTTCTTTTTATCTTCCGCTTGCTTACTCTTTTATTTGAATATCCTTTATCTAAGTTTTGTATCAAAATTTGACTGTAAATGAATAATGTTTTGCTGTGTGTAATAAAATGTCTTATGACAGACATGCTGTTACATTATGAATCTTGTTGAGAAAACAGAAAAAAAAATTGCATAATAAATTTGAAAATGGAATGTTCAAGTTTTATATCCAGCATTGAAATGGAAATTGTTACGCTTTCTTTTATATACAAGAACATTATTTTTGGATGTTTGTGTGACCGTTTAACATTTTCTTAGTGCAAAATTATTTATGCTGTTGCATCTAACGCAAACAAATCAAATAAAGCATGGACACTTTCTATTATATTTCAACTATATTTGAAAGATTGTAATGATCATCATATAGAAATTTGATTTTCAACATACGATGTGTGATTGAAACGCAATAAAGATTTAAAAATTATTAAACTTTGTAAATTTTTGCAGTAACACCAGAAGACATCTCTCGTAGACCTGTAATATTGTAATGCAGTTCGGGACTTATAAATGCTGTAAAGCATTAAGACCTCTTAGGGAATAATTTATCGGGTGTGTGATAGAAATCGTTCTATTTGAAGCAATCGTTTTTAAATCTGTTTTCATTTAAGGAAATTAGTTTTCATTCATTATTAAAAATTTTTGTTTTTGTTTTAACATCATATTACGTCTATGTCACCAATAGGCTAAAACGTTTTTCGTATCGTATCGTATCCGGGCATTTGTTTTCGTACATGATTTTCAAATCTTTATAAAAGGGTACAAATTTGATCTCAAGTTCAAAAAATTTTACGAACACACCTCGAAAGTGTAACTAGGAGTGCACAGTGGTTCGAAAACGATTTATTTTGGACATAATCGCATGATATTTTCATAAAATTTCTCAGAGGCAAAGCAGAGATGTTTTTGAATGGAGCTGCGAAATGAAGTTCAGAAATAAAATATAGAACTTGAATTGACACAAAATCAGAACGCATCGAGACATTCTTTAAAAACTTAAATTATACTTTTATCTTTATAATTTAAAATTTTTCTTAATCAAATTTTGAAATAAAATATAATTATTTTTACTTCAACATATAAATTCCCGGAATGGAGGAAAGTGTCCCATAGTGTTGTTTTTTTACTACAGTGGCTGCCTTTTTTAATCATGGGGTTCTAAAATCTTAATTTTTTTCCGTTAATCGAGTGGAAGAAATTTTCGCTTGTTGTATGGGAGGTGGGCGTGGCGATTGTCCGATTTTTTAAAACTGGAAATATGTTACAATATTACAAAATATATTCACATGCAAACTGACGTTTTTATCTGATTACTAATTTCAAAGTTGCAACAATTCTTACATTTGGGTTGCATGAGAGGCGGGCGTGGCATTTGACCAATTTTTCGAAAGTTGGCAATATCTTACATTATTATTAAATATATTCACTTGTAAAATATCAGTCTGAACGGAGTGTTAATTTCTTAATTATTACAATTTTTAAATTTAGGTTGTATGGGAGGTGGGCATGGTACTTGTTAGATTTTCTCAAAATTTCGCGTAAATACTTCTTTTCACCCGTTGTATGAAGTCGCGACACAGTGCTGTTTGTCAGCACAAATGCAGCACAAAAAAAGTACAAAAGAATTTATAAATAAAACATATGCAAAAAAATATACAGTATGTAGATTTTGTCGACACAGAATTTTTCCTTTATAGTCAAGAAAAAATTGAAAGTGTGCATTTGTCGCAAATAAACTTAAGGAAACGTACACCATAGACACTAAAAACATGAGTGTCAAATGCAAATGGCTTCAAGCACACGCATTTACACACACACAGCTCCACTCACACTTTTAACATCATCATGTGGCATTTTGCTTGTGCCTCACATAGCTGCATCCTAAAAAGACATATTACAGCTTTTACTGCACATAGTCACATTAATTGTTGTTTTTGTTTTAAGCAAGTGTGTTTTTAAGAGAAGCAACATTTTTGTGTAGAAAAGAAAAACGGTTGAAACAATTTATGTTTGAAATTAAAATAACCTTGTTAAATATCTCATATTTCTTTTCCACTCACAAACACACACAGGCACACAAGCATGTTTATTCCACTCACACACACAGACACACCTGCACATTTATTTTTTGGTCGTTCATGGAAGTTCGTTGTCGGCTCTTCGAACATACTTTCGCTTAGTTAGAGACAACTCTTATTGTTTTATGTTAGATTTTTTGTCTTTTTGACATGAATTTTAATAAGTGCATGAATTTTCTTTTAATTTTGTTAATTTGAGAAAAAAAAGTCAATAAATTTTCGTTGGTCCTGCTGAAACTAAAATATGCTGCATGCAAAGAAAAAAAAAGAACAATTATGAGGAATTAAAAGTTTTTATGCAAAAAGGCCTGTTATATGTTGCAGTGCATTTAAGGATTAAGCTTCACAATGTGTCGAGCGAAATGAAAATAAAATGTGTGGCGCAATTATTTAGCCTCTATCAGCTTCATAAATCTTTAGTTAGTAAATTAAAAATATGTTAATTTCAATAAGGCTTATGTTGTCATTAGATATTGATTCCGAATGTAGGGATTTCAGTTTAAAGCTAAAGTCTTCCAGAGTCTCTACAGTGATGGATATTCACATAAAAACTACTATCTTTAGTCTTCAAATCTCGAATTTCGATGACCTGTCAGTGACGCAGTTATTCACTTTATAGTATTCTGATTATACCTTCTGTTCAGTCATCAGTTTCAATTTCTAATACTTAAAACGGAATTAACTAAACTTTATGAATTCGCTTAGCATATTTAAATTCAACCGTATATTATATCTTATCTGTTAGTTGCCAACCAATTTATATTGTCAATTTATTTTGTAAAGTCTTTCGCGCTACAAGCGCTTGGGATTAATTTTTTTTTCTTTTTTAAAACTGTTATATTGAATTGTAAACTACAGATAGCCATTTTTAAGTTAATAAATAGAGGAGACTTGAATTACCTCTGAAACTAACAAGACGTATTTTTTTGTTTCGGTTCAATTTACTTTACGTGTCCACCATTTTATAATCTTAAAAAAGCTTAAGATTCTTCATGGCGCCCGAGCAGGGACATTAAAGTTAAAGTATATTTGAATCACAATTTTTCCTGAAAAATTATCATCAAACAAAAGTGCTGTTTCTCTAAACTATTGAGAATCTACATCTTCAAAACTACTGAGGATTTCAGCCTTTACGTTGTTCAAGCATAACCTATACCTCAATTGTTACCACCAGAAAAAGCTGCTTAGAAATAATCATCATTATGCCAAGGTGTAGCTGTTGCAAGAAGGAAAGTGCTCACAGAAACCAAAACCAGGTATTAAGTTCGAATAACTAGTATGAGAATCTTATGATTTGTAAAAGAAAACCTTCATTTGCGAAGGTTTGCCGTACCGTAGATTTATTCGTTCTTACTTTTTACTTTAAACAATCAAAATTGCCTTGAGGGTGAAACATTAGACTTAAAGTATTTGTGGCTCGTTGACAAAATTTTATATCACAAATTTTTAAAAGATTTAAGTTTACAAGTGCATACATAAGCCATTAGACATGCATCAGAATTGTTGAAATATTAAAAGATCTATTCAATAATTTTGCTTTTGGGCAAACGAAAGCCAATTTCTCTTTTTCATTTAAATCACTAATCTTCGATTTATTTTTCTATCGATTCCTTTGTTACTATCTCCTTAATTCTCAATCTCATAGTTGGATAGATTTGTACTTTTTGTTAAAGCATGTTCATTGTTCAAGGGACACATGCCTAACATAAAATTTGTTGTCTCAACGTTGATGCAAAAATCTAGAATACCACGCAACATTAATTTGCATAAAATTATTATTCAGTTGGTTATAGTATTCATTTATACATTAATATCTTCTTCAGATTCTTTAAGTGTACTGCGACTGTGTAGAATCGCCCATCAATGATTTGAAATTATACCAATCTGAATAACAATAATTAAAAAGACAAAGACAATCACATTTAACTTTTGTAGCAAAATGCAAATTTACTGTGGTGTGGAAAATAAATTAATGAGTACAAGTAAAAAGTGATTTTATAAGTGAAATATAGTGTAAAACAATTGCAAGCTTCAATCACATCAAGTTTAGCGAATTCAGCCTGGGATTAAGGCTTCCTCCGCTGTACATAAATGCCTGTTAACCAAAGTAGGTACATATACATATATTCATATAGAAAAGTATATAATACAAAATACTAATATTTCATTGATGCAATACTTTGCTATAAATTTACTTTAAGGACTAGGCAAAATAAATTGCTTTAAAGTATCAATCTTTAGTATAAAATATCTGTAGTAGTATGGATTGAATATATGAGTTTTTAATATTGTAATACATAAATAGGAATATTAATTGGATTACCATAAGAGCGCGGTTATTTACTAGAACGTACTTACATTCTCCTCATTGCTAGTGGTAATTTTTTAATAATTAAAACTTAAAAGGATTTATACCTTTTACATCTAACTACTTAATGTGAGAAATATAATACTCGTATATGAGTAAAGTGTTCACAGAAGTAAGTTTTCCGTCGTAAACATCGTATTATAAAAGTCCTTAAGGTATTGTTTGTGATAAGTTATAATACTATATAAATCTGCAGAACAATGGGAGGTGGAAAAAGACGCCAGTCTGTAAATAAAGAACACAGTGTAGAAATGCTGTATCAGCAGAAAAACACTGTGTTGGCTAATATATCCAGAATACGTCGCTCAATAAAAGAGAAAACAATATCTCTGAAGCCAAACGAAATAAAATGTCGGTTAGAAATTCTATGAGTTACCAAACAGAAATTGAAATTCTCGATTCTTCAAATGCTGATAGGGCAGATTTGGAGGATCTGTGCGTTACCACTAAATGCCTTCTAATAGAACTAATCCCTTTAAATGTTCAGAATTGTAATGAAACCACGTTAGGCCTCCAAGGTTATAACAATAGATTGCCTACCATGAAATTGCCAAAGTTCAGTGGTAAATATTCAGACTACAAAAATTTTATGAGTTTATTTGAAAGTTTGGTTGATAATGACGCAGCCATGACAAATATCGAGAAGTTTAACCATTTACTATCATGTCTCTCAGATGAAGCGCTTGGTACTGTAAAGGCTTACCAAGTTACAGAGCAGAATTATCCCAAGGCCATTGCCAGTTTAAAAAAGGTTTATGATAACCCCTGTTTGATTTTTTTTGATAATATTTCAAGATTATTTGATCTTCCCGAAATGTCAAAACCTTCTGCGACGGCTTTGAGGAGCATGATAGATACGGTTTCGGCAATTTATGATTCGCTTTTGTCAATTGGCGATGATCGAAGCATAACGAATGCCATAATAATTCATCTTGTCATGATGAAAGTTGACCCGGTTACAAAGTCAAAATGGGAGGAACAACTTAGTTATGAGAAACTGCCTTCATGGAGCGACTGCGAAGTAGCTCTTAATAGAAGATATCAGCATATCTGTGCAAATGAGTCGTCGAGCTTCAAGCCAAAAACTGATTCAATCAAAATAAAAGAACCAAAATTTAAAAGAAAATCAAGAGCATTTTCGTGTCAAACTAAGCAACAGGGGATTGAGAAATGCCTCTATTGCAGATCAGAGCAGCATTATATATCTGCCTGCCCTACCTTCGCTGCTATACCAGTCCATAAAAGATTTGAGTTTATAAAAAATATTCCAGCATGTATAAATTGTCTTAGAACTGGTCATACGGTATCTAAATGTAACTTGTCAAAATGCCGGGTTTGCAGTCGTTCACATCATACACTTCTGCATCAATATTCCTCTAATATTCAAGACTCTAGCTCTAATACGGCTACAAATCAGGCTTCTACATCGAGGGGATTTGTAAATTATTCATCCACCCCTAAAGATAATATTATTCTGGCTACTGCTGTTATCAGGATAAAAAATAAATATGGCAAATATGTCTTGGCTAGAGCCCTGTTGGACTCCGGTTCACAAATCAATTTTATAACCGAGGAACTAGCACAACGTCTTCAATTAAAAAAAGAAGAACAAGATCTTAACTTAGTAGGCATTGGCAGAACAAATTCTTTAGCAAAAAGTAAGTTACAGGGTACAGTGAAGTCCCGAGTAAATAATCACGAATTCTCTTCCGAGTTCTGGGTACTCAAATCGATTTCTGCATATCAACCGGATTGCATCATTTCAACGACAGGCTGGGAGATACCAAAGAATTTGAAACTTGCTGACCCACTATTCAATAAACCACAAAGAGTCGATCTGTTAATAGGTGCAGAGGTGTTTTTCGAGTTGTTATGTATAGGTCAGATTAAAAGAACTTCTAATTTACCTACTCTTCAAAAAACACTTTTAGGCTGGATAGTATCCGGAAAATATCCGCCCTTAAATAATCGTGAAGTAAGTTCATGTAATTTAGCTATGAATATTGATAATGAAATATCTCTTGATTCATGTGTGCAACGATTTTGGGAATTGGAAGAAGTTCCAAAAAATCAAAACATGTTGTCAATAGAACAGCAGCAGTGCGAGGAGAATTTTACAAAATCAATTCGACGACTAAGGTCAGGAAGATTTCAAGTATCATTGCCATTTAAAGAAAATCCCGCCAAGCTAGGGTTGTCTCTCGATGTAGCAAAGCGACGTTTCTTAGCGCTTGAACGTCGGCTTTCTAAAGATTCCAGCACAAAAGAGCTTTACAATAATTTTATGAAAGAATACCTTAGTTTAGGTCACATGACTATTATAGACAATAAAATTCCTGATTATCCGCACTATTTTATACCGCACCAGTGTGTACTACGCCCACAAAGTAGCTCAACGAAACTTCGTGTGGTCTTTGACGCTTCATGCAAAACGTCAACACAACTCTCATTAAATGATCTTTTAATGGTTGGCCCTACAATACAGGAGGAGTTGTATTCCATACTAATTCGGTTTCGAACAAATAGATACGCACTTACAGCTGACATTGAAAAAATGTACCGTCAAGTGATTATTGACGAGGCTAGTAGAAATTTTCAACTAATAGTATGGCGCGAAAATGTAACTGATCCTTTACGGATTTATCAGTTAAATACCGTCACATATGGCACTTCCTCTGCTCCATTTTTGACCATACGTTGTCTGTTTTACCTTAGTGACTTATATAAAGACAAGTATCCGATTGGGGCTAAAATTCTACGACATGACTTTTATGTTGATGATTTATTAACAGGAGCTGACTCAATTTAGCTAGTCGAAGTTATTCGAACTCAAGTTTCTGAAATATTGAAATCTGCTGGATTTAACCTAACAAAATTCTTCTCAAATTATGGTAATTCAGATACTCAGAAAAATGGGACATGTTTGCAAATAAACGATTCTAATTTGACAAAAGCATTGGGTACTTATTGGTTACCTAAATCCGATATTTTCAAGTACAAGTTAGAGCAATCATTTAATGAACTAAAGGCCACAAAACGGAACATTCTATCAGTATCAGCCAGACTCTTTGATCCTTTAGGCCTGTTAAGCCCTGTAGTAATTAAAGCCAAAATTTTGCTACAAGAACTATGGCTTCAGAAACTTGATTGGGATGAGTCTATTCCATTGCGCCTCAATTCCTTATGGGAAACTCTCAAACAAAATTTGTCAGAAATTGATGTCATTGAAATCCCTAGGTATGTAGGGACGAGTGAAAATGATTCTTGCCAAATACATGGGTTTGCAGATGCGTCAGGGAGAGCATATGGTTGCTGTTTATATGTAAAGAATCAAACAACCATAAAACTGCTGACAGCGAAGTCTAAAGTTGCTCCCTTGAAAATTATATCTTTACCCAGATTAGAGCTATGCGCAGCACATTTGCTGGCTAAATTATGGTCGAAAGTAAAAAATGTGCTAAATTGTAAAATAGAAAGTGTTACTTTTTGGACCGATTCTGAAATAACACTCCATTGGATCCGAGGTCATCCATCAACTTTAAAAACCTTTGTCGCAAATAGAGTTTCAGACATTCAAGACTTGTCAGCCCAAATTTCCTGGCGATATGTTCCTTCAAAACATAACCCAGCCGATATAGTATCGAGGGGATGCAATGTAAGTGAACTAGTTAATTCTATATGGTTTGAAGGTCCAGCATTTTTACGAAAGGAAAGCATGCAATGGCCTGTTAATAAGCATTTTACTCTTACCAAAGAACAAGAGCTCTTGGAAAGAGTAAAAACAAGTAATACGCTTCTCGTTGTTGGCGGAAACAAATTAGAAGAAAGCGATGAGTTTTTAAAGCTTATACAAAAATTTTCCTCGTACTTGAAATTAATTAGAATATCTTCATATGTATTTCGTTTCATAGATGTATGCAAATCATACAAACAGAACATAGGTAAGCCTCTTACAGCAAAGGAAATGAAGTTATCATTTCTACACATAATAGAAATTATACAGCATAGAGAATATGCAAAAGAAATAGACAAATTAAAAAAGGGTAAATTACTACCATCAAATTTGCAAAGGCTTAGTCCATTCATTCATGAATTAAAACTTGACAACCAAAAATTTTCACTCATTCGGGTAGGAGGTAGATTAGCGAATGCTTCAATGCCTTATGACGCAAAATTTCCACTATTAATGCCACACAAGTCAGAATTTATAAGCTTGTACCTGAGGCATTTACATTTTACAAATTGTCATGCTGGAACTAAAGCATTAGTCTCACTACTTCGTCAAAAAATATGGCTTATAAATGCCAAGGAAGCATGTACTAAAATCATTCGAAAATGTATGCACTGCTTTCATTATAAACCAAAGTTACTGAACCAGATCATGGGAAACTTACCCTCCGATCGGGTAAAAGCTCTACGTCCATTTAAAATATGTGGAGTAGACTTTTGTGGTCCTGTAAATATTACACTCAAAATTCGGGGACGACCACCTGTTAAAATGTATATCGCGGTTTTCATATGTTTCACCTCCAAGGCTGTCCATTTAGAACTCGTTTCAGATCTTTCTTCAAATTCTTTTATCTTATGTCTTAAAAGGTTTATAGGCAGAAGAGGATATCCCGACAAAATTTACAGCGACAACGCAACCAACTTTGTAGGTGCCGCCAAAGAATTGAAGGAGTTCGCAAATGCATATCACAAGGGGGCTCCCAACGTCGCATCTTACGCTGCCAGCAAGGGAATAGAGTTCACTTGCATACCACCCAGAGCTCCACATTTCGGTGGGCTTTGGGAAGCTGCTGTGAAGTCCGCAAAAGGTTTGTTGCTCAGAACAGTAAAAAATGCATTACTAACGTCCGAAGAGCTTCAAACTGTGCTTATCGAAGTAGAAGCAGTACTCAATTCTCGGCCTCTTGCACCACTCAGCAGCGACCCGAACGATGGAGAAGCGTTGACTCCAGCTCACTTATTAGTAGGGGAAGGCCTACGAACGCTGCCTCAAGAATTGCTCAAAGAAGAAACCGTCAAGCTCACGTACTTGAAGAGATGGCAAATTTTATGCGCACTCAAGCAACGGTTCTGGCAGAGTTGGGCCAAAAATTACGTCCGCAGTCTACAAGTACGCAGCAAATGGTCCGTAGAACAGCCAGACCTCGACGTAGGAAAACTCGTTCTAATTCAAGACGAGAATCTTCCGCCACTGCAGTGGACGACGGGCCGAGTACAAGCCGTAATGCCAGGCAAGGATCAGAAAACAAGGGTTGTGGAAATAAAGACAGCAAAAGGCGTATATAAGCGCCCAATACACAAGTTGGCCCTACTTCCGTGTAATTGAAGACCTATTGTCCTTCAATGGTGCCGGGATGTTCAGTCATCAGTTTCAATTTCTAATACTTAAAACGGAATTAACTAAACTTTATGAATTCGCTTAGCATATTTAAATTCAACCGTATATTATATCTTATCTGTTAGTTGCCAACCAATTTATATTGTCAATTTATTTTGTAAAGTCTTTCGCGCTACAAGCGCTTGGGATTAATTTTTTTTTCTTTTTTAAAACTGTTATATTGAATTGTAAACTACAGATAGCCATTTTTAAGTTAATAAATAGAGGAGACTTGAATTACCTCTGAAACTAACAAGACGTATTTTTTTGTTTCGGTTCAATTTACTTTACGTGTCCACCATTTTATAATCTTAAAAAAGCTTAAGATTCTTCACCTTCCTTCCGAATGGCTATTTGAGAACCATTTGCGTCTGTGGTATAATCTCTTCTCATCTTCAGGCTAAAGAATTCTACTCATTGTGGGACCTTTGCTCGCATCAGATCTCCTTTTCGTCATTTTGGCCATTGTTTTGTTTTTATCAGTGTCTCTGTGCGTTTTTATCCAAAGTACTCCACTTATCGAGGTCCACCTCTTCATCTTTAAAATAAATTCAAGCCCCTATTTTAGGCTAACGTTTGTTTATCTTAACCGCTTTATAACCCCTGTCGCTTGCAAAGAGAACAATTCTTCTCCGCTTGCGATTTTCCAACGCGTAACCTAACGCATGCAGTTACCAAAACATTTTTGCCTGGAAACGTAGTCTCCTAGATGCAGACTACAGGTACAGCTTAACTGAATGCTTACTTGCCTTAGCTCTACTATTCATTAGAGAACCGTCAGTAAAAATACTGGTGTCTCTCATCAAATACTTGTTGTGTATAACGACATCGAAAATGAGAGTCCGATGCAACCTTTTGGCTACTCTTCTTCTGCACACGCGTTCCATTGGCATCTGAAACTCCTTAATGCCTTTAAAGGTTTTTAATGCCTCAAAATTACATTGCACACGGTCTAATTTGACGTTACTAACCAGAGAGTGTACTGAAATGGAAAACTAATTTCAAAATTCTGCATCGTATGAATTTTCAAGGCTTTTGCTTGAGATTTGTCTTTTTGGAACAAGGTTGAAATCAGGGAAGTTAAGTAAATTGGTTAGGTTTTTTTTACAAAAGAGAAGTAGCACTTCAGGCAAAACCTACTTAGTTGTCTTTAGTAACCGTACTACATTCTTTAGAAAAGTTATCGATAAGAGATAGACAGGAGGTGAAAGGAGATAGATAGAGGTTTGCAATATATTTTTTTATAGCAAAATGAAGGGCCATGTTTACAGCAATTTATATTAATTAAAAAAATTTTACTTTAAATTTTATGATACAAAATTTTGTTCGAAATTAAACAAAACAATTATTTTTTGTAAAAAAAAATGTGTAAAATTTTTGAGAGTAAAGACAGTCGCGATTCGAAAGGGGTCATTTTAGCCCCCTTTTTGTTTTTGGCGATTTTTTTTTTAAATTTTACCTTTTTTCTGTTTTTGCTCACTTTGCATAGATAGATACGAGTAAAAACCTTTTGTCAGTCATAAAATGTTTTGGTTTTTAATAATTGTACATAACAGTTTGCTTAATCATACTGCAAGTAGTTTATTATTAATATTAAATGTACCGAAAACAGGAATGGGAAACACCAACGATGTTAACACGATGGCAGAAGATTTTGCTTCAGTCCTGAATAAGCTGCAGAAATAACTGGAATTAATTCCAAAGAATTGAAGCTATTATTAGAGTAATATGAAGTGGTCACAAAATCCATTTGAAGGAGTTTGCAGAATAAGGCACTGTTGCCTATTAGACTGTTGTCAGCAGAAGCGCCCTTCGATTTCGAAAAGGTTTTGTAGAAACATGAGAAAAGAAACAATGCTACACATCATCGTGGTGCAAAAGAGAAATTTAAAAAAAAAAATTAATTGTTTCTATTTTAAATGATAAAATAAATAAATTATTTTTAAATGAAATAAATCTATAAAATAATAAAATATTGTTACGAATAATAAAATCTGGCAACCCCTGTAGTTGTTTCCGTATGAGCGTGGTGAATAAGCTAATTCAACTAATGGTGTGTTTATAGAATAACAAAACCACAAGTTAGCCAACAAAAGCCGAGCAGCCTCAATGGCTGCGGTGGTAGAGGTGCGTACTACAAAACAGAGGGTCCTGAGTTCGATACCGCATTCGGACATGCGTGCAACGAAAAAATAATAATTGTTATTATGCAATTAAAATTAATAAACAGCAGTACAAACCTCCCGATAGGCAAAGACAATTATTGTGTGAAGCCATGGTAGACAATTTAGTGAAGACGTCTAATTTAATAAAAGGAGTAACAGATAATTGTCAAGAAGCCCTATATAATAAAAAGTAAGAGCAATAGCGGTTAGCGCGGGGAAATGTAACAGCATAACAACAGTGTATGGCAGACGTGTGTTGTGGCTACTGAATTAAAGGAGATGACTGGCTTTGGTTAAAAGGAGTAGTGGAGATGTCTGTGGATGGTTAAGGTTACTAAACAAGGCATCGAGTAGTTCATGTCTCGCCGGAGTAACACAGTAGTGTAGCGTGGATGGCTGCGTTTGTGGTGGTAACGCATGTTTAGTAGATACGAGACCAAGGGTTCACAAGACCGGTAGGCTCGAGAAGTATAGCCAGAGAAAGCCATAAAGTTCGAAGACAGAATTTAGCCACAGTGGTATTTGCAATCAAAAGAATTCGTACGTTTGCCTGTCGTAAAAGGGTAAAATGTAACAATATAATTTTTTTATTATTCTTCGGTGGTAGGATTGGTTAGGCATTAAAAAGATACCTTAACTTGAAAAAAATCAGTGGAATATTTTGCGGGTGGGATTAGATTTTGTTGCACTAATTAGCATATAAACATGTTTTTTTACTACCTGTCAGATCATATAATAATAACTTCTCTCCACGAAATTTCTCTGCAGGCCTTTTAGAAACTGCTAATTCGATTTAATAAAATTTTCTTCTCCAGTATTTTTAGCAGGCTTTTAGGTTCAGTATGGACTGTATGTTGAGTTAGTGTAATAACGTCCACACTATTTGAATGTCTGCTAGAACAAAGTGAGTGTAAGTGTAGAAGCACTTAATTGTCAGGAATATACATATAAAACACTGTAAGAGTTGTTGATGAGAACCTTAATTAAAGTAGATTGCACTGAAGATAGAAAGAGCGTCATATTTGTTATCATAATTTATTATTTTATTTACAAAAGTATGTATGTTTATGAAAAATATAAATTCGTACAAAAATTATGTTTTAAAGTTATACAAAATAACACTATTACTTCAGTCTTTTTGTTGTTGCAAACTCTTATACGAATTAAAACTATTTTCTTTTTAAAAAACTTCGAAAGCTACAATCCAAAAAAATATGTTTCTGCTTCTCTATAGATGTGCATGTCAAATTGCTTTGCATTTATAATTTAACTGGAAAAAATCCTTGTGTGAAATTGCATTGTCAATCATGCAAATTGTTTTTTTTAAATCTTAAACAATTTTTTTATTTTTCTGAATGTGTAAAAAGCAGACTAATTAAAAAAAATTACATAAATGCAAAGTTTTCGAAGCGTAAAAGAAAAACAAATTGAGAGAAAGGAAGAATTTATTACAATATCATACAGTTCACTCTGTAAGTATTAAATTATAACTTGATTTAATAAAATTAAAATAAAGAAATTTGTAATATTAGTGGCTCACATTCATTTAATCATAAACTGAGAACGTTAGAGATAAAATTTGAATAATACGCTGTATTGCGATATCGAAAAATCTCTGAACAGAAACGACTTAATACCATTTCGAAGCACCACTTAAATGCTGGTTCATCTTTTTATTTTATATGACCATCACTCAGGGGACGACGCCTATGCAGTATATCAGAACTAGGTTGTGGGAAGGAGAATATTCGATTTGAATTTTGGCATTTTTAAAGTGACAGGAAAGACCTCTCTAGAGAGTGTATTGCACATATGAAATATACAGATAAAAAATTAATTTCCTCTGTAATATGTAGTGCGATTCAATGGCCAATCGACAACAAGGGAATGCACTCTTGATGAGAAAGTATAGCGCGTACGAAGGTACGGATTTCAGGAACAATATTCCGCTGTAATAACGAAACTTTGCGTCGATGCTCTAGTGTATCAATAGAGGTGGATAACTATCTATCCACTAACTACCTATGAGCTTCGCTTCCACAGTAATATGTGCTTGATGTGTTTGGCTTTGAAGACTTAAATTTTTTGTAAGTGCTTAAAATATAATTGACGCTTGTCTTTATATCATCTTTGTGCAGCATCAAATGGAACCCAACTGTTTTATACGGAGCCACGTTTCAATGCGGGGAAGTAATAAAACCAATAAAAAAAAAACATTTAAAAGGATGTCAGCTACAAGGAATTTGTCAAGCAGTGTGTATGATCAACTTGAAAGCGAAACCATTAACGTGTAACTGCAGTTTTAAGAAAGATTTAATGTAATTGAAACAATCTGTTTGTTAAAATCTTACATCGGTTTTAACTTTTGAACTCATCAGAATTTGTTTTCAAAATTTTTTTTAATATACATTTTTCTTAGAGAAACTTAAGCAAAGATAAGGAGGAAAATACTAATAATTGAAAATAAAACTATATTGTTACTTAGATAACACTTGACAATCCCTCACATATTTTTACGTTTTTCCCTTTTTTGTAACAAATGTACCGATTCTTTTGATTGCAAATACCACTGTGGCTCATTATAAATTCTCTATTCATACTTTATGGCTTTCTCTGGCTATATTCTTGATCCTACCGGTCTTATGAATCCCATGGTCTCGTATTTACTAAACATGCGTTATCACCACAAACGCAGCCATCCACGCTACACTACTGTGTTACTCCGGCGAGACATGAACTACTCGAAGCCTTGTTTAGTAACCTTAACCATCCACAGACATCTCCACTACTACTTTTATCCAAGCCAGTCATATCCTTTTTAATCCAATAGCCACAACACACGTCTGCCATAACACTGTTGTTATGCTATTACACTTCCTTGCGCTAACAGCTACTGTTCTTACTTTTTATTATAAAGGGCTTCTTGACAAGTATCTGTTGCTCTTGTATTAAATTGAACGTCTTCACTAAATTATCTGCCATGGCTTTTTAAACAATAATTGTCTTTTGCCTCTCGGGAGGTTTGTGCGGCTGCTTCTTAATCTTTAATTGCATTATAACATGATCTTCTGTTTACAGCACGCAAGAAAATCGTAATCTGAATCTTAACAGAGTATAGGTTACTAAAGTATGTGGTTAGAGGCACAGTAGAAGGTTAGTTTGGGCTTGAATGTAAATTGACATCTTTACTTAAGAAGAGATGGTGGGAACAAAACTAGCCAGAGTCAAAAAGTAAGAAATAGAGAACATAAGAAATAAAGTGGTACAACGTACGTACGTACATACAATTTTTATTTGGTGGCATGTCACAACGTCCAAGGACATAATGCAGAACGTTTTTAGTAAGCGAAGCCGGTAGTATAGAGGATAAAATTCTTGTTCCCGTTGGCAATCTAGGAAAACTATGTAGGAAATCTTTTGCAAGCGAAGCCGTTGTTTTTTTAGGTGTTTAGAAACGACACAATATCTAAATACCTTTGAGCGCGAGATTTGCTGAAGCCAAATTTTTATCTCCATTTAAAATATAATTTAGTGTTGAACTCTTTATAGAAATAAAACTTTTGTATTTTTTATAGTTTTAATTTATGTTACGAAATATTTACGATATTTTTCCTTTGAATATTATTCTTAACGTACTTTTCACTGGATTACCTTGGCAGCAATAAAAATTAAAACAACACGTTTGACATTTAAAGTTTATATATATTTTCGTGTTCTTAAGTCATTATCAGTAAATTTTAATTTCTAATTACAACCATTCAAATCCACGTACCACCACCAACATAACAAATTGCAAAGCAACTAAATTTATAAACGTTTTCTTAAAACTGTTTGCTTGATAAACTCAACTATAATTTATTTACTTTGAAATAGTGGACTCCTTTAGGGAAAACACTAAAACGAAACAAAAGATAAAAATTTTAAATTCGTTCATTACAACCACCATTAAAAAATAAGAAACATGTAGTTCTGAAATTCTGCAAATATTGTTGCCAAAAATAAAAGTTAAAGCCACTAAAAATGTTCTTTATGGTCGGCTGTAAAGCTGAACTCTATTAACATTCAATTTCAAAACAAATGCACTCACACATCAACACTTAATCAAACATGAATTTACATAGAATTTATTTGGATGAAAGTAAAATAAATAGAAATAAAAGTACAAGTAACAAAACAAATAAAAATTGAGCATTATAAATAATGCCACTCTGTGGGTTACTAGGAAATCCATAGTAAATGCAATTCATTTCCACATGTTGTTGTATTGAACTATACAGACATTTCAAAATAAACAACAACAAAACTCACACAATAACAAAGCTAACACGTGCTTACTGAGCAGAGTTCGTGGTAAGAACAATGAACCAACATAAACTCTTGCCGCTAAAAATAATGGGAAAAGTTGTGTAAATAAAATAATTGTGCACTGCGCATTTCCACAAATAAATTCTCTTAGGATTTTAATAAGAGCAGATAAATACTCAGAGATGGTAATCGAAATTTAAAAATTATTCGTTCCCTTTTTCTAATAAGAAAATAATTTGTATAAAAAATTAATCAAATAAAAAACTAAAAAAAAGCCTGAGTGTTATCACCATACAGAAAAAAGGGGGCATTTGGATGATTTTTGTTGTTGTTGTATTTAAAACAGCCATTGAAGGCTAGTAGACATTTAACTAGCAGACCGATAATTATGACATGTTTGCATTTTATTAATCATTGTACTCAGCTGAATTTTCTCGTTTAATTTGCAACTTAGGGTCTGTTTGATAATAATCCTGCTACATAAATCAACAACGTTGTCTTGCAACAAAAATTTGTAAGGAAGCTGATAAACAACATAAGTTTTTAAATAATAGCAATAGAAATATTTAAAGGCGAAAATATTGTGATTTAAAAAAAACCTGAAGTAAAATGAATTTCTGTTCGAATATACACGTGTACATCTTTTAGTTCATAGTGGATTCGTAAAGATGATTAATAAATTTCTAGGTAAATTGTTGAAAGTGGTCAGATGTTTTTCCATTGATCTGTGTTTGGAGCTTTTCGGTTTCTTCCAAAATTAGAACATAATGTTACCGCTAATCGCCTGGCATTAAGATTTAATCTTTTTATTTTTAACTGGGAATAATTAAAAAAATAGCACTTAGCCCACTTTGAACTTATTAAATATATTGACCATTTCAATTATTCGTTGGATTGCAAGCTCCTTAAGCCCATATATGCTCGATATACATCTAAGTGATATCAGAGGAAACTTCTAGACTATTTTAAGCGCTCCATTTTTTAATGACATTTAGCTCAAAAACTGAAAAAATCGTGTTAACGTAGTTTTTAAGAAAAAAAAAAAAAAAAAATATGCCACAAAATCAACTAATTTTTTTTAAAGAGAAGTAGCACTTCAGGCATTAATACCTCCTACTTAGTTTTGTAACCATGCTACATTCTTTAGGAAAGGGATAGATGAGAGAGAAGACAGGTGGTGAAAGAAGATAGATATAGCCATTTTATTAATTATTTTACTTCGCCGGCGAATATGCTATGAAGAAGTACCGACGAAGGAGGCTGCATGTTTTTATGTTAATTCTGCTTATGTATTTATACCATTAAACAGAAAAAAACATTTTTATTTTCTGACTGCCGCAAGGGTTGAACCCAGGTCAGCCAGATTTGTAGTCAACATGCTTACCACCTTGACTACAGTAGCCTTCATTGATATATTCTTACAAACCTTTGAAATTATATAGATAAACAAGATTTTAATCAAATCCTAAAATAAAATAATTTTTTTTTTAATTTTACAAAAGTGGCTGCAAGGTCTTTATTAATCAATGTAGCCAACAGGCAGGATTTAAAAAGACCTTTACGTTTTTTAACCGGTGCTTTGAATTACGAGGAATTTTAAAATAATTTATACATTTTGTTTCAAAATTGGCTATGTTTAGATAGGGCTACAGGGGGAACCGTTATAACTTTTGACTTAATTTTAATTTTATTTACATTTCCTTTAGGCTGTTCTTAAAATAGTTTACAAAAACTTTAGAGGACTGAAGAAAGTTTAAATTATTATTTAAATTAACAATAATGAAATACCACCTTGAAAAAATCAGTATTTTATACAATTTCCCAACTTAGAGGCTTTTTAAACAAAAAATTTCTTAAAGTCATAGTCTGATGATAAGTAAGCACACCACGCCATAAATGTTTACAAAATTAAGGTTGGCCAAAAATAAGAAAACAGTGTTATATTCACCTGTGCCGAATCATATACCCTTCACCATGTCTGTAAATCTAGTTTAGTGGAGTAACTTCAATCAAAAAGACAAATATTAGGGTGACAAAGAATTAAAAAATAAGAAAAATATATATAGTATAATTTTACATAAAAATGTTATCAGGTCTTAATGGGTTAAGAATTTAAAAAAATTTTTAGTATTTTCTTAAAGACCTCTTCAAGAGCTTTTAAATGAGATCTTTTGATATCTTAAAAAATATGCTGCACAATCGTATTTTTCTTTGAAAATTTCAGTGGCTCATAACACGTAAAATATGGGCGAGCTCCAATTTTTTCACTTGAATTTTAATTCCTATGTTTTAATTATCTATCGCCCTACTATATCTGTTCGGTTCGCGTATTTAAATTTTCTCTTTCTGATCTAGTGCCTTGGCAAACTTGATTTCAACACTAAAGGCCCAACTATATTTGCACATTATAGCTTATGCCAGCTTAAACAACTGTGCAAATGCATTAAATAATATGTGGTAAACTATAATGTACATAAGATAACTTTTCGTCAAGTTTCGTTAAATTTCACTTCTTTACGCAAAGTACGAAACTGATCACACTTTCCGTACGGAAACAGCTGATTGTGCTCTGGTTTATACATTGATAAAGAAACATTTTAATTTAGACCTAAATTGCAAAAGTTTTTAGTTTTTATTTCAATAGAAAATGTAGAAAAAACAAAATTTTTCTTTATGGCCAATTTTTTACAATTATAATATATTTAAAATAAATTTGTATTTATACACACGTATGTGTACCATATAAGCGATGAACATCGTTGCATTTTTTAGTACGGTTAGCCACAAGCACAAAACCGAAAATAACCTTTTTTTTTATATTTTCTTAGAACATAAACCAAAATATGTAAATGTGTATCTGAATGTTATTAAATATAAAAAATATATTCTTTAAAGCCTTTTCGTTTTAAAGTTTTGTTGATTATATAGAAATTACGAATTAAAAAAAATGTGCAACTGTGGCAAATAAGTTACTAAATTTATATAAGTACATTGTAGCCACATAAATTTCTTTGATAAGTTACCTAAGCATTTGACAGGCTTTTCGTTGAATTTTTGACATAAGCTAAAGCTAGCTTATGCACATTATAGTTGGGACGGTCAGACGGACATCACTCAATCGACTTCGCCATGCACAAGAACTCATACTTTATAGAAACAGAAATGGATATTGTAGAAATTTCAAATGGAATGAGAAAGTATTAAAATTGCAAGCAAATATTCTACCAAATTAAAGAAATAATCAACATATTTAAGCACATTTTTTGTAGATATTTTTAAGGACTAATAAAATTTTAAAAATCTTAAAATTTAAATTAAAAAGTGAACTTTTTATAATATTTCCAAAAAAAGTTATGCCCGAGATAACCAACTTTGGAGACCTACCCAGAAGCCCCTTTCACCCTAGGAGGCCAACTGTACGCAGCACCTTTTTAAAACATTTCTGTTTTGTCTCTGCGAAATTTCATTAATATTGTTACGTTTTTCCCTTTTCAGAACAAACGTACGGATTCTTTTGCAAATACCACTGTGGCTCATTATAAATTTTTTATTCTTACTTTATGGCTTTCTCTGGCTATATTTTTTGATCCAATCGGTCTTGTGAACCCTTGGTCTCGTATTTACTAAACATGCGTTATTATTACAAACGCAGCCATCTACGCTATACTACTGTGTTACTCTGGCGAGACATGAACTACTCGATGCCTTATTTAGTAACTTTAACCATCCACAGACATCTCCACTACGCCTTTTATCCAAAACAATCATCTTCTTTATCTAGTAGCCACAACACACGTCTGCCATACACTGTTGTTATGCTGTTACACTTCCCTGCGCTAACCGCTACCATTCTTACTTTTTATTATAAAGGGCTTCTTGGCAATTATCTGTTACTCTTATATTAAATTGGACGTCTTCACTAAATTATCTGCCATGGCTTCACACAATAATTGTCTCTTGCCTCTCGGGAGGTTTGTACTGCTGCTTCTTAATTTTTAATTGCATTATAGCAATTGTTATTTTCCCTTGTACGTATGTCCGAAGGTGGGGCTCGAATCGTGATCTTCTGTTTTACAGCACGCACCTTTATCAACGCAACCATCGAGGTTGCTGACACACCATTATTTGAAGTAACTTTATTCACCACTCTCATACGGAAACAGCAACAGGGGTTGCCAGAAATTATTTTCGTAACAATATATATTTTTTACGACTGCAATTCAATAGTATGTAGTGTAACGTTTGCTTTCTTACTACCGCTCCGTTAAGATCTGGACAATTTCTTTGTTTTACTACACAGGCGCCCTAATAGTCACATCTGATGTTCTAATGTACAGGTGGCTTAACGATACATAATTTATTTTCTATTCAAGACCCCTCAGCAAATTTTGTATTGCTGTTTCCTATCTATTATCCTTTTAACAACTCATTCACCGTGGCTACTTAACAGCAATAACTTTTTCATTAGTCAAGCATCTAATGGGATGTGAACTTCTGATTTGCTTAAATTAACAAGCAGGCAGATAACTGTACCGAGCCAGTGACCGCGGTTGCTCTAGTTGTGTTGGGTATATTTTCCTATATTAAGTTTTACGATACACGACACTAAATAGTGGTGAAAGTTGTTACTCATTCAGCTCTGTTTTTACCAAATATGGGAAAATTTTTGAAATAAAGCGATCAACTCTTTTACTACTCAGTTTCAGAATTTATACACCTTTATAGTTCTTTATTGAATGTATATTTTTAAACATTAACAGCCGTATGCATAACAAAAACTTAGAATGAGTTGAAATGAGTGAAGAAATTGATAATGCTCCCAGTGTGTTTTGCCATACTGCCTGGCACTTAAAATCATTGTAGATTGTTGCCGTGACCCATGACTATATTTAGAGACAATTGTCGGTATTAAATCGTGTAAAGAGTCTTGCAGAGACCTTGCTTAGTTTCGTCACCTATGCTAGCCTTATGCTAGCCTTATGCTAAGTTTTTGTTATGCATACTGCTGTAAAAATTTAAAATTTGATCTTCTTTTATAAGTTCGTTCCCTAACTAATCATTTCTATTCATTCAAAAACATCATTGTTATCATCAAACCAAGTCTTTATATTGTCAATTATTTCCCTTTAATTTAAAATAAAACAAAACAACTTTTTTCAGTCAATTTTGTGTTTTATTTTGCAGTTTAGTGTATTGATGTCAACACAACGACCCAATTTAGATTTTCTTTTTTTTAATGATCAGAATTTCAAATTACAATCGGTGCTATGAAAATTAAAGCGTTTAAAAGAGACACAATGCCAGACAGACAATGAATCTAATACACATAAGAAAAGCAAATAATTAATGGGGATAAAATAGTAGTCAAGTAAAACTACAAATTACTAAGAAAAACAAAGAAATGTGATACAGTGGTAAAGCAAATATAGCAAGATAAGTTCAATTGGTTTTCGATGTTTTTCTTAAATCTGACCTATAATCAAAAAATGTCCTTCTAAGTTTTATTAACGTAATTTAAGTTTTTTCAACAAGCTTTTTTGTTAGTTACTTTTTACAAAAGATATTTTTATAAAAAGTAAGATTTAATAAATGTATCTTTTTGTCACAAATTACATTTTGTTTACCAGCTATTTTTGTAAAAAGGAGTTTTTTCATTGTTCTTTATATGCTTGCTGTCTGTAATTTTAAAAATGTACTATTTGCTAACAGATACTTTTTGTGAAAAAGTACTTTTTGAGAAAAGGTACTTTTTGAGAAAAGGTACTTTTTGAGAAAATGTACTTTTTGTAAAAGGTAGTTTTTGTAAAAGGCACTTTTTGGGAAAAGGTACTTCTTAAAAAAAGGTACTTTTTGAGAAAAGATACTTTTTGAGAAAAGACTCTTTATGTTCAAAGATACTTTTTCTTAAAGAAAATTAAAATAATATGATTATTTTTTACTAGGTTTAAGCAAGCACGTTGTAAAAAATTGTGGTCTGGGAGACTTTTTAAAAAGCTGTTTTCAGTTTATGTGGTCTTTCTTATTTCATTCCCACAACTAAAAGTACTTTCCTGCTCTTTCCATTTCCCTCTTATTAAATATATCGCTATAATTGTGGTTAGTGTGTTAGTTATAGGCCCCAGTCCCTAAACGTGCTGCAACGCTATAACGAAAAGTAAAAATACATAATATTAAAATACTAAAGGGAGACCCATATATTTCTGTTCTGTATAAAGGTTTTTGTTTTAACACTTTTGTTGACTTCTTGTGTTGTTTTTAAATTAAATTAGCAATGAACAACATTTTGGTTCATTTACCTTTCGTTTGCTCCCACTGTAAATATTTCATAAATAGTTTCGCAAATATTTTGTTTTACTGCGTATTATTGCGTGCTTCTCAGACAGTTTGAACAATTTCTGTCTTTTCTTACGCAGCCCTTTCAACGAATTTTAATTTCATGTACGAAAAGCTCTTTTCTCTTAATTTCATTTTGAGTTCATGAAAATCTTTTACAATAATTTTCTTTTTTAAGTTCATGAAAATCTTTTACAATAATTTTCTTTTTGTTTTTTTGTACTATAAATTTTTGTTGTTGTTATGACAATAAAAAGGAAAACAATGTTTTCAAGAAATTCGTTACTTTTTCTATGCATGTTTTAACATTTTAACCATTTGCTGTTTCCCTCTTTAGTCTGTGTTGCTCTGCTTCAGGAATATTTTCTTACTACGAACACAAACATGAATTCATTACATTCTCTGTTCATGTTTTCATTTTTCATTTAAATTGTTCTGTGAGTTTGTCATCATTGTTTGTTTTTCATTTTTAAAATTAAAGACGAAAAATTCATTTTGATTGTCGCTGAAATTCGTTCTATTAAGAGAACTCATTGTAAATGTGTTGTTTATGAGAAAGAAGTAGAAGATTAAAAAGGCGAAATCGAAAAATGACATTGTTGTAATTACAAGCGTGAAAATTAATGAAATGTAGCTAATTTGTTGTAGACAATAATGTTTAAAACAAAATGTTTTTAATTAAACAGTTTAACCAAATTAAGAGGTAAATCACATTCATTTTGCTAATTAGTAGAGTAAAATTACTGTAAACAGAAATTGAAATGACAAAGTGACTTGTTAACAAAAAGATTTTCAAAAATGAGTTTAAAATACAATAAAGTTACTTTACTAAAGGATTTTTAATTCAAAAACTTACGCACATTTTGGTCGTATTTTACTTACTTTAACATACGCACGTACATAACAAACAGTGAATTAACTTTGTAATATCCTGCGTCACTGCAATTGCTTTGATTTATTTACGAAAAGGAAGAACATTTTATGCCACAACCTTCTGGCTGTAGCTAAAGAAAATGACAGTTGTACAAAAAGAGGGTAAAGTGTTCGCTGTCAATAACTGTAAATAATTTTCGATTTTATCATGCATTATCTGGTTTATCACCTTTTTTGCTTTTGGCAAAACCAATACTTTCGCAAAGTTCGTAGTTTTATTTGCCATATATTTCAATTAAACACAAGCACACAGACACATATATACACCAAAAATCTTTTAAATAATGAAATACTTATTTACTAGATTGACAGAAATAGCTTACGGAAGCACTAGGGAAGTACGGAAAGTAGTTGGAAATCTATTGTTTATTACCCCACTTTACAGCTGTTTAAATACAATTTATATTGCTTTTACACGAACGATTTTTCGATTTGAAAAGTAAAAAACAAAAAGAAAAAAGAAAAAAGAAGTAAAAACTTTAAGAAGGTTATATATTTTGAAGCTAAATAAAAAGACAACAACGAGCAAGTAGTTGAAGCTGCAATACGACTTTTATAGTTTCTTTTTTAACATTTTTACTGCAAATTGTATATAAATCCCCCACAGCAGCATCTGTTAAATGGCAAGTAATTGTTATGCATTTTACTTTTTTGCGTTCTGTACTTAAGCGCAAGAAGAATGTTTGTACAGATAAAAAATTACTTTTAGCCAGTTTCGTATATTTATTTATTCTACAAGAAATTAATTGTGTTTTAAAATGAGGAGTGCATCGTTAAAAATATAACCCTTCAACACAAAAAGGTTTAGGCTATAACTTAGTTTGTCATTGTGTTTGTAATTTTTACACTATCCATTTTCGAACCTATAAAGTATATATATTCTGACGTCTTATGCGTAACGAAGTGGACTGAGCAAAGTCCGTCTGTCCGTGCGTGTTAGTGTTAAAACTTGATTTCACAAAAATTTAAATTAACCAATCGATCAGACATGGTGTCGAAAGAGGTGCTCTGGGAAAGCAGCAGATCGGTCAATGTCATTAGACGCAGCGGGCAAAACTCCACGCCTACCTCTAATTTTTCCATCTTATTAAGAACAATGAAGTAAATCCAATGAAAAAAAAACACAAATATATGAGGCGATAGTGGATTACAAAGTAAGAAATAAAAAATTATGTTGAAAAGTTGGAGCTCGCCCAAATTTTCGGGCATCTGAAATTTTTCAAAGTTTTTTAAAATATCAATATGCGTATCAACTAAACTTACATAGATGGTGAAGGGTATATAAGATTCGGCATAGTCGAAAATAGCACTCTTGCTTGTTATTTTATCCACTTGCACTAGATTGTAAGAAAAACTAAACTTGCGGAAGCTGTTTTGGGAAGAAGTTGATGGCTGTGGTTAAAACCAAGCTGTGGCATGGGTTTTTCTTTCTTAACGCTATTTTTTTGCTACAGATTCCGCATATGTTAACCTGTGAGCTTAGATAGCTTTAAGATCAGCTGCGAAATTGCTACTTGTGTATCGCCATGAATACCGAGGCCAGACACTAATATAAATCTACATCGTAATTTAAAGTCACAATGCTAGCCAAGGATTGTCATTTAACGAATTAGTTCCAAACGAATTATTAAATCACCGATTGGACTATTGAGGGTGAAAGCACATTTCGATGGCTATTTCGCTAGCGCTTACTTAACTCTTCAGCAAACTTGTCACATATATTTTATGACAAAAATACTACTGAATAAATACTTCTGTATTTTCACCCCTATACAATCTCTTAGTATCAGAGGTCGCCATCAAGAGATGGTGTTTCAAATAAGAAAGCACATCTTTGATACAAATATATCAATTTTTTATAACGTTAAACTCTGATACTGTTTCACCTTAACAAACATAAAATCAAGGCGTATCAAAACTAGGTGGTCGTGATGATGAATTCATTAATTTTCGCCGAAACCCTAAATGAGAAATATGTATAATTTTTTTATGCGGTGTTTGACATTTAGCGTTTACGGCGAAAATTGATAAATTCGCGACCAGCAGTATTTTTTCGCCGTGCACAAAATCATTTTAATTTAATAATCGAGTAACTGAATATGCGTGTGTTATGAATGCGTGCTTTTATAATTATTAAAATTAAATAGTGTACTTTGTTTGTAAAATGATTTCTTTGAAGAAAGCTAGCAAATGTTTGCGATGTATTTTGCTCTCTTTTTTAAGAGTTTTTTCTGCTTGTATATGCGAGCCCTTCGGGCTTGCTTGGCGATCATTGCTCAGTATGTAATGATATTTTAAATCGCCGCCTCAGTGTATCTGCTTTTGAATAAGAAATTCTAGTGAGCAGCTGTCATTACCTCTTCAGTTTTACGGAGGCTATTTATTTTTCTTTGTGTACTTGTATGTCCTAAAAAGAATTAAGTATTTAGTTCATACTTACAAGCTCGATTATTTTAAAGCTTAATGTTTAAACTGCCATAAAGATTTACGTTTGGATCAAAAAAATTTGGTGTTTATTTTTTCATGGCGTACTCCCTTCAATTATGAAAGAAAGTGCAATAGTATTCGAAACCTGCAAAAGAAAAAAGAAATAAACGTGAAGGAAGCGTAGTGAAATAGAAAGTGCATTAGAGTAATTAGTGTGATGGGGAAGGTGTTCTAAATAGTTACTCTAACAGTCTGTTTTATTTGTTATAGCTGTCCCGATTAGATGCTTTTTGAAAAGTAATTATCCTTAAATTCCAGCTTAATAAAATTTCAAAGCTTCTGGTGACTTAGTTGCCTTGGCAATAAATTATAATTCCGTATTGACCTTTTATAAGCCAAAGAAATCAATATGAGTTTTGAGGACTACGTGTTAATGATATTTTATCTGTTTGGATTTTTGTATGTTAATGTTATTAACTTTAATAAAAAAAAAAAAAAATATGAGCTAAAAAATAAGAAAAAAAAGTAAAAACAGTGCTTTTTCTGTCAATGAATTCTGAATTCCATTAGTTTCTCACAAGCTTTGAGCAAGTTTATAGAAATTATTTCACTTTCCTTATGTAGTTTGAAATAATTTTTGAGCTTGAAGGTCTTTGTTGAAATATATTTTATTTTTCGATATTATATTCGTTATATGAGTGCAATAACAGACATCAAGTTCAACACTAATTTGTATTGTTTGTTTATTTATTGTAACTCATATTATTTCCTGAAGATGCCAACCAGAGGTTGGAGAAATATCGAAAAATAAAATATATTTCAACAAAGTCCTTCAAGCTCAAAAATTATTTAAAACTACATAAGAATTGAAGAAAAATTTCGACGGAACTTAGTGAATATTATATATTTCACTTTCTTCTTTTTAAATTTATCGATTTATGAAACATGCAACTGCTCTGCGTATAATTTTATAAGACACAGGCTAAGTAGCACTTAAACTTTTACTTAAGAATGTATTCTGACCATTTAGATCAATAGGTCCTTAATCAAATTCGTTTTTTATATTCTTCATTTATTTTGTCAATTCTATTTATTATTTTAAAATAGCTTTTGTCAAGCTCAGTAAAGTACGGTTTGGTTTCAGTTTTGACCCCTTCATGTATTTTTAAAGGTATGAAACTTTAGAAAAGTTTCCCCTTTGATTGTTTTATCCAAAATTTTATTCAAAATTCAGTGTGTTACCCCTAAAATTGGCCACCATAGTAATATTGGACCACAGATCCATATTTCTAGCACACGTTCATAAGATAAATCTTATGCTTTGAGTTTATTTTGTGTGTGTTATTATGGATAAGTATTTGGTCTATGTTTAAGAAACTGTGTAGGAACTTTTCGAAATATATTGTTACATAAATAAAATATGGCAACCCGTGTTGATGTTTCCCCATTAGCGTGGTGAATAAATTACTTCCACTAATGGTGTCTTTATAGAATAATACCACAATTAGCTAACAAAAGTTGAGCAACCTCAATTGCTGCGTTGATAGAAGTGCGTGCTGTAAAACAGAAGATCGTGAGTTCGAGCCCACCTACGGATATTCGTACAACGGAAAATAATAACTGTTATAATGCAATTAAAAATTAAGAAGCAGAAGTACAAACCTCCCGGAAAGGGAAGCCATGTGAAGCCATTGCAGATAATTTAGTGGAGACGTCTAATTTAATATAAGAGTAACAGATAAATGTCAAGACGCCCTTTATAATAAAAAGTAAGACCGGTAGCGGTTAGCGCAGGAAAGTGTAACAGCATAACAACAGTGTATGGCAAGCGTGTGTTGTGGCTACTAGATAAAGAGGATGACTGGTTTGGATAAAAGACGTAGTGGAGTTTTATATGGATGGTTAAGGCTACTAAACAGGGCACGAGTAGTTCATGTCTCTCCGGAGTAACACAGTAGTGTAACGTAGATGGCTGCGTTTGCAATAATAACGCATGTTTAGTAAATACGAGACCATGGGATTCACAAGACCAGTAGGATTAAAGGAGTATAGCCGGATAAAGCCACAAAGTAAAGAATACAGAGAAGAATAGTGAGACACAGTGCTATTTGCAATCAAAAGAAACCGTACGTTTGTCTAAAAAGAGAAAAATGTAACAATATTGTTTTTATATGGTCGCACGGATGTCAGATATTTTTATATTTATGCACCATTTGTTGTACGCTCTTAGTCTAAAGGTCTAAGCATTAGTCAGCTTCTACAATATAATTTTTTTGTTTTATAAAAGTAGATTTTATAGCTAAGAGTTAAACAACAGCACACAAATTTTGTTTCTAGTCCCAATGAGTTCATACAAATAAAAAAAAAAAAAAACGTTTAATAGCAACAAAGTAAAGTTTGTGTTAATTGTAGTTGAAACTAATATAAAAAGCCTACCAGACATTTTGGAAATCTTCTAGACGTTTTTACTCGCATTTCAAAATAAGATATAATAAAAAAGGGTATGACATTGCCTAATTAATTGGTGTGTTAGCTGTAGATTTGTGTAGCTGAAAAATGTAATCTAAATAGTATCATAGAGCTAAATAGTTGAAGTGCTATTGAAGTAAAATTATTATTAGTATTTTAATTTTAATTTAATCTTAAACCGACTTAAGAAAAGGAGGAAGTTAGTTAGCAATTCGATTTTAAAAAATTTTTCCTTCATTTCAAAGGTGATGCTTACAGATTGGTCCCGTGTTAAAAACAGTTAATAATTTAAAAAGTTTAAGCGTGTCCCGATACAACATAGATGTTTTTCAAGTGTATTATGAAGTGTAAAGGGCATCACTTTAAAATTACAAAAAAAAAAAAAAACTGCTCATTGCTTTAGCTCCCAATGGCAAAAATGATACAATATATATCTGAAAATTTAAGGGTGACGTAAATAGACATATATGCGCCTATCTTTTAAACCATTTATATGATTGCAAATTGGACAGAATGGCGACTGCTATGATCGTAATAATAACAAGAATAAACAGTCAAAACTACAAATTTAAGGGTGCCCCCATAGTTCATTTAATTTGATGTATATGGCCATTCTTTTAAAAAGTTGTAGACAGAAACCTGTAATTTATTAAGAAATTTTATTGCTAACTCCACTGTAACAAGTATAAAAAATGGAATTAGAAATTAAAGGGTGTTCCAATAGTTAATGTTATTTAATGTATGTGGCCAAATTTTTGAACCCTTATAAAAAGAAAGCTTAAACTTAGGTAGGCTAGCTATATCAACAAGTTTATAATTTGAATTTAAACTTTAAAGGTATTCCTATAATTGATGTAAATTGACTTGTACGTGCCTGTCTTTTGAACCGTTATAGATAAACGCTTGCAAATTGTACAGAATATCGATTGCTATGACCGTTATAATAACAATTATTAATATAAAAAATTATACATTAAAGGGTTCCCCAACAGTTCATTTAATATGATGTATACTGCCATATTTTTGATTAATTGTAGACAGACGCTTGGAATTTGCAAAAAACTTCTATTGCTGAATCCTTTATAACAACAGGTATAAAATTTGTATTTGGAAATTAAAGGGTGGTCCAATTAGATGTGTTCAAATTTTTGAACAGTTTGAGACAGACAGATGAAATCTGTTTTGAAGTCGGTTATTTTTTTTTGCAAGAATTATATAATTAATAGAAAATTTAGTTGTATTTCAAAAGTAACAAACCTAGTCAAGCTTTCCCGTTTTCTTGTTACCAGCTTTTAATGAAAATAGAAAGATTTATTAGCCAAGGAAATTCACTTTTTTTCTATTTTAAATAAAATTTTTGTGATTGTCAGATTGTTACACAAAAGTTAATTTCTGCAGCTTGATAGGAGCTGTATTGAGTTCTAATTAATTTCGAAGAAACTCCAAAATACCAAAAAGTGTACGAGTAGCTTTGTCTTACTTAATGTCGATTAAAAATTAAAAACAGATTTACCTAATGAAGCAAAACTTAGTTCTCAGAAACACATATCAATACAAATAGATACAAATTAAGATTACAGACGCAATTAAAAACATGAATTTGATAAACAATTTCAATTGAAGTGGTAAATGTTAAATAATAAAGAAAAAAGTTTTGCCTTTAGCTTTTGGTAACTTCCCCTAAATGAACACTTTAGAAAAGAAGTTAATATTGCATTAGTAAACATTTCATTATACGCTGTTAATGACTTGAAACTGCAAAAACAACAACAACAACAACAGTAGCAATAAAAAAGGAAGGAAGCGAAGACGGATGATTTTTGTGTTAAATAGGCTCATGTGGGTGACTTAATTAGTGATTCACAGTAAAAATATACTGATGTTGTTAAATAAACTTTTTTCCCATTTGTATTTTCATCAACTCGTTTTAAAGCCATAAACTATTTTACATGTTATTTCTTTTTGCCAACTAATTTGTACAGAGCTTTTTTCTTGACTGTGTTGCTCTCGAATCGTGACTAACAAACTCGTCACGTCCTTAGCAAACCGACCTCAATGAATACACCATTTACAACCTATTTACTGTTCAGTACATGTCTTAATTTTGTAGAACCTAATTGCAAACTGATTAAGTCCATATAACAATGGTTATGGGAATAATAACTAAAATGTAAACAACTTTTTAATTTTTTTTCAAAAATATTTAAAATGAACTGAACTTAAAAAAATATTAGAAAAAATGTTGTTAATTTAACTTTGACAAAAGATTTTTGAAAGTGGAGTTAATCAGTTTTGAAGTTAAACGTTATCAGTATATTTCGGAATGTATCTGTGAGCATGTTTGTGCTCAGTTTTAACTGTGTAAGAATGTTCAAATTGTAAAATGAAGATTCAACTGCCAACAATCAGCCAAACTCTTTTCAAAGTTTATTGTGCAAATTTTAGCAGTTGCTTGGGGTGAAAAAAAGTAGTGTTGTCATTTTTTGCAGTCAATGTTTTTTATTCCAGCTCAGTTTTATTTGTTTTTGCCATATTGAAACTTTATATTTCATTCGTTTTCTGTTGGCTCAAATAATTATCCTGCGCAATGTTAAGGCAATCAATTTTATGGCAACGTAAATTGCTTGCAGTTTCTGCAACATGTTCATCTTATTTTTTTTTCCTTTCAATTTACATCGTCTTAGGCAGTGCCATTGGTGGTAAAATTTTTATGTTCCTATTTATGTTGATCATGATAATAAGATAATTATTGTGTGAGTAAATATTAATGTAAAAGTTGGCTGTCTCGCTATTGTTTCTATTGAAGATAAAAATATATTGAATTTTGACATTTTACGGCAATTTTACACAATTGATTTTTTTTTATTTTTATTTTGGCACAATTCATAGGAACATTTCAGAATATAAAGAAAATTTCCTTAATTTTGTTAAAGACTGGTAAATTTGTTAACAATAAAGCTTTTATGTGCATTAAGTTTCGTTGTTAACAGCGACAATTACTGACTATGTTTCTTTTCATAGAAGGAAAATAAACATTAAAGGTGTCTACAAATATGTTTTAATGGTTTTTTTTTGTTCTTAAAAAAAGTCCATAAATTTTTTTTTAATAAATTATCATTAAGTTTTTCTTGAACCATTTTAATTCATTAATACGAAAATTTATTATTTCGAATATTTTTTGCGTAATTCTACATTAATTGTGTTAAATTTTTTAAAAAATAAAATTTCCATTAAATTCTCATGAAATATTTATTTTTTAAAACTAAAAATATAATTATATTCATGTGGCTGTTTCATTGCTGCTTACCAGTGGATTCTACCAACATTTTGTATAGAAAATTCAAAAGTTTTATATCTCAAGCTAATTTGATTAAATCAAAACTATATTCAACCAACGGAGCAAAAAAAAAAAAAAAATTCTAAATTCTTCTTTACAAAAACGCAGTGGGTAACTAATTTTGTTATTTTTTAATTATCTTCAAAAAAGGAGGTTGTCTATTCGTCTGAATGTTGCTTTTGTTTATCAGAACCGATTTTGAAAATTTTTTTTCTCTATTTGAAAGGTTATGTTTACAGATTGGCACTGTTAAAAAAGAGTTCATAATTTTAAAAATAAGAGTGTCACCATATAACATACATAGTTTATGCGTGTATTATGAAAAGCAAAGGCCGCCAACTTAAAATAAAAAAAAATAATACAAGCAACGAATTTTTGTCGCGAATATTCGTAGTAACATTTGTGTATATGAAAATGAACACAGTCATGACTTCGGACGAAATTCGTCATACGCGGCGAACTTTGCAATAATATTATTTCCATTTCTTACGCCGGCGAACGACGAACAAATCAGTAAAATGTGACCATGTTTTACTTTATTTTCGAAGTATTTTAGTAAATAAAGTGATTTTATTTAAAAAATTTATGTATTTTTATTTTGCAGCATTTATAATACGTGAAGATATTATTAGTTAAATATACAAATAGTTTTAATTGTGTTTTTTGTTAATGTTTAACTTTTTAAATATTCACTCTTATTCTGTTTGGCGTCGTCAACATCGTAGTCAATTTTGAGACAACATCAACTTAACACAACATCAATACTAATTTGGTATTCCCTAATAAACTAATGACGACGTTGACTGTTTATCGATTATAAAAAAAAAATAAAACACACATATCTAATATTTGAGTCAGTTGATTCAATTTGTTTTCTATTGTGTGAAGTATGTGTTGTGGAATGTTCAAATATTGTAAAAAATAAAATACCTATAAACCATAAGATAACCAAAACTATTACAAACAATTAAAATAAATAGTCTAAGGGCTATTATTACAACTTGTTTTAGTTAAGGGTAGGATTTTGTCTGCTGATAAATAGCTTTGTATTATTACAACTTCCAATTTTTATTGCTATTATTATTAATAATAATAATATTAAATGGATAAAAAATAATAACAAGTAAAGTTTTTATAATGGAAATCCATTTATAGGTCCGACAAAATCTTGCCTTTACTTTGCCTTTCTTCCATTGGGATGGATTCTACCATCTTCCACTAAATTTTCAAATTGGCAGAAGATGGTAATTTTAGTTTTTTCCATTTCTTTTTGTTATTTTAAATATTGCTGTATAATTTTTCATGTTTTTAAAATTTTCCTTTGCACACAACACAACGCAACATCACAAATGGCGACGACAAGCTAAACGGCAACATCAACATCAATCGCTCTAAGAAAATACCAAACATATGGCGACAGTCATCGATTAATGACAATATTGACAACGGGAATACCGATTTACAACAAACGAAGAAAAACGATGTCGTTTTGTGTTGACGTCGCCAAACAGAATATGGGTGATTATTTTTTTATGGTCACCTTAGCAGCTCACAAAAGTAAACAACATTAAAAATTATAACAGCTGTTATGTTCCTACCAATAAATTGGACAGAATTTGGACTATTATGATTGTCATAACAACATGTTTAATAATTCAAAATCATAAATTGAAGGGTGCCCCAATAGGTGATTTAATTTGATGTATATGACCATCCTTTTGGACAGTTGTAGAGAGACAGTTGAAATTTACAAAGGACCTGTAGTGGTAAGTGTGCTATAATAACATTTGGATTTGAAAATTAAAGAGTGTCCCAGTCATAGGCAGAATGTTAAAAATAACATAGAACCTGTATTATTAAACCTGCTACAACAGCAAGGTTGTCCCTATAGTTGGGGTAAATTGATGTATATGGCCAAACTGTTAAACAGTGTTAGACAGAAGGTTGAAATTTTATAAAGAAACTGCAGTGTTAAGTCAGCTATAAAACGGGCATAACATTTGAACAGATAGCTGAAATCTGTTTTGAAGTCGGTTTTTTTGCAAGAATTGTTTTACTCAATGGTTACTGCGTTTTTATATACAATAGGGTCCAACAGCTTGTGCAAACTAACCTACATTTTAAAAGCATACGAAATGATTATTCTATATAAAGTACCTATTGATACGTTTTTGAAGGTACAAAATATTAACTGGGTATATCTAATGAAAAATGTGTTGTAGCCTTGTGTTTGCTATATTAAGTAGTTTCTGATAGGAAAGGATTCATGTAGTTTAAGGGAATTTACACAAGCAGATAATTCTTTGGGTAATAATATATGTTCACATCGGAAAAAAAGCTAATCATTTGCCTTTCACTTGGCCCTAAAACCGAACGAAATTTTATGCTAATAAAAGAAATAATCAATGGTTTCGATTTATTCTACGTAAAATAAGTATTCTATTTGACTCTTTGTTAATGCTGTAGTGATGGTTCATAAGTTGACTACTGATCATTTGATTGGTTTGAGGAGTTGGGATCATTTTCCAGATGTAATCAATTTTACAAAATTTTTTTGATAAATTTTTCCTTACTGGTAAATTCATAGCGTCTCCTTCGCTTTGAGACACTGTTACTGAAGCGTAGTGAAAAACTTAAATTAAAATATATTAAACAACGGAAATTTTTTTAATTATATTAATTAATTTTCAAAAAATCTTTTTTTGTGCTATTTTCCCGATTTATTATTTAAATCACCGATATTGATTATTGAGGGTCAAAGCACGTCTCGATGGCCATTTCGTTATCGCTTACTTAACTCGTCAGGAGACTGACAAATATTTTAAATAAACTAAAGATTTTTGTCAAAACAATAAAGCAAAGACAAAAATCAAAGTTTAAGCAAAAACAACAATAACCAAATGTAATTCTATTTTTCTTTCTCTGCTGTATAAGGCAGACTTTTTTTCTGCTCTTTTATGCAGTTGAAAGAGGATGAAAAATAAAAAATCACAAAACACTACGATAATTTATTTTATGCACGGGCACTTTATAATCAATATTGGTGATTTAATTAATTAATCGGGAAGATAGCACAAAAAATAATTATTCTATTTTTACTTTAATGTAAAACCATATAAAGATTAATGTTTAACTTGAATTTTAATGTTGCTTTTTATATTCTTTTTCCTTTATAAAGTTAATGTTGATACGAAAAACTCTGAGAATTAAAAATTTTTTCAACATTTCTATTTTTTACTAAAATTCAAACCAATATCATTGTAAGACTACTATGAAATGAAGACTTTCAAAAAAATATCGAAATACTTTTATCTAAGATTTTGTTTCAATATATTAAAATTTATCAACATTTCAATTCAAATAAAAAATAAAATACATCAATTTCCACTTTAAATTTTTCTTATTTGTTTAACAAGAACAAAAAATTAAACACATAAAATTGTGAACAACGATAGCTAGAAGAATATTTCGATATATCTCATATTCAAAACTAGAAAATGTTGGACACAAACAAAAAACACAATGAAAAATGTTTAATGTGAAATACAAAAAAAAAAAAAAAAAAAACAAAAAAACAAAAATTAAACATCACCAATTAGTGTCAAATTTTTTTGTAGCTTTTTTGTTGTTGTGTCAACAGAAGTTTTTAATAAAGACAGGAAAATAAATTGTTAGAGATATAATTAACAAAATGTATATAGAAAATTCATTTTCATTAAAGATTAACTAAAAATGCTGGTTACTATAAAGGTGCTATAAGTTGAATTAATATTATAAACAAATTTTGGTAATCAAATCTTTTTTTAAATCAAAATTAAATTACAGTTAGTTTGTTTTTGATTTTGAATTCCCTTTATTTGGTTTAATTTTTCTGTTATTTGCTTTATGCAATGATACTTTTATTAAAAAAAAAAACTAAATTTAGCATTAAAGCAGGATTTAAATTGAATACAATTCCTTTAAATAATAAAGAAATAGTGTGTAAATTTAATTTTGTCATTTTTCATTAGATAAGCTTAATAACAAGAGGAAGACGAAAAAATAGAATTTAGATGTCATCAGTTAACTGCTTCCACCCGTAACATAAATCTAATAAACAATTTTTAATTCGAATCTGTATGATTCAGTCAATAATTAAATAGAGTTATTTATATTAACGAGAGTAAGTAAGGAATTTTGAAGGTATAGAAAAAAGTTGAGGTTGAACTGAAGATGATAGTTATAGTTTCATTGAAAGTAACAAGAAAATCATGGTGCTGTTATTGTCTTGCCTTCATAACAAGAGTCAAGCTAAAATATGACGTAACTCGTTTATTGTTGGGATAAATCTAAGCTGATGGAATACATTAAGCAGCCAAAGGCAAACTGAAATAAATTTACAATCAAATATAATTTCTGGGTTCTTAATCATCTGTTGATAGCATAAGAGCAAACTGAACATCTTATATTAACTAACAATATTGTATGATCATGAAAGCTACATTATTTTTAAATACATTTTTGGTTAGAACTTAAGTAAAAAATATACTGCATAAAACCCTCCTTTAAACAAAAAGAGGAAGAACATGAAGAGTTTAATGTGCTTGATAAAAATCAGCTTTCAGTTTTTTCTATCACGTATGGATTTTTTAAGGGGCGTGACCAAAATTTCACTCCTATTAAAGCGTCACCCTACAATTCGAGAACGGTTTATGAGCATTGAAGTGAAATTGTTATTAGTAATGGGAATCAAATTGTAATGAAGTGGTTTAATTAGTAATCACAATAAAAAAAAATAATTAATAAAAAAATCATGACTTAGTTCTCAAGCGAACTAACACCGTACGAAACAGCAATAGTACTTACTTACAGCAAAAGGAGTGTGCTTACCTCAGTCTTTCTGAGAATGTTAAAGTATGTAGATTTCACGATTTTAAAAAATAATTGTAATGTTAAAAATACGTAAGCATTATTTATCCTTCAATGCTAATGTGTTTGACATTTAATTAGTCCATCTTATTTAATACACCCATCTATGCATACAAACATTTTTTTTGTTCTTCTGAAATAATATTTTTATACTCTTACCCACATAAAGTGGTAAAATGGTATATCTAAGTTTGTCATTCCATTTGAAATTTCTACAATATCCATTTCCGATCCTATAAAGTCTATATATTTTGAGTTCTTATTCATAGTGAAGTCGATTGAGCGATGTCCATCTATGTTAGTGTTGAAATCAACTTTGACAGGGCACTCAATGGCTAGAGAATATTTAAATACGCTAATCGGTCAGACATAGTTTCGAAAACTTTGCTATTGAAAATCAGCAAGATCGGTCCATGTCCTTCGAGGCAGCGGGCATTTCATTTAGAATCAATAAAAAAAAACAAATATATGGGGCCATAGAGAATTAATAATAAGAAGGAAATATTAAATGAAAAAAATTCCGCTTGCCCATATTTTACGAGTTACGGACCTGTGAAATTTGCAAATTGTTAAATAAATCATTATGGGTATCATTTTAAGGCTTACAAAGACATCTTTAAGGAAATACTAAAATTTTTTAAAAATACTTAACCCATTGGAGCCAATGAAATTTTTACATAACATTATACACAGTGCTTAACTTTTTTTTTATTAATTATTTTTGATTAGTTGACATGTATAATTAATTTTCTTTTCTTTTTTTTAAGCACTAGGTCAGTTGTTAAAATAAAAACAGTGTTAGTTATTTTTTAAATATGTTGCCACACTATTAGGTGGCATTTTCAAGAAACAGGAAACAAACAATGGTGTGCCGAAATATTAAAAAAATAAAATTTTATAAACAATATTATATAATTTTTCAAAAATTCTTTTGTTCGTGCTATTTTCCCGATTTATTATTTAAATCGCCGATATTGATTATTGAGGGTTAAAGCACGTCTTGATGTATAAGGCAGAATTTTTTCGGCCCTTTTAATTAATATCGGCGATTTAAATGATAAATCGGGAAAATAGCACGAAAAAAAGAATTTTTGAAAATTAATATAATTAAAATAAAAATCCCGTTTTTTAAAATAATTTAATATTTGCATAGTGCCCATGCATAAAATAAATTATCGTAGTGTTTTGTGATTTTTTATTTTTCATCCTCTTTCTACTGTATAAAAGATCCGAAGAAAATTCTGCCTTATACAGCAGAGAAAGAAAAATAGAATTACTATTGTTTATTCTTGTTTTTGCTTAAACTTTGATTTTTGTCTTTGCTTTATTGTTTGGACAAAAATCTTTAGTTTATTTAAAATGTTTGTCAGAAGTTTCCTGAAGAGTTAAGTAAGCGATAACGAAATGGCCATCGAGACGTGCTTTGACCCTCAATAATCAATATCGGTGATTTAAATAATAAATCGGGAAAATAGCAGGAAAAAAAGAATTTATGACAATTAATATAATTAAAATAAAAATCCCGTTGTTTAAAATAAACAATATTTTTATTTTAAAAACTGAGCTGCTGACCTGAACTGAACTGAACTACTTAAAAAATTAGAAAAGACATTTTTTTCTTATTTTTTAATTTTCTGTAACCCCAATATTTGTCTGAGTGATTGGAGTTACTTTAACTAAACTGAATTTACATTAATTGTGAAGGGTATATAAGATTCGGTGTAGCCGCATATGACACTTTTACTTGTTATATGTATAAATGACAAAAGGAAAAAACGTAAACATTAAAAAATTTAATAGCAGTAAGAAGGGATAATATCATTTTAACAGTTAAAAATATTTTGCTCATATTTTCTTAAAAAACCTTCTAAAAATATTTCAAATAATTTAATTTACATACAATTTTTGAAATAAACAACAATTGACTACTTTGCCTTATCTACCTGCAAAAACTAAAAAAATTCCATTCTCTAATATTAAAAGTTCTGTAACTAAAAGAAGATAAACGCATTAACGAGAGTGTCAAAGTGTATGTAGTAAAACCACTATTGATAGGTGAGTTGTTTGCCTTTTAATAAGTGTTAAATTTTCAAAATTATAAAAAAAGTTATTGAAAGTTTGTCGACCTATTTTCATCCCTACACTTGATTAAGACATAAAATATTTTTAACACATAAAAGGAAAATTTTTTTTGCTGTGAATAAAATGTTTTCCTTTAGTTTTCTTTCATTTTGCATATTTTTTTGCCTCTTTGCAGTTTCATGTTTATTTTATTTTACAATAGCCAAGTTGTACAAAAGTTTAGTTGGTTTTGATAGTTGTTGGCTTGAATGGTTATTACGATGGTGTTTAAACTAAGTTTCTTATGGAAAAAGTTATGAATATATTTAAAGTTAAGTAAAAAGTGAAACTAGGATAAAAATAAAAACAATAAAATGGGGGGAAAAATAGAAATAATACTATTTGCAAGTAAAATGATTTGAAAACCACACTGACGTTAATAGTTTGAGAAATATTGAGCGCATCTTACAAAATGAGAAAGTTTAAAACAACAGAAATAACGTCTGCAGTAATAACAACAATTGTTGTAAAAAAAACATTCCATTTGCAATGTACACGCGAAATAGATACAATAAAGTTAGAAAAAAAAACGAAAAAATTAAATTAAATCTGTGCTCAATATCAATATCGCTAAATTCATTTAGTTAGACATTCTCACACAGCTACTTTCACAATTACTTGTACTTTTTATGTTTTTGCCGTTGCCTCGAGTTTTATTTTACAACAAAATTAAAAGTCATGTTTTTGAAAAGTTGATTATGAAAGCAAAGGATCAAGGAAATGTGAAGTGAATATATGGAGGCTCAAAGCTGTGATATTAATTTTTATAGAAACTGCAGAAGAAATTTAATTTAAAATAATGGTTTAAAGTTTTCAAGGTATTGAATTAATTAAAGTTTAAGCAAAGCAATTGACTTCTGTTATAATGTTTGTTATATTTAAATATAATTTATCTTTTACATTTAGTTTATTAAAAATTAATTTTTATTTTATTCAGCTTAATTGCAATTCGCATTGTTGAAGAAAATAATGAGGTGGCAGTAAAAATAAATTTAGAAATTTTTTATTTTTATTGAAAAATTGCAATCAGTTAGATGTTACTGGTGAAGTATTTTCAATTTTATTATAAGTAAAAATTTAGTGGTTACAAATTTACCAAGGCAATAAAAACTATTTGCCTGCAAATGTTTATTAACCTTGAAAATAATAACACTTCTTATAGATGATTTGTTAATATATATTTTTTTTACTGGCAATGCAAATAAAATTTTAGTAAAAGTGATTGCTAATAAAAATTTAATTGCAGTATCAGTAAAATTTAATAATTACAGAATTTTTCTCAGTAATCAATAAACTTTAGTTTTAATGCAAACTAAATTTCATTATCAGTAAAAATTTACTGGTTACTGCATTTCTGAATGCAGTTAAAATATAATGCAGTTTGCCAAATTCGCATTATATAAAATTACTTTTAAAGAAAAAAAAAACAGTGTGGCGATTATCAGCTTATTTTCCTGTCTGTGCCATAAAGAAAATAATAATTTCAAAGAAAAGAGTTTTTAATCAAAAATGTTTTTTTATATTAAACAAATTATCCATATCCCTGTGTTCCATATAAAATGCAACATATGACAAAATTATTGAACCATACATATTATTCACTTCAAGTTTTACAAGAAACAAAAAAAAAAAAAAACAATTAAGGGCTGTGCTCGGTTGTGGCAATTCATTGCTACCCTTCACCAAAGAATTGGTATTTTTTTTGCGAAAGTGTGCTTTCTTTCAATTTTAAATTGTTGAGAGTTTTTGGTTTTGTTTTGTGCATATTCGGTTTTGAATGAAATTTTAAAGTTTTTAGTGCAAGTTTTTTTTTGGAAAAATTAAAATTTTTGATGTTGATATGCTCTCTCCACAGTAATACATTACATTTGTAACCGACTTCCAAAAAAAAGGTTATCAATTCGTCTGAATGTTGCATTTTTATAATGTTTGTGCCTGCAGAACTCAGTCATTTCTGAAACGATTTTGTTAATTTTTTTGTAATTTAATAGATTATGCTTACATATTAGTCCCATTTTAGAAACAGTTCATAATCTTAAAAATTAAAGGGTGCCCCCATAAGTGACGTGATTTGACCTTTAAGGGCCTATCTTTTGAACCATTTTAGACAAACGCTTAAAAATTCGACAGAATGTCGATTACTGTAAACCGTATAATGACATTGAGCATTAATATTTTAAATTATAAATTATAGGGTGCCCTAATAGTTCATTTAATTGTATGTATATGCCCATACTTTTGAAATGTTGTAGAGAGACGCTGGAAATTTACAACGAACCTACATACCTAACTCCGCTATAATAACAATAAGAATAAAATTTGGATTTAGAAATAAAAGGGTGTCCCAATAGTTGATGTTATTTGATGTATGTGAACTAACTTTTAAACCATTACAGAAAGACAGCTGAAACAGACAAACAGCTGAAGTCCGCTATAACAACAATTTGGATTTAGAAATTAAAGGGTGATGTCTAAATTAATGTAGTTTGGCCTATATGGCCGTATCTTTTGAACCGTTATATACAAACACTTGAAAATTGGCCACAATGTCCACTACTTTGTTTGGTTTGTGGCTATACTCTTGAACCGTTATAGACCGACAGATAAAATCTGCTTTGAAGTCGGGGGGTTTTTTTTAGAAAAATGTTATGGGATATTAGCAAAATATAGGAAATTAATTTTCTTATGTTTGGTGAAATTTTAATGAAAATAAGTATTTTGGTGAAATTTTAATTCTTTTAGTGTGAAAATAATATTTTTGTAAAATGTTGGCAAAAATATATTATTTTACCTGCTTATTTATAATTTTTATTTTAAATGAAAATTCGGTTTAAATAAAACATTGAAAAAAAAAACAGTTGTGGAAAAAGCACAATTATATCTCAAATAGAGGAGGTCGTCGTTTTTTAACATAATTCCTCCATTTGCGTATGTAGCTCATCTGGGCACGTGTCAAAACTGATATTAAACCTGATTGCATACTGACGGACATACAGACGGACATCGTTAAATCGACTTCTCTATGTAAAAGGATCTAAAATAAATATACGTTATGGGGTCCGAAGTGTACATTGTAGAAAATTCAAACTCAAACTCAAATTCAAGATGGCCCTATCCATATCATGTGGTGCATAAAAAAACATAATGAACTGCATCATTAGATTTTCGATATCGTTAAAAATGGTTCCATCTCAAATGCAGTTAAGTTTGGGATCAGTAAGTTTTTAACTCTTAATTTTAAGTTAATTTCACTTAACAAAGATAGTTTTTAGATTGTGATTTTGATTATAATCATATTATTACATTAAGAAATGTAAATAGGTAAATAATTATAAACCAAAAAATTTTGAAAAAAAAATCTTAAAGGGCTTTCAGAAATCGACTGCGAAGCGGAACGTTTTTGTTTCGAAATGACCTGAGGAAACATTTTTCGGTTTCAGCACAACATCGGCTACAGCGTGGTGATAGGGCCTTATTTTGGTTGTAACCCTACTCTACATGTTTTTAAAACTTGGTCATAGAGAAAAGACATACTTCATTTACGGATCAACCAGAAATTTGAAACATAATTTTTACCTAGAAGGTGAAATGCCTGATTGAAAAGACGGGATCTTCAGGAAAGAAAAGGATCGAAAAAAGCGAATTGTTATTATATTAAACCCAATACGTGATGCTACTTGTGTTTTTTTTTATTTATGTCTGTCATTATAATTATAATTTTAATTTTATGAATTGTTTTTGCAGGGTTTGTCTTGGAACTAGAGGTTAAACAAAGCCCAAAGATAAGTTAGTAGTCATCTAACTCAAAATTATTGCAATAGACATTTATATTTATGCATAAAATCATATGTATAATCGTGCACATGTATATTCGTATATTACTTAAGTGCATCGGTTTAAATAATCTGCAATATATTTCAGAGTCCAGAAAAAAAAAAATCCCAAATACCAACTTGGGAAAAGTGAAATTGCAGTGGAAATAGCAAAACACCAAAATTGTAAAGTGGCACATTATAAATTCCCTATTTTTATAACTATGTGACTCTGACTGCTGTACTTGATCTTATGTTCGCTTTGCTGCTGTGTTACTCTGGACAATAACTACTGAATGTCTTGGTTAGTAAAGTAAACCATCCACAGATCAAACACGCTGCACATTCAGGCCAGTCATCCCCTTTTATCCAATGGACATACACTGTGTTTATGCTGTTGCTTCCACCCCTTACGCTAAAAGCTAGAGCTCTTACTCTTATTAAAAAAATGTCTTGAATATTACCTGCAACTCTTATATTAAAAACATGCCTTTACTAACTTATCTGCCTCCTTTGTGGCAGGATTGTATCGCTGTATCTCATTTTTTACAATTATTACTTTTTCCTTTGCATATATGTCACTCATGAACTTCACGATCTTTTGACAGAACCAAGCACACACTTCTACCGTGCAGCCATTGAGGTTGATCGATCTTTGTTAGCTAATGTGGTATTATTCTATACATACACCAGTGATGGAAGTAACTTGTTCAGCTCTAACAACACCCACCACATGGATACAACAACACTCCTGTTGTTTTTCAAATACGAGGGCTGCTATATATATTTATGGCCTAGCAACACTGAGTGCTGCCAAGTACACTCTGACATTTCCATTGGAAAGTTTGTTATTTTTAAGCATAATCGTTCTCAAAACGTTTTGACGTACGACCATTATTTGTGTTGTTAACATTGACTTGAAAAAAATAATATAGAAAAAAAATGGAATTAACTCGTGAACATTTTCGTACCATCATTTTTCACAACTTTCGACGTGGATTATCACGACAAGAGTGCTTTGATGAACTTAAATCTTTGTATGGCGATGAAGCACCATCCTATAGCACTGTGAAAAATTGGTATAATGAATTTAATCGTGGCTGAAGCTCGCTCAAAGACGAATTCCGTGAAGGTCGTCCAAAAACGGCTGTTGTGCCAGAGAACATTGATGCCGTGCGTGAACTCATAATGCAAGATCGACATGCGACATACCGAGAGATAGAGACATCCTGGGACATTTCTTCCACCAGCATTCATTCGATACTGCATGAACACCTGGCCGTAAAAAATGTTTGTTCTCGTTCGACCCCGCACAATTTGAAAGTCGCTCAAAAAAAGGGTCGTGTCGATTGGTGCAAAGAAATGTTGCAAAAATATGATTACGGTGCTTCAAAAGACGTTTATAAGATCGTCACAGGTGACGAATCATGGATCTATGCGTATGAGCCCGAAACGAAATAACAATCGACCGTGTGTGTCTTTAAAGACGAGCAAAATGGTCGCCTGTTTCTTCAGCAAAACTGGTCATGTGACGACTGTTCCGCCTGAGAAATGTAGGACGGTCACTTCTGAGTGGTACACTACAATTTGTTTGCCTGAAGTCATCGGAGAAATTCGAAAAACCAACAAGAGAAGACGAATAATTGTTCACCATGACAATGCCAGCTCTCACACATCGGCTCAAATCAGAGCGTTTTTGACCGGCCAAAACGTCGATTTAATGGGTCATCCGCCGTACAGCCCTGACTTGGCACCTAATGACTTATTCTTGTTTCCGCACATCAAGAAAAAAATGCGTGGTCAACGATTTTCGTCGCCAGAAGAAACTGTTGAAGTGTTCAAAAACCATGTTTTAGAGGTGTCTCAATCGGAGTGGAAAAAGTCCTTCGACAACTGGTTTGAGCGCATGCAAAAGTGTATAAATCATGCTGGAGAATACTTTGAAAAACAGTAATAATTTTTGATTATAAATATTCGCATTTTCACTATTAGGCCAGAAATATATAGAGCAACCCTCGTATGTACGGGTTAAAAAGTTTAATCGTTTAAACAAAATTTTATTAATATAGTATTTTTTTTCGCTACTCCTATGTGTAGCATCATCAAATAAATATTTGTTTTACGTGATGATGCTACACAAAGGAGTAGCGAAATATTAAACAAATAAAAAATAAAAATACCTTGTGCTTGAAAAATAAATTAAAATATAACAATATTTTATTTTACATCATCAAAAATAAGTAACAACTATTCAATTTACCATTAAATATTGATTTTTGTTTTCTTTTCAGTTTTTCTACTTTAAAAGTTTATTACAATCAATCAGCAAAAATCAATGGAATTTAGGTCAGTATTTCTAAATAATTGTTATTTTATAGTGTTCACTGCATTTGTTACAGCATGTTGGCTTGGCTGTGTGATAATGAATGAAAAAAAAAATATTGCTTGTTTTTCACTTAATAACTTATTTATTATAAATTCGATGTATGCTTTGGTTTACGAAGCACGAGTTTTGAAATTTATTTTAATTATGTGTTGGAGCTTTAGAATTTATACGTGCTTATTATTAATTGAATTTAAGTGTGTTTTTTTTTGTTGTTTTTAATGAAATTTACCTGATTAGATTTTTATTATACGCTTTTGTAAATGCAACCCTTTTGTTATGTGTGGCAAGTATATCCATTCGTAAATTAATACTTTTTTATAATGATGTTGAAAAGTATTCAAATTCATATGTTTTACATTTGGCCAGTTGAAGAGCAAGGACGTAGTTAAAAATGAATTGAAATGGATTTTGAATTAAAACTCGTGAATTTTAAAATGAATTCCTCTTGATTCTTATGGAGTTATATAAAAAGCCATGAGTATTTAGAAAAAAAAAGACATGCAAACGTCTGATATTATGAATTAAAAAAGAAAATCATTCTTTGAAGCCGCAGTACAAAAGTTTGGTGAAGGCGTCTCTCTGTGAAAAATACAGCTGAAGTAGTAAAGGCGATTGTAAAACGAGGCAATTGTGGTCTAATGGACGGTTTCTGTAGTGCAAGCGAGCGATTCGTCTAAAAAAATTGTATACGAATCACTCAAAAATTGAGTATTTTTCATATAAATTTTCTAGACGAATCGCTCGCTTGTAATACAGAAACCCCACATAAATGTAAACGCGTAACAGTTTTTAGTGAGGAGCGCAACAATTTAATAACGGTGTTTGTCAGTAAGGGCTGAGTTGGTTCAAGAAGTGCCTAAGTGGTAAAACAAGACGTGGTGCCGGTTTTGAGATATATTTCCAGCCCTATCTAGGTATAGATATACTATAGAAGCTGTTGATCCTTGTTTAAGCTTCGTTGCTTAATTGGACAAGACTCAACTTACGAGGACTAAATTTCGTTTACTTTTTCTTTGGTTCGCTTATTTACAGACAAGTGTCGTCGCCTACCAGTCCATCTAGTAGTCTTCCTGACCCTCTCTTTCACATCAACATTTCACGCATTACATGCACTTAGGTTTGCATTTGAGTGCAGGTTCTGTATATTTGACGGATAGGTTCTTAAAGATTGATTATCTATCTCTTGCAAGGTGTCGTTTTCTGACCCCTTATTAACAACCCATCAACCATTTCTGTGACTTCAATTGTTAATTTCGCTAAAAAAAGAAAACATTAAAAGATCCTTGTAAAAGGATTTATCAAAAAATTAAAAAAATCATTTTAGAATAAGGATGAAAATATTGTATATATATAAAAATTAACTTATTTTCCACGAAATAAAATAAAATAACGACGGTGGTCCTAAACTACACTAGGGTCCAAAAATATTCTGCGGGCATTTATAACTAAAAGCAGTTGTTTTCAATTGTTACAGAAAACTTATTCTTTAGTTCACTTTTGGTTATAAATCAAATTAATAATTTTTGAACTTTAGCCAATGAGTTTAGTTTTTGAAATCATTTTTATATTAGTTTTTTCCGTAACTTGGTTCTAAGGTCACTATCCATTTTTTAGTATGTTGGTGACAGAGTGACAGTTAAGGAAGTCGCTTAAGGATTATATAGCCAGGAGTTCATTAAAATTACTTTTTATCAATAAACCTTTATTCCAAAGCACTTTTCTGAAGCACATTTTTTCTTAATGTGCAGCATAATAAATGCCTTAATTATAATTTCATTTTGTGTTAAGTGTTTTTCATTGTGATAAAATTTGCATTTTCCCAATAACAAACCTCCTACTCATTTTATACAAAGCAACGCCATCTGGTGTATAAAACTAACGAAAAAACATAATACAATAATACCACCAACAACGACAGCCTCATAATCATAATGACAAGTGTGAACATTCTCATAATCACTGACCAAATAATAATAAATAAATAGAGAAGCAAAAGCTGGAAATTTTTAAAATTTAAACAGATTAAAATTACAACAATTTGGGTGGACATACATGCATAGACAAATTACTCATGCACGTAAAAATGAATACAGCACGGTAACCAAGAGTGCCAGATGATTTTGATAAGAAATCGGCATATTTACTAAAACAAAGTCGACTTTATCGGCAATTCCTTAGACCATCCTACCCACCATAAACTCGGAGCACTTAGACATATGATTCACAGACTTTGGATTGTCCTACTTGCTTTCGATAAATTTAACATAGAACTCGACACAACTTGCACTTTAGCTAAAAATATTGGTTACAACTGCACTACCATTGGCAAACTATTCAGACAATACAACTCCGAAAACAAGATGAAAAAAGACAAAGAAACAATCGATACAACACGACGATACATCTTTACTTACACAGGACCAGAAATATATAGGTTAACTAACCTTTTTTTGAAAGAACGCTTACAGGCAACATCGGAAACGAGCAACACTCTACAAAACAATCTCTAGACATGAACAGAAACAAATGATAAATTTAGTACCAGCGGAGTAAACAGACTTACTTGCACCAGCAACCATACATACACAGGAGAAACTGGACGAACACTAAAAACATGGTTCACAGAACACATACGATTATACAAAAGGAAATAGATGAGTGTGTGACAGTATTCCACCCAAATAAAATAGGGCGAAAACTAGACATTCTTGAAAAAATGGAAATCTACAAAACACGAACGTTTAACGGAGTTAAACACCACCTCTGACACAATTTTTACACCACTAAAATTATTAAAACACTCTTACAAACGAATAACACCCACAGATAGTCATACTTATCTATCCAATAATAAAATATGAAATTATTAAACAATTTACTCCAATAATACTATTTAAGTAGACATTACCCTAACGGCCAAAACTACCTGTACCCACCATTATTTATACACTATCTCTTCAGTAATAATCAAAATGATTCTTGAAAATGATGTTCTCCCATCGAAAGCGCTCGCCAAACGTGCCAAACAAGCAGTCAGGGACTACGGCTTTCATTGTCCTAATATTTACTGGCGGAATAAATCGCCACTCAATACCAAACAAATAATCATTCTGCAAATAAACTGCCTGAGTTAATGGAAATAATCTAATATTTCTATTTTTTTTGGTCATTTGTAGCAATTTTATAAAACATCTTATAAAGTTAATTTTTTTTGGAATGTCTTCAATTGAAATTGGACACAAGTTCACCGGAATTTTTCAATCTTTTTGTTATTATTTGTTAAAATTCTGCTGAGACATTCGTTGGTGCACTGTTTACTAATGTTTTATCAAAATCGAGGACACTAGGTAGAAATTTAAAAAAATTTGTGATTTATCATTTCAATATTCTTTGACGAGTTTAGATAACTTATAAACTCAATATTTACATTTTCTTAGGTTAAATCATCTTCATAAATCTTTCACTTTTGATAATATCATCAAAGTTGTCAGCTTATTTTTAATTTTGGCTTACATCACTTTCATTATTAACGACACAATTTTTCAGGGAACAACGAACTTACTAACGATATTTATTCTAGTGATGCCCAAAAGTAATATTTTATACTAAAATAAACAAGGTTACCTTATTTTAGGAGTTTAACAAAAAATGGGCAATTTTGGGAAAAATCAGTAATTCGGCACTTTGAAAATTTTAAGACCAAAATTGGTAAAATGCCAATAAATTAGCAATAAGTGGCAGGCCTGGCGGTAACTCATAACAATGAATACATTTTAGTAGAGAAATATAATATCCCAGCCAACACGCAATAATTTAGATTATTTTTCAAAGACTTTCTTACATAAAAATAAGTATGTACATATGTACGTATATGACGTTAAATGTGTATTTATTTTCTGTATAACTTATATTAAAGAAGAGTAAAAAGTGAAAGCTTAAAAATAATTGGTAATCCATTTTAATAACGATCTCTGACCTTCGTAATATTCAATTGCATAATTCAGCAATCTCGATAATAAATAAGTTCCGGAAAAATTATTTCCACATTCACATTTTTCTGGCGACTGACACGTTCTCCTTCGTTTCAATGGAGTTTAGAAGAAGTCAATTGAAAAAATAATGAACCAGTTTGCCAATTTTTGAAGCCACAACATTAACCTCAAAATGTTTTTTTTTTTAAGTGAAGTAAAGTAGCATTTCAGGCATTAATACCTAATATTCTTTAGGAAAGGAATATATTAGAGAGAAGACGAGTGGTAAAAGGAGATAGATATAGCCATTTTATTAATTCTTTTACATCGCCGCAAGGGTTGAACCCAGGGCAACCAGATTTGCAGTCAACGTGCTTACCACCTAGACTACAGTAGCCTCAACGTTTTAAAACCTAGACAAAAACTTAAGTTTTAAATGAAAACTAAATTAAAACTATATTTTCAGAGTTCGTTATTCTTTCTACTTGAATTCTTCTAACTAAATATATTTTGTTCGCCGATTTCCCAACTGTGGACATTTGCTTGCCTTATCAACTCCTTTTTCAATTTGAAAGTCTATTGAAACAAAGGCAAAGGTAATAATTTTACCTGAACTTGAATCGAGACTGCTGAAATATGAAATTGAGTTTTACGTAGGATTCAACTGTTACCTATGTGCTCGTTGGGTTACTAGAACTTTAAAGAGAAAATTTTAAATTTGATAAATCAAATTACGCCAGCACGCAATAAAAAGGTTGATAAACCGAAATATTGTATATTTATATAATTATATATGTATATGTTAGCATCTATATGCGACTGCTATATAGAATATTAACATCAGGGATGGAAAATTAAATGCTTAGTCACACATTATTTGGATATTTAAACACGTACGTAGTATAAGTGCTAAAATTGTAAAATGCAGTTTCAATTTGAATACATATATATTAGAGTTCGTTTGGCGACCAGGTCACCTGATTTGTTTTTCGGTTATCATCATTTTTTTTAAGGGTTTTACCTAAATAAAAATAATGGCGGTCTTTTTTTGGGAAAATTTTCACTCCTTGCTTTGCTTAAGGTGGTTCAACCCACCTTAAAACGCGGATTTTAAGCTCATTTTTCCGCAGAGCAAAAACGGTTAAATATAAGTCAAATCTAATTTCACCAGCCGAATCTGCAGCAAAAATTGTTACAATAAACGATTTTTGAATCCTAAAAAAAGTTCCAAAAACCCACAACAGAGGGCGCAAATGTCATTTAACAAAATAGGTTTTCATAAGCATGCATGATGAAAAGGCATTTAAAACTTAGCAAAACGGTACCAATATTTTATTTTTATCACAACGCCTTAAAAAGTTATATGCCTTTTAACATTTTTTGTTAAGGCTAAATAATAAGTTGTTAGAAAAATTTAAAAAAAAATAAACTTTTTTTTAACAATTAATTGTTTTTTGTTATGAAATAATTTTGAAGTCTCATAACTTTTTAACGGGTTGTGATAAAAATATTATATTGGTACCATTTTGCTAGTTTCATATGCCTCTTCTTCGTGCATGTTTACAAAAACCTAAAAAAAATATAATCATCATAAAAAAAAATTTTGTTAATGACATTTACGCCCTCTGTTGAGGGTTTTTGGAACTGTTTTGAGGGTTAGAAAAACATTTATTGTAATAATTTTTGCTGCAAAATCGGTTGCTGAAATCAGATTTGACATATATTAAACCGTTTTTGCTCTGCGGAAAAACGAGCTCAAATTCCGCGTTTTTGGGTGGGTTGAATCACCCCAAGGAGTGAAAATTTTCCCAAAAAAAGACTGCCATTATTTTTATTTGTCCAAAAACCTTCAAAAAATTTATGATATCCGCAAATCAAATTTTTAAAATTTACTCTAATATATATGAAATAATGTTTGATATGAAGTATATTTTATTCTAATAATTTATTACGCGTAAACGGATAAGAAAGAAATTTTACATTAAATTTACACAACTTTATATATAAATTGGCCGAGACTATGCGTGACAGTTAAAGTTGCAAATGCAGCAAACGTAGCATATGTTTTATTAGGTTGGACAGAATGGTTGGTGCTACTTCAGATTAAACCGAGAAATACTTGAAGCAGTCGCTCCAAAAAAAAGACGTTTGTTAGTAAACAAAAACTTTAATGCTGTTTAGTTATTTAAAATTTACCATCTCTGTTTTATGTAGGTTCATTATGAAATTATATCCAGCGTTGCTCAAGTACGGTCACAATGATAATTTAGTGGTTTTGCTTATATTAATTATATTTTATATGTCATTAAGAGAATAAAAAGTGTTAATATTTTTTAAATATCTTGTATTTTTGTTTTTAATTTAAGATAAAAACTGCTACTCATCACATCATTATTTTACTCAACGAAAAAAAAGCTTCAATGAGTTTAAATTATAGTTGCTTTTTGTAGGAGATATTCCATAGGAAAAGCCCATTGTTATAGAATGTAATTGTTTCCTAGTACGATATTCTATTAAAAAAAAGTCCAAACAAATATTCATTGGTGCAATTCCTTTTATAAAAATAAGATTTTTCGATCTTATTACAGCTTCTATTCCATCAAAAAACCCTGGTTCGATTTAATTTTGTATTAGTTTTTTTAATCTTTGTATTTTATTATGAAATAATATAAATTTTTTTTAGTTCTCAATAATATTATTTTTCAATTTCAATAGTTTTTAATATTTTATTGAAAAACTAAATTACCTAATAAAATACTCTTAAATTTTTATTTCATATAAATTAGAGTATTATTTGATGTAATCTGTATAATAACACTGTCATGTATTTGTTATTGTAGCGCGAAAAGCTTCAATTTTTTATACAATCACTCGTGTGTATTGTACATCAATCGTGTATTCGATACACCTACACATACATATATGTTCAATGTATGTATTATTTTTTATACAAGACACATGCACACGTGTTCGTGAAACAACCAAATATTAAGAAACAACACAAACATATATGTATGTATGTTTGGCAACACACAAAAACACACACATAAGAAAATATATGTGTATTTTGCTTAATAACAGTTATGTTGTGTATGATGTGTGTATTTTCTGAACTCTGGCTCAAGGTATATCAATGGGAGTACGTCTTTGTTGTCAATGTAATATTTCCAACTTTTTAATTCACACAGCAGTGAGATTTGGACATCACGGCGAATTTCTTTTAATTTTAATTTTTTTCTAAACATCTGTCCTACCCAGTGTTGCCAGGGAAAGACAGGAGAAAGTTACTCTTTTTCCTTAAAAGAAGTTAAATTTTTTCATTAAAAGTTACATTTTGAAATTTTCTTGCAATAAATAGTAATTTTATGTAATTTATATAAAATATAGTAAAGAGTTTTATTTAATATTTCAGGAAAAAAAAACAAGCCAACAAATTCATTTACTAAACAAAACCAATTATAAAAAATAGATATATATTTATGAAAAAATATCAGTCATTACCCATACTCATGAGTATATAAATCTGAACTCAATACTAATATTCCGCGATGGAAAAGGGAATGTTCTCACCATTCAATAAAATTAGTTTAAGTAGGAGTTTTTTTATTAAATTCGTTTGACGTTTTCTTTAAAAAATTGAGTTTCGATAAAAATACCATCAAACAAGTTTGATTCTTGTTTGCTTGAAACTTCAACATTAAATTACTGACAATTTTGCCGTAATAAATCCGGCACTTCTTTAAGGAAATTAAAAAAAAAACTCTTTTTAAATCGAGGTATTGGTACGGTACTACTAGCAAGTTGTAAAATTTTTCAAGCGAAATAACTAAATTTGCTAATAATGTTCACAAGTTCCGCACGAAATGCAGCTCATATTATTTCACAGTTGGGAAAAATTGTTGACAGACATTTTGTTTCTAAACATTAAGCAAGAAACATTTTGTGATTTCTCACTAATAGAACATTGATTGATTGATATGAGAAGAGAGTTTAATTAATTAATTAATAAAACAATTACTCTTTCAGTGATATTACTTTATTTCGTCTCTGTACTAAAAGATACAAAAATTTAAATACATGTTACGTGAAGCCTTCAAAAGTTCCAAATAATGTAAAAAATGACCACAAAAGGCATCGCTGGCCCTACCGCATAAAACAACTCCTTATTATTTAAAATTTTGAGTTCTCAGTTTTCTAAGCAAAAATGTAGTAGACCTTAAAGTTATTATTCTTACAAACAGACTTGCATTACAATAGTATTTACTCTTATTAAGTGTACATATGTATAAATTAAATTTTAGTGCTTTATATTATTTATTTATTTTTCATATAAAAAAGTAGTATTTCTGCCTTTGTAAGGCTTTTTCTTTTGCATGTAAACCCGGTTGCTATTTTTCACACAAAAAAAAAGAAAAATGTGAAGTCTTGACTCTGCTCAGAAAATAAAAAACAACTGTAAAATGTTTGTTTTGTTAAGAATTTGAAACTATATAAATACTATATCCATATGTGTGAATGTAAATATTTACTTACTGCTAAATAATTAAAAGCGTTTATTTTTAAGTCTCCGTATTATATTTTAATATTTCAAATTGTAACTTAAGTAATTTAAAGTAAATATGTATTAGTATTTCTCATTTTTTGAAGACGTACTCATTTAATGATTCAAATAGACAAGAAGATGGCTTTTTAATGTACTTTATGACTGGAACAATCGATTTTAAAAGATAAACGAAGATATTGACAGAATATTTCATATGAAATGACTTGACAAAGTCTAATTTTTGAGTAATTGACATATTTATGAATTTTTTTTATATTATTTTTTGTTTAGTTTTCCGACTGGATGATTATAAGAACTACTAGATAAGTTTCATGCTCTGATCCACAATTTTAATTATAAATTTAAGAAATTTACTTGGATTCCTCAGCAAAAAAAGTCAAAGTTCTTTTAAACGCACTGCATTTAAGTGTCGTTGTATTTAAGTATCAAATAGACATGAGTATTTTTTGTTTTTGCAATTTGCTGTCATTTTCTAAAACGCTCTCATGCTCTTGCAACAGCCCACAATCTTTTTATGGCACATAAACACGTGCTTGTACAGCAGGTAAGAAGGAGAACAGATTTAACTAACTGCATTTGTAGTTTTTTGCGTTTTTTTTTTGTTTTTTTTTAATATTCTGTCTTTTGAGGGTTTTTAGTTGTTAGTATTTAATAATTTTGAAATGTCCCTTGAGAACACTATGACAGTAATGAATGAAAAAAAAACCACTCATAAAAACCTAAACTCATTATTTCGTTTTTATTCAATTATTAATGCTGATGGTGTTGGCCCATGTGGTGCTCAATTATACGCAAAATTCGCTTTCACCACAAAAAGTTTAAACAGGGTGTAAGTAAGTTTGTCATTTTGTGTGTAATTTCTATAATAGTGTTTGCAAAGGTAAATTTGATTTCAAAAAAATTTAAATATGCAAATCGATTAGATATAGAGCCGAAAGAGGTGCTATTGGAAATAAACAAGATCGGTCCATGTCCTTAGACACAGCCGGATAAACACCACGCCTACCTCTAATTTTTCCATATTATTTGGAACAACAAAGTAACTTACATCAAGAAAACAAATATATAGCGCAATAGAGAATTAGGAAATAAAAAAAACATCAAGTGAAAAAACTGGCGCTCGCCCATATTATCCGAGTTACGGGCCTCTGAAATTAAAAAAATTTTTTAAATATCAATATCGGTATCGTTTTAAAGCCTTTGAGGATTTTTTTTAAGTAAGCACAAAAATTTTTTTAAAAATGCCTAATCCATTACGAGCCGATGGCATTTTTATGTAAAATTATATGCATGTGGTAGTTAAATTTTTTTTATCTTATTTTTTTAATTCTCTGTCACCATAATATTTGCTTTTTTGATTGGATTTACTTTAATAAACTAGATTTTTATAGATGGTAAAGGGTATATAAGATTCGGCATAGTCGAATATAGCACTCTTACTTAATTATCTTAGTATTATAGCCACTTGCTATTCCCAGTGTGATCATTCCATCCTTATAATTATCATCATCATAAAAGACTAACGATTTAAAAAACAAAAACAGATGAAATATGTTTAGTTTTCCTTTTTAATAAACTTAATTTGTTGCTTTTCTCATACTTGTCCGGCCTTGTTTATTGCCACCACTTACTTTGTTATCACAGTTGTTGATGAGGTTTTTGTTTTCATAAAAAGGCGCTTGTTGTCATTGCTCTTTAATAAATGATGTTTGATATATTTTACATTCTGTGTTTGCTGTGTATTCTTGTTGTTGCAACTTGTAATCACCTTGTGTTTTCAGAACCTTTGTTATAAAGTTACAACAATAATTTTACAAATAATATTATAGATAAATTTTGTAAACTCATTCTTGAACATAAATCAACCACAAACTTTTTATTAATCGCATAAATATCTTTTGTTTAATTGAAATAACAAAAGACAACAGAAAAACAATAATAATTATAAAAGCATTAAAAAAGGGCAAACAAATTTTCTTACAATACTCGTAAGTATTTGTGGTTGAAGGATACTTACGAGAATAGAAATGTAATTAAATAAACAAATTTTATGTTATTGTTTTAAATTAGGAATTCAATAGAAAATTAAATTACTTAAATTTGTCTTTTAACTTTTTTAAAAAGGTTGTTTGTGTTAACCAAAACAACAAGTAGATTTTAATTTTTTCAGGAGGCAGTGTTTTTGCTTCCTTAAAATTCAATTTGGAACCATTATCTATCATTTAAAATAAGTACTAAATTATTTGTAGTTATTGTACGAATCAATATTATTCCATTTAGCGCGGATGAATTTGGCTATAATGCAGAATATCTAGTGTAGAAATATTAATTATTATTTGATCGTTGTCATTATATAGGGCTATAAGTAAGGATCTTTTCTATAGCCTATATATTCATTATAAGGCTAGGAATAAAGTTCTATTCAACATGCTTCGGTGTCAGCACTTGCTTAGATGTTTCCTTCTATCATTTATAGACTTTACAAAACCCGAAGATGGAATCAATTAATTTGGGGCGATCTTAGACCACGTTGTTCTACAAGTCTTGTTAAGCAACTTCAGGTCACTCCTTTTAAATCACAAGAGCTTCTTAGACACATTAAAGCTTTTGCTAACATAATCCTTTGATGTTTCAAAAAAGGATTCCTTTTTTAAGAATCTACGTCGAACCACCCATATAATGACGAACCTTTCATTGTGCTGTCAATAGGTTACTACTTCCAAGTTCATTTAGACATATCATGCAGCCCATTACCTCAGATTTAAGTTCGTAGGAATATTACTAGCACAGTCAATACCATATTCCTTGCTCTTTCTCTCAATAGCTTTTTGAAACATAAAATTTGACATAGACCTCTGCCTAAAAGACTATTGGGTATTTTGCCATAGGAATGAGGCCTTAGAAATTACGATATAAAAAAAACTATAACGTAAAAAATCTTATTAAACCATAGGAACCTGTTATGATTAAGCAAGTAAAACTGATGTGGAGAAGAAGAATCGGTTAAATGCATTCAGGTCGATTTCCAAGGCAAGGGCCGTATCCTCCATAATTATGTAAGGTATTTGGGAAACGTTCGCTTTATCCCAGATAGAATACCGGTCTTTTTTTTTTTTGTGCCGCCACTCCACCAAAGTAAAATATATGAAAATTGGTGTTATGACAGTGACCAGAAACCAGTAACCGAATATCCTTTGACATGTCTATAATGCGCATATCATGAATAGCGTCCGAACCTAGCAGTGCCAATTTGTGTATGCACTAGTTTTTCCATAATTAAGGTTTTCATGCGGGAATTATTACAATTATTAAAACTATATATTTTTTATTGGATGTCTTCTTAAACAATTCAGTATGAGCTCATTGCGAAATTTCTGTAAGCTTAAGATATAAGTTTCATAAATTTTTCACAGTAATTTAAGCTTTATCATTAATTACTAGTCAAACGTATCCACATAATTTTGTCTTTAAATTAGCTCTCTTGCTGCTTTAATTAATTTTTTTTTTCAATAATAAGGTTTATTATTCATCTTTATGCTATTTGTATTTATTTAAATGTATTCAAATGTTTACTTAACAAATACTGTCCTCCACGTAGATATAACAGCATTTATTTCATTTCATTTTGGACTGTTTTTATAATAAATAATAATGTCAAAATGACAGCTATTTGTGCTAAATCCCACAGGCACTAACATTAGCATACTTACTTTGCCAATTTAATTTGAAATAATATTATTGACCATTTATGTTCTTGCTTTTTTCTTTTTTTTAATTATATATTTTAGCTTAAGTGACCCAATAACTGTCACGTAGCCTTTGAATTAAAATCAAGTCAGCTACATCATCTTCGCCCATACCAATTGAAAACGCACTAAACCAAGTTAAACCAGCCATGTTGAAATGATTTATATGATGACACACAAATGATGAACCGCTTGTTTTTCTTAAGTTTTCTTTGCCATTTAAGTTGAAGCTAAAAAACATAAAGTTAAAAAAATATATATTTTTATTTTTGCCATACACCCTTCCTTCGCTCTGATGGTAAAGAATATAATAAAATGTTTTTTGAGTTGAGTAAATAGAGTGGAATAAAAAAGAAAGATAGAAAGAGGAAAAAAAAAACATTAAGATCTTGTTAAATTTATATTTATTTCAATTGAATTGATTTATATTTATTGACTGCGTTTATTCGCTGTTTTTCTACACCGTATAAAGTAATTCCCAAAAGCAGTCTTATACAAAGAGTTTTTAAGTTAAATAAATTAAAAGCAATTAATATTAAAAAGTGTTTTTGATTTTGATAAAAGGGATCTGCTGGATTGTAAGTTGAAACAAATAATTATTTCAATAGAAGTTTGTTGCAACTGGATGGCATAACTACACTTTAGAGTTTTGTAGGAAAATACGATTAAAAAAGCCCTGCATTGATATTTTAAGAGAGCAATTTTGAAAGTTATTTTAAAATGAAACATAAGTCAGTTTAAACAACTGAATATGTAAGAATTTATTGAATAGCGATCCAGAAAATGCAAAACTATCTACGAGTTAATTTTGCATTATTTTAAAAGATGGTTTGTTTTTCCTAATATAAAAGTAAAAAATGCTAACTTTAGTTTAATAAAAAAAATTTTATTTTGATTTATTATTTGCTGATATCCCCGTTTTTTCCAATAGAGATTTGAGTTTTACATATCAGCAATTGAAATTCAGCTAAAATTGCCCATTTTATTCTCGTATTCTCTGTGATTTTTTTTAAATCAGTTTAGTCGTTTAGTCGTGAATGACAAAAAAATTAAAAATGAATTAAAATAAACTTTCGTTCATTTTTTAAATTAATTTCGAAAATTTTTTAGAAAGAAAAATTATTTACAAATGTATGCGGACCAAATTAATATTAAGTTTAGTTTTTTTTAAATAGATGATGTTTACAACTTACACAACTTAAGATGCAAAGAATGCTGATGAAAGATGTAGCGATCCAGAAAATACGGTATTATATTCTGCTAGTGTCTAATAATTTTTCTTATTTTCTTTGGAAAACGTCCCATACATTTGTTAATAATTTTTCTTTCGAAAAATTTTTAGAAATTAAATTAAAAAATGAGCCAAAGCCGAAAAAATACAAATTTAATTCTTTTAAAATATCCACGGTTTAAGTCCTGATTGGAATATACATTAAAAAGAAAAAAATTAAAAGTAAAAGTTTATTTGCAAATTAGAGAAATGTTTCCAAAATGCAGACTAGTTGGACATCCCTTTATTTTTTTTTTATTAGCAAATATACGAATTCTGGACGAATTTAAAACGTTTTCTCCTGGGGTTATTCCCTGAAAATATCAATCATTACTTTAGGGTTCTTCCAAATATTATAAAAAAAGTGTTCAGTTTTATCATACAAGATAACAAAAAAAAAAAAAAAAAAAAAAAAAAACAAAATCGACGGGTAAATTTTTTGTATATTTCGTTTTAAATAACTTACCCGTCAATTTTGTTTTAAGTAAACACCACTTACCCTCAATTTTGTTATATTTTTACTCGAATGGATGTGCTATGGAAGAATGAATTTTTACGACTGCTTTATTTAATAATGATATGTTTTTGTTTTGTTTAAATTCAATAATGTTTTTTGAAACAGAGGGAATCTGGTTATGAAATAAACCCAACTACTACATTTGCACACCGATAGCTCTCCCTCATCGTAACTAAATCCTAAACAATGTGTTCTACACTACACAGAAAAAATTAAGTTCTTATTCCACTATTAATTAATTAGCTCAATAATTTTTTGATAGAAATAGGACCTTCTAAAGAATTAATAAAATTCAGTACAATATTTTGTTGGAAAAAATTTTACCATATGTAAAGAATAAATAAATTAAATCAGTAACAATTTCAACAAATTTTTGTTAAAATAAAAATTATTCATATTTTTTTTTATGTGTACGAGATAACATCAGAGAGCTTTTCTAAAGATAAGGCAAAAAGGTAAATTTTTTATACATCTTTTGTAATTATATATATATTTCAAGCCGTAAAAAATTGGAAAGTTGAAGCTATCATTATAATTGAAAAAATTTAAATAGCACGCTAGAAGCCCAACCTGAGGAGATTAATAAATAGACATATTTTTTCTTGATTATGTTATAGGTTCAATGATAACTTTTATCTCGATATAGGTTTTTCCTTTGCCAGTTATCCAGGGTTGCTAATTGTTGAAATGTTCTAAAAACCTTTGTCATAAAATCGGATGCTTTTGTTGTTTTTTTACGGGTTCAGATGTAAAATGTATCCATTAACTATTGTTCTATGTCTCTTGTTAAGTAACAATTGATGTATATCTATAGCGAGGAAGATTCTGATGAATGCAACTAAACATTTCTGAACTAAATCAATTGCGTTAATAATTGTATCTCAAATGTAAGCATATGCTCACTCACCTCACTTCGTAACAGGTTTTTTATACAAGCACCATTTGAATATTTAGGTTGGATTTTGTCATAGATTTTGGAATATGATGCTAAAAGATATTTTTCGTATGCATTTCAAACTCTTTTTGAACTGTGTAATAATTAGGTGATTTGTCTGGAAATTAAGAACAATCTTTGATAAAACTCGCCCAGTCTTTAAACGTGTTAGCCTTTGGAATATTTTTTTTATATAATTTTAAATGGTCCTACATGGACTTAAAAGACAATATTGCTAGACATTTATGAAATAATTTTTTACTCTTTTCTTTAATTTTTTTTGAACTCATTTTGAATCAATTTGTTTTACACTTAAGTGTACAACAAAAACAATTTTTAAAGTACCTGTTTCCCTTCACACATTTCCGTTTTCTGATAAATTTCTGACGAATTGGAAAAACCATGGGAGATGATAAAACGAAAGAGAGAACAAAGAAAAAAATTGCACAAATTCTTTCGAAATCTCATATGGTCACGTAATAATAAACCAAAGTCATTAAGAATGAATAAAAGAATGGTTTGTGGTGTTAAGTAAATTTGAAGAGACCTTGAGGCTTAAAGAACGAATTAATAAAAAAGAAGAAACAAAAATAAGTACATGTTTTAGAAAAACTGTTGACAAGTGAGTTAAAATCTATAAAAATTCATAGATGGATTTGAATTTAACAAAAGTAGAATTTAATTAGAATTGTGTACACGTACGTTCAAGACAAAAAAATTAAATAATTAATTTAGGGTTTATAAAATTTGTTGCCTGATTATCTTTAGCTGTATTTTTTTGTAAGAATAAAAGGCTTAGGTTTTGAGTTTGAATTACATTTATTTGATATTTTGTTTCACTCTTGGTGAACGCCGGCAGAATTAATTACCATGCGGATTTGGTTGTCGCGTTCTTGAAGGGTATTTTCTTAAAATGCTTCAAGAGCGTGTGGTTTGTTGGCATAGACCCCTGACTTTAAAAGTACCCCACCAAAACCAGTTTAAGTCTGAGCAATTTTGTTCGCTATCGTGTAATATTTATCAGAGTTCAAAAAAATATATACAACATGTATTGAACTCGTACAAACTCAAAATCAAAATTTTAAATTTTGGAGTCAATCATACAAAATTGTTTGCCATTTCATGCTTTTAGTGTGCATACGTTTCATCTTAATGCCTTTTGTACTTTCCACGTTTTAGAATATCTCGTTATTTTATTTCATGTTTGGAAACTTTATTTTTCAAAAAGAACGGCACATCGCTTTCTAAAACATCGTCACATTTTTTGCATAATTTTTTTTTTTATTTATGGCTGTGTTGACCAAAAATTATATTAACAAGAACTCCGCTTATCTTTTCATAAATAATGACACATTTTAGTTTAAGACACAGTATCGGATATATTTTTCCAAGACCTCCCCTTAATATGTAATTGATTAAAGTTTTCTGAAATGGAATTTTTATTTATGAAACTCTTTACTAATTAGAGTATGAATTAAAGCAGTCTGATATTTTTCTCGATTGTGAGATAAAGTCAAAAACTTAAACTACGGTTATCTCGAAATGAATTTTTTGAGTTATGACGTTTTAGAAGTAAATGAGCGATATGTAAACAAACACAGCTCAAAGAAACATACACAAATTCTTTAAGATATCAATTATGTGTATTTTTAAATTTTTTATGTTGTCGAACACACATATATGTTTGTGTTGGTTCTTAATATTTTGTTGTTACACAAACATAGACATTGTCTAAATTTTAAAAATTAACTGATAGAATGTCCTTTAAGTTTTAATAATAGTCTTTAGTCTCTACAATAATATACTGACTTTAAAGATTTCAAGTATAATTATTTATATATTACATTCGGGATAACAAAATTTCAGAAATACATATCTTGATAAAATACCTTATAATTTTTTTTATTGTTTTTTAGAATTCCTTACTGTGACCTTTAAAATACTGCATTGTGTAAAAAAATCTCAAGAGTTTTTCACTTACAGTTTCTAGGATACAGTTAATTTTCAATATTTTATTGTTAAAATTACATTGACTGATAAAACACTCTTAAATTTTTATTTGAAATAAATTACAGTGTTATTTGGTGTAATCTGTATAATAATTCTGTAATTTATCAATCGTGTGTATCGTTCACCAATCGTGTGTTCGATACATCTCTGAACATCAAATATATATTTAGTATATTTTTTCCATGCACGACACATGCTCTTTCTTGACGAACACGTGTTCGTGTAATAATATTAAAAAAACAACATAAACATATGTGTGTGTTCAGCAACATACCATATTTAGAAATACACAAAAAACACGCATAAAAAATATGTGGATGTTGCTTTCAAATAGTACTTGTTGTGTATGATGTCTATTTTTTTGGGCTCTAATATTTATATTAAAACTCGCTTACTTTACATTTAATTTGCAACAAATATATGTTTAGCATGACTTCTCATTTGTAATAACTTTAATTTTTACTACCCATCTTTGGTCACCACAGTTCAAAACTTAAATCATACGCCTTCACACAGAAATAGGTGACGGCAGAGATGATTTTAGTCATCTCTTTTTTGTCAGCCGATAGTTTTTAAACTATGTAAATTTTGAAACATGTGTCAGTAAAAAAACCCTTGACAAATTACATAAATTTCATAACTACAATTTCAGATACTATTTGATAAATTGAGTTTGAATATTTTATAAAAATTTCAATGTGTTGAAAACAGTAAACGTTGTACAATGCTCAATCAATTGTAAAAAAAAACTAAGGGCTTAATGGTAGAATCAATAAAAAATTTTTTTTATTTTTTTTTTTTTTGTAGTATACAGCTTACATATATTTCCTTTGTTGCCATTCACACAAGAAATATCTATTGTGTCAGTACTTAACATACTCTTTTAAAGTGTCAAACATGTATTGGGATTTTTGTATCGAATTCTAATGGTTTTTTGAAAACTTTTAATTGTCCAGACTTAAGATTTTTAATTTTGTTTTCCAAGATTATTGTTCCTTTTAAATTTTTCTGGCAACAGAAACTACATAAATTTCCGCTCACTAAAAGAACAAAATAAATATAAGCTCAAACTGTAGTGTAAGCATTTGTTATGCTCTTTGATTTAGGCAGACAAAAATAAAACGAAATCGATAAAGCACAATTCAATAGCTAAAAATGTTATCCAAAAGTCAGCATAGTAATAATTTTTTTTCTGGCACTGCAAAAGAAAAATAAATTTAAATGTTTAAGGAAAAAAATTGAATGCAAAGCAGATACAAAAGTAATAAATATTGTTATATCAGCTAATTTTTTTAAAAACTTTACAAACCTAAAATATAAAAAATTATAAAACTGCTTGGACAATTTCTAATCTCCAACAGTATGAATAAAACGTTAATGTTATTTACTAAACATTGCAAAGTTTTATTTACTTGGTGGTGTGCTTATTACTGTCATGGTTTTCGCAACTGCAATTTTTATTTATAGGCGAGTTAAAACGACTAATTGGATCGAACGTTAAATGATATGGTAGCTCGTTTTGGTTCTTATTTTTATACCTTCGTGTAGATATAAACTAGTTAAATAAATTCTGCAGTTAAATGTGTTGTTCGTTAAATGAATTGTGCCTGTGTTCTAAAATTTTATAAAAAGTATTTTTTGTTTCAGTTTTTTAAATGTAATTAATTATTTTTAGTAGCATTATATAAGTTATGATTCAGTCAATGTTCAAAAACAGGAGGAAAAAAAGTGTCGCCATTAAATTAATGTTAGAACGTGCTCCAAATGGTACAAGATATGCCACCATAATCGATGAGAGAGACCGGTTAGGTCTCATTGACATTGAATGAAGTGATGAGCTTTCTAAAAAAAAAATCAATAGTTATTGTTTCAGTTCTAAAAGTCATAAATAATAGCGGAAAACATTTACGTCCAGGCAGACTCGAACGGTATTCAGTGAGCATCATTTCATCTTTGACGACAAGTCATCTGGTCAAAAATGGTCAGGAAAGGTTTGGAAAATACTGAGATAGCAACGAAGAAGACTGTGTGCAAATGATCAGCACTTGGTGGCATTCGAAAAAGTATCACAGCCATATGTCGATTCACATTTAGAGCTATCTCAGCCTTTTTCTAGATATTAATACCGGTTACATCTGCTATTTACTTATCTCTTTTGCTTCTGGAGATGCCTTGGCGTGAAAGTGTTCAAAAAACGAAATAATTTTTTTTTTAACTCCTTCGTATTGCAAGGTAAACTTGATTTGCGATTGGAGGTACTAACGACCACGCTGTTCCTTTAATTATATATTCTTTGTTTTGTGCTGTTTAAAAATAAATAAGAATTATATTCTAAGAATCTACCTTTGTTAGGAATTTTTTTGGGAGGCGGCCACATGGAAGAACGACTCAGATATATGGAATCACTTACTGCCTACAACAAAGAACCAAGTAGTTAAACTTGCAACATCATAAATACAAAATATATATGTTCTTTGCTCTTAGACAAACTTTTTAAAAGCACTTTAAATCTTCTTCATACTTTTATTTTATATTCAGGTGTTAGTCATTTCTTAGCTCATTTTATGTAAACACTGTAGAGGCACACTCAAGTGTCACGTGTTTCTGAATTTGACTCTTTATTGCTAATAGCAAGCAAGCTGATGTAAAGGCCTTTAAACATTCGAAGTCGTATCTTTTTGAGCCATTTTGGGATTAAGTCATGCGACTGATTTTTTGTGAACATTGTTTTATATCTGATCACGATACATTATTTGTGGGTTTTTATAACGTCTATTAATTTTCTTGTTTTATTTCATTTTTTTTGTGTTGCCTGTCATCATAAAGCTCAACAGTTGAAATATCGTATTATACAATTTTACCGTGGGTTGGGATAGAGAAAATTTCGTTTGTAAATTTGTTTTATTTAATTTTTAAATTTGTGTTGTTAACTTTACATTGTTAAAATAATTCAACTGAAGGCGCTTTTGCTGCAGTAAGCACTTTTATTAAAAAATCCTTTAAGTCGTTTGAGAAGTGGAGAAAACTTTTATAATTATTTATTTATTATGAAAAGTGCAAACAAGAAAAAGCCATTTTATTTTATTTTATTTTTGTTTTATTTTAATATTAAATATTCATTCTAAGACTTTGTATTGTTACGCTCCTTTTTAAAAACATGACAAGCAATTGTAGTACCATGGCTGTCGTAAACATCAACAGAGTAAAGTAAATCACATCATGTGCCAAGGTAAAATGGAATGATTACAGAGAAACAGTTAGAACTATAAGAACGATAGATACACCCCAAAGCTAGCAGTTCTTTGTAGATAAGCTGTAAACTGATCTTCTTACCTCTTTCTATTGAATAAATAAAACGATTAAGCAATGTCTTTAATAACTGTTCTTTTCTGTCCACTTTATTTTTGGAAAGCATTACTAAAATGACGGTGTTTAGAAGAACTTACTTTTAATAAAATTAGGGAAATAAAAAAAGAAATATAGAGAGAGAGATAGTTGGACTAAGCCATAGAAAAGTCATTTACTTTTTCAAAATATCATTGCCTCAAGGCCTATTGTCATGGGTTTCCGAAGAATCTCTTTTTGCTTTTTGTGGTAGATTATTTGTAACAAAAGACTTGTCCTCTAGACTGTGGAGCATTAAATAAATTTGATCGAATCTCAATAAATAATAAAATGCAGTTTGTTCTTTACCGACATTTTTCAATGATGAACCTTTCACAAAGAATTAACAATAATGCTGGCTTAACAGCAGTTTCTGAGCCTTAATTACAAATTTTTTTTCACACCAGCTGTAGTGAAAACGTTTTCTATTTGGTTGCAAGAATCTTAAGCTTCCTCGACATCCGGTGGCAGACTTGAAAGTAGGATATTGCAAGTCATTTTACTAATGTCGTGAATACTATACAATAGTTTCGGACGTTTTCCGAAACAACTGGGTTCTGTCAATAGATCCTGGTAGAGAGACCAAACAAAAAAAAAAAAAATCTGTGCTTCGTCATTTTGGAAGATCGCATTGGAATTTTATTTTTGTGTATATGTACGTTATTATTGGTATGCATCAGTCCTGAAAAAGATCGTTTGGAAAGACTTTTTTGCACTAAATTTAAATTAAAAACAAAATTAAGCCTTAACGGGCAATCTTGAGATTAACTGGTTTATGCTAATTTTGTTTAGTTTTGGGCTTTAGTGTGTTTTTACACATAATTTAAAATTTTATGGCCAACATTTTTATAGAATATCTAATCCCTAATTTCCTTTTTTTAAAAGATGTTTTAATAAGATGTGTTGGAATAAAGCAACAACTCGCCGAAATATGGGGGAATTAAAAGGGCTGATATATCCCACAAAAATATTTTCTTTAATACTTTCTACAAAGTAGCTCAACATTCCGAGTTGTGCAGATTCAAAGAACACATAGCTTTAAAATCCGATATGCTGCACGAATCAGTCAAAGGGAATACTTCAAGCCCCCAACTGAAACCGACACCGATATGTCTTTGATCTCTTTTACAAGAATCCATTGCAAAAACCAGCTTTATTTTCATTTATCTTGTGCTGTGTAATTAATTTGAAAATTTTAAATTGAAATATTATTTGAATAAAAAATTTTTCGACAAAACATATACGGCATTTACACTAAGCAATTTTTTATGAAACTAGCATGAAATTTTTGTTTGTTTGTGAAGCAGGAGGAGTAAGTAATATTGTTTTGCTTGAGTTTTGAGGGGATGTTACTGTTGCTAATGTTAACTTTTAGATAACGCATAACGGTGTAACTTAAATAAAAAATTGAGAAAAAAATGCCTCAAAAAATTGCATAGTGTAAATCCGGACATAAAAGAATTATATTTGAATAAAATAAATAAAATAATTTCTTCTTAATTTGGTAACCACTGTGTGGTCATAAAAATACAATAATATACATGGAAAATGGCCTGTATTCTTTTATTTTTATTGAAAATTTTTTATACAGGTTTTTTATGAAGCTATTGATAGAAAAATTTTCCTCATTCAACTATGATATTATTTAGTTAGTTATCTTTAAATGTATGTTTACGAGTTTGCTTGTATCTGTTTTTGTGCTCAACTGAAAAAAATAAAAGGTTTATAGAGTTTTTTTCAACTGCAACACAACATGGGGAAACAATTTTTTATTTTATTGAGTTGCATGTACTGGCACATAACTGTTGCCAAAAACAAGGATATCTTTTATGGGCTTCAAAAAAAAAAAAAAAAAAAAAAAATAAATAAAAAATAATAATAATAAATAAAATAAATATATAAAAAAACTAAAATCAACTTTAATTTTAGTTGTAAAAATTTAAGATGTTTTTATGGAATCTCTATCGAATATGTCATGGCTGTTGTTTGTAAAAATTATTGTATTTATTAAAATCAGAAGAAAAATTTTAAAACAATTCCGAAAACATACACTTTAACAAAAAGATAATTTTTTTACTTTAAAAGAACAAATTCATATACTATTTTTAATATTTTCAATTTTGTAATTTATTATTTGTCGATTTTTTTATTTTTATAACCAAATAATTTTATATCTAAATTTATTAAGAAAAAAAGTATTATAATATATTACTCTTAAGTTGTTTAGACTAAGTTTACAAACTTTCTGGGCATTACCTGTTTTAAGCTAAATGTCTTTTGAAAAGAGAATGTAATTATTAAACGAAATGGATGGAGAGCAGTATGTAGCCTTAAGACCATAGAAATTAATTTATATGGGCATAGCGAGGTATCTCTCCAATCCCACCACCAAAAACATCCCTGTAAAATTTTTTTTTGCCAATTTCCTAATAATATTCATTATTTACATTTTAAATGCCTTACCATTCACCTCCCTATAATATTATTAAAAAGATATTTTTGTATATAGATATTTGAACTTGTCTTTTGCTATAAAATCATAATAACACTAAACATGGTACTTTTTCGTCTGATTCTTTAAAGACCTCTTCTGGATCCTCTTGAGCGGTTAGTACAGGTGGAAACATGTAAGGAAGGTAATAACTTTTTGGAGTGGGTATTCTACTGGTAAATAGTGGGTTAGGCGCAAAAAGCTGACCTTTTTTTTCTACAGTATAAAAGCAGAGATCGAAAGTTTATAGCGATACATAACATTTTTAGGATCGCTCTCACCTTTTCACTTGTTTTTTTTACAAAAAATTTAACAAAAAAAATCCTTTTTTTATTTCGAGTGAAATTTTTTATTATAAATATTTATAAAAAATCTTGTTAAAAATAATATAATAAATCTGTGATGATAATAAAGCCTTTCACAGAAAAAAAAATATATACAAAATCTTTATTCATTTAGTCACAAAAAATATATTACAAACCTTTCAAAATCGTATAAAGTCAACAAAAACGGAAAAATTTGAAATTTTTAAAAAATCGCAAAAAAAGAAAAAACAAAATGGAGTAAAACCGAACAACAGTTTTTTCTACAGTATAAAAGAATTTTGTTATCTGTTCATTTTTTTCATGATTAATTTTTGGCTTAATGTACGGCTAGATTGGCAAAATACCCCTGTGTGCAACGGTTAAGCAGCAAATGAAATTTATTATTATATCATTCTTTTCATATGATATGGTTCGGTTATACCGAATCTTATATACCCTTCACTATACGTACCATACTGCAGATTTCTCATTAAATAGTTTGAATAAATAGCGGCATAAGCAATTCTCTCCTACCATAAAGTTTAACTCTACTGAAAATTTTATTTTGAGTTTTAGGCAGAACATATACACTTTATAGGGTCGCAAATGGATATTGTAGAAAATATGGGTCCGCCAAATATCTTTTTTTTTTGAAAATGCTATAAAAAAACTCTGAACCAATGTAGCTTCGGCTGTGTGGCATGTAGCGCCAATAACCTCCTCTTTAATTTTTGTGAACAAAAATTCGTTCAACATGGCCCGATAATGATCGCCATTGACTGTAACGGCCACTCCTTGCTCATTTTCGAATTTTGCCTCTGGGCCAAAATTCGCACCAAACAGTGACTCGTTTTGGGTGCACCGGCTTTTCAATGTATGCGTGCGCGTTTTCTGTGCCCCAAATGCGACAATTTTGCTTGTTTACATACCCGCCAAGATCAAAATGAGCTTCATCTGAAAAGATAATTTTTTTAGGCAAAATCGGCATCATCTGTAAGTCCCCGCGTTCCAGCGTTGTTCAAGCGTATACATACCATATTCGTTCAGCGGAAGAATAAAACTAATTATCTGTCAAATCAGACATGAGCTAAGTTTTATCATGCACGAAATAGGCACTAGTTAAAAAAACGTTAGATTGCGGACCCATATGAAGGGAATGACAAACTTAAAAATACGCTCTTCCACCTATAGTGAAGGGTGTAAAAATTATATGGGCCAAGAATAATATATTATAGATATTAATTGGCCACTCTTAACTGTTAAATATCTATCAAAAAATGAATTCTGGGTAGTGATGGTAAACAAACATTAATTGACTAATGAATTATATCATTACTATATTTGAGATTAATTTGAAAATAAATAATTGATTAATCGAAAAAAGCCTCGAGATTATTTGTGTGACCATAAGTAACATAAGTGACACAAATTATATAAATTGTTATAAAAAACAAAATCTCTTAAATTAATTTTCAGGTTTTCATGAACACTTCCCTAGAATTGGGGTACATTTGACAGACCTTGTGTTTCATTACCAAGTGATTTTTAACAGGAGAATAGAGACTAGAATTTTAAGATTGATTACATATCGTCATTAGAAAGTTATCTTCAAGTATATCACAAAATAAAAAAAAATAAAAAAAAAATTAAATATGAGAGCTTCCTTAAGTAAATTTAATAAACGGATCTATCGATCTGTGCAAACCCCTGGTCTCTATCTCTCTTAACATATGTTCAGGGAAATAACTAAATGGTTATCTTCACGTATGTTTGTGAGAAAAATTAAAGGTTTAATATACCAACTATTATTGTAATGTACATATCCTTTTCGTTTTCTTTTTCGGCGAACATTATTTGTATGTGAGTTTTGCTTAGGTAAACTTTATTTCACTTTGTGTAAGTGTATCAACTTTAAATACCTGTAATTTTTTCTTTTGAAATATTTATCTTCGCGCTTGTATTTATTTTTTTTTTCAAAAATATTTTGTAGAGAAATATAAACACCCTTCTTGGATTGTTTCTTTAACCTTGTTGATTGAAATTTAGATGGTTTACATTGTAGGGATAAGAGTTTGAATTTATTATTTGTTATTTTACTTTGGTGAACGTAATATTTGAAAAATGTAATTGATTTGCAAAAAAGGAATATGTTTTGAAATCATTCGGAAGAATTTCTATAATTTTTAAGGTTACTTTTACGGATTGATTGTTCTTGAATTTCTTATCAGATTTTTCTTTTAATTTTAGGAACCTATCTTTTGCACTATGCGTAGCGACTATCTTTTGAATTTGTTTATTTATTTATTTTCCTTATAAAAAAAAATTAGGAGACCACAAAACCCGTTCCATAATATTTTTTTTTATTAATAAACATAACATTGTACATATTTATATAGTATTCATTTCTGTAACGGCTTCAGCACCTTGAAGTCTTTATTGAGACAAGTTGGCAGTATTTAAATTAATATATTAAATAAATATAGAACACATAAATGTAAAATTAAATAAAATAGTAAAAAAATTCACATACATTGTTTATTCTTTGAATATAAGGTATTTGTATTATAAAAGCGTTTCAAATTTCCCATACAAATGGTCTTTACACTAAGTCTTAAATATTGAAATTCTATTTATCGATTTTAGATGCAAGAGTTAAATATTATACTTCATACTACAAATGTAGTCAATACGCTGCCTAGGTTTTTCAAGTCTGCATCTTGGAATTTGTAATTTATTTGCATATTTGGAATTGGAATTTGATTGATTTTGGACAAAAGATACAGTTCTATGTCCAACATTGCGTATCGACTTATAAACTTACATAAAAAATTGATATTCATGCAGCCCATAAATAGGAAAATAGTTTCACAAATATCTTTATACAGAAATATTGTTGAATATAATATTGATAAATTATTGGTAAATTAAATTAGTTTCAATGTTTTATTTTGCATGCGTTGAAATGACTTTAAAGCTTTCTATTGTAAGCGTATACAACGCTCTTATTACTTAAATGTAATTCTATCAGAGCTTGATATATCATTGATTTAACACGTACAATTCCTTGGGGGATTTTCTTTTTTAGTTCTGTTATGTGTAAGTCCCAAGTAATAATGCTTTCCAATGTCACTTCAAGATATTTAATTGAGTTTGTTTCTTTAAAAGGCCTTCCATTAGGATTAACGACAAAGTTATTAAGGCGAGAAGAGTTAGGCCTAAAACGAATCAGTTTTGCCTTGTCAGGATTAACTACAAGTCGATTTAAATGAGCAAATTCAGAAACTAAGAAACTAAGTGTTTGCAATATTAAATCATCCTTGAGGGGATAAAATAAACAAACATCATCTCCAAACATAAAATTTTTTCGTGGTTAATCAAGAAATTTAATATTGTTTAGATATTACGAAAACAAACAAACTGACCTAATCCACTAAACTGTGGCACTCCATAGTTTACGGGGCCAAGGGAACTACTACCTTCGTAAATTTAAACATATCGTTTCCTATTCGCTAAATAACTTTTGAATAGCATTAATTCCTTATATTTAATGACATACAATGAAAATTTCTCGATCAGTATATAATGGAATTTAAGATCACATGCCTTTGAAAAATCCAAAAATATGCCACTCCGCATATACTCCGCTAAAGCCAACATCTAAGCAATTACAAATGTATCTCACTACATTTAGAACTGCATACTCAGGACCACATCCTTTTCTAAAACCAAACTTGAATTCATATAATATGTGATCCGGTCTATGAAAAGGTGGCAAATGATTCAAAAACAAAATTTCGAAAAATTAGCTGTAAAAGATAAACAATGCATTTTGTCAGTTTCTTAGTAGTTTTTCTTTCGCATTATGAACAGTCATGCCCAAAAGGCAACCAAAAATTTCAAAAGTGCATAAATGAGATAAATTCGTGTGTGTATAGAAAGAGCAATGCAAATCACAAACCAGTTTCTGACCCAGCGTTGTCAGGTTTTTGGGGATTTTATCTCCAAAAAAATTCCCAAATCGACTTTGACTTACCATAACTTCTGTTCTAATATTTGAATATTTTTAATTTTGGACTAATTTAATTGTTTAACACATTCCAGAAATCTGACGTGTGTCACTTGGGAATAACATCTGCCGAAAAGGAATGTAGCGAGGTTTTGCAAACATATTTCTGTGAAAACAAAGAGAATGATGATGATTCTTTCGATGATGTTGGTATCAATTACGAGGGTGAATTACAAGTATTGTTTCAAGCTTTAGATTAAATAGAAGTGGGTGAAAATATTTTTACAGATAACGAAGAAAAGGAATTGGTTAATAAATTTATTTCGCAAGATTGCTGTAATAAAAATGCCGAAAAATTATACCGCGGAAGATGATAGATACTGCAAGAAATAACTATCTAGAAATATCAAAACATGAACTTGATTTGGTTATACTAAGCCATATCGAATCAGCAATGATGTGAACGGACAAACTTAGAGATGCTTACACAGAAATGACGAAATGGAGGAAACATGGAAGGCAAAAAGGCAAAGATGTTGAAAGGCCTAAATTGATGTTCACTTTTTATCTCAAACCTGTTTGCCATTCATTTTTCCTTTTTGTGCATGCATGTGGAAGAAAACGTTTTGGAAATTTACTTCGACATTTTCATATACATGGTGCCAGAACATGGGTACCTGGCTTAGCAAATAAGCCATCTACACATGCGAGAACGTTTCCACCATCTAACATCCAAAAAGCTGTAAAATTTATTGAGTATACACCCGATCTATTGGCTCTTCCACTGCCAGGACGTTTACCCAATTCAAAATTTATCGTGTCATGAAGCTGCCATCTAATGAGACAAAGGCTTCAATTCCATTTATTATCTTGATTCTGGATTTTCAATAAAATTCTGTTTTTTTTCTTTTCTTTTCTTGTGTTGTTCTTTTTCTACATTTTTAGTACACTTCTAAGCAAGTTAGGACTTTGCAGTTTTCACCACGTGAAAGAGCGTCTCAAAAACTATCGAAACCAAAAATAAGTGGAACATTTCTCTTTCAGTTATAAGCCACCTTATCATAGGCCGGGTCGCATATGTTGAATTCTTTCACAAAAGATGAAAGCTTGTCATATATGATCCTTACAAAAAGTTTAACCATTGTAGAAAGTACAGCAATTGGACGATATTTCTTTACTGAACAATTATTAGCATCCTTTGGTATCGGATTTGTTTTTTGAATTTTAAAAATGTCAGGATAGACAGAGGTTTGTAACATCTTATTGAAGATTTCAGCTAAAATTGGCGCATGTTCCTATGCACACTTCATAATAAACTTAGGCGATATATTATAACAACCAGGACTTTTTTTTATCTTTTAAATTAGCGATGACGTTTATTATATCTTTCTTACTTATTTTGAATAATTTAAAACGGCAAGGCAGATTAGTTATAGTTTCTAATGAATTAAATGTTTCAACTTTTTTAATTTCAATTCGTTCCTTAAGGCCTTCTACAGATTTAATAAAATAATTTAGCTTGATCTGAATCTATTCTTAGTCCCTAATGGTCTATAAGGTTTAGTTCATTACTTCTTAAACGACCAAGCGTAGTGTTTATGAATATCAAATTCCTTTTCGGATCTTTTCCAACCTTGCTTAAGCCTTGAACATAATACTTATTCATACATTTTCTGCTTGCTACTTTGATAACCACCTTTTATTTTTACCCCTTACTTTTAGCATTTTTTGTTTAAGTGATATAAGATTTTGTAGATGTTTATTTATTCAAGGCATTAATTTGCAAAAGCATTGGAATACTTTTTTCACGTAATTTTTTTTTATATACAGGCATGTTCTGAATTCCACACGAAATTTTCACTTCAAATTTTTCAAGGCATTGTTTTTGTAAAAAATAATTTTACAGCAACAATGCTTTGAAAAATTTTAAGTGAAAATTTCGTGATAACTTCGGTCTCAAATTACCAAAAAAAAAAAAAAAAAAAAAAAAATATAAATATATATATATTTGGAGATACATGAAGATAACTTTGCCACGATGATATCTAAAATACTGCATCAATTCATAATAAAAATGTTGATTTTGTTTATAAACTTTCTTCATTTGTTTATCCTTATTGCTGTAGTAGTAACTAATTCTAAAGAGACAAGTTTAAGTATAAAATATCGTTTAATAAATAAATAAGCTTCTGTAACTAAAATGTACTCTCAAGTTGTATTTATATCAAATAAAAATGCTTTGAATTAGTTTCGTTTCCGTTAAAATTTTAAATAAATAACAACCTCGACAACTAAAGTTTTTAATCAAAAGAGGAAAACCAAGGTTACAAGTTTGCTTACGGAAATAAAATCCACAAGCTGTATTCTTTATTACAGCTTTCTTTGTTCACTACTTTAGTTTTACTAACATTCTATCAACTTTTGCTCTGAAGTAATATACAAACGCTATTTAATTCATTTGACCCTCAACAATTTTCGGTTCTTTGAAAAAACTTAAATCCAAATTGCAATGGCGAAGTTAAAAAAAAAATTCATTTACAACACGAGTATGAAATTTTATACAAATAAAAAAGTGTTGGCCTTAACTTTGTTTTATGATTTCTAAAAGCAAGAGTATTTACTAACTGCTGTTGAAACTTAAAAACAACTCAAAATGTTTTTCAAATAAAAACATTTATTAATGTTAGTGATGTTTTGCAACTTTTTTTTTTGTATAAAAAAAGTGAAGGATGCTTAATAATTATTGCAATTTTAATGTTAAGGTTTTATCTAGATAAATAGATGATTTTTTTTTTAATTTTTGCCTAAAAATGTAAACACGATGATGTTCTATCGTATAATACTGAAATTTGGTTCCGCCTAAACTGTCAACTTTTAAATTTTTTTTAGTTTGCGGTTCGCAACACGTAGCTGTACATCTGGTTACAAGGTAGCTAAGGTTAGATTACACAGACTTCGAGTCTAGCATGTAAGATCGGCTTGGGTTGTTGTGCTCCTTTTGTGATGCTCGAAGGTAGGGATGTGCTGGGTTCACCCCAAAGCCACACTAGGGCGAGTGCCAAATTATCCCGTGGCCCGAATAAACGAAAAAGCTCCTATTGAAATCGCAATCCGAAGGGTTTGCAATATTCTGCAACCTCTGACTGTGCAGAAAACCCACCCTTTTCGCGAAGAGGGCAGAGGATATGGTCTGCGATCTCATCCTTCTCTTTCTGACAACTTCTACAGAAGTCTTTAAATGAAAAATTCTATCTCTTAGTGTGAACACCAATTGTACAGTGGCCAGTCAGCAGAGCTGCGAGAATGTCTATTTGCCCTCGAGGTCTTCGCAGCAGATTTGTAGTTCTTCTTCGGGGGCTTTTAAACTTTAAAGAACAGACTTTCACAGACACCGCTCTCTATTACCCATTTTTCTCTTTACTTAATTCGTTGTTGGGATGTGAACTCTTAACTCGTCTAATTAACAAATGTTTGGAAATACACCTTTACCAATGCCGACAACGCTAACTTTTTTTTATTGAAAATATATTTTAGTAAAGAAATAGAAGTCTTAAAATTAGAAGAGAACATAAAAAACTTTCTTTTCCCAAAAGTCGGCAAATAAACCGCAGATTCCTGGACAAAAATTAAGTCCCACACATTGGAATGATCTAAATAACAAAAGAAAATTAAGGCTCATTTTCACGGTGATGATTCTGTAATTATGAAAATCAGTAGCATTTGAACCCTCTTATGATTGTAGAAATAAAATGCATTCTAAAGACTGGTTGATAAAATGAAAAAATAAAAACGAGTTGGATCGGTTTACTACGAAAAATAGTTTTTGTTTATTTAATAAAATTCTTAATTTACCAAAATTTTTACTTTTTTTCTAAAACAAAAACAAAAATATTTTTTGCTTCGCATTTACAAGTTTCTTCGAAAATATAAACAATTAAATTCCAATTATCAGCAACACTTTAAACAAGCAATTATAGACAAGTGGGAAAAAATCAGTCAAAAATAAACTTCTTTTTATTTTTATTACAACTTAAAAACTTTGAGTTCAGTGTAAAGCAAAAGTAACTTTAATTTTTTATTTGAAAACTGTTTAAATTCTGAATCATTACTTATTTAAGAAAAAGTTTTTTTCCTCTTTGTTGTTGTGTACGGTGGAAAATTTTAATTAATTTTTAAGCTAAGAAATAAAGATTCTTCTGTGAGTGTTATAAGTGACTATAAAAATGAAAGTAAATTTAAATTAAATAAAAAAAAAAAAAAAATACAATGAACACTCTTGGAAAAAAAATTAACTTAAGGTGTTGTATCGTTAACAATCTTTTTTTTTTATTATAATTACCTGGTTTTACTTCCTTAAAAACTTCTGGCTGTGTTGTTTAGGGACTTTAATATTACAAAGTACGTTGCTCGAATTTCTTAAGTTACCGGTAAGCTAAGTGTGTAGCCTTAGTTCATCTTAACAAAACATATTATTAGTAAAATAAAAACAAACAATAAAAATAAATAACAAATAAGAGAAGTATTAAGAATAAACTGGGTGTTCAAGTTGGAATGAGCAGCACTTTAAGTTTTATTTTGTCCATAGCCCGGATGTAAACTTAACAACAGAAGAAATACGAAACGGAAAATATAAAAACAAAAAGTATGTCACTTTTTCCAGCCTTTTACATTCCCAGGTCTTGTCTTAATACGAGGTACAGCTCAGACATTACTTTAGATTTTATTTAAACATTAAAATATTTAATAAAGCAGAATAATTTTGTTGCATATTAAAAGTTTTTTGCCAAATGATATATTCATTAATTTTTTTTAGTAATTATTAAATCTCATACTTATTATGTTGTATTTGTTGTAATTTCAAAGCATACTAGTTGTGTCCTACTTTAAAGCTTCGTCCAAAATTTTTTTAAAAACATTATCTAAATTTTCATTTATGTAAATATTTGATACAACACTTACGTTTTTTATCTCTACTTTTAAAAAATATTTTCTCGATTACTATATGAATTTTAGCTATTAATTTAATTTTAATTTCATTGTTTCTTTTTTGAAGTTTGATGTTTTTCGTGGCTTCACTAACAAAAGCTTGTAACTGCGTATTAACAAATACTCTAGTTGTTTTATTGCATGTCATACAATTTAGAATTATTATATAATTTATAATTATTTATGATTGAAGCAATTGTTCAAATATTAAATCCCAACGCGAATCAATAACCAGGTGGTAGCGATAGCGAATTCATTAATTTTCGGTATTAGCCCGAATGTCAAACTACATATAAAAATATAGTATACAGCTTTTTTTTATATGGGATTTGACACTTTGGTTATCCTCGAAAATCAATGAATGCGCCACCGCTACCACCCTATAATTGATTCACCTTGATTAAATCCTCCAAAATCCAAAATAACCCAGAGAAAAAAAGAAGTAGTTCAAAAATCATGCGATTTTCATTGCTTTTATTGCATTTATTTTCTATAAAGCATTTTTAATAAGTTCGCTTATTCTAGATAAGTTATAATTTTTGAAAATTGAATGAATGACAATTATGTAAATTCTGTTATTAAAAACTGCATTAACAGTCTTAATACAATTTATATATTTTTTTACGGGTATTATGAACTGTAAAGGGAACTTCTTTAAAATTTAAAATTTCTGCGTATTACTATAGATTCCAATAACAAAATTTAATACAAAAATAAAACTAAAAATTAGAGGGTGTCGTCATAGGTAACGTAGATTGAGCCATATGAGCTTATCTTTTGAACCGTTATAGAAAAACACTTGAAAATTTGACAGAACATAGAGCACTATGAACCTTATAATAACAAGTATAAACACTTACAATTAAAGGTTAAAGGGTGTGTCAATAGTCAATGTAATTTGGATATGTGGCGGAATTTTTGAACCGTTATAGACAGGATCCTGAATCTTAAAAGGCACCTGTATTGCTAGACCCGCTATATGAAAAAGTTTTTAATTTGAATTTAGAAATTAAATTGTGTTCCTAGAATTGATGTTAATTGACTTACAGGGCCTAAATTTTGAACCGTTATAGACAAATGGTATGACCATTATAACGGTATTAATATTTAAAATTATAAATTAAAGGGTGCACCAATAGTAGAGGTAATTTGATATATGTTGCCATACTTTTGAACAGCTGTAGACATACGCTTGAAATTACCACGAAACTTTATTGCTAACTCCGCTATAACAAAAACAATAACATTTGAATTTGGAAATAAAAAATGTGTTCCCAAAATTAACGTAATTTGACATACATATATGGCCGTATCATTTGAACACAGACTGGAAAATTAGACATAATATTTTTTCGGTATCAGAAGAAGTATAAATATTTTAAATTATAATTTAAAGGGTTTTACAATGATTGATGTAACCTGATTATATGGCCAAACCGTTATAGACAGACGGTTGAAATTTACAAAGAACCTGATAGCTAAGTCTACTTACTACAATTTTTAAATTAAAAGTGAAGCTTACAGCTTGGTCCCGTTTTAAAAACAGTTTATAATCTTAAAAATTAAAGGGTGTTCCGTAAATTGTCCTATATGGGCCTATCTGTTAAACCGTTATAGACAAACGCTTGCGAATTGGACAGAATGTGGATGGCTATAACTGCTGTAGTATCAAGTATTTGCATTGAAAATTATAAAATAAATGGTGTCCTAATACTTCATTTAGTTTTTGTAATTGGCCATTTTTTGAACAGTTTTAGACAGAAGTTTGAAATCTACAAGGAACCTATATTTCTAAGTCTACTACAACGGCAAGTATAACCTTTAAATTTGAAAATTAAAGGGTGCCCCTATAGTTCCTGTACATTGCCAAACTGTTAAATGGGGGTCGCAATAGCTAATGTAAGTTGATGTATGTGGCAATAATTTGGAACCGTTATAGACAAACAGATGAAATATATTGTGAAATCGCTTTTTTCGCAAGAATTATATTTTAAGAAATTATAAAAAATAAAAAACCGTATCCTTATCATCGAATTATCCCTGGTATTAAGCATTTATTTAAATATCAAGCCGTTTTGTTAACGTTAAAATCATGCGTTTTCCCCTTAATTTAACCAATTCATTTCAAGTAGAATGGCCTACTTCTTGCGCATGTCTTACTTATTTTTTTTTTGCTGGGAAGTTGTGGCAAAGAGGACTACATATATTTACAGGTAAATTCTTTTCTCCTGGTTTTTTTTAATCTATATATAGTACTGCTCATTAATCTAGCCAAATAAAACATGTCTTAAATTAATGTGTCATAATTATAGCACACTCTCTTTAAAGAACTTGCTTTTTCGTTTAACGGAAATTTTCGTTACAGATTTTACACATTTAAAAAAATATTAATTGTCTGTTTGCACGTGTTGTAGTTAGTTCGCTACATTGCCATCAAAATTGTTATACTTTTTTATTACAGAATGAGGCGATGCACAAGATCGGTATTTGGTACAAAAAGGTTAAAGAAATCGAACAGCTAGTAGTCGTCAACTTGCTTCAGAATGGTCATCTATGATCGGAAAGTCAATAAGTCTCAAAAGTCTCAAAAGCTACATATCAAAACAAACTTCAGAAAAAAAGATGTTGAATTGGTATAAGTGGGAATTGGTAAAGTGAGAAGTTTTTGTCGTTTAGCCAGGAAACTGTGAAGGAAAGGGTTTTAAAATTTCGTACAAGTAACTTTCATACTAGCGTATCATATAAAAAACTGGTTGGATTTGGGCAACGAAGTGCACCGTTTATTCAGTTCTTTATCAGAACTTATGTGATAGATGGAAATCGCAAAAGATATAATTTCAGATCAACTATCGCTTGCTTTAATAATGTCTACCCTCGTATTATTACTTTTACTTATATTTCTTTCACACACATGTTGAAATAACGCCTTTAAAGAAATTAACAAATAAGAAAATAAATATAAATAATTCCTTACAGCCCTTTTATTATATCGTTTCCAACCATGTTAACTAATTGTTAAACTTGTTTAACAGATAACATTATTTATCCAAAGAAATAAAAATGTTAAAAAATCTTAACGTTCCTTAACATGTAAAAATTCATTAAAGAAGTTGTGTGTAAATGTGTTTGTAGGTTGTGTGTGTGTTTCTAGGTTACCAAGTGTTAATTCTTAAATTGTAAACGTTTTGATTTCCTTTTATTTTTATTTATTTAGGGACATACGACAAATATAAGTGTCTGTGTAATGGTATTTGCAGCTGAGTTTGTATGTTTCTTTTATTTAAAATTCATAGAACGTTTAGATGTAAATAGATGTATGTAATATGTATATCACGATTTTGTACATTTTATTTGTTTCATAGAACTGTTTATAAAGGTTGCACAGTGAAAAATAAAAAAATTATGTTACGTCTTAAGACGACTATAACACTTGGGCATTTTTCTTCTTTAAAATTTAAAAAAACAACGGGTAGCAATATCGTTGTGTCTTCAACTATTTTTTTGTATGGGATTGAGGTTGTTTTTTTTTTTGAAATTTAACAATAAATTCTTTCAAAACATCGTATTTGCTTTTATGGATTTATTAATGGTCATAGCTATACGGAACACATTTTAGCTTATGTAATTCACACATTGGGTTAATAGTTTCAAACTTTTATAGATCTACGAATAATTAAGCAGTTTTATATAATAATGAAAAATGGTACACCATCTTATGTTTTTGAGAGATTTAGTTTTGGTCGCTCTTCTCGAACCAATAGTTTGATATGTTTAATTTAATCTACTTTACACATGAGCCGATCAGTAGCGGTAAAAGTAGCAGGAATTTGTAATACTCGTAGTATACTTCTGCTTGAAATTCGACAGTTTGACAAAAATGTCAATTTATGAATTAAATTTTTAAAAATAAAATTATTTATATTAAGTTTAAATCTTAATTGTTAAATTATTTTTGCCACGTAAATGCATTAAAAAGTAAATAAAGTTTTATAGTTTATATAGTGAAAAAAAATCCAGCAACGCGTATAGAATATTCTTCGCTGACCCAAAAATCTATTCTGGAACCAGAGACATAAAAAGTTTAGAGTTTATTTAAAAAGACAAAGGAATTCTGGAACCGATATCCTCAGTCCAAAATTAAAATAAATATTCCAGAAAATCTGTTTTGATACTACAAAAATGTATGTAGATCTTTGCCGTTGGCATCCAATCACATCTACTATACACCAGATTCTTGTGTATAGCTCGTCAGTAATAAAATATGCCATCTTTCCTACGGACCAGCTATTAAGAGAAGCAGCTGAAGCAGCGAAAAAATTTACAAGGTTGCATAATAATTAAGATATTTTGAATACTCTGCTTCTTACATGAGACCCATTTATAAGTTCTGCAAAATTTCGCAAAATCGTAAAAAGCCTATTATTCTTAAAAGGCACTGTACAACTGCTAGTACAGGAAGCACAGAATATTTAAACAGATGTGGAAGAGATTAAAAACTTATCAACATGTAGAAAAAAAAATAGTTGCGATATTGTCACAATAACCATGTTTCTGTAACCATGCAGCGAACAAATTCTGGTTGCTTTCAACAATACTTCAGTCACGTTAAACATTTTTTAGTTAACATTTAATCATTATATGGTTACTATGTACAAAAAACGCAACATGGTTGTTTTTAACTTAAAATATTTAAGCATAATATATTATTAATCAAAGTATTAGTTGTTCCTGGACTTATCAGAATGCCTTTATATCTATTAGTTTAGTGTTTTTTTTTAGCAAACGATTGATGTGACAACGGTTTAAATTGAAATAGTTATTTTTTGTTAGAGAAAATGAAAAATTATATAAATAAAAATAACGTAATAAACGAAAAAATTATTTTTTGTAACAAACAAAAATTAAGTTATTTATAGTTTTGTTTATTAATAAAACTATAAATAACTAAATTTTTAATTTTAGAAAATTTTTACACTTACGAGACCATATTATGATTTATTTACATTCCATGTCATCTTCATTTATGTTTGATGTTTTATTTTAACCATTTAATGCTTATATTTGAACATTATATTATTACATTTAATTATAACGTGTTTACATTTTAAACGTAATTAAGTTTTTAACCCTTTCACTACCGTACTATAAAAAGTGATTTTTAACAAGCTTAAGTAAGTTCTTCGTATAGATGCGATATTCAAAAGCGCAAAATTTTTTTTTTTAAATTCTACTGTCCTTCAGGACAAATATATGTCCTGGGATTATATGTCCCACTGGGTTTTTAAAGCACCATAAATTGGGACAAAATATCCCATTTGTAGTGTATGTATGAAAATAAAATGGTACAGTTTTTATTAATTTTTATTAAAACGAAATTCGGTTGACTTATTTATGGAATTTACCAAAACATTCAAAACAAAGCGGGTCTTTGCACATTGAACATATATAATATGAACGTTTTTCCATTTTCATTGAGCTACAAAAAACACAACGTCTACGGTGATCCGTTTTTACCGGCATATGATCTCCAAGATTTAACATTTTTTTAGACCTTTTTGACCTAGGACCTTTTTTTGTAGATATCCTTTTGATTTTTGTGTTAGCCCTACCTTGAGCAATGAGCTGTTGTGCAAGTGGAACAATAAAGTTTTTCATTTGCGATTTTTGATGTACATTTTCCTGATAAAGGATATGAGCATTTACAACGGATGTCATTAGGAGTTTGAAAAAAACTTTACGCCACCATTTTGTCGATTTTCTGTTGTGATCGTAAGTTTTAACTTTTTGGTCCGCTAGGTCAACTCCTCCCATGCACTGATTATAAAAAGCTAAGGCTTCAAGACAGTTAAGTAATGGAAAATCGAGGACAAAATAAGTCCGATGGTTGTCCCCATACTACTGGAACATTGCAATTTACAGCGGAGAATAATACTGCAGTATTCTCATTGCCAAAAGTTTCATCAGGCTCGTCCAAAGATTCAGTTTCTTCATCGGAAGAAGGACTATATTCGGATTCAGAAGCACTAAAGTCTCTAACATCAGAGTCACTGGCATTTATGATAGCAGATACTTCGCTTTACTTTAGTCTACCAGATTTATTTTTATTCATTCTGAAAACATACAAATTGTTATACTGGTGCATACCAATGGGATAATATGTCCCATTCATGTGAAACAAACAAAACCAATGGGAGCTATTATCCCAAATGGAAAAAAACCCACATAAAATAAAATATTTACAAAATATTGTTTCTTACTCACTTAATTACAATATAAAACACCTATATTATTTGCACAAAATATTATATGAAGAAGAAACACTTATGCACTTTGAAAAATTTACAAAACACGTGCGCGACTAATGGAAGTTGCTGCCAAATAATGTTTATAAACTTCTCACTTCTCACTAAACACACCTAAAACAGCTGACTATATACAGAAAACACCAGAACCTACCAATGGGATCTTTTCTTATTGAAATAAAGCTGTTTTTGTATTTTTGGTGATTTTTTAAATTTCTCTTGGGGTTAATTGACCATGTTGTTATTATGGTGGATAACAATATTACTATTAAACGTAACAATTCTGTGTTTGATTTACAACTACTTATATTTTAAAACCATTCTATGTTGCTTTTAGATGATGGTTACCTTAACCATAATGTAATGCAAAAGTTTTCTTGAAATATTTTACTAAATTTCTTGATATCTGGAAGAATATTTCCTTACAACTCCACTGTGTCAAAATGTTAGCAAATCAAAATTTTATCAGATAAATCCAAGCTAAAATGATTATCACGTAAACCAAGAGTGTAAATGTACAGCAGCCGTCAGTGTTACCATTCTGATGATATATGCATACTTTTACAAATTTCAGCAAAGACTGCCAAGTCAATAAGAATGTCAAATAAAAGTGTCGCTGCCAAAAAGATTTGAAATGAAAAATCATAGACTATGAATACCAACCACAAAATAAAAATAAAAAAACGCACAATCACACACACAATTAAATTGCTGACAATGCCAAATAAGCAATATGTTAACATGTATGGTGCTTTACTTTTTTGTGTCTGCCTGCGTTTTTATGTATGACTTTTTGTGTTTGCTATTCTACAAATATGTCCGCCCTCGTATTTGTTTGAGGAATCAACATTCTCACTGACAAAATATTTGTTTAACTATCAGTCTGTCGCATTGTTTTTTGTCTATTTATTTAATTTTTTGTTTTACATATTAAAGTAATGGAATTGTTTTTCTCTAACTTTTAGTGTTCAGATGCAAAAAGCCTTTTATTTTCTTAGTTTGAGTGTTTCATTACATTTTCTTAGAAAGGTAATAAGTGTGTGTTATATTTTTGTTCAAGTATGTGAAATTGTTGTAGATAATATCCGTGTACATGTGTTAATTTTAATAAAGCTGTTAACATAAACACGCACTCACATAAAATAAAAAGTATGTTAGTGATTGTTGTCAAAGTAAATGTTGTGCAGAATTTAAATAACCAGCATATTTTTCTTTAAAGCTAGAGAACTTTAACATAGACAGGGATTTTTTAGTCAAGAAGAGCATTCCTTTATATATCTCGCTTCGAAGTTATAAAAATATGTATGATTCTATGTGAAACTTGATCTTTATTAATGTTAAAGATTTTGTCAAGCGTTTTCAAATGTAGATTACAATGCTTTTCAGCGAAAATGTTTAAAAAGTTTTTTGTATTGTTTTTGGAGTAATGAAGGTGTATTACAAAATTTAACAAAAAATTTTTTTTCATTTTGGCCATTGACCCAAATTAGAGTATATTTGTGTATTTTTGCTGTATACTTCTCTTTAAAGGTTAAGGTTCGTTCGATTAAAATATTTTATGAAATGTCAAGAAGACTTGAATAATTCTTTGAAGTGGCTAATTTTCTTGAATCGAATCACAATTTTTATGCTTATTTTAAGGATTTAAGTATAATAAAGTTATTAAGTATAATAACGAAGAAAAAAAAGCGACATTGGTTTTTTTTTCAAACCACTAGTCGAACACTTTCAGTACTATAACCAAGAGAATAATTTTAATTCGGCATATATTTACGTATATTATTATTTCTAACTTTACTAAGAAAAAAAATTGATTAAAATTATTTGTATAAATTTTCTTTTTATGAACTTGGTTATAAATAAAAAAAAAAAAAAATATACTAATTTAATAATAAGTGTGATGCTGAAACCGCTTCAACTGGGATATTAAGAGAAAAGTATTAAAAAATGAGTAGGAGTGGTATGTCCGACTATTCCGAATCTTATATAACCTTCACCTTATATGTAAATCTAGTTTTGTAAAGGAATTCTAATCAGAAAAGCAAATACTGGGGTAAAAAGGAATTATAAAATAAAACAAAAAAATAAAAAATAAAAAATAAAGTACTATATATAATTTTAAATAAAAGTGTCATCGGAACTTAATGGGTTAAGCATTTTTAAAAAATTTTATTATTTCCTTGAAAATCTCTTCAAAAGCGTTTCAATGATACCCATATTGATTTTTTATAAAAATTTGAAAAAGTTCAGAGGCCCGTAACTCGGAAAATATGGTCGAGCGCCAATTTTTTAACTTGTTTTTTCTAATTTTTTAATTTTCTATCGCCTAATATATTTGTTTTTTTGATTGAAGTTACTTTATTATTCCAAATGTTATGGAAAAATTAGAGGTAGGTGTGGTGTTTTGCCCGCTGCCTCCAAGGATATGGACCGATCTAGCTGATTTCCAATAGCAACCCTTTCGATAATATATCTCTATTCTCTAGCTGATCTAGTACCTTGGAGAAGTATTCCCACATAACCGACGTGCTGCTAAAACATGGAACTTTGTTAAGTTTTATTAACTATGTGTATACGAGGGCTGCTATATATATTTCAGGCCTGGCAACACTGACTGCTGCCAAGTGCAATCTGACATTTCCATTGGAAAGTTTGTCATTTTTAAGCATAATCGTACTCAAAACGTTTTGACGTACGACCATTATTTGTGTTGTTTACAGTGACTTGAAAAAATTAATATAGAAAAAATGGAATTAACTCGTGAACATTTTCATGCCATCATTTTTCACAACTTTCGACGTGGATTATCACGACAAGAGTGCATTGATGAACTTAAATCTTTGTATGGCGATGAAGCACCATCCTATAGCGCTGTCAAAAATTGGTATAATGAATTTAATCGTGGCCGAAGCTCGCACAAAGACGAATTCCGTGAAGGTCGTCCAAAAACGGCTGTTCTGCCAGAGAACATTGATGCCGTGCTTGAACTCATAATGCAAGATCGACATGCGACATACCGAGATATAAAGACATCCTTGGACATTTCTTCCACCAGCATACATTCGATACTGCATGAACACCTGGCCGTAAAAAAGGTTTGTTGTTGGATCCCGCACAATTTGAAAGTCGCTCAAAAAAAGGCTCGTGTCGATTGGTGCAAAAAAATGTTTCAAAAATACGATTGCGGTGCTTCAAAAGATGTTTATAAGATCGTCACAGGTGACGAATCATGGATCTATGCGTATGAGCCCGAAACGAAACAACAATCGACCGTGTGGGTCTTCAAAGACGAGCAAAATCCAACGAAAGCTGTTCGTGGAAGAAGCACTTCGAAGCAAATGGTCGGCTGTTTCTTCGGCAAAACTGGTCATGTGGCGACTGTTCCGCTTGAGCAACGTAGGACGGTCACTTCTGAGTGGTACACTACAATTTGTTTGCCTGAAGTCATCGTAGAAATTCGAAAAACCAACAAGAGAAGACGAATCATTGTTCACCATGACAATGGGAGCTCTCACACATCGGCTCAAACCAGAGCGTTTTTGACCGGCCAAAACGTCGAATTAATGGGTAATCCGCCGTACAGGCCTGACTTGGCCCCTAGTGACTTCTACTTGTTTCCGCACATCAAGAAAAAAATGCGTGTTTAACGATTTTCGTCGCCAGAAGAAGCTGTTGAAGTGTTCAAAAACCATGTTTTAGAGGTGTCTCAATCGGAGTGGAAAAAGTGCTTCGACAACTGGTTTGAGCGCATGGAAAAGTGTATAAATCATGCTGGAGAATACTTTGAAAAACAATAAAACCATTTTTGATTATAAATATTCGCATTTTCACTATTAGGCCAGAAATATATAGAGCAGCCCTCGTATATGTACGCACGTACGCATGTACGTACGAGTACCTACATACGCTGTATATGTATGTATTTATGTTTGTATTTACGTTTAGATATACGTACGTCTGCGTGCATATATTAATGTCTGCATGTGTGTATGTAGATATGTTTCTTATGATTCCACACAATTAAATGCCAACCAATTTAATAATTAAGACTGTATGTGTGTCACTGGTTTGTATGTTTAATTGTACACATGAGTAAATTCTCTTCTAACAAGCAGGTAATTTGGCTTTAACGTATTTTTTGCGTTTCTAATGTATTTTTACCCTTTGTTTTGTTCATGTTCAATTCAAAGGTTAATGTAAAGTTAATAAATACATGCTACAGTCTAGGTTTAATTATACGCCACAATTAACAAAATATTTTTATACATAAGAAGGTTGTTAATAACGCTAGAAATATTATAAATTTATATTTATTTGCAAATTAAAATTTAAAAGGTTCAATTAAACAAATGATTGTCTATTTTAATATGGAATAAAAGTATTTATAATGTAACATGTTATAAGAAATCAAGCTGTTTTTTTAAGGTGGTATGAGTCCTTTTTTTCACAAAACTAAGTTACCGGTAATTTTAATAAGCTATAGACTCCTACTCTCCATAGTTACAATTACAATGTCAATAGAAAATAACGAAAACAATTTTGCGGGACAATTCTATCGCACAAATATTTCTTTTCTTAATTTGATCCAAACGACAGAAAGGCCAATTATATACTGCCTATTATAATGCCGAAGAAAAACAGCTTCTTTTTTCATTTTGTAGGAAATGAAAAGAAAAGACTTTGTGTCAAATGAATTTTTAAAAGAGGCAATATTAAACCGAAAAAAATACGGACAGAGAAATTTCAAACTGAACTTAAATTTTTTTTTTTTTTTTGTAAAATTAGTCTGAAAAAATATGGTCCATTCAAAACAATTGTTTTGTTTGGAAAAAGGGGAATACCAAAAAACCTCAAAAGGTTATATGTTGCCATTTTTTTATCAAGCATAGAGCATCACAAGAGAGAAATATAAAAGAGATATTATTATTATTATATACCGCCTATTCATCATAAATACTTCAATATGTTATTGTTAAAGACAACTAAGTATAAAATATCGCTTTCTTATTTAAAGGCGAAGTAATTTGCATTTTTATATTTTTAACATAATTGAAATCAACTCTTAATTAATTTTGCTATCCTTGTATATTAATGCCTTTATTTTTACTGTTACTTTGTACATAAATATTTATTTTAGCAAAGCTTATGTCCATAAAAAGATGGACTTGAATAAACTCCCGTTTTTTTTTTTTGTAAAATGTTATTTTTAAAAGTGGTATAAGTTCATATGAAGCCAAAAAAATCGGTAATTTTTTCAAATAATTTTAGTAATTATTAATTCATAACAAAATCTAAAAGTTGTATAGTGTAAAAAAATCACTCAATTTTATTAAAGTTGTTCAATATCTTTAAATTAATTCAAATGCAAACTCTTAAAAATCTCAATATAAATAAAAAGAAAACTGAGTTGTACCACTTTCAAAAAAAACCGGCTCATCAATTAAGTTTCTAAAGTATTAATTATACGCCGACTGGCTCATTAAATTTTGTCATTTTCGTAAAACTTTTCTTTAAGTTTCGTTTTAAACATTATATAGTTTTAATTAATTTAATTAATTAATATTAATTGTGTACATTTTCGAATGTGATTTCAGAAAATATGTGAGTAGAAAAATATATTATCTTAGAAGTTTAAACCCTTTTAATTAAATTATTATTTGTCTTATTTAACTATGATGAAATATTCATGTAAAGTTGGGATAAATACTAACAAGAAGCTAAGGAATAGTTTGTAGAGTTAATTATTTAGCTGTTACCAATAATAAAGAATACTTTGTAAAAACCAAATTTTTACGTTCTATTTATAAACGAAAAATAAATTTTCTTTATAACAAACGAATGAACTCAAATCATTGCTGTTGTTATAATTATCTTTGATAACCTTCAATTTTATTATCTCTATTTAGCATTTAAAATAAATTTAGGTTGTAAATCGCTGTATATAAATACGTTTTTGTTTAATTATAATAAATTATTAATTCAGTGTAAATTGATTGAGAAAATTAAAGGTTGTTTGCGAACTGTGAATAACGAAGTACAAAACAAGTAAAGTTTATTCAGTATTTAACAGTAAACAGATGTTTTAGTATTCGGGTAAAATTAAGGGAAAAAATGTTATAAATAATTAATAGATACATAACAAGTGTTTACTCTCTTGACGTAACGTCTTTACAATAAATTAAAATTGTAAATTTAAAACAATTATAAGATTAAAAAAAAGAAAAACTTAAATCTAATGAACGAAAAAGTAGCTGCAAAAGAAATCAAGGGTAAAAAAATAATTTTTGATCATGCCACGAGCAACAAACATATTTTGCTGATTATAAGGCGAACTTATATAAATCTTTTATTTTAAATTAATTATTAATTGAAGTTTTGTTATGTAAATTAAAATCACCATATGCAATGCCAACGATAAGGATATTTTTGCATAATACTTTTTCTAAAACAATAAAAAGTGATATATTCGGCTATGCCGAATCCTATATATCCTTCACCATCTGTGTAAAACTAAATCAAAAAAGCAAATATTGCGGATATAAAAAGGATTGAAACTTGAATCATCAATTTCTAGCCAATTTGTGATGTGCTCTTCCATATAAAACAACAACAAGAAAATCACAATTTGAAGGAAAAAACTATGTTTTCGTTTAAACTATCTTTTTTAAATAGTGGCTGCCGTTTAGTCTAAAATTAAGTGTCGTATTCTATGTTTTAATATAAGCAAAAGAAACTCATTTTATTTCTCAATTAATTTCAAAAGAGCCACTCACTTTTTTTCTCATCAGGCTCTTCAAATCTCATATTATTTGGTTCATTTGGGTTATTAATCTTTTGTTTTACTAAAAATGAATAAAAACTTTTTAGTGAATTTAAAATTTTCATATTAAAGCCATCAAATCAAAATAGCTTAAATTTTCCTCTTTCCTAGTGGAAAAAGCTGAATAGAGGCAATAATTCTTTAGGAATTTAAATGCGAGCAATATATTTTTCTGCAAAGGATGATACAAAACATTTTTAATTGTTCAAATTAAGTGCTACTTTTATTAATTCTCTTATTTTATTTCATTCTCCATTCATCGTCATTGTTAAATTGTATTTAGTATAATTTTTTGCAAAGAACCTTGTATAATTAATTTACTGCATTTATGATAAAAGATAACAGTAATGAATATTAAAACCAAAACAGTAATATTAAAAAAAAAACTTAACAAAAGCATTAATGTTAATTATAATCAGAAAGTAATAACATTTAAAACGTTTACTTTCGAACAAATACAGGACCCCTTTTGAATGAATACAACCGTACCATTGAACCATGTTGTTTCAGTTAAGGATAAATAATTGCTTCTTTAATTTTATTTAGCAGAAAAATTAAACGGATGGTCTTTAATGAGCTCCATTAATAAATAATTTATTTTAATATAATTAATCTCAATTTCTTGTGGAACTCTTTTTTGACAGACTCAATAACTGTGTCATGAACTTTTTCAAATTAATTCAAAAAGGAAAGTTATTTAATGAGAAGAAGAAGTTTAATTATCATACTTTTTTGTATGAAATTGTTTTTTTTTCAAATGAAATAAATGAATTTTCATTGTAAAGAATTGTTAGTCGACAGGTTTATCGTAGCAGTTTATACTGTCATATTATGATAAATCTTAATCTTAATTGTAAAATTACTATAAAGAGGAAAATATTAAATTAAATATTTTCAATAAGAGATCAGTGGTAAATATGCAATATTTGGCTACCAGTCACCTTTCAGTTTGTTAGCAGACTATGAAGACCCCCGTTAACAGTCTTTCACACAGATATTCGGAAGTTCCATGGTAGGAGAACTTCGAAAACCTAAAACTATAGAGCAAGTGTAATGTTTTCTAAGCCGGGTATTAAAACACCGGAAGTTGAACAATAGTATAAGATGGCATTCTGTATTGAGAGTGAGTAACCAAAAGAAGCTAATAATCTCGGAAGAGTATTTTTTTAAGGTCAGAAATTTTTAAACCCAAAAGATGAGGATATTTATAACTTGATACATCAATTTAAAATAACTTGTTGACTTTAATTTAAGAATGATGTATTGAAAAAAGTCAACTCAAAACAAGGTGGTATGATAATCATTTTGTGAAACTAGAGACCATAATTATGCCTGTGGAAGGACCGAATGTAAAGCAGCCAGATGGTCGCGTAGCGTACAACAATTTGTAGGCCGCTCTTTTGAAATCCTTTCAAAAACACATTGCTAACGGACCTGGCCTGCAAGGTAGTATGACCATATACGAATAATGTTGCAATAGAATAGTAGCAGAAAAACAACTTTTGATAATTTCAGATAACGCAACCATCGCTAAGCCACACTAGTTGGTGAGGCAATGTAAATGCACTAAGAGCAAGTGCTCAAAATTGTCATGGACTTTGAATGTTCAGAATATGGCGGATAAGGCGTTAATATTCATGTTCGTAGGAATGCGATATGGAACAACTTGGGCGTCAACTGCAGAAATGTCAAGAAGCTTTCTAAGTCTTGCCGCTGATTTTGTGAGCAGAACTATGCAACTCGATCTATAGCAGTAAAGTTGACTCCTTAGCTTGGATAATTGCAAGCGCGCCTTGCACTACGGCATCAAAAGCACTTTTTACTACATTACACTGGGTCCTGGTCGGCTTAGTGTCCAAACTATTTCTAAGCAGGCTGGTATTCGGTCATAAGAAAAGCGGCGAGATGGCTTCGGATATGTAACGATAGCAAAGCTGCGATAAATTCATTGACGGGTGTATGCACCCCACCCAGCATATCTGTGGAACACAGAAGCAGCTTAGATACTTGGTGTCGCACCAAATTGCAAGTAATTAGCAGATATTGCGGAAGACCTCACAGACAGGATATTAAAGTAAAGTAAAACTGCATGATTTCGATGCTTATATGACTTCAGGGTGACCGAAAGAATTTTGAAAGTCTGTCAATGGTGTCTATATTAGGATATAAAATCTTCTATACGATGATTGCTGCAAAACTGGACAGGACTTAGAGTGAATTTTTACGGAGCCTAGAGATCTCAGTATGTTTTTTCTTGAGTGTTTTCCTTACGATTTTAACATGAATTGAATATATTACTTTCGATCTCATCACACAAATAGATAATGACGCGCTATTAGAGTCAAGTAAAAACCGATTTTAAAATTTGTTAGTAATAAAGTCAAAAATAAATGACAATTGAAGTGAAGAAAATGTTTGCACACAAAGTGAAACAAAATATAAATAAGTAGATTAATACCCTGTACAGACATACGTCTTAATTGCGAAATTAAGGAATTTAATGGCTTTTGACACTTCCAACTTCAAAGCAACAACAGAAAGCCATTTTGTTTTTATTATAAAAAGAGAAATCAGCTTCGAAGATGACACGATTGCATTGTGCGTATTGAATGAGCTTAATTCAGCATGTATGAACACCAAATTAAATTGCGCAATTAAAACTAAATAAACTCAATTAAGAAAACATGTCTGAACAGGGTATTATCCGTCCCTGATTAGCTGCCGGTAATTTGTATTGAAAATATAAAAGCAAAAGTACCAAAATAAATTTGTTTATTTTATTACATATGAAAACGAAAATTTGAAATTAATTTGTGAAAATTAATTAATTTCATTAGGAAGCTTAAAAAAAATATAATAAAAATGTTTCACACAATGTGTAACAAAATCTAAATAAGTAGATCTATCCTTTCCGGACTAGCTGTAGGTAATTTTTGTTGAAAATATAAAAACCAAAGTAAACAAATAAATTAGGTTACTTTTGCACATAAGCAAACATAAACTGAAGTACATTTGTGAAAATTAATTAATTTCATTAGAAAAGCTTGAACTGTCGTTACTTTTATGTAGCCAGCACCAAGTTAGCTATAAAACAACTTGAGCTGATTTTAAGTTTAAAAAATAATTTTATACTCATACCAATAAAATATACTTTGTAGTATACAAAATATACTTCAATAAAAATTATACTTTCGAACTCATAAAGTATACTTTCTTGATAACTATGGTTATAAACTAATAATTTTTTAAATATTGCATTAACTTTTAGACATCAATAAACTATTTAATAAAATTAATTAAAATATAATTTAAACATTTTAGATGTTTGGTCAAATTTTCTGACCTCTGACATAAAATATTAAATCAGAATATTTTTTTAAACTTTTTTCGATGTCGCTATATATAAAATAAAATTCACTCCACATACAAAATCCTTTGCTAAGCATTTTCACATAAATAAAAAATCCAAGTTCACAGCAGAGTAAGTAGAACATGTGAAAGAACGTAAAACAAAAATGGCTATAAATTAAAAAGAAATACGCTATTTTATGTTAGAAAACCAATAACAGTTAACTCAATTGAAAAATCTAAAAAAGAATATATTTGTTTCTGAAGTTTCTACCAGTAAACAGGAGAGTACAAAGACTCGACACAATGAACTATCTGTCAATGGATGCAGGTAATTTATGGTTATTTTTATTTTTACTAAGTTTGTTAACATTCAATCTAACAAGCTGTCACAAGTTTTGTTTCGATTATAAGAAACGAAAGAATGTGAATAAGTTTTAAATTATTTTAAATTTAACAAGAAAATCATATATTTTCTAATTAAATATTTTTTCGTATTTTGTTTTGTATAATATGGAAATAAAATAATTTTGTAAGAGTGAAAGTAGAGCACTGCTAAAGGTTGTCTTAGTTTTGTTTAATCCTACCTTTATTTTTAAGGAAATAAATACCAATGATGCCACCAGCGGGTAAGTACCCACCAAACTGTGTCTTTTTAGAGGATGAATTGGAGACTGTAGGGTTTTTTTTGGATTAGTTTTGCTCCATACATGGCAAGTTTGTTTATAAAAAACTAATTAATCGAAAAATTATCCTCATCACTAAACACAGTTTTGCGATAAATTGACAAATTGGCAAAATGAATTGATTACTGATTTTACAATTAATTTAGTGGTGTGACAGTTCGCTTAAGAGTTAGTTATATCTAGCTTAAAAGAACATGCTTTTATAAGGTAAGCCTTTAGCTCTCTCCCATTTCCCTGGTAATCTTTAGTTAACTACTTCTTTAGTCCTGAATGTTTTCTCAAGTCTCTTAAATTTTCTTTACAAATAGCATTCCTAAATGCACGTCTTTTCTCGTTTTCACAATTAAAGTGAAAAATAGTTGGAAACTTAAATGTGTAAAAAATGAATAAAATAAAATTTGATCAAAATCGTAAATTGTATTAAAATATCAATTAATAACGATTTATTTGAACAGAAAATTTTAAGCAACTTTAAAACATTTCATATAAAGGACTTTCCGATTGAATCATCCGGATGTTTGGATTGTGCACCGTTGTACATTGTACGTGTAGCTTACCTCCAAATAACCAATTTAAAATATCCATGAGAGGCAGATTGAAGTCATCTTGAAATTACTAACGTGGCGTTATTAATTTTATATTTAAACCTTTTAATCATAAAATTTAATCCCTATGAAACTTAAAAATTTAGCAAGCCTCAGCATATTCTTTTTTTTTTTAATTAGTGCCAAAATTTAATTTGTTCAATTCGGCTATACAAAGATATTTCACCTTTTTTTATCAGTTAAATTTAAAATTTAATTTTTCGATGACACTTTTGGGGAACTTAAGTTTTTGTTAACATATTTTTTTAATAAAGTATTTACCATGTCTGACTTTTCTAGAAGGTTTAAATCAGGATACAATAAAAGAAGGTATTTCCCATGGGGAAATCATTTACCAGGTGAAAAAAATGGTTAACTCACTTATTTCGCTTTTGCTCAGAATATCAAACTTTATGTTAAAAAGTATTTTCTATTAAAAACAAATATTTTGGATATTCAGGCATGTTCTGAATTCCACGTGAATTTTTTACTTTAAATTTTTCAAAGCATTGTTGCTATAAAATTATTTTTTACAAAAACAATGCCTTGAAAAATATGAAAATGAAAATTTCGTGTGGATTTCAGAACATGCCATATTTTCAAAAGATTGTGTAATGTATAAATTTTTTGGGCATGCCTTAAAATGGCGCTACTTAAATATGTAAATTTTCGGAGCTGGTTATTAAAAGTTCTTTAAGGGACAAAGAAGCTATCAGAAACGAGCCTTTGTGACAAAAATTAAGAGCTCTGTAAGATAAATCTGTTTACAGTTAATAATATAGCTGGTCTTGAAACCATATTGTTGTTTAGCATAACAATAGCGTGATAAAGTACAAACATAATTATGTTTAAATTAAACAAAAAAATTTATAATTTAATATAATAATATTATGTTGAAATGAAAACAATAAATAGGTTGAAATTATAATTTATATTATATAATTGAATTATAAATTGGTTTCATAGTTGCAAACATTTTCTGAAACAAGAGACTGATTGACATATCTGTTCTTGTATTTATCAAGGATTTGTTACAAAAATTAAGTAAAAACATAAACTTGTTTATTATATTTTTTTCTTGAACAATAAATAATTATTGCAAATTTTAGTAGTTTCACTGAACCGGTAGCTAACAAACAAAGCACTAAAATAATAGAATGATGCTCTATCAAGTACCAGAACAAGGTATTTTTAGTTAGAATCAACCATGCTGCATTTTTTTATTTTAACCATGTAGTGGTGAAATGTTAACAAAGCAATTTTATTGTGACAGAAGTATTGTTAAAAACAGCTGTATTTTTCACCGAAACTGTACATTGTTACAGGTAAATAAGTATATTATTGTGACCATATCACAACCATGTTTTTTTTCTGCGTTACAGTTCAATTTTTTAAAATTTTTTTAAATTTGTTTAAGTTTATTTTTTTAATTTTAAGTAAAAAAAGTATGGTAATAAACCTTAAGAGTTATAAAGCTTTAAAAAAACAATCAAAGCTTGTGCTTTATTTAGCAAAAAAAAAAAAAAAAAACAATTCGACATTTTGGACCTAGATTCGTGGACAAGATTCAGCTTTTGTCAAGCCTGTAATATTGAAATTCTTCCTAAAATTGTTTTGAACTTTTTGTACCGCCTGAATTATTCTAATATTTGCAATGTCGTTATTATTAAAGGCTTAAGTCTAGCAGCTCATTTTTTTATAATGCTGAGTTTACGAAGTCGAGAAATAGTATGACTGATCATTTTTCTACATCATTGTTATTATGATTATATATTTTATTTCTTGGTACTGATGCCTTACTTGCAAAATATTTATATCCTTGCTGGGGTTGTCAACTTCACTTGCAGATTGTCTAAAATACATTGACTCGTTCTTAAAAGAAGAACAGTGGATTTATGTCAAAGGATATGAACATGTAGAAAATACTTTAAAATACAACCTTTATCCAGCTTTTGAGAAATATTGGTTGCTCTTAAAGAAATTGTGTGAAGTTCTGTAAGTGGCTTCTTAACTCAGCAAATATGAGGAGAATTCGATGAAAGGTAACGGACTGCTAAGCATAAAAATGGGATTAGTGGCAATGTTAAATATATTTTAAAAATCTTTAACTAAATTTTTTTATTTTGTTTGAACTCTTAGAAGTCTATAGAGATATTTGTATCCGTTAATGTTAAAGATAGCTCTTTATTAAGAGTGATGAGTAAATTACTGACTGAAGAACATTTTTGAATGCTCAACTCAGATATTAAGAATTTTGAGTTATGAATTTCTTGTACCAAAAGCTCGATGTATTGGATAAATTTAAAGATTTTTTAGTGTTGAAATTAAGCTCAATGCACATAAAGTAATTAGAATTTTATTTATACTATTAAAAGGAATTAATGCTTCTTTTATAAATTATTTAGTTATAATTTAATCTCGGATAGTGTTTTGTAAGAAAATTTCATTTAACATACATATTTCATTATATAAAATTGTGTTGACGTACTACGTACGCTTTCGTCGTATAGGTATTTCTAGTACCATCCACTCATACTTGTTCAACTGTAACGAGTAAATGAATATGTGTGCAAATGAGTCTATAGATAATGTCATGAAATATTCAAAACAAATTGGTCTGTTACCGTATCATCATTTAAACATAGAAGTTTTTATTAACAAAATTGTTATACGCTACAAATGCACACACACACACACACACACACACACAACAATTTAGGTAGGATACAAGCAGTAAAAGACATTCTCATATTAATAATGATAAATTTATACAATGGGGCATTATTAAGAGTTGCATCATGAAATTATCTGTATCTAAATATTGTTTTGGTATGTTTGGTGTTCTTAATATTAATTGTATAACTTTTGTATTTATGTGTGTAAATATATAATAAGCTGCTTAATAGTATCATAATTATTACAAGTTTTGTTAAGAATTTAGTGCAAAGTACATAACTATAATCATTACCTTTATACACATGACCATGACAATTATCACTACATTCACATATAATGATTATCAATATTATTATCGTACTAAATTTCATTATTATTGTCTTTTTGGAGTGACATTATGTTAAACCAAAATTAATTATAAATAAATATAAGAAGTAATTTTTGTATTGCTCGAATTCTGTTTGCATAACAAACCTTTGTTGAGTGTACGACCTTTAATCTTGTGAATTTAATCTGACGAGTTGAAGTATATTATTGAAGTGTTGTTAAGCTAAAGTATAATTCGGTAAAAAATTCATTAATGTTAAAGTAAGAAGAATACTAAAAAATGTTTTCTGTTTTATAGACACACTCTGAATAAATTTCATCTGCTGGATTCAAAAATTATTAGAAAATGAAAATATCAATTTAATTTATGTATGCATTTAAAATTTTGTGTAAAATTGTTTTAAATTTTAAGCTTAAAAATGCTATTAAACTTAAATTTTTACGAATGACGATTGATAAAAAAATGTTTGTTAGATGTGCAATGGGTTTTTTGGTTATTTTACCTGTCAGGTCCATGCTTGAGAAACATTTCATTTAGAAGAAGCTTCAAAGATAAGTTTATTAAAGCTAAACATGGAAGAACTGGTCCACTTTCAGATTAATCTGCTAACGCTAGATAAGGGGGATGGCAGCAAGCATCATTCGTCACGTAATTATAACGAAACTAAAGGTTTTTTAACTTCTCTGCAAAAATAACATTTGCTTCTGTGGGCTCGTTTAAAAAAGATATTAAAAAGTTTTTAAATTTTTTAAATGAAATTCGTTTAGCACAAATGTTATGTACAATAGTCTTTTGCTTTGATGACTTCAAAAAACAAACATTATCATTAATAGCCTTAATGGTAAAAAAGTAATTCTTTTATAAAGAGGATAATAAATTTAACTACAAATTAAACCTACTCAAACCTACTTTAACAAAAAGAAAACAATTTAAATTAAACAACGGGAAATTTCCATTATATTAATTAACTTAAAAAAAAACTTTTTTCGTGCTATTTTCTATTATTCCGATTTAATAATTATATCACCGATATTTATTACTGAGGGTAAAAGCACGTCTTGATGGTCATTTCGCTACCGCTTACTTAGCTTTTCAGGAAACTTCTCACAAACATGTTAAGTGAACTAAAGATTTTTGTCCAAACAATAATATAAAGACAAAAATCAAAGTTTAAACAAAAAAAAAAAAAAAAAATAATCAACAATGATTCTATTTTTCTTACTCCACTGTATACGGCTTACTTTTTTCCGGCTCTTTTATACAGTTAAAAGATGATAAAAAATAAAATATCAATAATACTGCGATAATAAATTTCTATGCACGGGCACTTTGCAAATTATAAATTTAAATTAAACAACGGGAATTTTCTACTAAATTCATCAAATTTCAATATTTTAACAATATCGACATCTGGTGATAAATTAATTACATACAAAAAACTAAAATATGGTTAAAAAGGTAAGATTTGTTATAAAACAATTTACCTTTATCGACAAAGGCAAGGATTTTTGATATCCTTGTGTTTGTAGAAAATTGACCTAATTAAGCCTTTGGTACAAACAAGGTAAGATGTGTGTATGTAAAGAATGGACAGAAAATTTTGCTAACACATGTTGTTTGTTAAAATAAATGTTTTAAGTTCAAATACTAACAGAGTCTTGGGCATGAAGAAACATTTTATTACTGTTATTGAAAAAGTCTTCATATTGGATTGACAGTTGAGATGATTAAAAAGCCTTATAACAGGATCCCACAAATGGGATCTCTATAATTAAGCAAAGAAATCGTACTCCAAACTTTAGTAGAATTTAAGAGTTTGTAGAAATTAACAAAATAACAGTTTGCGGAACTAATGAGTGAATTGGTTAAAAGGACCAGCTTGTTAAAATAGTGGAGTACTAGTTTATTCGCCACAGCTAATTGTGGACAGATGGCCAGGCTGTTTACTTAAGAAGACATCGAGTAGTATTTTTTTTGCTAAAGGTCATTGAAAAAGAAATTAAATAGTGAGAATAATTCTAGACAAAAAAGCATCATAAAAAAGAGATATATTGCCACAGAACTTGACCTTCTGTTGTTCGGGTATTCGCAAAAAAACGTGTTTTTAATTTTTGAAGACTTCATCGCCCAGAGCATCACTTATCTTAAATCTAACAATCATACATAAAGAAATCTAGCTAATGCAAAGTGCACTTAGTTGTTATTAATTAAACATTTCATTAGATAGGAGTAGAAAAATTTTTATAAAGGAGAAGTCTTAATTTTTCCTTCGTGTAGTTTAGCCTCATATAGACCAGCTTCTCTAAGGTAATGGTGGTAGGTAATAAAACTTAATTATCATATTGGCTGATATCTGTAGTGTTGGAATATTGAATGCAGAACTCGAAGAATGTTTAAAAAATTTATTTAGTCAGAGATGGTTCTAACTTCTAATGCCTTCTTTAAAAAACCTTTAAATAATCTAGGTGATAGTCTTTTATTGTTATTTATTATCGATTTTATTATTGCCAAGAAATATCTGATATAGTTAGCCAGTTGCTTGTCGTTAAGAAGGCGACTTTAATTTTTGGGTTGTTAAATATGTCGACAAAATAAGCGATGTGCAACATGTGTTTATGTACACTTATATATACATACATATAAGCAAAATACAGAACATAAATATTGCACAAAGAAAAAAAAAAGAAAAAAAAAACTTGTAAATGCAGTCTGTTTAAATTTTAATATTACTAAATATACTTATTTAAGGAATTTACGCAATTAAGGCCTTAACTGAAGTCAATTAATTAATCAAGCAATTAGTACTTAATTGGATCACTAATTAAAAAAGATGCGAAATGCAACCCTTGCCTACAGGTATGTTTATTCTGGGAACTATGTTCAGTGAGAAGAAAAAAGAAAAATCATAAAATTGACAAACCGCAAGAAAAAAGTATAAACAAACGAATAAAGAGAAAATGGCGGGTCATTCGAAAATGGCTTTTGACACTTCCAACTTCAAAGCATCAACAAAAAGCCATGTTGTTTTTGTAATAAAAAGAGAAATAAGCTGGGCGGACGACACTACCTGTAAAATTTGTGCTTATTGAATAAGCTTAACTGAGCGTGTGTGAACACCAAATTGTTTTGCGCATTTAAAATTGAATTAATTCAATTAACAAAACATTTCTGAGCAGGGAATAAGTAGATATACGCACATTTAAAATTTATTTTAAAAATAAAAAAAATTGCAGATACTCGTAAACTTTGACCGTTTAAGAAAGAGGTGATCACAACTCTACAAACAAAACAATTGTTATGCTTTTCTTACTGTCACACTCCACACATGAATATTTAAAAATTCGTATTCGTGTGTGTAAATTGACGTCTAAGAAACACATGCATGTGCCTGGATTTATTCCACACGTTTTTGCTCTTCCTTTTGTGTTTTTCGTTTAATTGTTGACGGAGATGCCGTTACTGCAAACAATAGAAGAAGACGGCAAATATAACGATTGTCGTATTGTTTAAAGTTAGTGAAATGCAATACTGTAGTGCAATTCACTAACTTTAAACAACACGACAATAGTTATTTATGACAACATTTATTGTTGTTTGCAATAACGATGAAGCGATTCACTATCTTCAGCTAAACTATAATAGACACAAGTTGCATTTGAGTGGCATCTCCGTCAACAACTAAATGAAAAACACAAAAGAGAATAATAAAAACATGTGAATTCAAGCGAGGCACATGCATGTGTTTATTTATTAGATGTCAATTTATACACATAAATACGTATTTTGTTATATGCGTGTATGGAGTTTGACAATAGGAAAAGCATAATAATAGTTTTGGTTGTAGAGTTGCGGTTACCACTTCTTAAATACGGTCGAAACATATGTTTATGTGCAATCTTTTTTAATAAGAAATTTATTTTTTAAATAATTTTTACATATGCGTAAATGTGCTAAGTTTAAAAAAAATATTTAATATACTTAAACTGAAAACAAACTGTGTTTTTATTTTTCGTTCAAATAAATGTATATGTTCTGTGTATAGGCTTATATGTATGTATGAATGTTCATAAACACAAGTTGTACGTTGTTTATTTTGTAGACAAATTTAACAACGCAAAAATTATGGTCGCTTTCTTAACAATATAGAAAATTGCTAAAAGTGTTACTGAATAGCAAAATCGACATTTTGTTGTTATTTTAATTTAACAAGCCGAAAATCGTTAAAAAAGAGTAGTGAATCGCACTACTGGTATAGCCAAAAGCCAAGGCCTTATCTTGTGAATTGAACATTTAATTACATAATTGTTGCAAAAAAAAACCGACTTGAAAACGGCTTTCTTTTGTCTGTCTACAACTGTTCAACAGTTTGGCAATATACATCAAATGGCATTAACTATTGGGGCACCATTTAATTTCTAAATTAAATACATACTGTTTTAGAAGACTTAGCAATTAGGTTCTTTGTAAATTTCACCAGTCTGTCTATCACGGTTCAACAGTTTGGCCATATATACCAAATTGCATAAACTATTGTAACACCCTTTATTTATAATTCTAAATATAAATTTTTGTCCAATTTACATGCGTTTGTCTATAACGGTTAAAGAAATAGGTCCGTATAGGTCAATTTACATCACCTATGGGGAAACCCTCTAATTTTTAGATTTATTTTTATATTACTTTTTGCTATTGAAAGCTATAGTGATACGCAGCTTTTTTTTTAATTTTAAAGCGGTGCCCTTTACGCATCATAATGCATATAAAAATGACATATATTGTATGAAAACAGCGTTTAAGTTTTGAAATTATGAACTGATATTAAAACCGGACCAACCTATAATCAATACCTTTTTAATAAAGAAAAAAATTTCAAGACCGGTTCAGAAATGACTGAGTTATGGAAGCAAAAATATAAAAAAGCAACATTTAGTCGAATTGATATATTTAGTCTATTTTTGATGTCGGTTAAAAAACAAAAATCATAATACGAATTATAAATGAAATATCTCTAATTTATTTAAATGTTCGAAATATTATAAATACTTAACTGCTTCAAAAGTGCTAGAAATAAGTACTTTGTATCAAGTTTTGTCTTAAGCAATTTCCCTTTTACAATACTTTCCTAATTGTTGACTTAAATGTCAACCAGCCTGAGTTAATTAAGATTGAAGTTGTTTGCATCAAGCAAATATTTTCTCTTAGTGTTGCTTTAACTAAAGTATTTACATTCGTTTCTTTACTTTTGTACTATCTTTGCATCTAAAAACACACACTAAATGAGTGAGATTTTGTCCCAATTAGTTGTATAAAATACAGAAAAACAAGTGCGATTATAGAAGGACTGTGTAAAGAAAAGGATCCTTTAATAAAAATTTACACAAACATTAGAGTGCTTGGACAAGAGCACACAGGAACTATTATGTAATTAAATTAACTTGAAAGGTTAAGCAAAACTTTTTGTTACAATTGTATTTTTGTTTGTTTTTTGTTTTGACTTCAGAATGGTAAGTTTTATTTTTATTTTTATATTCCTTTTTCTTTTTTTTTTTGCCTTTGCCAATGTACAAGATACTTTTTGTGTTTATCTTTTTGATCTTCTTATTTCTACATAAATTTTATCTTTGTTTCGACAAATAAAGTTTTTTTTTTGTGAAAGAAAAATTTGTACATAGTTTAAATAGCATAAAAACATTTCCTGAAAACAAATATGCGTATTTAAAAAATGAGATTTTTTTGTTTAGAAAATAATTGCACTACGACTAATTAAAATTCTTAATTTGAAAAAGGATTGCTAAAGAGGATTTCCATATTTGAGAACTAATGATATTTTCATGATTATAGTTAAGGGATTTCTTTGTATTTGCTTTAAAACAATTTTACAAAATGAAAGATATGGAGTTTCTTTTATAATTTATAAATTGATTGGTTTTATAATTGTCTATTTTCTTTATTGAAAGAAAATATTCTATAAAATTTGTAAATGATTATTTTCTATAGCAAAAGAAAAATACTTTAATTTTGTATTCAGGACATAACCAAATAAAAAACGAGAATCCTGTAATATTGATAAAAGTTTATTTTGCACTTGAATGCTTCTTTTGCGACATTAAAAATATTCTGGTTCCAACGAACTTCACATTGAATTTTAATGTTAAGAACATCAAGAGCTTCTCGCCTGTGCGAGAGCAAACAGCACTGAGTTTTATGAGCGATACATTGAACCCTATTCGCAAGGCCCCATTCGGAGGTTACCACAAGGTCGGAATTAAGACTATCGTGCATGTGCTTTCGCATAGCCCCAATTTCCGGAAGGCTTGGTCTATTGCGAAAAGAAAATGAATGGCATATGCTACTATCATCTGCGAAAGAATAGATAGGGTTGGAAGTCTCTAAATTATCACTTTTTTAAATCAGCTTGTTTAGCCAAAATTAAAGACAGAATGTCTTCAAATTTTGTCAGCACGGTTAGAACTATCCACGTTATAAAACGTATGCGATCAATTGTGGAAAATTCGTAATTGAAAATTTACGACTTTCGGCATGGGGTAAATGAACAAAATATATAATAATTGGCGGTAGACACATCTCTGATGAAAGGGTTTGTAATAAAATAATATGTTGTGTTTTATCCAAATTTTGTATAGAAAACTATAAAGCCTTAAAATCCACTGATGAGCTATTTGAGCAGTAGTTAAATGGCCATATGGATATTCTTCCCCGAAGTAATGCATTTCATTTTTTAGTTTACTTTAAAATAATAAATATTTCATGAGAATATCATGAAACATTTATATCTGAAGGAATCAAGCACGAAAAAAGTAAATTAAATTTGGAAAGATTCCGAATAATAAATTTTCATATTGAAATAAACAATATTTTGAATTTAGGTGTGTGCGTATGATTAATGTCATTTTGATCATTAAAAGTACTATTTGTCATACGCACGGAATAAAATCTTTGTAGTGAGAAAACATATAGCGGAACTTACGCTTTGTAGGAAATTGCTATTGCAAACAGGTGACCGTTGGAAATTTTCAAGAAGTGGCACAGAAAGGGTTAAAAAAAGCGGCACCAAAACCGAGATTTATCGGAAAAAGGGGAAACAATTTACAAACCTGAAAACTTCATTTTCTATTTTTATGTTAACCCCAATACAAAAATTTAAATACGAGGGCTGCTATATATATTTCTGGCCTAGCAACACTGAGTGCTGTCAAGTGCAATCTGACATTTCCATTGGAAAGTTTATCATTTTTAAGCATAATCGTACTCAAAACGTTTTGACGTACGACCATTATTTGTGTTGTTTACAGTGACTTAAAAAAATTATTATAGAAAAAAATGGAATTAACTCGTGAACATTTTCGTGCCATAATTTTTCACAACTTTCGACGTGGATTATCACGACAAGGGTGCACTGATGAATTTAAATCTTTGCATGGCGATGAAGCACCATCCTATAGCACTGTGAAAAATTGGTATTATGAATTTTATGCAGGCATCCTTGGATATTTCTTCCACCAGCATACACTCGATACTGCATGAACACCTGGCCGTAAAAAAGGTTTGTTCTCGTTGAATCCCGCACAATTTGAAAGTCGCTCAAAAAAAGGCTCGTGTCGATTGGTGCAAAGAAATGTTGCGAAAATACGATCGCGGTGCTTCAAAAGACGTTTATAAGATCGTCACAGGTGACGAATCATGTATCTATGCGTATGAGCCCGAAACGAAACAACAATCGATCGTGTGGGTCTTCAAAGACGAGCAAAATCCAGCGAAAGTTATTCGTGGAAGAAGCACTTCGAAGCAAATGGTCGCCTGTTTCTTCGCAAAACTGGTCATGTGGCGACTGTTCCGCTTGAGCAACGTAGGACGGTCACTTCTGAGTGGTACACTACAATTTGTTTGCCTGAAGTCATCGGAGAAATTCGAAAAGACAACAAGAGAAGACGAATCATTGTTCACCATGACAATGCAAGCTCTCATGCATCGACTCAAACCAGAGCGTTTTTGACCGGCCAAAACGTCAAATTAATGGGTCATCCGCCGTACAGCCCTGACTTGGGACCTAATGACTTCTTCTTGTTTCCGCACATCAAGAAAAAAATGCGTGATCAACGTTTTTCGTCGCCAGAAGAAGCTGTTGAAGTGTTTAAAAACCATGTTTTAGAGGTGTCTCAATCGGAGTGGAAAAAGTGCTTCGACAACTGGTTTGAGCGCATGCAAAAGTGTATAAATCATGCTGGAGAATACTTTGAAAAACAATAAAACCATTTTTGATTATAAATGTTCGCATTTTCACTATTAGGCCAGAAATATAAAGAGCAGCCCTCGTATATGGGACGATAGAAAATAAAAAGGATTAATATTGTTATTCGTCTCAATTGGCGCAGTAGCTTAGACACCAGCTAGCTCATCAGCACCATCAGGGCAGGTCCCAACCCACAGCTGTAGCCCAGAGGCAAATAACAAATAAATAAAAAAACTTTCTATATAAATTTAATTTAATGTAGTAACTTAAATCGAAAAATTAACTTTTGGGGTGAGAGAGAATTAAAAAAAAAATCGGCAATCGCCTATAATTTCCAAATTACAGGGCTCTGATGTTTTCAATTATTTTAAGATATCAATGTGGTGTTATTTTAAAGCTTTTGAAGAAATCTTTAAGTACTATACTTAACTTTTTTAATATACTTAATCCATTAAAAACCGATGACATTTTTATGTAAAATAATATAAATGCAATACCAATTTTTATTTTTATTTTTTAATTTTCTGTCACCCCAATATTTGCTTTTTTGATTAGAGTTACTTCCCTTAAATAGATTTACATAGATGATGAAGGGTATATAAAATTCGGCATAGCCGAATATAGCACTCTTACATGTTTTTATATTAATTTTTGACAAAGATGTAATCGTTACAAAACGTGTGGTGGCAATGGCTACCTGTACACAACTATGTGATGTATTGATGCCATTTCATTAAGAGAAAACTACAATAAAAGTTAAGAATGAACTGGATAATTTGCTCTACATTTAGGTGTTGTTATCACCAACAAAAAAGTTTTGGTGATTATATTTTTATGTGTAAGAGATTACAACTTTTTTAATAAACCAAATCCTAGTGCTTAATAAGTTAGAAAAGAAGTTTAATTATATAATGGTCATATAAAAATTAATATATATTTATATTTTTTACTATAGCAGACAAAGTAGGGTTAATTTATATCAATTATAGAGATATCCTTTAATTTTTAGATTAATTTTTGTATTACTTTGTGCTACTGGAAGCTATAGTGATGTGCAGTTTTTTTTTTCATTTTATGTTACGCTTTTATAGTACACGTAAAAACTATGTATGTTGTATGGGAACACCTTTTAATACTAAAAATTATGTACTATTTTTAAAACGGGACCAATCTGTAAACACAACCTTAAATATGAAGAAAATGTTTCATAAAGTGGAATCAGAAATGACTGAGTTCTGCGGAGTTTTTTCGAAGCCGTTAAAAAATTTTAAAATACCAACCAAACGTGGAATGTGACTAAATTGTTGATTTTCCCTAATAGGAAGGCAGTTATTAGAAACCTCTGTGGAAAGCCACTATGGAAAACAGTCAGCTGAAGCCGCTGTGACAAATAGTCAGCCGAAGTCGATGTGGAAAACATTCAGCCAAAGCCGCTGTGGAAAACAGTCAGCCGAATCCGCTGTAAACGAAATAGTCAGCTTAAGCGATAAACTAAAAATCCTGAGCAAGGTGGTATAAAATAACCAAAGCACACTAAAACACACTTCACACTCACAGGCAATCTCACTACCGATACAAATAGATACAGGTGATAAAAAATTTTTATCTCGTTTGAATCGAAGAAATCTCGCGATTCCTCTGTATTAAGAATTACGTTGTAAAGTATCTACAAAAATATAAATTTTAATTTTTGGAAAGTGCTTTACATAAAAAAGTTGCCGCTAAGTTTTTAATGTCTCTTTTCCTACTCTTTACTGGAAATGAAACATAAAAACTATCCTTAAAACTGACCTGGATAATGAGCTACCTCCCCACAAAATTTAAAAACACAAGTTTAGCAATATATGTGTTATGCGTTCAAAGACAGGCATAAACACAGTTCGGTTGAAATACAGAAAAACATATTATTTTTTTTTTAGTTTTTCCTACTCTTTTGCCTTTCTATGTTAAATTTTAAGAAAATAAGAAATAGCACAACAATTAACAACATTTTTTGGGTACAAAAGTTTTCATTTCCTTTTTATCTAATCTAATTAATAAATATTAATTATTATAAGTAGACAAAGTTGAAAAAAATCTTAATAAAATCTACAGTTTTTCGTTGCTTTAGGATACTTAATTTAAGCGGATTTTTTTAGCAGCATTTTATAATAACTAAATCTCATTTCACCTTCAATAGACTTTACTGGCACTTTTTTATGATGATTGCCTCTAAATCTGCACTTTTCTAAAGTATTTTTTTTATTTAATTTTATAACTTAGTCTAAGGTAAATTAACCACAACATTTTTGTTTGTTGATTTTTAGTCGATAAACCTGAGATATTATGAGAAAGATCAACAACGTATGCGTAGTTAAAATTAACTAGAAGACAAAACTTCTAAGATTGTATTAAACAATGGAAATAAAAGGACTTTGAGTTTCATGCACCATAAGTACTCACCTGAACTTGACTTTAACTTTAATAAGGTTTTTATTAGCCATTTGATATAGGGTTTTAAAATAAGGATGGATAAGAGTTTTGTGTAAGATCTTAACGCGTGAGATATCAATGAACTCAGAACTCTTTGCCGAGAAAAGCAAAAAGTCAACAAAAGCGCTAAAGAAAAGTTCATCATTGAACTTTGCTGACTTTGCTGTAGTGCAGGCTTTCGAACTAAAGCAAATATTTACTTTTGTTTCCTTAATAAAATTTGAATTACTGATAAAAAAATTTCATCCATAAGATTTCCTCGGAGCGGAAGATGATGTTTGTTTGTCAATCGGCCAAGATAACTCCACATTGAAAACAAAAAAATCTCCCCGTCTTTATTGTAAAACTTAAACAATTTAAAAAAACTCAAATAAAACATGTTGAAGAGGATGCTGACCTTCTCATATAATTTGGCCGACTAGGCCTTGTGCTTAAAATTAGTCCTTATTTTATTCTCACTTTTGAACAAATGAAATAAAAACAAGAATACGTTAAGTATCCTATGTTTATCCTATGTTGAAAAAAATAATGTAAAATAATGAAGAAAAAAATCATCAAATGAATGAAAAGTGAAAATGACATTAAATAAATCGACATTTCTTTTCTCTGTTTTACAGAGTTTTTGTTTAAAACTTAACCATGAAGAACAATTGTAATTAAGAAAAAACAGGAAAGCCACAAAGAAATCAAATAATTTAAAACCAAAATACATCAATATAAATAAAGACAACGTTTGATAAAGTCAATTTCCGTTTCCTTTTACTCGTATAATAATGTGTTCAATTCTGCGGTTGCTTCTTGTCTAATAGTTTTCTTTTGTAATTTTCACTGATTGTATAGACATTTTATTACTTTTAGCTTATTTTTGTATTTTTTGTTTTCTTTGTTTATTTCTTGTTTTTATTGTTCTTCTATTAATGTGAACGGCTTTTGTTGTTATTTTATTATGTTAATATATTACGTGTCCTTAATTCAATTTCTGATTTATTGATATTTGATTTATTTCGCCAGTTTTTTATGTAATTTTTTCTAATTAAATAATAATTTTGAGTAGGGAAAATATTTATAAATTAGATTTTGGAATTAGCATTAATTCAATAGTGGCCTTAAGGCACTGAGCTGATTACTCAAACCTTTGTGATTAGAAAATTTTCTGTTGATGTTTTAGGATAGATACGACATTATATAAGTGTTAGTGCTTATTAAGCTTATTAGAGACATACAAGTATTTAACAATGTGTCACTGGTGAAATGTTAAATTACTTCGTGTAAATTGTTTATTGTGTAAATTTTAAAAACAATAATTTAACCTGTAATTGTCTGCACGTACGTTTATTTATTTATGTGACTTTCAATGTACAATGATAAAAATTTTTTTTAGTCAAATTCGAAGTGTTATATTTTCACCACAATTTGGTTAAAAATTTTGTTAAAAAATAAAAAATATACTTAAAACCTTTTTTTGCCCGAGGCTTTCCAAGCACTTATGCACTATAACAAATAAGTTAACAGGGTCTGCTATTAAATTTTCTTTTTCTATTTTTTGTTTGGTATCTGAAAACGTTTTTAATAAAATTTATATATTTGTTTGGTAATAAATTTTTATTCATACTTTTTAAATGCGATTATTTTTCCCGTTTCCATTTGTTTTTTTTTTTTTTTGTCGAAGTATAATATTTTTGTACTAAAGTTCTAAATATTTTCATCCTTTTCTATATTTATTTAATTGTATTGCTTATTTTGGTTTCGTAGTTTGTTTTGTGCTTTCAATACTTTTATATTTAATAAATATAAAAAACAGCTACAAATCGTTCCTTCATTTATACATCGATAGCGAATGCACACATTGACCTTTTTATTTAATTTGTGAATAAAAGTTCGTGAGTTACATTCGAAATATTCGGAAAGCAACTAAAAATAAAACTTATTGCATTTTGGGTGTTTTTTTAACTTAACTAAATGCACATTTAACGAGGAGAAATATAAACGTGAATATATTTTTAATTAAAATGTATCAAAACTCCGCAGCGTTTTTGGAGTGAAATATATTTTGGTGCAAGAAAACTTAAATGCGCCAAAACAACAATTGGAACTGAACAACCAAGAACATATTATTCTGTTTCAAATTAAAAAATTAATTCTAATTATTATTTTCATTAATATAGTTTTATACTTTTTAAAATTATTTTAAAGCGTTTTATTTTTTCCTCCCTGATTTTTAATTCACACTTGTTCAAATTCTTAGTTTCATATTGTTATTTAATTGCTAAATTCGGAGCAAGCATGTAAACAATTTTAACCAGAAGAACGACTAGTACAAGCAAGTTAACAAATGTGTCCATGTAGTGTCATTAGGATGTTGGTGTAGCGACTATAGGGCATTTCATAATAATACTTCGCAATAGTTGCGCATTAGCTTTCTTTTTGTTTTTAACCGATTTTAAAACGAAAGTTAATGTGTTTTTTTTTTGTTTCTGGCATCAGTATTCCGTCATTTTTAGATCGATTTAAAGAATCATTTTTTTTTTAAAGTTTGCAAAATTATTTTCATAAAAGATTAGTTAAGTTAAAAATTAAGAATGAAGCCTAATGCAAAGAAACTTAAAATTTTATAGAGTGGAAGAATGCCATTCGAGTCTAAAACTGCAAATAAATTATCAATTAAACCAATGAAAAAGTTATAAAGATTAACCATGCTGATATTAAGATATTTGTAATACAGAAACTTTAAACTATTAGATGACCTGATGATGTAATTGTGTGTCCAGTTTAGAATAAACTCTATTTAATAAATCAAAAATATGAAGCCAAACTGCAAGTGTAACGTTGGTCTTATCATTTTTTAATTTGTTATATATAATTATCATGAAATTTTTATTTGCAATCCTTTGTTATGTTAATCACGCAGGGAAAAAACATAATTGTGATATGGTCACAATAACCATATTATGTTCTTTGTAACAATGTATAGTTAAGGAGAACCAATTATAGTTGTCTTCATCAACACTTTAGTCACCATTTTCGTAAGATCTTTTAATTTTTAATATTCATATTTATAACGGCCAGAGTAATACATCTTCTTTTATGCTTTCAGACATGCAGGGCTGTATCAGATAGATAGACAGACTTTATGGCGAAAAAGTGTGCTTGCGCTTTCAACCTTTGGGAATGAAACCTTAAAAATTGTGTTTATGAAGAAGTGACAATAATATATAATTTCTTAAGTTGAATTTCGTACAACAGATATTTCAATAGATTCATTGATCTATTGTTTCACTAAACAAATTCATTTCAAAAATACTCGTAGCTTTAACTAAAAGAACCAATAAATAAAAAAGATTTCTTAATTACTAATGTATTTTCGAAAGGACTCTGTTTCAATCTCAATCAATTAAAAAAAAATTTTTTGTAGACTTTTATAAAGAACCATTTACATCGATACAAAAGTTAAAGAGAAATTCCCCAAAATAGGACGATAGGAGAAGTCATTTAATTAATAAAAAAAGTAATAAACTTACACACTAATGAAACAAAACGATACTAAAGGAAACAAAAGGGGACAGAGCAAAACAAGCGTAATACAAACTAAGAAATAAAGCTATTTTGCAGCTTCGAAGCAGTCTTGTATTACAAAGACACTACACATAATCAATGGAACACACATCTTCCAGAAACCTAATAGCCTCCGTGAACATAAACGAACAAATTCTATCCAAATGCTCTTTACTATAGGTGAAAAGGGTATATCTAAGGTTGTCATTTTGTTTGTAGCGCTAGAAGCACTAGAAGAGCTAGAAGAAACTATAATTGGCCAATCGATAATTAATAAATAGTTTCGAAAATATTGCTATTGAAAACTAGAAAGATCGGTCCATGTCCTTCGAGGTAGCGATAAAAACACCACGCCTGCATCTAATTTATTCATATTTTTTTTTAACTTTCGTTTGTAGCCCTGCAAGTGGTTGTCTTTACTAAGTACTTTATATTTTCTAAGTACTAAGAATACAAAAGAAAGTTGATAAAAAAAATTAGGCAAAAATTACAATTTCGACTCTTTGTTTGAACAGAAAATGTTAATGGAACACAGAGAAAAGAAATTCGTTGAGAGAACTGAATTTGTTGCCAATTTAATTTTGTTAGCTGTGTGTATTGCCTCAAGTCCGGTTCTAATAACTAATGAATATAGCAATCAATGGAAACTCTACGCCTTACTATTTATACTTCTGTTTTAAAATTATAGCAAATTAGTTAGAAGTGTGTGATATTAGAAAATTAACTAAACTGCCCTCAGGAAATTGTTTTGAATTTACTGAGGTGTCTTCGTATTTAAATGTTGAAACTGGTAATCAAAAAAATCCGAATTTTATGAATATTTTATAAGTTATTTTATAAATAAAAAAAAAAAACTTCTGCAATGCCCTTTTATAACTGTTTCAAATGTAATAAATGAAATTTGTTCCTGTTAGTTTGAAATATATCTGTTGTTTTAATATTTTTAAGTGTTCTTTTATTAGTTATTTTTAGCTATATTATTCAAATTTTACTCAATAAGTTCATTTGAATTCAACTTTATAAATTTAATATCTATTTTAAAATCAATAGAAAATAAAAACAAGTAAGAGTGTCACATTCGACTATGCCGAATCTTTTGTACCCTTCACCATCTATGTAAATCTAGTATAGTGAAGTAACTCCAATCAAAAAAAGCTAATATATGGGTGACAGAGAATAAAAAAAAAAAAATAAAAAAAGTACCATATAAATTTTACACAAAAATCTCATCGGCTCTTAATAGGTTAAGCATTTTTGAAAATTTTTTAGCGTTTTTAAAAGCTCTCTTCAATAGCTTTAAAATGATACCCATATTGATACTTTAAAAATTTAAAAAATTTAGAGCCCCGCAACTCGGAAAATATGGACGAGTTCAAAATACCTCTGAAGTTTTCCAATTTTTTTTCAAATATCAATATGGGTATCGTTTTAAAGCTTTTGAAGAGATCTTTAAGGAAATACTGAAAATTTTTAAAAATGCTTAACCCATTAAGAGCCGGTGTCATTTTAATAAAAAATCATATATATGCAGTAACAAAATTTGTTTTATTTTTTAGGTCTCTGTCACCCTAATATTTGATTTTTTGATTGAAGTTACTTCACTCAATTAGATTTACATAGATGGTAAAGGGTATTTAAAATTAGGCATAACCGAATATAGCACTCTTACTTATTTATATACATATATGCAGACAGATAAACACTCATTGGCACAAAATTACATATATACATGTAAACCTATTTTAAAATACACAGTACAAGTAAAAAACTTTTTGTGAAGTTGCTATATATTAAGCTTATTTTGTTTTTTTTTTTTTTTTGGGAGAGAGGTGTTGGTTATGTGTATTTTTTTGTATACACAACATACATATTAATTTGTCAGCACACCTCGCGAGGCTTTAGGACTTGTGGTTGGAAATTTATAAAAAAAAGAAGTTGGTTTTTTAAATACTTTAAGCGGTATGTTTTTTATAAACGAATATAATGCAAAGGTATTTGCTTATTAAATTTACGTTTTTTATATCTCGTGCAGTTTTTATGCTTTCAATTATTTAAAAATTTTACAAAATAATGAAAACGTATACAAATTTAATATTTGTATTTTTTTTTTTTTTTTGGATAATGGACTTTTTAAATTAAGTAAAATATAAAATAAATGAACTCTTTACTTTTTTTGACATATAAACAATGCAATGTCCATATTAGTTAGTAACACATTTTAAAAAAGCTTTTGGGACTTACGAATAATAATCTTCTGTAATGCTCTAATTTTCTAATGTAAACATTTGATGAAATTCTGCTGTCTGTAATTAACAGTGTTTTGTTTATAAAACAAACAAACATTTAAAATTTCTATATCAGTCATAAAGGGCTGGATGCATTATGTCATCTGAATATTCGTACATTTATTTGAAAGACAACACAAAAAATAGAAGGACTTTGTTTAAGTGTGCAAAAATGTAACCATATTGATTTTGTTGCAATGTCTATCCTTTTGTCGCAGCCTTCTATATGTAAAACCGTAATAAATAGACACTTGAAATTTTCACAGAAGTCGTACTACTATAGTCGTTATAATAACTTTAAATTAAAGGGTGTTCCAATATTGAAGTGAATTTTATTTGTATGGCTTTCTTTTAAGTTAAGAAGTTAAAGAGTGTTTCTAAAAGGCCTACTATAACTTTACGCTGGATATGTACTGCTTTGTCGCTGCAGAAGTAAGAACAAAAATTTTTAAATGAAATTTGTCCTAATAACAAAAAGATTTTATAAAAATATGCTTCTTTGCTTAAAATTATAAGGTTGGCACGTCAGTTTTAAAGAATGCGTGTAAAACGATGTCAGCTATAGCAACAAGTACAACAAATCATTAGAGATGTGATTTTCACGTACTTGTCATTAAACCGCAATAGCAAACGTTTTGACTTAAATATTTTTGTGTCTGTTATAAGAACAATTACAAAAAATAAAAATAAAATTAAAATAAAACGAGAGTGCTATAATCGGCTAAGCCGAATCTTACATACCCTTCATCGTCTATGTAAATCTAGTTTAGTGAAGTAGCTACAATAAATAACAAATATATTGGGGTGGCAGAGAAATAAAAAATAATAAAGTACTGCATATTCATAACTTAACATACAAATGTCTGCGGCTCTTAATGGGTTAAGCATTTTTAAAAATTTTTAGTATTACCTTAAAGATATTTTTAAAAGCTTTTAAATGATACCAATATTAATATTTTAAGAAATTTGAAAAGTTTAGAGGCCCGTAATTTGGAATATATCAGTGAGCGCAAATTTTTCCACTTGATGTTTTTTTCTTATTTTTTTTTTAATTTTCTCTATCGCCGCATATATTTGTTGTTTGATTGACATGTGTCTGATCGATTGGAGCTGATCAAGTGACATGGTAAACTTGATTTCAACACTAATACGGACAGCCTGACGGAAATCGCACAATTGACTTGGCCATGCATAAGAATGCAGAATATATATACTTAATGGGGTTGGATATGGATATTGTAGAAATTTTACCAATGGAATGACAAACTTACTTATACCCTTTTTCCATTTTTCGTGGTGAAGGGGATAAAAAAGTGATTATGTTCTAATGAGATTTTAAAGTAAATGAAAAATTGCTTCCATGAAGGCTATGATTTATTTTTCCATTTTTATTCGTTAATTATTTAATGTATATGAAAAATTTAAAATAATGAGAAATTATACAGAACATTAAAAAGTAAAATACGACACATTGTACACATGCAAACATATGCAATTTTATGAAAAACAGTGCAGTTTTATATAAAAAAAAAAAAAACAAAACAAAATAATGATATGAATAAAAATATAAAATTTTGTTAATACTGTATTGTTAATAGTGTATTCATAAAAAATATTCGAAAAACAATGAGGGTCCAGCACCTGTTGAACAAAATTTATTGCTTCAACTAAAAAAAAAATAATTAACACGTTCCTTCCACAAGTACCACACACACTAAGCTGCATTTGAACGTCAAGTTTTATTTTTCAATTTAAAATGTTTTTGGCCAAAGTTTAATCTATGTTTTAAAGAAAATTACTAAAGTAGTTACTGTGCGCCAAAAATAGTTAACAGACTTGGAAATTTAACCTATTTTAATTACTTTTGCCTTTTTTTGCGAACTAATGTAATGTGTTTTGTAAGCGAGTAACAAAATATGCCAATCACAAAATTAAGTCATTAAAAGTACTTGTAAAAATAATCTGTAATTTTTTGCCGGGAACTTTCAATTGTTTTGTTTAATTTTAAAGATTTTTCTTTTTAAAAAGCTGTTTGGTTTTCTATTCAGAAAGAAGTCATCTTATATATTTAACCTTTAATTTTTTTCTGATCTCTGAACTTTTCGGTACAGCGTTAGTTTCTCATCATCATTGTGGCCATATTATTTAATACAAAATAAATCCAAATCATGAAAAAGTAAGATTTGCCAACAATAAAAGCCCTTATTATTATAAAAAATTGTACAACTTACACGCAGAAAAAAAACATGGTTGTGATATGGTCACAATAACCATATTATGTTCTTTGTAACAATGTATAGTTGCGGGGAACCAATTATAGTTGTTTTCACCAAAACTTTAGTCACGATAAACACTTTTTGTTAAATTTTAACGATTATATGGTTACTGTGCACAAAAAATGCAACATGGATGGTTTAAACTTAAAAAATTTCAACCACAACTAAAGTTCTATGACTTATTAAAAATAATATAAAATATTTAACTATAATATATTATTATTATTAATCAAAGTATGGTTACAAGCAATAGAATAATGTTTGCGCTAAAAAGTATTTTGACCTAGTTCTTGACAGTTTAGTAATTTTTCTGGTAGCTGAAATTTTAAATTGTTTTTTATTGTTGGAGAAAGCGAAAAAAAAAATAAAAATTTATTTGCATAGTAAATAATTAAAAATAATATGAAAAATATGAAAACAAATAAAAAGCGTACCAAAGCAGTTGAAAAAGTTGAAATAAATATGTGTGTTTTGTAAGCATATATGTAAATCTTTATTTTTGTGTTTGAAGCACAATTGTGAAATCATTTGCTTGGGCTTATAAACTATATTTTTATATAACTGATACTTGTAGCCTATGATCTAAGCGATAGTACAAGCAAATCGTTAATGAATAAAACAATAATAAGTCATTTATATCAGTAAAATTTTGCACTTACGAGACTATATTATACTTCAATTCTAAAACATGACATTTCCAGCCACATTATTATATTTTAATTTAACCATTTAATGTTTATATGTGAACATAATTGTGTTTATACTTAAGACAATAATATGGTTGCAAATGGAACAATACTATGGTTTGTTAGCAACCATATAATGCAACCATAATATGTTGCTCTTAGATTATGGTTACTTCAACCATGTTTTTTATTTGCGTGTAATGAAAGTAAATTATTATTGGAAAATAAATATTCACTACAAATTTAAGTAAATTCTTTTTACATTTTACCTTAAGCGTAATTAAAAATCTGAGTTCTCTTCAGGCCTAGAAGTTTTTAAAACAAGAAAAAAACAAATTGTTCCTAGAAATCAAACCTACTAAAAATTCACATTCTTAAATTAAGCAACTAGGCTTCATTAAGGCTAAAATCCAGAATTACTTAAAGAGTTTTGTCTTGGTTTAAAAAGTTTCTCCTTATAACAATTTTGACACTGCAACGGATTAATTTAAATATAGATGACTCAATTTCTATATTTTTAGATTAAAATGATGTTGATCGTGGTAATAGTTCAGTTTTAATTACATATCATTTTAAAAAATCTTTAATTTATTCAAATAAAATCATTCAACAACCATAAAATTTGTGAATTTTTTTAATTCCTGAAATTAAATAAAATTCATTTAAGCTTTTATAATTAATATCAAAACTTAAACCTGTTATCAACAATGCCTTAACAAAGGGTTTATAAACTTTAAAGCAATAAAAAGTCCCATATTTGCAACAATCTGTTAGAGTTAAATAATTATTGCAGTTCGCCCGTTATGTAGTAAACAATTTAATGAAATTTTTCCACTATTTTTCTTTCTGGAAACACAAGAATAAAATAGAAATACACACACACAATCGTGGGACACCGCACTTAATGCTAAAAAACAAAAACAAAACGAAAATATGTTTTTTTCACAATTGCCACTAATATGCAAATATGCTCTGGTATGGTGTCAAGCATTGCAGATTCCACGCGTCACCTGTTTATTCTACCATGAAGTAACTTAAAAATATTATTGAAATGAATCAACGTTGGCTTTTATTCGTAAAAAGAGTGTACGAAAAATGATATGGGATTCCTTTTATAAAAATTTTATAAACGGTGGTAAATAGGAAATTTTTTTACTATAAAAATGCTGCATTTTATTTATCATTTATATGAAATTTATACAAAATATCATACAGTTAACGTGGCAGTTTTTTGTAACTTTCTGAATTGTAGTTTTTAACATGGTGGAATTTTGTAACTTCAGGAAGAAACACTGAAGCCTCTTTGGGTGCTTTTTAATTTAGAAAAGTTTAAACATTCACCACCAATTGATTTTTAGCATCTCCTGATAATCGTAAACTTCCATCCCATACAGAGTTCTGGAAAATTGATAGCATTTACATTAGTTTGTGGTTAATCTTAACAATAATGCTGCAATGTTGCGCACGATATACGTTACTGTACCAGCAACTTTCAGTCAAATCCCACAAGCAGCATCTTCCTTTGTTTTTCTTAGCCAGATAATATCTGCATAGTTACTATGCAGTGTAACTATGTAACAATACAGAAATAGTTATTCTGTGACTTCCTTTACTTTAAGCACTGCTCTTTTGCACAAGACTTTTTTTTTATTAAAATTACTAACTGTTTGTAGGACTCTAGACATCACTTTATACTTATCGTCTTGGTTTTCTCCCAATATAAAGCGAAAGCACGTTTAAACAGTACTTTTTTCTGCTTCCTCGTTGACCTTATGCTCTATGCGTTTGTCCGAACGAATCGATAATATACGACTAAAGTTCTCCTTTCCGTGGCTGGACAAAGTTGGGATTCCCATGGTTAATGCACTTAAATTTCTTCACTGCTTTGCTTTATTCTGAGTTAAACCGTTGCTTATTTAGTTTTAAGAAGCGACAGTTTTCTGGTTCTTAGTTCAGCTGCAGCTTAAAGTTTACTCAGTTGGGGTTGCTGCTATTGAAACAGATATTCCTACCGAAAGTTAAGCAACTATGCCTGTTTCCTTTAGTGGGCTATGCGACCTCGGAGATTTATTCTTCTTACACCTGTAAGTTATTGTTATCTGGCTTCTCTTTTGCCACGCAAACTAAGTTTATTTGGTGACTTTGATAGGTCTGCCAAATAACATTTTTTTAAATACTATAAAAAAACTTTCTGTTATTATTTGAAAGTACAATCCTTCCGGTTAATAATGGAAAATAATTTCATTCAAATGGCTGCCTCGGCTGGCCATGCAGTAGCCTACACGGACGGTCCAATTTTTAAGCACATTATCGATTGAGTGAAGCTGTATTTCACCAATAGCTTCACGAATATTTTCGTTTTTAGCGTCAATTGTCTCTGGCTTGTGTAGCACTTATCTTTGAAGACACCCCACAAATAATGCTCCAACAGTGTCAAATCGCATCTCCGAGATGGCCAAATGACATCAGCTCTGCGGCTGATAATGCGATCTTCAAAAACGGGGCGCCAAAACATCGAGTATAGCTTCGGCTGTGTGGCACGTAGTACCGTCCTGTTGCCAATATCCTCCTCTTCAATTTTTGTGAACAAAAATTCGTTCAATATGGCCCAATAACGATCGCCATTGACTCTAACGGCCACTTCTTACTCATTTCACGGCCACTCCTTACCGCACCAAACAGCGACTCGTTTTGGGTGCACCGGCTTTTCAATGTATGCGTGTGGGTTTTCTGTGTTCCAAATGCGACCATTTTGCTTCGGCATCTTCTGTAAGTCGATCGCATGCCCATTTAGCGAAGTGAAAACGCATTGGTTGGTCAGTTGGCTTCAACTCCTGAACCAGTTGGACTTTGTATGGCATGATACTAAGGTCCTTATGAAAAATTCGTTTCAATGATGTCTCCAAAATGTTCAATTGTTGAGAACGGTGACGGTGAATTAATGTTGAGGGCGCTTCACGCACAATTTCTACCACAGCAGCAATATTCTCGGGGGTACGCACTGTTTTTGGCTTTTTACGCTTTGGTTAATCGATGAGGATGCCAGTTTTTTCACTTTTTTTTCACAAGATAACGAACATACGGAGCTGACGGTGGTTCTCTTCTTCCAAAATTCGTACGCAATTTTTGCACACATTCTGCAACATTAGCATGATTTTCAAAGTAATGTTGCAGTATTTCCCAGCGCTGTTCAAGTGTTGAGCGGAAGAATAAAACTAATTATCTGTCAAATCAGATACGAGCTAAGTGTTACCATTTACGAAATAAGATTTAGTTAAAAAAATGTTAGATGGCGGACCCTGTATTTAAATAGAATCGACAGAATACTGGAGTCGTTATACCAGAGATAAGGAGTTACTGTCTTGTGCTATGCAGCCAAGGAGGTGTAATTCTTCCTGCAGACAAATGAAACAGTTAAAAATATTTTGATCCCTGTTTCAGCACAAAAAAAGGTACCTTAGTGTGAGTTTAGACGGACGAATATTTGAAAAAAAAACATTTTTAATTCTCTTTTGTGTTTTCATTCGTGTTCACACATATGAGCATGTTGTCAGCCACATTCAATTAGTATTGTTGTTGTTCGCTTTTAAATGTTTACAAAGCAAATGTCAACAAAGCGTATCGTCGACAAAAACGGTGCTCTCTTCTCCACCTATAATTTGCTGTCAACTAAATGTTACCTTTCAGAAATGTTTGCTCGTCTAAACGGGGACTTTCTATTTCATACAATTTTTCCCCTCATGAAATCAATAAAAAAATAATAAAATAAATAAAAAAAGAAAGCACATAATAGAAATGTGTAAGGCAATTATATTTAATTTAACGTTTGATGAGAATTTTTAAAATTCAATTTTATACAACATTATTTAAACAAAGTGCTGGCGTAAAGTGTTAAGCTTCTTGCTTTTGTGTTCAATGCGTATAACTTTATTTTATTTTACTATTTTCCCTTTATTATTGCATTTGCACCTTCAAAGTTGACTTAGTTTACTTTAGTATACACTTTTCACAATTCTATTTAAATTTCATGCAGTTTACGAAATAATTTAATTGTACAAACGAATGCACAATTCACAATTTTCGTATATATCAGCTGTCTCCAATTTACTTTTTATATTTATTGTTTTATTTAAATTTTTATTGTCATTTTTTGAGCTAAATCGTTTTTTTATTCGTATGTGTGTGTGTGTATTTTTATATGTCTGTATTTAAGGTAAGTAAATTTTCTCATAGAAAACTCTGCTAACTGTTGCTTTTATACTCATGCAACCAAATCGCTGTTGAGTGATTTTTGCAATTCTGATGGTTTATGTTGTGAGCGGTAAATTGGTGGTTTTTGGTTTAAATACACAGTCACTAACACATGCTAAGAGATGCAGAAATACTCACATGTGAATACAAAGGTGTGAATTCTATTTTACCAAGTGTAATAATGGTTGCAGCTGTGCGATGTTTTATCTGTTAAAAAGTTGAAAATAAAATCACAATATAAAGGATTTAAATGTAAAATCGGTATTTAATCATTTATGTATTTTCTTTTAACATAAAACAAAAATGTAGGTGTCAAAAATCTATACAAAAAGTAAAAGAAAAATAAAAATTGGAATAAGGGATTTTAGTTTTACATGTTTGGTTCTTTTGAATTTTATTGTATTGTGTTGTAAATCAAAGTGAAATATTGGTTTTAGATTTTTAGAAAATTTTTGTAATAATAAGAAATTGCAGAGATAGTAATTTGAAAATTAATTAAATAAAATAAATTTGACAACAAATACTTAAAAAGTAAAAAAATATATAATTATTATGATTATAAAGGGTCCGCCATCTAACGTATTTTTTTCAGCTAGTGCTTATTTCGTGAATGGTAACACTTAGCTCATGTCTGATTTGACAGATAATTAGTTTTATCCTTCCGCTGAACGAATATGGTTGTGTATACGCTTGAACAACGCAGGGAAATATTGCGACATTAAGATGCCAATTTTCGAAAAAAAAATCATCTTTTAAGATGAAGCTCATTTTGATATTGGTGGGTATGCAACCAAGCAAAATTGTCGCGTTTGGGGCACAGAAAACCCGCACGCATACTTTAAAAAGCCGGTGCACCCAATGCGAGTCACTGTTTGGTGCGGATTTTGGTCCAGAGGCATAATTGGGCCATTTTTCTTCGAAAATGAGGAGCGGCCGTTACAGTCAATGGCGATCTTTATCGCGCCATGTTGAATGAATTTTTGTTCACAAAAATTAAAGAGGAGGATATTGGCAACACTGTCTTTTTTTTAAAGCATTTAAAAAAAAAAGTAATTTGGCTGACGCTATATGAGAAATCGCTCTGACTTGCTTAGCTCAACTCATAAATTACCGAGAATGCTAGATTTTATTGCATATACGTAATATACATTTCTTCTTCATTCAAATTAAACTCCACTTTATGTTGATTTTGTTAAATATATTTTACAACTTCAGAAACTCCGTATGTAACGATTTTGGAGTAAGAGATGAAACATAAACATCGCTACTCCTCAAACATAGCGGTATAAGTTCTAATGCAATCCAAATAACCATTTATAAACTACAAATTTATTTCCTTTTTCTCCAAGCCCCCCGCTATGCGGCAGTAATCGTTCAAATAGTCATTTTTTTAACTAGAATGTAAACATAAATGCTTGTAAAATTGATAAAATATGTTTGTGTATAAAATGTATAGGACTTTGCCAACGTCAGGAGTGATTGATTGTTCTTAAGTTATTGTTATGTGGTTTGCATCGATGTTTTAAAAACTTTTGATTGCAAATGATTGATTCGTAATCAAAATATTAAAAATTTTATGTAAATTTTCTAATTTGGAGTAAATTACTTAACATTATTCTATATGTGAAGTGTGTAAAGAAGGGAAAAGCTGCCACATACTACAAGTTCCGTAGGTTGCGTTGATAGAAGTGTCTTTTTGTTTATTAAACAGAAGATCATGATAGAGGATTCCAAATCGCAACTACAACATGAGGATACCCTTCACCGTGTATGTATTTATAACCAAATTTTCCATGTTGCAGATTTCCCATTGAATAGTTTAAATAAAAATCGACATAGAAACTCTTTCCTATTATAAATTATTTCTGTTCAAAAAAAAGCTTTTTTCGAAAGTTATAAATTTTTCTCAGGGTTGCTGCATCAGTAAAACCTCTCAAGTTTTCTTACCTTTTTATAATTTAATAAAAAAAAATACAACCAAAAGATGAAAAAAAGATATTAAAAAATAGAGACAGACGTGTTGTTTTGCCCGCTGCTTTGAAGGGTATGGACCGATCTTATTGATTTTTAAAACTATGTCTGTTCGATTAGCGTATTTAAATTTTCTATAGCTCATCTAATGCCTTGGAAAATTTGATTTTAACACGAACACGGACCGACAGACCAATGTCGCTTATTTGACTTCGCTAAGCATACGAACTCAGAATATATATACAAACTTAGATGTACCCTTTTCCATTTGTGGTGAAGGGTATAAAAATAAATCTTTTTAAATAGCTGCTGTGGCTGAACTGCTTTAAACGCATATAAATTGAAAACAGCAGTACAAATTTTTCGGACACATCGTTGTATCAAGGAAAAAATATAGGGTTTGTGCACTCGAGGTAGATCAGTTAAAGAAGGCGACTATTTATTGGTAAAGAAAATAAAATAATTAAGGAAATTTTATATAAGAAATCTGCATGAGATTTATATGCTGCCTGTATATTATATATCAATGTGCGGTAGTTATGTCTGGCGTGATTAAAGTCCATTCTCAACCATTGGGATGGATGACTATGCGAAAGTGTTAATGCAAGACATTAAGTAGTTCAAGTCTCGCCGACTCATAGAGTGTTACGGCGTGAACGACTGCACGTCGTATATAAAAAAAGAGACCATGAGTACAAATATAGTCGATACAAATATATATGATTATTTCTTAATCATAACAAATACTTGTTATAGCTTTCTGATAACAACCATTTGCTTTTTAATTTTTTTTTACGAATACGGTAAATGCTGTTTCAATGTCAAGCTGATTGATCATGGATTCGCAGTCCCTTGAGTATAATAAATTCGAGTCGAGCTATATCAGTATTATAATAAATTAATAATTTTAGTCGGCCAAAGTAAATAAGGAAACCCACCCTGTAACAGGAAACAAATATGAAGTCAGCTTCAATTTAATCAGTAAAATATAAACATTTATTTATATATTTACTCAATATACTAAAATATGTGCACGAGGTCTGATCAAAAAATAACCATTATTTTCAAATCTTGTGAGTTACGTATGTTCGATTTTCGCATTATTTTCTGTTATGTTGATACTCATGTCTGTTATATATGTTGGCAATATCAGCCATTTCGGATTGTCAGTTTGTTTTTGACAGACAAAAAAGTTAATTGGTTTTTGGTGTGCTCTTTGATTTTTTACTATTCGAAAAAAATTGCTACCATTTGATTTTAATGTCATGCCCATACACCCATGATTCGTCACCAGTTATGACCTTTTTGAGGAAATCTGGATCGTCGTTGATGATGTTAAACAGCTCCTGAGCAATGTTGTTGTTTGCTCAAAATTTAGCAATTTAGGAACAATTTTCGCTGCCGCACGTTCATGCCTAGAACATCCATAAAAATTGCTTGGCATGAGCCAAACGATATGCCAGCATCATCAGCAACCTCCAGGACGATCATCGTCACTAACATGTTTTTGGCTTTCATTAAACCGGTTATACAACAACTGAACTTGTGTTCTGCTCATATTATACTCGCCAAACGCCACGTCAACATTTCAAATGTCTTTGCGCATTTAATTTCATTTTTTTCACAAAACTCAATACAGTTTCTTTGATCAATTTTTTCGAATAGTACACTCAAAATATTATGTAGGTAAATTTAAATGAAAAATCACTTTTAACAACAACTTTTTCATTTAAAAAATGGTACACTTATATTTCATTTAAATTAAATGTAATTTTCAATTGTTATTGAATGTTGATTTTATAACTAACAAAATATGTAAAAACAAGTAATTTTTCTTTTATTCCAACGAACGAAAAAACAACCTACCAGAAAAGTAAAAACTATTGTTTTTTCATTTATTTGAACTAACAAAATGTAACCTACCAAAACATTAATAATAACTATTTCTGTATTTATTTTAATTTATAAAATTTAATCTACTAAAACAGTAAAAATAATAGCTTTTTTCTTTTATTCCAATCCTCTAAAAATAACCTACCAAAACAATAAAAACTACAGATTACACTGTTTGGCAAAAAAAACTTTTCTCCCCTACCTTGAACAATTTTGCCTGTTTCTTATGTTTTCAGGTGTGCTGAGTCCGAATCTGAACTCAGAAAAATTCTATCACCCTCTGATTTTAAGAGAAAAGAGGAGGAACTTGGAGCGAAAGCCTCGAGAGTACTGATCAAATTCTAGAAGATAATGGTGACAAGCGAGCGGGTGAGTGGGAGGGGGGAGTTGGGGTACTGCGGGTGAATGTGGGGCAGGTAGGGATTTGAAGGAAAAGGATTCGTCGAAATTACAAAAAACCCACATTTTTGGATAAAAAATTAGAATTTCTCAAGAAACTATGCGTGATAGACAGAATCTGACTTCAAAATCGTGTTCAGCACATTTGAAAACAGTAAGAAAGCATATTTTGGTTTAAAGGAGGATTTTCGTGCAGAACAGTGTTATTTATTTATTTTAAACATCAAAATGATAATTTTTTCTACATGGTTTGACACAAAAATGCTATTTTTTCTTCTTATATTTGTTCTTTCTTGAAAATCAACGGATTTCGGGATTATTCTATTCTGAAAAAAATAATGTACTTTTAAAAAATTGTTTATATTTGTTCAACCAATACTTAAATTACATATCGCTCATTTACTACTAGAACGTCTTAACTCAAAAAAATCATTGCGAGATAATCGCAGTTGAAGTTTTTGACTTGTAAAATGATTCAGAAATAAAAAGTAAATTTAAAAAAACTTGCATCAAACTAATTTTAAAGAGGATGTTTTGGACAAACAAAGTGGAATGTTTGAATTATGACGTTATTGCTGTAAAATACATCCGCCAACGTTTCATAAAATAAAATGTGTCGTCACTAATGAAAAGAAAAACCGAGCTTTAATTTGTTCGCCAAAAGCCGATACATTTCAAAAAGATGACCTTTTTATATATACAGTCACAAAACGAAATGTGACGATGTTTTAGAAAGCGATATGATCTTCACGTTATGAAGTTTACTCCACAACTCAAATGTGTCGTTCTTATTGACAAATAAAGTTTCCAAACATAAAATGAAAAAACGCCCCATTCTCTTCAAAAAAAAGGAAAAGTATAAAAGGCATAAATAAAATGGCGATAAATTCTGCATGATTAACACCAAAATTTTAAATTTTGAGTTAACGTCATTACTAAATGAGCGATATATCTGTAATTAAAAAATTTAAAAAACTTACCTTAGTTTGGGACCAACAATGGACCCAAGTGGGCTGTGGAGCCACGCCTACCTGCCTAAAGAGTAAAGAATTTATCTTCTTTATTCTCTACCTGTAAAAAGGGAAAACAATTTTTTTTAAACATGATGCAAATTTTAAATACTATGTAAAAAACTTACCAATATTTTTTGATATTTTTCTTACATAAATTATTTTATTCTAAATGTATTTTTTTTAACTGACATTTTTTCCAACAACTTATATTTTTTGTTATTATATTTTAAAGCTATTGTAAAATAGAGCTTTTGTACTGACGAACTGTTTTTTTAATTAGATATTTCATTTTTACTGAAACAAGGAAAAAAATAATTGATAATTTTGACTTCACCGAAAATCAGTATTTTTTTGTCGTTTGTTTCTCTAACAACAGTCAAAAAAAGTTAAATAAATATATTCTTCCTAAAACAATCACATTTTCATTTATTTTTAACTTTACTGAAAACTTCCAAAACAAACGCAAACAGTTAATGTAAAAATTTTTTGAGTGTACATAACACGACTTACCTTTTTATCTGTCAAAAACAAACTGACAATCCAAAACATATATAACAGACATGTGTACCGACACAACGGAAAAAATATGCGAAAATCGAAGATATATAACTCACGAAATTTGAAAATAACGGTTATTTTATCAGACCTCGTATGTATATTATATATTTGTATGTATTTATGTATGCATGCATGTGTTTAAGTATGTATGTATGAACGCATGCATGTGTATGGATATTTGCCGTTTTAAAGATATCACAACTTTTTATTTTTGTTGTTTCTGTCACTGATATTATGTAATAAAATAATTCTTATAATTGATTAGATAAATATTTTATTTTTATATTCTATTCTTTGTTTAGTAACTATTATTGTTAACGGAGTTAACAAAAACATAAAGATTTATAACAATTTAACTAAGAGATTATTACTATTTTTATTACAAAATTTTTATATATTTTATGGCATTAAAAAAAAAGAAATTTGATTTCCGACATCAACACATACAAATAAAATAACCCACAAACTTCTAAGCGATATCATGCATGTGAGCAGGATGTGTGAAATTTGAAAACAATATAAATATTAAATTTAAATGTTTTATATAGTTTGTGGTTTTATTCGTGTATGTGTATGTGTGTGGGTATGTGTGTGTGTGTGTGTGAATGCGTAAATAAAAACAAGGATTTAAAGCAATGATTTTTAGCACTTTTTAATAATTTAATTGCAATATTTTATTTTAAGCGTTATAGATATAAATAAAATGTAGAGTTAAAATATTTAAACTTGTATAAATGAGTGATAAAGTATAAAGTATACGAATAATTTAAAATAAAAGTTACAAACATATTATAATTTTTTTTTTTTATAAATTTTGCAAATTGAGTTAAATAACAATAAAAATATGGGTCCACTTTTCAAAGTATTAAAAATATGAGAATTAAAATAATATGTTTAAATAAAAAAAAAATAATTTCAATGTATTCTTAATACTAAATTAATTCTACCTAACTGTATCTCAATGTGAAAACGATTTGTGTTTAAATGTCTGTCTCTTAACAAATGCAATAAATTTTTTTTTTTTTAGTGTATTTATAGAGACTTGGGAAATTGTTACATTGTATATTTTGGAGAAAAATCATTTTATATATTTTGGACTTTTAGGATAATTGCCACCATAGTGTTTAGTGTTTAGTTTTACTTTTTCTTTTTCATTTTGAATATTTTAAGTTAATTTTTAGGGCAATAAATTAAAATGCTCGTATACTTAATTTTTCTGTTAATCTTAAAATCGTGTTTTAAGCTTCTTCTTTATTCAAAGTTTGATTAGCTGAATTCAAAGCTTACACAGAATCTTCACTATTACATTGATGTCTATTTTTATACCATTTACTACTGAAAGACGATTAAACTCAATTTGGAAATGAAGAGAAAAATCAATTGATTTGTGTTGCCATCGAAAAAAATTTTTGATACTGATATTTACAGTATCCTTTAATTTAATTGTTTCACATACGCGAAGTATTAACTTTATTATATTTAGTATTCACTAAACTTTTTAATAATACACAGTGGATAACGTTAAACCTTTCAACTTGTATGCGTTCCGAATTAAAGTGCTAAATTTTAGGTTTTAAACAATTTGTTTATTAACTGCATTTATAGTTTGCTATAAGTATTATTTTATTTAACTTACAAACCATATTGAAAACTACTTTCACTTTAAATAATATTAAAATAGTTTTTATTGTATAATTAAATGCATGAAATAATTTAGAAAATGTTTTAATTAAACGCATTCATTTTCAAAAGATTTTAATATAAAATAAAACATAAATTTTATTTAAAAAATGTAACAATTAAAACCATGTGGGGCAATAAAGTGCTGCACGTAGTTAAAAAGTTTGTTTTTTTTTATTCAAAGTTTTTGTGAATTGTAAACTATTTAAGACATATTATAGTTGAACTAATGTGAGATAGTTGATTTTACAAGTGAGGAAATTGTCTTACCTGTTAAGAAAATTTGCCCATTATACTGGAAAGTCTATAGGTTATATCTGCGACAAATGCAAAAACTTACTCACTAAGGCATTTTGAGTTAAGAAGTAAGACTATTCTAAGTCTAAGATTAAGCAGAATACAATAACACACCAATGGCGGAGGGAAGCTTGGCCGTTGTCAGGTAGTGTTAACGTTCTTGTAAGCCTAAAGCTTTTAAAATATACGCAGGTAGACTTAATTTTGTTTTGAACTTAGGTGTAAGAAACGCAAACTACCGTAGATACCAGCTATATTTAAGAAAATCAGTGGCCGCACCCTTAGTTTAGGGTAAACAGACTTCAACTGTTATGTGAGCGATAAGAAAACAGAGGAACACACATAAAAACTTACTACTTAATAGCTTAATCCAGGATTTAGTGGCTTCGTTATGTAGATGCAGGCCCGGTCGATACGGAGGAATTCCCGAAGTACATAATTTAATATTTTATTTAATAGCCTATTTCATATTTAGGTTAGGTTGCATAGGCTGTCGCCATAATGAGACCGACTCACTTGGGTCCTAAAGGTCCCATTGTTTCACCTGGAAATAGGATGTGCAAGGATCAGATTTAGGTCCCTACGGCAACATCAAAGATCTATATCCAAACCACCCCGAGAACCGGAAGATTCAGTCTCCTAGCATGGGTACCAATGACACAGTGCCCCGTCAGCACAGCCACCAGTGTACCCAGCTGCCCTCGAGGAAACCTCAGTAGGTTTGCGGATCTCCAACTATCGTACTGAGGCCACAATGTCCTCGAGATCCTGCAGGTGACTTCTTCAGACCATCTAGACTGCGCTATTTCATATTGAAAATACTCGTTTAAAAAATATTATTTAATGAAAAACCCAAAAACCATGTAATTACTTCTTGTAAAAAAAAATGTTATATCAGTAAACAGCTTTGTATCCCTATTGTTAATAAGGAATATGCAAACAAAACAAATAAAATTTCCCAAAAACTAATTTTTCGAGTTGTTAAGATTATTTGCACTGCTGTTTCTTTATTCTAAAGGCAAAATCCCTTCATAGAATTTTTATAGAAATAACTAAAAAGCACAACTCTTCAAGAACTGGTCGCTTGTAAAAAAGAAGCTCCAAATAAATAATATTGGTTTTAAATATATCCTTCTCCAAAAAAAGTTTTAAAAAACTGCTTATGAAAAATTTATTTAAATTTATTTAAATAATATATTTAAAACTTAAACTTATAGTTTCATTTTCGAAAAAAAAACCAAGCCCACAATCAGTCATTTTGTTCGTAAGTCAAAATAAATTGTTACGTTTTTCATTTATCAAACGAAATGGTTGTTTTTTTTTCTCTAAGGATATGACTATGCTGCTTCCACGGTCCACTGTTTACCAACTATCTACTCTCCCAAACTTATGCAGCCATCCGCGCCATTGAAAACTTCAACTCATTTTTTCATGCTTTAAAAACGCAGCCACGATCGCCACCACTGTAAAATGTTGTTACGCTTGAACTTCGCATGCTAAGTTTTCTTCTTCCTCGTTTTATCATACAGCCATCTTGACTATCTTATTTGTCGTTCTTTTCTTCTTCGTCTTTTACCATCTCAGTTGTAGTTCCTTAATTGCAGGCTGTTTAATAAACTCAGCTGCTGCTTCAATAAACAGGAGCCCTCACCAACCAAATTTTCTTCTTTCTTTTTTATATAGATTCCAGGAGATTTGTACTGCTGATTTTTTATCTATTCGTTTCTGACGTCATGCTATTTATTATCTTCTTTTTTCAACGCAACCGCCTTGTTTGTTCAATATGTCGTAGGTGACTTTCTTTAGATGTGGTGCATTAGAAACTGTGTAAAAGTAATATCATGTTACTCTAGGTCAAGAAACTGCCGGCACCATGGCTATAGGAACCACAGTTTAACGGTACGCAGTGTTCAGTCTCAGACTTCTCGAGAACGTAGCTTTCACTAATAATGGCTCAAAAACATTAATAAGAGGGAATTGATTTCCAAGATAAATTTAAAATTTGGTAATCGGTTTTTCCTCTAACATTTAAGCGCTAGATATTTACCATCGGTACCTATACTGCTTTGTATATGTACTTAAGACGAAGGCCAAAGTAATAAGTTCTTTTAATTATAACGATTAAATAAAGTGTTTTATTGGTATCGGTATTAAGAATATATTTTTAATGCTTTGCGTGCTGTCAACTACTACTCGTAGTAAAAGAAGTGAAGTACAAACCTAAGTGAAACCATAATTCATCTAATTTCATACTTTTAACAGCATTAGGAATGCTTCGAACAATTTCAAAGCCTTCAATATTCTGCAACGAAAATTCACATACAACATTGTGGTAAAGCTGTGAAATCATTAAAAGGCTGGATTGAAAAAAATAAGACTTTTCGAATGGTGTAGATAGCTTCAATGCAAGGAAAATAAATGTGGTCTGCAAAGTATGCGAAAACACTGCTGTGCTTAGCTTTCTTTCAATTAAATATGAATTTAAATTATTTGATGTTGTATCCAATTTGCATTATTAAGGTATGTGCTAGAAGTCTGCCCCTACATAGTTAATTTCGTAATACATCGCAAGTTTTTCTTTTATATTTTGAATACTCTACAACATCTCTTTCTCTCTCAGAGCGCAATCAGTGAAGATAATTGTTGTTTGTGAAATATTTAAACGAACACACGACAACAAATGAAATACTTGTTACCAACGCAGCAGCCAGATAATAAAACGATGATCTTACTGAATTTCACTGAAGTCACTCGAATTTTAATTTACTTATTTACTTATAACCATAGAGGCTTTATAGGCATTCAACAGCAAGTACTGAGAACAGATGTAAATTTAGAAGCAAATGGTGTGCGCACAAATAGAAATTGTAGTTTTACATACATCAATATACATTTATTTTTTTTGAAATTTTTCACATTTCTTCTTTGCATGTTTTCGGCATTAAAATTGAATTATTTTATAATAAGAAAGTATTCGAAAATTAATATATATGCTGACACTTACAGTGGTCGTCATATTTATTTTGACACCTGAGAAATCTTACCATTTTGAATTTTTTCAGATTTCCCAAAAATTAAAACTTCCAATTTTTTTAATGAAAGAAGCATTTAAAAATTAAAAAATTAAAAAAAAATTTTAAGTTTTGGGAGTGGCCTAATTTTGACATATACTATTTTAACTCTTTAAACGAAAATATGTTATTTCTAATTTGTAATAGTTTTAGATATATTTGTTATTAATAAAACGTGTATCTTCTGAAATTTTTCCTTTCCTGGTTCTTGTCAGATCTGCGGTCCTTTGGCGGTCCGGATTTGGGGGTGGCACATCCAAAGTTTCAATGCAATTTTTTGTCAAAAATGTTTTTTACTCTTGTGGCAAGGCGCATTGTCATGTTGAAAAATAAATGACGGTCCAATCAACCTATCGCCAGAAGGAAATGCTTGTTCATTTAAAATTTTCAAATATTATTTTTTGGTTCATCGAACCGTCGATGGGAACCAAGTCTCCTGAGCCTTTGTAAGCTATGGAGCCCCAGAACATGACTGTGCGACCTCCATATCTTTTCGAGTTTTTTGGTCTAGTCTAACAAAAACTTTTTTCTTTGACGAGTGATACTCAAAAGAACTTTTGTCGGTCCATAAGACGCTTTGCCAGAATGATAGGGGCTTGTCCACGTATCTGTTTGTGTATTCTAACCTTTTAATTTGTTTCTTTGGGGCTATACATGGAATTGATCTTGCTACAGTTATTTATTTGATAATAAACCGTTTGTCTAAATATATTGTACACCTTGGCAATATTTGTTACAGATATTCCAAGATTATACTTGGTTATAGTTTCACTCCTGATGGTGTTAGTTAATTCCGATATTTTACACAATAGTAATAATTTTTTTTTTAGTTATCTTTCATCGAATGTTAATACTTAATAGGCAACAACGACCGCTTTGTATTAAAGCTTAACGCAAAAAAGAAAATGAGATGAAGTTTTAGAATGTCAAAATAATTATGCCGTTACAAATTCCTGTACCAAATTGCATTTCTCCCCTAAAAATGAGAATGGGTAAAGGATTTAACAAAATATTTTGCATACGTATACTTAAGAATACGTACTTAAGAAAATATTATTATAACTGTGCTGTTATAGAAATTTCAATTAAAAAAAACTATAAAACAATTCTTTACTATACTTTGTGAAAATAAATATGCCGACCACTGTATATCAAAAAAGCCTGCAAAAATAACATGTTTTATAGAATATATTCTTATAAAAACACCGAATTCAAAACAGATTTCATTTGTCTGTCTATAAAGGTTGAAAAGTGTGTCCACATAGAACAAATTACATTAACTATTGGGACACCCTTATATTCCATATCCAAATATTTGTTATAGCGGACTTGGCACTACAGTTTCTTGATATTTTCAACAATGCGTCTTCAAATGTTTAACAGTTTGGCAATTTACATTAATTTACAGTAACTATAGGGGAACCCTTTAATTTTTAAATTGAAATTATATACTTTCTGTTATAGTAGACTTAGCAGTCAGGTTCTTTCTATAACGCCTCAAGAGTTTGGCAACATACATTCAAATACATCAATTATTGGGACACTCTTCTATTACCAAATTGCGATTTTATACTTTTTCTTATAGCGGAGTCAGCAACACAGGTTCTTTGTAAGTTTCAAGTTTCTGTCTACAACTGTAAAGTATACCCACTAGACATGTACCCGGTCGTTCGTTTTAGTGACCGGTCTTTTTCGGTCAATTATCAAAGACTGATTCGTTCGTTCAATCGGTCAGTTTGAACGAAAGGAGCCGGTTAAATATGTGGCTCATTTCTTTTAATTAAGTCATCCGTTCAATTTAACCCGTACACTATTGAACGAAAAGACCGGACTTAAATGACCGGATCACTCCGTTCACTTGATTGATTCGGTCAATTTAACCCGTTCGTTCGCGAACGACACAGCTCTAATAGCCACACACATAAAATTAAATGAACTATTTGGACACCCATTAATTTTAAATTTGAATATTAATGCTAGTTGTTAAAACGATCATAGCAATCGATATTCTGTCTAATTTGCAATCATTTGTTCATAACGGTTCAAAATATCAACCCATAGGGGTCAATTTACGTCACCTATGGAGACACTTATTAAATTTTAGGTTTATTTCTGTATTACTTCCTACCGAAGAGAGCTATTGCGGTATGCAGTTTTTTTTTTAATTTAAATGCGGTACCCTTTAATATGAACATGAGACAAATAGTATTGCAGAAAAGTTGAAGATGACATTAGCAATATAAATTTCACCTCTGTATATTCGTTATAGATATCAGAAATATCAGAAAGTTTTTCAAATATAGGGTGTAGTGTTTCTTACTGCTTGTTACTTTTTTTTACATATTTTGTTAGTTATAAAATCAACATTCAAAAACAATTTTAAATTACATTTAATTTAAATGAAATGTAAGTGGACCGATTTTTAAATGAAAAAGTAGTTGTTTAAAGTGTTTTTCATTTAAATTTACCTACATAATATTTTGAGTGTAAAGTGTTTGATGTACAAAGTTCATCTTTGGGCTCAGAACAAGAAGCTTACGCTAACACAGACGAGTACCTTAATAAAACGGATAGTTATGATTTTGTGATATACTTCAGCATGTAATTTATTGTAACTAAAAGCAGATGAACATGTAATTAATGGGACGAAAAGAGAGGAAGCAATAAGTAATTATTTGACTGCTTGGAAGTTGTTCTTGTGAAACTGTGATTTGAGTCCATACTTTGTTATTGCACGTATACTTCACACAAACAAATATCATTCTACAGAATGTACCTATAATTATTGCACAAACTGTCCCTTTTAGGTATATGCAATTTGTAACTAATATTAAATTAAAATTTGGAGCTAAAAATAGAAACAGAAAGGTAAATAAATAAACATTAATCTTAACGTTTTCGTATGTAACTGCGTTTACAGTTTTGTGTCTGCCTGCGTGCTTGTCTGTGTAGGAGTATGCATCGTCATGATATTTCTAAAATTTATATGTTAAAACAAAACGTAAATTAAATTAAAATGAAAATTCTCTTAAATTAGTAAATGTACATATAATAGTGCAGTTAATTCAACAAGAGTCAAGTAAAATGGTGTTTTAAATTTATTACAATTTCTTGCATTTTATATCGAAAGAGTTTTCGTTTATTACTTTCATATGTGAGCTCTAGTATAAAATTTAGTAAAATATTATCGTTAAATATTATAGTAAAATATTATCGTAAATAACTTTAAAGATAAATATAATTAACTTTCTAAACTTATTAATGTTAAAGTAAGCACCAGTTGATTTAACAAAAATTCCTTTAGTTAGTAAACATTCTTTCTTTAGATATTTTGACAAAAATATTTATGTTTCAAGTAAATTTTAATAAATATTAAATTATTTTTTTATTTTATTTTATTTCGCTTGTGGCAGAAAATTTCTTCTTTAAGCTTTATGTCCATTATTTTCATAATTAGTAATAAATTTACATATAAATTTTTAATAAAATATTTACTGATCTGTGATTATGCATTCTACTGGAAGAGCAAAATATTAAAATAAAAATAACATTAAACCATACACTCCATTATAGAAATTCTTTGAAAAGAATTTTTTTCTTTTCGAAACCAAGGCTTTTGAGATAGATTTGCTTTTTTCCTTACACTACCCCTTAGTGGAAATATTTTACTTTATAAAGTTCCACCTGCATGTTGAGAATATGATTTAATTGTCGCTTTCAAAAAAGTTATTGAAAGCAAATAAAAACATTAAAGGACTGTTGCAAACGCTATTGATTTCGGTTAATTTAGTTTTATGCAAACTAAACTTAAAGAGGATTTGCGCAATTGTGAAATTTGAATTATGTGTCTACATAATTTAAATTTCACATATATGCATATCTAAAAAATTGTTGTGTGTTGTGACTTTATAACTCACGAACGGTCAAACTAAATTTGATTAAATTTTAAGGCTTTCTATATATGATCGTTAGGATGGTTTATTTAAAGACTGCACGAAATCGGTCGTCGTATTTGTGAGATAAGGGCTAACTTTTATGTGCTTAAGTTAACGTAAACAACTGTGCGAATACACATAATCAAATGTGTACAACTATAATGTACTTAAGAAATTTTTCGTCAAGTATCATTTTTTTAAATAAACAACAAAAGCAACCGTACTTTGCTTAAATCAGATGTCTATCTGATGTTTTAAAAATTAAAAAGTGATATACAATGGACTCAGAATATGATTTAATGAAAATTAAATTGAAAATGTTAAAGAAAGAGTGTGGAGAGAAATTTGTGATAAATGTAGCAAAAGTGGTTCATGTGTAATTTATTTTGTTTATTAAATTTTTTGTCTTTCCATTTTATTTTGTTTTTCCATTTTATACCACAACAATAATAAAATCTCAAATATTTACATATTGTTTTACGGATATACACACTGTTGCATGTTTTAGTACTCTTTTATTTATGTTATTATATTTTTTTATTTTAACTAAACAAGTAATTTATAATTTTTGATTGTAATTGGTAATATATTTTTAAATTGTACACATTTAACAACATTTTGGGAAAAAAGCCGAAACATTATGAAAGTTAACAAGAAAACAGTTTATTCTAAAGGACAAATGTTTGCAATTATGTGAAGTAAGTATTTACATTTAAAAAGTACAGTATGGCTTAAGTATTTGACAGTATTTTCTTTGATTTTTTACAGTAGCTTAAGTTAGTTTAAGCATAATATAGTTAGCCCTTTAAAAATTTTCATGGCAACATGTGATGTTGTCCATTAATTAACAAAAACAAATACGTAGCCACCTATGATCGTGTGCGATATATATACAGTGTGCTGACTTTATACACACGGTAAAAACACGTTGTAGCGCATACACACATACGCATTGACAGCTGTCAGTCAGTAATAATTTAAGGTTTCTGTTTCATCCAACTTGCATTGTGTTTTTTTGTTTTTGTTTTGTCATATTTTAATCTAACATCATCAAACAATTCATTTGTTTTTCTTTAATCCTTTGAAATTTTTAATTCCAAAGTGTTGTTTTAACTACAGAATAAAATCAACAAGGCTATAATTTCAATGTTCTGCTATAAATTTTCAAAAAGCAAACATAATTAAAGCAATCAATTTTTATATGCATAAAATAAATATTTTGCCACTATTTTTTGCATACTAATAAATAAATGCTAATGATAAATACTTTAGTGGAATAAGTTGAAGGTAATGCTATCTCGCATCTTCTGGTGTTTATCATCCACATTTTTTTTTTGTTTATAGAAGAGTTTTTCTAAATAACATAGTTAGTAATCACTACTAATGGATTAAAATGAAATTCACAGAGCAGATTAACACGAATAATGCGAGAAATGGATGACGCGAATTCATCTGCTAGTGTCAAAAAATTTTTCGTTTTTTAAACCACTCATGTATTTAAAAATAATTTAAAAAGGCAAAAAGGTGGTTTATAAAATATTATTCAAGTGATATATATTATCAAATTAAATAATAAGTATTTTTTTTTTGCCAAATACTTAAAGTTACCACTTTCGAACTTGTATGAATGAGGTGAAACAATAAACTTCTTTCTCGAAATGTGAAAATAGAGGACGTAATTCTACTCACACAGAACTATCTTACATACAGAAGATTGTTTTGCACTTTTTTTGAAGCTTCATATTGCATTTTATTTATGTAACGTCGCGAAACTTTTTACAAAAATGGAAAAATGGCAAGACAATAAAAAAGTAGTAAAAATTTATGTATAATTCATCGATCCACTTAACTGTATGTAATTAATATTTCTCTCTTTCGAGTTTCGCGTATGTATGGGTGGTGTAATAAACGTTTCAAACTTCGTTAAAATTTGTAGTCATACAAAAATGCCCGATATCCTATTTTTTTCCATTTTAGCCGTCTACGATGCTTTGACTTTTATTAAAATCAATTGAGAAGTATAAAATTGCTGATTTTATTGGCTTTTCTCCCCTGCTGCTTAGAATATTGGAAGAGATAGACCCTGTTGTACTTTCTAGGTAAGGGGCTACTTCTGTTTCGAATTTTACTAAAATCTGCGTTTTAAAAAGAGTCAGAATTTTCTCTCGGAATTATCTATGTTTAGCCTTGCTTGGCTCTTAAATAACCCAACAACCAAACAAAGAAATATACTCCGGGTCCATATTGGAAAAAAAACATGGTGGTAATATGATTACAATAACCATACAGGAATGTTTAGTTGCAGCAAAAAAATTATGATTGTTTTTCAACAATATTTCAGTAATTGTAAATATTTCTGTGTTAACATTTTATCATTATATGGTTGCCATGCAACATGAATAATTAATTTAGCTAAAAAAATTCGAACCACAATAAAAGTTTGCAATTTTAAAATTATATTGTTCTATGGCTTGAGATAGTACTTTTCTATTAGATTACTGGTTTCCTTGTTAACTATCGATTTATGTGAACCCGTTTGAAATAAAAGTAGCTATTTATTGCTGGAGAAAATGAAAAAATTAAACTTATTAGCAAAATAAATAAATAACAAATATCAAAACATGCAAAAATATTAAAAAAAAATTAATAAATAATTGTTTTTGTTAGGAATTTATTTGTTGAAATAGTTTTTGTAACAAAACATTTATAATAATAAAACAATAAAAATTATTGTGCTGTTTCTGTATTGCAGGTGATCAACTTTTGTGGAAAATTTATATGGAAAAAACTCAAAAAGCTGAGTGCTTTTCATAGAAATTTTTTAGGCGAGTTGATCATTTTAAATACAGAAACTGAACACAAGTCTTTTATCTGAGAAATATATTATATTATGACTCATTTTTACATGACATCTTCAACTATATTATGATATTTTATTTAAGCTTTTTAACTATATTTAACTATGATATGAGCTGGTTTTTTGAAAGTAGTGTAGTTCATTTTCTTATATTGAGACATTTAAGGGTTTGCGTTTGAATCTATTTACAAATATTGGCCAACTTTTATTAAGTCGAGTGATGTTTTTTACACCATACTCCTTTTAAATTTTATTTTTAAATAATAATTGCTAAAATTATTTGAAAAATTAACAAACTTTTTGTCTCCACATGGACTTATACAACTCTCAAAAATAACATTTTAGAAGAAATAAAAACAGTCCATATTTTTATAGACATAAGCTTAACTTAAATAATTTTTTTTTTGAAAATTGTAAGATTAAAATTAAGACATTTATATACAAAAATAACCGAATTTAATAAGCGCTTATTTATGTTATTAAAAAATATAAAAACACATATTACTTCGCTTTAAGTAAGAAAAAGATATTTTATACTTAGTTTTCTTTAACATAGGCATATTAAAGTATTTATGAGAATAGGCGGTATACGAGTACAAGGTAGTAAACTTGTCATATTTCTTATCTTTTCCCTTTTCTTGTTATGGTCCATGAAGTTCTCCCACTTTCACACTAATTTATAAAAGGTAAGGTTCAGTTTAAAATTTCTCTCTTCTTTTTTAATTCAATATTACATCTTCTAGAGATTTTGTTGAGACACAGTCTTCTCTTTTCATTTCCTACATAATTCTTGCAAAAGAAAAACCGACTTCAAAACAGATTTCATATGTTTGCCTATAACAGCTCAGGTGTATGGCAACATTAGTTAGGTTACATTAACTAAAGAGACACACTTATGTATATCTCCAAACTTTATACTTCTTCAACTGTTAAATAGTTTGGCAATATACAACAAATTGCAGCAACAATAGGATCACTCTTTAATTTCCAAATTCAAATTATATTCTTGCTGTTGCAGTAGATTTAGCAATCATGTTCTGTGTAAATTTCAACCGTCTGTCTGGAACGGTTCAACAGTTTGCCCAATACTTCAGATTATATCAACTATTTAATTTTTAATATAACATTTTTATACTTCTTATTATATTAAATAAAATTGTGGACATTTTGTCTAAAATTAAGGTGTTTGTATGCAACGGTTCAAATAATACGGCCATATAGAACAAATTACATTAATTTTGGGAACACCCTTTAATTTCTTAATTCAAATTATAAGCTTCTTGTTATAGCGGACTTAGTAAAACATGTCCCTTGTAAATTTCAGCTGTCTGTCTATAACGGTTCAAAAGTCCAGCCACATACACCATATTATATCAACTATTGGGACATCCGTTTATTTCAAAATCCAAATTTTATACTTGTTGTTATAGAGGAGTTATTTATACAGTTTCTTTGTAAATTTCAATCGCCTGTCTACAACTGTTTAAAAGTATGGCCATATATCAAATTAAATGAACTACTGGTGCACGCTTTAATTTATAATTTTAAATATTATCAGCTGTTACTTTAACGGCCACAGGAATCGACATTCTGTCCAATTTGCAAGCTTTTGTCTATAACGGTTCAAAAGATAGGCACATATAAGCAAATTTACATCAATTATGGGGGCACTCCTTAATTTTTAGATTTATTTTTGTATAATTTTTTGTTTTTGGTATCTATAGTAATACGCAGTCATTTTAAATTTTACAGAAGTGCCCTTTACAATTCATAATACACGTAAAAAATATGTATGTTATATCGGGACACCCTTTAATTTTTAAGATTATGAGCGACCAATCTGTAAACATAATCTATCATATTATTAAAATTTTCAAAATCGGATCAGAAATGACTGAGTTCTGGAGGCACAAATATAAAAAAGCAACATTCAGCCGAATTGTATAAACTGAGTTTATTAAACTCCTTCATTTTTTAAAGTCGGTTAAAAATGAAGCTGTTTATTTGTTCGTCAAGGCTTTATTACATTATAATAGTCTTGGGCAGTCTTTTTTTAATGCTGTTTCTACCACTGTAGAATCTCTGTCGGTTTTTGGAAATTAATGAAAGTTGGCTTAATCAAACATATCAGGCGTGGACACCTTCAAAAGAAATATTTTTGCAAAATTCTTTTTGTTTATTCTACGTCAAAACGGAACTCTATTGAAATTATGATTGGCTTATTAAAATTAGTATCAACTAAGTTTTTTTAAAAAGTAGACCCGCTCATATGCGTATTTTTCAGATTTCATTAAATTCGGCTGATCCGTTTAATATGATCGGTTTATACCTCTTATCACCCTACAAGGTCCAAGCCTTCAATCAAAGACATATTATTTTGCTAAATTTTGAGTTTTGAAAAGAGACAAAATTTACTTACGTATAAAGAAACTATTTTTTTAGTCTTGATTGAAACATGTATAAACAAAAACAAAAAAAAAAAAAAAACACTGATTATATACCGATATTGGATTAAGAATTGATTTATCCTATTGACAGATTTATCCTATTGTAAAAAATAACATTACTTCAGTTGATACGATGAATTTGTTTAAAACTGTTATAACTATGTACCTAAAGTACAAAAATATTTGCCAAATGCAAGTTATATTACAGTAAACTAATGGCGACGTATTCATTAGGACGCAGAGTATTTAATTTGCTTACACAATTCAAAAACTTTACAGTCCTCACTTTAAAACGTTTATTGTTTTAATTAAATTTGTTTAAATTAATAGTGTATTACGGCTCGGATCATCAAAGTTTTGGCAGTATAAAAAAAAAAAAAAATCTGCACAGAAACAAAAATAAACAAAATCGTACATTTTCCGTACAAAATATGAATGAGATTAAAACAATTTATTTTAATTGTTTGTTTGCTTTATGCTGATGCTTTAACTGTTGCTGCTGTTGGTGCTGTGAACATTAATAATTTCCTAACGTTTGTGTTGTTGCCATTGTTATTGTTTAGAATGATGAAATGTCAAACTAAAATCTAAAAGAAAAACAAACATACACAGGCACACAAGTTTCAAAGCGTCAACACAAATAAACAAAATTAACTGAATGAATGTCACGCATTAATTGCAGGCAAAACTAAAAGAGACAATATTTACTGTTATTTTGTAAAATACTCTCTTTAGTATTAGAGACGGAAAAAAGCAGCAAATACTGGGAACAGTTTTCATCACTCTCAGTTTTTTCAACAAAATAAAATTTGTTAAAAAGATTTTTTGCAGCCAAAAGTTTCTTGATTTACATGCAATATTGGCGACAAACAGTTTGTGCCAAATGCTTAAACTGAAACGTTGTGGTCGCGTCGGTGTATAATGAAAATGTGTCAAAACATTACGCCTCGTTTTTTCGTTTGATATTTTTGTGTTTGTTTTTATATAAAAAAAAAACAACAACAAACTACAACGACCTTAATGTCGTTTAAAATTTAAGATTTAAAATTTGAAAAAAGTGTTTTAATATTTTCACAACAAATGGAGGAAAATATAAAAAATAACAAATAAATAAGAAAAAAATTCTAAGCGAAAGTGATTTTACTTCCAATTTAAAATATGATTTTTAATAAAAAATAAGTCAAGGTATTTTTTACCAAAAAGAAAAAAATCGACATGCTAAAAGCAATTTTAAATGACTAAGATTTAAATTATAAAATAATACAAAAAGTTAAAATATAAAAAGAAATAAATACACAAAAATGTCTGCCTGGCGGTTGAAAGGGGTCGGTTGTACACTCACCGCTCTGTATTTAGAGATGGGCCACAAACGCACTTAAATGGCAAAGCATTTATTTGTTTTTTTTTTACATTTTGTCATTTCTTTTTTAGTTGTTTTTTGGGCCGACCATTAATTTTACAATGGTTAAGATATAAATGTTGTTTGTTTTTTTAAATAACGTCTCGTGCTAATTTTTTCTTTTTCGCAAGACTTTTTTTCTTTTAAATTGTTGTTCACTAGATTTATATTTTGGCAAGAAAAGCGTAAAGAAAAAAATTAATCTTGAGGAAAAAAAGTGGGTTTTTTTATTTTTTATTAGCGATTGAATAAAATATTTACAATAATTAACAAACAGCTGAGACTTAAAAAAAAAAGAAAAATAAACTACAACTTTCGAACCTGTATTTAGACTAGTTTAAATTTAAAAGTAGCGCAGACAGCTGCACTGTCCTGATAAGTCATTACATCGATTTCTTAGTGGTGGAATTAAGCAGAAAGAAAAACGAGTTTTAAGCCGTAAAACTACATTCATAAGGAACAGAATAGAAAGTCACGACTAACAGCAACTGCAAATAGAAAGAGATTTGAATAACTTACGAATTAAAAGTAGAATAATTATGGTTTTTTAGTTACACACCGTCAGTTGGCTTCGGCGAATACGAGTTAGAAAAATATGTAGCACGTTTAAATATCAATATTTGCTTTGATTTTAAAGAAATAAAAATATATAACACAATTTCAGATTTCAGTTTGTCCTACTTTATTCGTTACTTTGAATGTTGTTAAAATCAGGTTGGAGTTCCTCTTTGTCCTGTTAATTAAACAAAATTTAGTTTCGACATAAATATTGTATAGAGAAGCACACAAGTTACATGTTCTAGAGTAGGTAATTTTAAAACAAGTAAAACTAGTTAGAAGGCAGAAAATAGTTTGCCCCTTATCCCACATTTAAAGGCCTACACTCAAGCTTAAAACAGATTATTATGTACAACCAATAATGAAATGTAGGGGTCATGAGCTCCAAGCATATCAAAAAGTTCTACAGCAGCTTCCAGTAAATTTTCCTTAAATGGGTAATTTTCATTCCCGAATTCTCCGTAATATATATAGATCTTAAGTGCGCAAACTAAGTGGTACAGCTCTGCATTCGCTATTCTAATTGCAGGCTTGTACTTAGCTTGATTTTCTCTTTAAAAAGCAATTTATCAGGCTCATTTTGGTCTCACTTTATTTAAGAAACTTCTTTGCCTTATCTTCATGTGGAACATTCCAGACGATCTTACTCCAATCGATTCATTCTCCCCTGTTACCTATGAGTTGAAATAGCCCAGATGTCTAGCTCAGTTCTCAACCGCCTACCGCCTATTCACCAGTCCTTCATAGAACAAATAATTATTATAAATCGCATAACCTAAACTCAGAAATTTCCGAGTTCGAGGCGAAATTACCCTGTTTTACATTTGGCTCTCAGTAAAGATGGTGCACAGAGAATAGAAATTCGTTCTGAGAACCGAATTCGTTGCCAATCGAATTTTGTCGGCTGTGTGTATTATATTGAATTCGGTTGTAATAACAGAATGAATGTGGCAGACACAACTATTTTAAAAAAATCATTCTTGGGTGACTATAAAGTATTATTGTGAATGAAATAAAACAACAAATTATATTAATATTTACTTTTATTTTAAAAATAAATTACAGGAATAATATAACACTTTATAAATTTCATGTTAAGAGCCTTCCTTTATTACATCATGATCCTTCTTTACGACATATGTGTGTAGTTTCTTCAAATATTCATCCCATACCGCTAGTTTTGCTGCTGCAAAGTGTATTTTTTTAATTTAAAAATGTCTTGGTAAGATTGATTTTAGACTTAACTTTCTACAATATTGGACAACTTTTCACCACTAACAGTATATGTATCTTTGTATTTTTAAACTGAAATATTGATTATTTTTGTGTATAATGTGTACAAATTCATTTTTATTATGTCAAACATTTTTCGATCTTAAAAGACACAATTGATTTTTATGATTCTAACTACGAAAATTCGGTATTCAGTAGTAATGTGCTGAATAAGTTTAGTTGTATCTTCCATTTAATACAATGATTTTAGTAAATACACAAATCGGTAAGAGCACAACCAACATTTGGACGCAAATATCATTTGTTAGCTTTTAGTGTTAAAAACAAGTCAAAATTATAATTTATTTATATTAAAAATTAAATAATTATATTAGTAATTAAATTTTAAGTATATCAACTGAATTTTTGCCAATCTTTTTTCTGTGTGTGCTGACTTCCGACTGAAAACTAGCACTTTGGTCAAGAACTGCGTTTAGATTTTCGGTTCTTCTATAAAGATCGCTGGTATTGTTCTCTTTACTAGGATTTATCCCGTGTCATCACAGGAGTCTACGATGGGCTTTCGTTCAACCTATTTGGACATATTTAAATACACAGAAAAAATAAATTCGATAAGACAACCAAATTTGTTGCCATTCGAATTTGGGCGGTTGTGAGTATTATTTAGAATTCGGTTACAACTTTTTGAAAAAGTTATTCGACAGTCGATATTAATATTATTGTGTGGTGAATAAAACAACTTCAACAACTTTCACATGTACTTTTAGTTATAAAAATAAGTTACAGAAATAATTTCATAATTCGAACCATACAAAATCATGTAGCCTCAGCACAACGCCACCCTGTGTTGCCCCGAATTCTTTTTTCCATCTACTTTCTTTCATTTTTTTTCATTAAATCTTTAAATTTTTCAAACTAAAATATCGCTTAATCTTTTTGTTATATTTTTTATTATTATTTTTTTTTTATTTCAAAAACTTTTTGAAAGAATTAAACTAACCAATAACAAGAAATTAATTGTGATAGTAGTATTTAAATTTTTAATATTTCAACCGTTTATTTACAAATCTTTTTTCTGTGTGTATGTGTATTTAAGTATCTCAAATATTTTTGCAGTAAAAACTCGCTCTTTATAGTTTACCCTATCAGATTTATTGACAATTCTGTTTTATTATGGGAAGCCATGTGGCAGCCAAGAAAAAATGTTTATTCCAAATAAGCATTCCACATTACGTACGATAATAGTCAGAGTACTTAAATTTTTCAGTTATCAATATGAACATTTTTTATTCGGAACCTTTTTAATTTACATATTTTTATTTTATTCGTGCTTGATTCCTTCATATATAAATATTTCATGATATTCTCATGAAATATTTTTTTTATTTAAAACTACAAATTAAAATATATTACTGCGGGGAAAGCATATCCGTATGGCCATTTCACTACTGCTCATATAGCTCATCAGTGGTTTCTACTTGAAAGACTTATATCAAAAGCCTACAGAATACCACGAAAACAAAAAAAACTTTAAAATTAAATTTAAATCTTGTTACTTATTTTGAACGTATATTTCAAAGTGAGTCCTATAAGTACATGTTTATTAAAGTTTGTTTCACTTTGAAAAAATAGTGTTTAAAATTTAACACACTTTTTCTTTATTAAATTCTAAGTTAAGAAACATCAAACTAAATCTGTTATTTTTTAGTCGTTTACAGAGTAAAATAATTAAAAAAAATAGTTATTTAAATTAAACTCTGTTTTCAGTCGTATGAGCATAAAATATATTAAAAGGAAAAAAGTCATTATTTACCATTTAAGAGTATCACTATTATTGATCTTTTTCTTTGACCTTGTTTTAATTAAATAATATACATTCATTAATGTAAGACAACTCTTGGGCAGCTAAGGCAGTCCTCAACGTATATAAAGTCGTTAATCAAAGTCGGTAAGGCTGTTTGCACAAAAAAAAAATATTAAACCGGTTTGATTTATGTTGCAATTTATTTATTAGTTTAGTTAAACTCTTCTTTTGAAAACCGATTTATGGCCGTTAATCTATTATAATAAAATAATAATATCACGTTCGTATTTTTTGTTAAAATGTCAATAATAAGGGTACTGGCCATCTGTTAAAGCACACAAAATATATTGTCAATGATTGATTTTTTAATAAATAGGAATTTGTTATCTGCAAAGTATTTAACTTAGAACGTAAAATAATGGGCTCATTAAGGGCCCTAGCAAGTGTTACAGTTAACATTGGCATAACTTATAAGTTTTTCAGTAGCTGAAATTAGTATGAAATTTTTTCAACAGAAAGTTTATTTTTCAAATTGGAAATAAGAATTTTTAAAAATAAAAATAACTTTATTAAATAATTGTTTTTAATTTCATAATTCTTATAATGTAAGTTACAACAAATGTTTTAAACAATTTAAGGATTTAATGCTAGAGTATCTAAATGTCTAAAGCAGCTGCTTCAAAATTAGTTACAGAACGTAATTTAAAAATTTTATTGACAGCCGAATTATTATCCTCAATATTAGTTTTTACTACTTTTAGTAAACAAATAAAACCTTAAAAAAAATATTTTTGGCAACAAAAAAAAAAAAAAAAAAAATATTTTCCTTTGCCTTTAAATTACTATTTAGCAAGGCAAAAAGATTTCTTAATATTCTGCAATTGCCTTGACATGCCTTCTTATCATAATGGATGTTGTTTAATTTTTATTTAATAGTGAATTTCAACAAGACGCGACGTTTTGACGACATTGGGTGTTTTTCTTTTTGCCTCCACCATGTTTTTATTGCCGTATTTTATATTTGTTTCCACTTAATTTAAAAAAAAAAAAAAAAACAAAATATAAAATCTCAAAAAACAAAAATTATCATGCTCTTAACGTACAACGGCTAACATCAGCCAACAACCACAAAAACACAAACCAAAGCCTACTCGTTCAAATAGCAATCGACTAATGCAAACAGCTGGTCATACATATTTGTCTAGATATTTAAGCAAAAATAAAAAAAAGTATCAATAAAATTAAATAATTAACTCGTAATTGTATTAAAACAAACTACAGAAATTTAATGAATGTAAATGAAAAAGAAAGTGTAAAATAATAATAAGAAATTTATAATATTATGAAAGAAAATAAGAGGAAAATAAAAATAAAATAAAAATTTACAAAACACAATTTAATGACAACAACATCTTAAAAGCCATCATAATTGATAATAAAACACAATGACAAAATCTTAATACAAATTATTAAAGTAAAATTTTGTCTAATAATAAATTATACACATCTTCGCGTAAGTGAATGTCTGTCTCAATACTAGTGTAAAGTGTGTGTGCGTGTGTGTTAAGAAAATTTTTAATAAAGAATATGAATAAATAAATATTTCAACATAAAACAAGAACAACAATATTGAATAAAATTATTAATTTATTTATAGAGATGGCATCTCAGCCATATTGGCATCTTTTATATATATATTTTTAAAATTCTTCTTAAGAATTTAGTTCAAGTGCCAAACAAATAATAAAAAAGTAAAAAAAATATTTTATATATGTACATAATTAAAAAAATAAATATTGAAAATAAAGTAAATGTCTCGTTCTCTAATCAAAATAAAATGAGAGAAGTGTTAACAGAAACTTATTTAAAACAAATTACACTGAAAAGAAAAGAAAAGAAAGGATATTTGCAGTTACATATTTAAGACAGGTAAGCGATTTTAATATAAAATATAAAAAAAACTCCACACTGTTTTTTTTTACATAATACTAACATATATTTAAATTTAATAAAACATAAGATAAATAAGCTAAAGTTGTTGTAATAATAAGCTCTTTACTTCTAAAGCATTTATAGCGAAACAAATTAAATCTTAAAAAATAGGCCGTTTATTGGAAAATACTGGCTTCTATAAAAAAACTACATAAAAAGAGTTATTAAAATTTAAATGAATATTGAACAAAAGATATGACAAAAGCTTTAGACATGATATTTTTGCCGCCTGCTTACATTTTGAGGTTTTTATGCAGATACACTAACAGTAACTAAATTAAATAAACGAACAGTTGACCAGTTTTAATTGAATTCTTTTTCAAATGTCTTTGTATTTTCAGCATACAGTCTGGCCTCGATTATTCGTGATCCGGTTAACCGATAACCCCGATTAACGCTGATGGCCAAGGATCAGTCTATTGTTTTTTATTTGCAATTTTTTCAAATCATTTTTTTCGCTTTCCCTTGATTTCGTCGATTATCCCTGATGGCACAATTTTTTTTATTATCTTCAAATTCATACATGGGGATTCTGTTGTTTGCATACAAGTTTAGTTTAGTTTTAAAATAAACGAAGAGCAGGTAGTTAGATCTAAATATATTTAGTATGGAGTCATTACCAGTGGTAAAAAGACAAAGACAAATTTTTAAAGTTTTGGGCAGAGACTGATTCTGTGGTTGGATTTCGTAACCTAAAAACTATAAATACAGACCATGAACCAAAAATAGATTTGGCATTTTGAGGAATAATTCAAACAAGAGAGTTTTAAGCTTGGTTCAATTACAGAATTTACGATACGAGAAAATGCTAAAATATATCATACAAAACCAAACACTCATTCTGAGTGTGAATACTCCAATGGGTGGTTGCAAAATTTAAGGAATAGCCATGAAACAAAACGACAATGTTGAAGGAGAAACATCATCAGCAGATTATGTTAGTGCTACAATGTTTGTAGAATAATTAAATGAATTGTTATCAACGGAAAATCTTACCAGTGAGCAAGTTTATAATGGGAAAGTGTTTGCCCAAGAGCACTTTGGTTTGTCATAATGAAAGATTCATGGATGGACATAAGGTGTCAAAAGAAAGACTAAACACTTTAGTTTGCGCTAGTGCTGCTGTTTAAAACATGTGCAAACCATTAGTTATTTGTGAAAGAGTTCGTGCTAAAATCTAAAATGTATACGAGCTTCCCGCAATTTATAAGGCCAATTCAAAAGCAAAGGTAACGCAGCAAATATTTTTAGAATGTTTTGACAAAAACTTTGTCCCCGAGGTAGGAGAGCATTTTAAGAAAATCGGTCTTATGGATGATAACAAAATTCCTCTATTATTGGACAACTGGATTAAAAATTTATCGTCAAATATTTTCCACCGAATTGTACGCCCGTGATCCAACCGTTGGATGAAGTTGTAATATGGAGTTTTAAATGCTTTAAGTACAAAACTAATCTCGTCAAATAATAGAGATGATCTTAAGAAAGAATGTAAAGAAAGCCTTGTAGTCTATTGATAAAGCTTAGGACGCTGTTACTTCTGAAAATTAGAAATACGTTTGGAGTTATTTGCTCTGCGCAGATAATGGCATTTTATAAAACATGTGAAATCTCAAGAATGAGGCACAAATAATCATGACATGGCTCAAATGTGATAAAAATACTTCCAATTTGCTTTTCTGTCAGATGAAGAAATTGTAAGCAGGGCAAACTGTTACTCAGATGAACGTGAGCGATACAACGGATTGGAATATTCTCACGAAGATGATGGAATTGTAACAGAAACCACTAAATTTCCTGGATAGAACTGGTAGTTTTGAAACTACAGAGCAGGATAAAATTCAATTTTATTGCATCCAAGAAAAACTTATAAAAGAAAATTATTTTAAAAATATTAGACAAATAACATTACACGACTTTTTATAAGAAATGGTATTATCTGTTTGCTTAATGTCCTTTTTTGCCTCATGTTTTTAGTAAAAAATTTAAGGTATACATACGAGTACTTACTTAATTTAAAAATGTACATTAACTTCTTAGTTTAATTTTTTTTAATGTAAATGTGTTTGTACACCAATAATCACTTGTTAAAAAATAAAAATAATAAAAAAGCTGTATAATCAAAATTCTTATTCGATTAACGTGAAAATTGTGAAAATCGATTTTGGTCCCGACCATCATGGATAATCGAGTCCCGAAGTATTTTTATTTGTATTACCATCCCAAAAATATAAAAAAATTTAAAAAAAATGCGCTAACAAAAATATAGATCCGTTCAGTGCAAGGCTTTCCTAGGGCTTTCCTTCCATGTATGGGCCACCCATTAATTTTAAATTTTAATTTCCAATTTGTTACAGCGTAGATAGTGATTGTATTTTAAGGAAATTTTAAATAAGTTCCTGTGAAAATCCCGTAATTATTGGGACACCTTTTAGTTTTTAATACTTGTTTTATAGTAATCTGGCAATACATACTCTGCGTAAATAAATAATCTCTGCCTGTTGTGGTTAAAAATAAGGTCAGTAATTCGAAAACCACGTAACACTCTTCATTTAAACTTTTTTTTTCACTTTTCACACTTGTGCTTATAGCAGGCATAGCAATCTGTTCATTTATACTCTTTGTATATTCTAAATTTTTGCCTCATACTGTCAAAAAACTTAGGTCACGTCACTCTCTTAACATTCATAAATTTGTTTTATTTTTGATTCTTGTCCTTTTTATAGCAATTTAAAGGACACGTACTTAATAATTTACGTTGATGTTGGTACACCCTTTTATTTAAAAACTACAACCGTAATTCTACAACGATTGCACCATTAGCGGAGACTTAATGAATATGTGAGAGCTATTTAAATTTTAAATTATTTGATACTAAAGAAAACTAAAAAATAAGCGAGAATACACCTTTGTTAGACAAAATAGCGCTTAGTAAATTATTGTTTGTATTTTTACTGGCGGATGCTGGCGTGTTTCGCTACGCATGAATATAAACATTGAATCAAATCCATTGATTTTTTTTGTCTGTCCACAATGTGAGTTCGATCAAAAAGAAACTTTAAATGATTACTCACTGACAGCTGTCACTGTGTATACGTGTGTGCGCTACAACGTGTATTTATCATGTGTATGAAGTCAATAGAAAGTATACATACCGCATACGCTAATAGGCGCCTACGTATTTGCTGTTTTTTTTTATGTGAACAAAATCATATGTTGTCATTAAAAGTCATAACTTCACGACCATACGAAAAATTCTAAAAAATTGATCGAATTCGGTTTGACCGATCGTGAGTTATAATGATACAACGCATTTAAAACAATTTTTTTATATGTTGTGTTTTTACTTTAAGTTTATTTGTTGCAAATGTATACTTAACGCCACTTTAATGTGATTGTTGTCCAGTAAAAAATCAATTTGTTTTCTTGCATAAACAATTAAACAGAATTAATTATTTATTATTTTATTTAAGTACTTGCTTTAATTGTTTGTATATTTGTTTAGGAAACTTATTTTCATTAGGAATTTTATTTCAGTGTATTCATTCATGTATTCATGTTCAGGTATTTTCCTTTAACATTGCATTTAATGTGTTTTTTTTTTAGAACGTATGTGTTAGCATGGTTATGACCTAGAAAAATTTTTAGAAAAATGTTGGGAAAAAATAAATTTATCTGCACCTGGTGCCATTATGAAAGCACAAGAAACTAAATAAATAAAACTACTTCTGCAGTCACTCATGCGGTTTTCGTTAGTTGAGTTAAAACTACACTTTTATTTACCTTAAGGTATATCAATAATTACAGTAACAAAAATATTATTAAAACCGACAGCAAATTGAGTTTTTGTTTTTTGTATTGATAAGACCTTGAATACATTTTGTACGATAATAAACCGGCTAAAGACATTTAGCCCACATTTTATTTTTATAACCTTCACCACAAAAAGTGAAAAAAGGGTATATCTTAGTTTGTCATTTCGTTTGATATTTCACACAATATTTTTTTCGACCCCATAAAGTATATAAATTCTGAGTTCTTATGCATAGCGAAGTCGATTGAGCGATGTTCGTCGGTTCACCTGCCCGTCCGTGTTCGGGTTGAAGTCAACTTTGCCAAGGCACTAGATCAGCTAGAGGAAATTTATATACAGCAGTTGATCATTTTGCTACTTAAAATCAGCAAGATTGGTTTAAATCCTTCGAGGCAGCGGCAAAAACACCACGCCTGCCTCAAATTATTTTATATCGATTGGAACAATTCTATTTTAGTGAAGTAGAAATATTAAAACAAAAAAATTTTCGGGGCGATAGAGAACTAAAAAATAAGAAAAAACATCAAATGAAAAAATTGTCGCTCGCCGATATTTTCCGAGTTATGGTCCTATAAACTTTATATAGAAAAGTGCGATTGTGCACCTTATTTTTTAAGATATTAATATCAGTATCATTTAAAAGCTTTTGAGGAGATCTTTCGGGAAATACAAAGATTTTTAAAAAATGTTGAACCCATTAAGAGCCGATGACAACTCTAGACTAGATTTACATTAAAGGTAAAGGGTATATAAGATTCGGCCTATTCGGATATAACACTCTTACTTGTTTCAATTAATTTTGAATGAAATTTTCTATGTGTTTTTTTATTTCTTTTAAATATTGTTTTGCTTTTGTTGCTTTCTATATGCATGTACTTAAATAATTTGCTTATTTAATTTGACACACTAAAACATACAACATTCTTTGCAGCGAATAAGTAAAAGTTTTTTTCTTTTGAAATTAATTCTTTAAAATATTTGCTTCTTTTTATTTAACAAAATAAATACAAAGTGAACAAAAAATAATTTCATATAAATAGTTTCAGAGCATTGAGAAAAATCTATTTATTTCGTTATTTAATGAATAAAATTTTAGTGGCAAATTAAAAAAAAATATATTATAAAACATTGCGTCAATTGAAGCCGGCATATAAACGAGATAAATTTTTCAAGTTTATAGACAATTGCTGCCTGATTAAAAAATAAAAGATTGGTTTGAATTATTTTTGTATATCCAGTTAATGCTAACATGAGTAGGGTGGTTCAGTCTATAATTAATAAATATAAAAAACTAATAAATAGTTATGATAAGACATTTACACTCATAGAAAAAACATGGTTGAGGTAAACATAATCTAAGAGCAAGATAATATAGTTGTTAGCGAAAAATAGTATTGTTATATTTAATAATAATATAGCTAGTTTTGCACCCACTTTGTTCTCTAGTTAAACAATAACATAGTAAAGTATAAACATTAAGTGAAAAAACTGGCGCTCGCTCATACTTTCTGAGTTATGGAACAGTGAAATCTTTGAATTTTTTAAAATATCAATATGGATATCATTTTAAGGCTTTTGAAGACACCTTTAAGAGATACTAAAATTAAAAATTCTTAACATATTAAGAGCCGATGTCATTTTTATGTTAAATTATGTAAGTATATGCAACACTTTATTTTGGTTTCTTATTTTTTAATTCTCTGCCACCCCATTGTTTGCTCTTTTTAATGGAGTAACCTAAACTAGATTTACGTAGATGGTGAAGGGTATTTAAGATTCGGCATAGCCGAATATATCACTCTTACTCTTTTTTAAATAAAACCAGTAAGAAAAATTAAGAAAGCAAGTTTTTTTAGGATTTTTTAATAAATCGAAATTTAACTACATTGCATTTAATTATCACGTAAGAAGAATTGAAATTATTAAGTTCCTTCAAAATTGTTCAAAAGCATATAATAGGCCTATTAGTAAATGCATCATTGCGGTGCATAATACGATTATTCCGCACTCCCACTGCTAATCAGCCGTTGTGTATGCTTGGATTTACTCATTTTAGTTTACATTTACAAACGAAGAACAACTGTAAAAATAGAAAAATTAATAATAAACTGGATTTGTAAACTACATGATCCAAAAAAATGATAAACATTTGTGTAAAAATAAAAAATATTAAACAAAAAGAAATAAATAAAAAACTTATCAAAATGAGTATACACGTTCATTGCAACAGCCGTTTTTATGATTAGTTTTTTTGCTTTTACTTGCGCATAATATACTTTAGTGATGCATTTATGAACAGATGACATTTGCAGTGCTGCCACTTTTTGCATTTACGAACGTACTGCATATCATATGCAGCGCAGTGATGTATTTACAAGCAGGCCCAAGATTTTAAATTGCCTCTTAAATTAAATGCCTCTGTGGTGGAATGATTAGATCTCAACAGTATTACACTATCTAACCTGTTATTATTGAGTTCTTCTGCTACTTCGATATCAAAACACTTCTTATCTTCGCCATCGATTTGATAAAATACCAAATGCCATTTCTATGCGGCATCTGCTTTTGAAAGAATTTTGTTAAAATTTTTCTTATCATCTGAAAGGGCAACTCTTAGCCATGGATGCATTAAATTAGGCAAAAGTGGAAATTCGTTATCTCTCACAAATTAATATGGAAATATTACATCAGATCCAGGTATGACTTCTGGTGCAGGAATAGCTAGTTCTTTGTTTAAAAGTCGTTTCCCAAACTGACTTCTTCTGAATATTGCACCATCGCTTTGACTTCCATAGAATCCAACGTCGATATATGTAAATGCATAATTTGCATCAAATACTGATATAAAAACAATGCTAAAATACTGTTTTTGTCATACAATCAGAATGTGCTTCCCGTCAATAGCACCTATGCAATCCATTGGTTAAATTAAAATATCATAATATGGTTGAAAATGACAATAGACTTATTGTTATTTATTGTTTCATTGTTCGTCACGAAAATTATTTAACAACATGCATGGGCTATAAGAATCATTTATACAAGAAATATAATTTTAAAGCCCAAATAATGGCATCTTATGTTGATATACTCCTATGTGAACACCCATTTATGGGGTTAACATTATATTCTCATATTTAATATATCATACATTTTTCCAAAACTTCTAACACGTTTATCTGGCATCTGCAATGACATAGTTTTTACTTAATAGCAATTATTGTTGATGTACGAGTATAATATGGCAGCTTTAATTGAAATATATATATAAATATTTGTACAATTGTGCCTATAACACAAATATAAAGAATTATATTTATTTCATCTATTTGAAATATTCTACTTACCTCTTTATTTACTTTCATATTTTGTATATTATTTTTTATTGTTTTTTATTTCTCTAACAGTAAAAAATCTTTTCAACATTAAGCTAAAAAGAAAATTACTTAGCTGATAGAAAAGCATTTTGTCAAGACCTAGAACTAAATATGTTTAAACGCAAACATTATTTTGTTCAATCATAGTTTGAGTAATGATAATATTATATTATAATAAGATATATTATATTATTTTTAATAAGTAATAAAACCTTGGTTGTGTTTCGAATTTTTTAGAGTTAAAACCAACCAACTATGAGTTATTTGCACAGTAACCACATACTGGTTAAATGTTAACAAAAATGTTTTTCATGACCGAAGATTTATTGAAAACAACTATAATTGTTTCTTCGCAACTACACATTGTTACAAAGAACATAATATGGTAGTGGAATGAGAAAAGATTTCTAAAATTACTAGAAATTATGTATTTCAATAACTTTCATTAATTATAATTAATAAATAAAATAATAATTATTATTATAACTGGTTTACAATAGATTGTCTCTCTCCTTTAGTAACTTCTCATATTCTATTTCTTTTAGACTAATTTTGAACTCCTTATACAAACATTTTCGATAAGTGTTAAACGATTATCTTAGAAAGCCTTAAAAAGTCATTTAAGTAATTTTTCCCCTCCATTTAAGATTTAAGTGTTTTATTTTTAAACAGCATCTAACAATTTGACTAATATTGAAATAAAAGAAAATTACATATTCTTCTACAAGAGACAATTTATTATGGTAAATGAAAACATGGTAAAATGTATTGTTGCAGATTTGGTGGACAGTTCAAGTGATTATGGTGATGATGAATAAATTCTACAACAACAACAACTTCAACAAGAGTCCGAAGAGTCACCAAAAGAGGAGAATAATTTGAATTAAACTTTTCTTTCATATACGGGCCAAGAATTTAGACAACACTTTCTCATACCGAGAATTTTATATTTAAATTTACCCACAAAATTTGCAAAAAGTCCCACAATAATTTCATAGGAAATGTAAGAAAATTTACAAAACACTAAGAAATATTATTGATAATTATTTCCTTAATAAAGCATGAGGAAAATAGAAAAAAATTTAATTGTGAAGGTTTCTAAAGTCTTTAGTGCTGTAAGATGTGTTCTGGTAGAAATTTTTACGGGTTTATTTGCAATTTTATTTAAAAATATGTTAACCTTTCTTCTAACAAACAACTTTTTACTCACTTTAATATAAATAAATACAGTGTTTGTATGAGATGTCGTTATCAATATGTCATTCTAGACATCATCATGTACGAAATACACAAACCAAAAAGACAAAAGACATTAGAAATAGAATATATAAAACCGAGATTAATATCAAAAAGAGACAAACAATAACAAGTGGTTTATATTTGTGGCTAAATGAGCATTTATTTTTAAATAAAAATGTTATTTAAATAAATCTGCACATTAATTTATTGCATTGTATCAAATATCTAAATATGATTTCATTATAAATGTATTATAATACAATACAAAAAACTGACTTTGAAAAAACAGATGTTTTTATTCGTAGGATATTTTCTATTAATGTATCATGAAGATATTATCTTGATTTTAGAAAAAACTGAAAGAGATAAAAACGAATATTTCATTTTTAATGCAAAAGTAAAATACTTTTTTTAGACTGTATTATTTTTTTTATTTTTAATTTTAAACAAAATTTATAATGGAATCAGTTTTATTTTAGAAAGTGCCCTAACAATATGTGAGCTCTTTTATCATCTCATCTACACCGGTTACGTAATATTTGTTTTTTAGTTTTTTAAGGAAAATTATTTACTCAATACTATTCAAGAGACTAAATTCGCGTACTGGGTAGTACTCGATGTTTATGATGAAATTTTACAATTTAAAATGTCTGAGTGGCTCTGTATGTGTGTAGAAGGGCTATATGCAGACACTGGAGTAGCAACCCCAGCACGTCGTACTGGCTCTTTAACACGGTGATAAAACAAATACTAATGTACGGGGTTCTCGTATGGTGGCCCACACTGGGCAATTTGGCCAACTGCAGTATACCGAACATGATACTGCGCACCTTGGCCTTGATGGTCACCGATGCAATGCGCACCACCGTCGAAGGCCCTTTTAAAAAGTCTGCACTGGGTACCGGTCGATATCATGGCCTAACAACTGGCCATGAACTCGGCAGTTAGGCTAAGTGCAGCTATGACACGGAGGCCAGGGGACTTTGGACATGCGTCCATTTTGGGCTGTTCCTCGGCTTTTCCTGACAACATCGATTACTGCATGCTCACCCCCATGTCTGATATTGGTTTCGCGGTATCAACGTCGCGCACGTCGAAGATGCCTCGTAGAGATGTGCTTGATGTCAATACTGACGGGTCAAAGTCGGACACGGTGTTTTCATTCCTAGATTTCGGATCAAGATGAAGTTTAGACTACAGAATCAATGTAGCGTGATACAGGCTGAGATCTCAGCCATTAGATGGGCGGCTTGCTGGATGAGGTACCACAGGATAAACGGAGAGGATATCCGGATCTGTACTGATAGCAAGGTCGCAAATAACTCTTTATCCAGTGTCTATACGATATCCAGATTGGTTCGTGAATGCCAAACATCTTTTGACGAGATGGCGGGTCATTCCAACCTGGAACTATTTTGGGTGCCGGCTCACTCGTGCATACCCGGAAACTCGGAACTGTAGAAGTTGTCATGATGAGGAGAAAACGGTGGAGCATCTGCTCTGCCATTGTCGAGCTTTTTCTGGGAATAGAGCGACCATTTTCGGCAGTCCGAGGCTACATGGTCTTGCAGACTTATCTGTCTGCGACGTTGCTAGAATAAACTTGTTTATCTGGTCCTCGGGGTGATTTGGATATGGATCTTTGATGGTACCGTGGGGACCTGAATCTGATCTTTGCACATCCTATTTCAGGTGACACAACGGGACCCTTAGGACCCAAGTGAGTCGGTCTCATTACGCCGACAGCCTGTGCAACCTAATCTAACCTACAATTTATAATCGACACTTATGTATAAACGAAGTCTTTTTTAAAAGACAACAATTAAAAGGACAAACCATGTCCTTGTTTTTTGAGTTTCTTGAAAAACAAAGAAAATAAATTAAGATTTGTTTATTTATTTTTCGCACAGTTTCTTAACAGAACTCAGAGAAAATGATATTTCTTAATTGGAAATATTTATTTGTAGCTAATAAATAACTTACAAGTTTTTATATTCTTTAGTAATTACGTTAAACATGGCGTTTACATAATTTTTTTTACTAAACATTTTTTTGCTTGTTTGCCTTGTTTATTAAAGATTCTTGATTTATGTAGATTTTAAGAATTTATAAATAAAACTCAGATTGCATAGAGCAAGTTTTAATTTGCACAAAATCTTAATAGTCAAAGTGTAAGTGTATTTTCACATGTACCCGAACAACATTATTTTCTGCTGCTCGCATTTTTAAAGAAAAGAAAAAAATGTAAATTTAACTCTACTTAAAGATTAGCGTCTACTTCTAAACTTTTCTCATTCCTTTAAACTGTCAATATTTCTTAAAGCGAGCTTGCTAAATGTACACTGAAACTTTGTTTATTAAATTGACAACATAAATAATCTGTATAATCAATTTGTATTAAAAAGTATGAGAACAAATCAATCAATTTCTTTTAATGTTTAACAGACTGTTTAAATACTGTTATAAATAAATGTCAGATACATATGTACTTAAAACAAAAAATGATATGATGAAAAAAACAAAGTAATCAATTGTAAATTGAAAAAAAAAAAAACAATAAAAAATAATATACAGTGGCACAGAGGACTCTACATACCCCCAAAAAACTTCATTTTATCTAAAGCTTAAAATTTTTTTATCAAAAATATTTATACCCAATTATTCCTTATATAAATTAAATTTATTTGAACTACATTTTTTTTTTTGAAAAATGAAAATATTTATTAAAAAATTAAAAAAATTCAGTTTTAATACACAGAAAAGTATGCATACTTCCACTGTTGGTCAATAGTGCTTTTCTAACTTTAAATGTTTTGCCATTACATTGTTAACACTCATGTCTCTCAGTTAATAAATGCAAAGATTTGAATTTTGGTTTTTTGGCTTTTAATTTGGTAGCCATGTGTCCAAAAGTTAAAGAAATTAGATATTAGAAATCTCATTGTTCAGCTCCAAGAGACTGACAAACCGTTGGCCGAAATTTCTAATATTGTTGATCGTTAAAATTCTAGTGTACAAACATTTTTGAGGAATTGTAAAAAGAACAGCAGTATTAATTATAGAACAAGAAGTGGCCGTCTGCCAAAAATTACTCAACGTATAAACCGATACATATTGAAAGAAATTGCGAAAACCCGAGGACCATGGCTGTTGATATAGCAAAAGACATGGAAACAATGTCGACTGGCACTGTTCATCTAGAAACAGTACACAGTGTATTGAAAAGTGGAGTGCCTCGAAAAAACCCAAATATAAGTGATATTAATAAGACCAAGCGAATGGAATTTGCTAAAATGACGAAGAAAACTTTTGGAAAAAAGTTGTCTTCAGTGAGGAAAGTGAATTTAACATATTCCGATTTGATGGAAAACAAATAGTTTGGCACAAAAAGAATGAAGAGCTGAAACATAATAACTTGATGCCAACAGTAAAACACGGAGGCAGTTCCATTATGATTTGGGGATGTATGTCGGCGGCTGGGGTTGGTAATTTAGTTTTTAATAAGACAGCATTGGATCGATTTATGTATTTGAATGTATTAAAAGATAATATGAAGGAGTCAGCATCCAAAATGGTTCTGTCTGAAATTTGGTACTTTCAACAAGATAATGACACAAAGCACACTGCGGCCATTAGAAGGAACGGCTGTTGTACAATGTGTATTCTTCGCCCTAGTTGCCTGACCTACACAGCACTGAAAGTCTAATGGAAGAATTAGATCACAGGATAAGAAATACTGCGATAAGGAACAAACAGGACCTAGAGAATGTTCTTATCAGAGAATGGTACAAAATTTCTTCGGAAACTACCGTTAAACTGGTATATAATAAAAATATTCGCTTAAATGCCGAGTAGGAGAGTAAAGGAGGTAAAACAAAACATTCAAATATCAATATTTTTTATGAACGCAAACAGTAAACTTCGGAGTATATACACTGTTCTGTGTATTAAAAACTGACTTTCTTAATTTTTTAACTTATTTTAAAAAAGTTTTATTTTTTTTATAAAATGAAGCTTTTTAGGTAGTATGCAGAGTTTTCTATGCCACTGTAAGTATAATATTTAACATCCACAGATAATTTTGGTAGTTCTGTAGAACTTTTAAAAGGGTTCTCTGTCAAACGAATTTTCATACTGTACACTATTTTTTTATATTTATGTTCAGTATACTCTGGCAAATCTTAGGGAAACGATAAGCTTAATCTTTTGCTTTTAACGAAATTGTAAAGACACAAAATCGCTGCATATAAGGAGAAAAGAATCCACATTGATATATATTGATAACATTGTTAAGGGCGGGATGTGATTTTAGTTCTGTACAATACGGCAAACGCAACCATCGACTAATTGCAACTAAAAGATAATAAATATCCTAATTGACCTACAAGTAAGGACATATGACGTTTATATTTTATTCTTATAAAGCTGCAACATTATTCTTGTGACTTGTGACATACGTCCAGCTTTGTTTCAAGCAGACTCAAAATTAACCAAAATCATTTTTAAATGTTAATGACACATACATATATTGAACTTTCAAATAAATAATTTTCTTATATTACTTCTTAAATTTCTGTATAATTTTTTACAAGTTAAAGAAATAACCGTTAATACTAACTGGCCATCAAACGCCATGATAGAGACTTTATATATAAAGACCTAATTTTTAGTTATAAAATGAAAATGTAACAAGTAGGAGTACTATATTCCGCTATGCCGGATCTTCCATACCCATTATCATATATGTTAATGTAGTTTAGTTGCTTGATTCCTTCAAATATAAATATTTCATGGCATTCTCATTATTTGACACTACTAAATGGAATGTATTACTGCGAAGAAAGTATATCCATATAACTATTACGCTACTGCTAATAAAGCTCATTAGTGGATTCTACCCAAATTTTGCATAGAAAAGCAAAGATTCTTATATCAAAAGCCAAATTGAGAACTCCATTGAATCAATAAAGCAAAAAAGATAATAAAGACTCAATAATGTTTTGTACAAAAATACAGCAAACATCCAGTAACTATTTTTATTTTTCTTCCTTATTTTTTAGTAAATTAATCTGGCTAAGTGAAGTAACTCCAATAAAAAACGCAAATATTGAGTAGACAGCGATTAAAAAGATCAGTATTATATATAATTTTACATAAAAATGTCATCGGGTTTTAATGGGTTAGGCATTTTTAAATTTTTTTTTAGTATTTTCTAAAACATCTCTTTCAAAGCTTTTAAATGATGTCCATATTTATATTTAAAAAATATGTAAATTTCAGAGCCAAGTAACTCGGAAAATATGGGCGAGCGCCAATTTTTTCACATGATGTTTTTCTTATTTTTTTACTTATCTCTCGTCACATATATTTTTTTTTTTGATTGGAGTTACTTCATTCTTCCAAATGATATGGGCAAATTAGAGGCAGGTCGCTGCCCGCTACCCCGAGGGACATGGACCGATCATGCTTATTTTAAATATCAATCGACAATCGACTTGGCTATGGGTAAGAACTCACAATATATACACTTTTATGGGGTCAAAAATGGCTATTGTAGAAATTACAAACGGAAAGCCAAACTTAGCTATACCCTTTTTCCACTTTTTGTGATGAAAGATATAAAAAATTTACAAAAATGTTTAAAAATGGCCAAGTGTGAAGAAAACAACAAAGCAAAATATTACTATTAAATAAAAACTTGACAAATGTGACCTACACAATAAAAACAAATGCTTTCATAAGAATTACACTTTAATCGGTTAATTCGTTAACCTGTAAAGTAAAAAGAAAAACGCTCAAAACTCTTAAATCGAAATCAAAAATAAAAAGTATTAATTTAGACAAACGCCATAACTGGAAAGAAGGAAAAAACAAAAATTCCCCACAGCTGACTGTAGTCTTAGTAGATAACAAATTGAATTAAGTACAAGCGTATGATTAATGTGAAATTTAAAACTTAATAAATAATACTTAAACGTCATCTAATATTTGTGCGAATTGCTTGAAAATTAAAGTATGTATGTACGACAACAAAATAAATAAATTTAAGATATCGTTGCATTAATATAAAGAGCAATCAAAAAGAGACGAGTTTTAATGACAGGGTTAAAACAGTGTTTGCTGGGTTCTAAATTTCTTTAACACTTAACAAATTTGTATCAATATAAGTAAATCAGCTACGCCCTATTCTCTGTGGAAGATTGCTTGCCACTGTTAATACTAACAAGCCGTTTACCGGTGGACTAATGTTATTGCCATTATTCCGAGGCCGTGCCTTAAGCTTTTATTGGCTGCTATTTTGTGATGACTTTAATACGTATTTATATGCGGTTAAGAAAAAAGTTTTTTATCTTTAAATAGCATTCATAAAAAAATGATAAACATAAGCCTTAATTGTTCGAAAAAATAAGCTTAGAAAAAAAATTAAATGTTTATTTAAAAAAGTATAAAATATAAATATATATAAGCCATATATCATACGAGTGCTGCTATATATATTTCTGGCCTGGCAACACTGAGTGCTGCCAAGTGCAATATGACATTTCTATTGGAAAGTTTGTCATTTTTAAGCATAATCGTACTCAAAACGTTTTGACGTACGACCATTATTTGTGTTGTTTACAGTGACTTGAAAAAATTAATATAGAAAAAAATGGAATTAACTCGTGAACATTTTCGTGCCATCATTTTTCACAACTTTCGACGTGGATTATCACGACAAGAGTGCATTGATGAACTTAAATCTTTGTATGGCGATGAAGCACCATCCTATAGCACTGTGAAAAATTGGTATAATCAATTTAATCGTGGCCGAAGCTCGCTCAAAGACGAATTCCGTGCAGGTCGCCCAAAAACGGCTGTTGTGTCACAGAACATTGATGCTGTGCGTGAACTCATAATGCAAGATCGACATGCGACATACCGAGAGATAGAGACATCCTTGAACATTTCTTCCACCAGCATACATTCGATACTGCATGAACTCCGGGCCGTAAAAAAGGGTTGTTCTTGTTGGATCCCGCACAATTTGAAAGTCGCTAAAAAAAATGCTCGTGTCCATTGTGTGCAAAGAAATGTTGCAAAAATACGATGGCGGTGCTTCAAAAGACGTTCATAAGATCGTCACAGGTGACGAATCATGAATCTATGCGTATGAGCCCGAAACGAAACAACAATCGACCGTGTGGGTCTTCAAAAACGAGCAAAATCCAACGAAAGTTGTTCGTGGAAGAAGCACTTCGAAGCAAATGGTCGCCTGTTTCTTCGGAAAAACTGGTCATGTGGCAACTGTTCCGCTTGAGCAACGTAGGGCGGTCACTTCTGAGTGGTACACTACAATTTGTTTGCCTGAAGTCATCGGAGAAATTCGAAAAACCAACAAGAGAAGACGAATCATTGTTCACCATGACAATGCGAGCTCTCACACATCAGCTCAAACCAGAGCCGTACAGCCCTGACTTGGCACCTAATGACTTCTTCTTGTTTTCGCACATCAAGAAAAAAATGCGTGGTCAACGATTTTCTTCGCCAGAAGAAGCTGTTGAAGTGTTCAAAAACCATGTTTTCGAGGTGTCTCAATCGGAGTGAAAAAAAGTGCTTCGACAACTGGTTTGAGCGCATGCAGAAGTGTATAAATCATGCTGGAGAATACTTTGAAAAACAATAAAACCATTTTTGATTATAAATATTCACATTTTCACTATTAGGCCAGAAATATATAGAGCAGCCCTCGTAGTCTTACTCTTTATATTTTAATAATACAAAAATAAAGTTTTTACTCATGCACAAATAAAATTAATTTGAAATTTTTTTTTGAGCCCTCTCTTACGCTTCGATAGAAGGTTTCCTGAAATTTCTCATAAAAACATTATTATTCCCTGGTTTGCTTGTTTTATTTTATTTAATAGCTGTGGTTTTCATGAATAACAGCTCATGTCTTAAAATCAAACTTTTCAGTAGAGACAAAACTATTTATTATTGAAGCTGCGGTCTTGGTATCAAAATTTTTCAACTTTTTTTTTTTAAGTTGAAAAAGTAAGTGTAGGTTTAAGCAATATTTCAATTAATTTTTAGGAAACATTTCCTTATGGATTAGGTCCCAGATTATTTTAAACATCGAAATTGTGTTCCGACAAAACAGAGTATGACTATGTAAATGATTTTCGCTGAACAAAAAGAATTGGACCACACAAGTAAGTAACGAACTTAAAGAGTAGGTACCTCATATAATAAAATAACATACATATATATATATATATATATATATATATATATTAAAAACTGCTAATGCAATTAAAAAAAAGTTAGAATAGAAATGTTATAAAATGCGAAAATTTTACATTTGTTTCAACAGCACAGCTAAGATTACATGAAAAAAAAAACATAACCGTATAAAGAACAGTTATGACCATAAAAGACCAAAACCAAACACTCACGTGATTATGATTTGTTTTTAATTAAACAAGCATCAACACATAATTTTGAAATGTGTTCAGATAAAACAGCGTATCTGGCGCTGTGTTTTTTTTATAAGAAAGAAATTAAAAAAAAGCCAGTGCTTGTCAACATGCTACGTTATTGTTGAAGTTAATTTGAAAAAAGGTAGAAGTTGTATTGTTGTGTAAAGAAAAAAAGGGGATATAGGTCCATATTTTTAATTTTTTTTTTCAAATCATCGTCGAAAATTCGTTGTGTAAATTCATCGTATGAAACACAATAGCGACTAAGGTGACTATAAAAAAAATGATATTTAAAAAATTAACAAGAAAATTTATTATTTGGAATCTTTTTTAAATGAAAGAAAAATGAAAATAGTTACTCAATGGTTACTGTGTTTTTGTGTTAAAATTTTTTGAGTTTTTTAAGGCTTTTTGCCTTATTGATTCAATGGATATCTCATTTAATCAATTTGGCTTTAGGTATAAGACTGAGATTTTCCTTACAAACTTTGGTTAGAATCCAGTCATGAGCTATATATGAGCAGTAGAGAAATGGCCATATGGATATGCTTTCCCCGCAGCAATACATTTAATTTTTTAGTTTAGTTTTAAATAATAAATATTTCATGAGAATGTCATGAGAATATCATGAAATATTTATATCTGAAGCAAACAAGCACCATTAAAGTAAATTATTTTAAAAAGTTAAGCATAAACAAAAACACAACTAAAAAATATTTTTATAGTTAACTAATAATATGTACACTTATTATAAATGCAGCAACTGCAATACTTAATTCACTATAATACTTCGAAACTGAAGTCAAACATGATCACATTGTACTGATTTGTTCGTCGTTCGCTGGCGTTAGAAATAGAAATAATTCTATTGCAAAGTTTACCGCGTATGACGAATTTTGTCTGAGATCATAGTTGTTTTCATTTTCATATACACAAATGTCTTTTATTTTTGCCGACGAATATTTGCGACCAAAAATTTGTCGTTCGTCGAAGTGTTGTTACTAGCAGTAATTAATTCATTATTTCCCAACAACCAATAAAAACCAAAAAGAATAAAAATATGTTGCTTTAGCGTTTCGGTCCTCTTAGTTTTTAAATATAGTTATAATTAATGATAATAAGATGGAAGAAGAGTTGTTCAACTTTGTTTGACAAGTTTCTTTCCGAGTTAAAAAAAATATTCTAATATTTGATTGATAATTACTTCTATTTCAAATCCCCCTTAATTGACCTATCCCAGTGCAATTAAAATTGAATAGATTAAAATAAAAATAACAATTACAGCAACGACAAAATAAAGCAAAAAAAAAATGCTTGTTGCTTAGAGCGCCAGGAAATTTTATGACGATGAAAAAGATAACTGTTTAACAAATTTAATAAAAAAAAAAATGTAGCAAAAAAGAAAATTATGTAGAAAAAAAAATAATAAAATATTTATGCTCAAAGAAAATGTTCACTCATTTAACGACATTGCCATAGTTTCATTGTTGTTGCCACCAACATTGACAATTATGTTGGCCTTCACTCTTTGTTATGAATTTCTATAAAAAAAAATTGTTTAAGTTTTTGCTTTCGTCTACACGTTTAAGGACAAACATCTACCCATCAACATGGGCAAACACAGTGTACAGTATATAAATAAATTAAAAGAAAACAAAAAACACGAGAGCACAGAATAAAAAGTAATTTTTTGTTTGCCTAAGTTTATATTGTGTTAAAATAAATGTTTTTATTCTAAACTATGTACTCATATATGAAGGTGTGTGTGTGTGTGTGTGTGTGCGCGTATGTGGGGAAGAGAAAGCGCTTTTATATAAAAGTTGTCGATAGAAAGGAAAAGTTGTCGTTAAGTGTGGCTGGGCCGTTTTTACCAAAGGCAATAATGATGTTGTATATTTTAACGATAATGATGATGATGAGCAAAACGAAAGAGCAGGAGAACAACAGAAATGAAAATATATTTCTTCGAAACTAAAAAGTGTTTGAAGTGTGCTACAATTTTTTTATGTGAATTACACGACGCATTACAAAAAAAAGCCGCAAAATAAACTAAACAGGACAAATGTAAAACAATTACAACGATAACTTAAGTGTTATCATACGCTTGTAAGTTCTTGTAGAAATACAATAATAACAACATATAACTTGAAAAGTTGTAATAGCCAAAAAACTGTAAAATTTATTTAAGTTTAAACTTAATTAGGGCGATTTAAAACGGATTTTAAGGTAAATTTAAGGAAAAGTTGTAAATATTCGCGTTGTAACTATAAACGCCGTTGTTGCGCTGAACTGCACAACATTCGATACTTGCTATCGCTAATGCCGAGGGTATACTTCTATAGACAATTGCGTTACCATTTCAATTACAATTTATAATTTTATATTAAAATGTCATCGGCTCTTAATGGGTAAAGCATTTTTTTAAATAAATGAATAGAAATTATTTTGGCTTAAGTTCATTTGTTATTAATTTTTTAATTAATTTAAATTTTAATTTTTTTAGAAAAAAAATTTAATTTTACAAATGTATGCGGACGTTTTCCGCTAGCAGAATGAAATGCTGGACCGCTACGACCTTTATCAGCATTCTTCGCATCTATCTAACTTAATTGTATATTTTATAAACATCATCTATTTAACCAACTAACTCTGTAAATAAGAATACGAGAATATTCATACTCATATCAACATTAATTTGGTTAGACGAAATCTTCACACAAACCAACGTATTTCTTTACTCTTCTTTCTGTATTTCGTCTTTTACATTTGTTTTTGCTTTGTTTCAATCATCGATTGAACACGAATGCAAATTTGTTTTAGTCATTCTTACTTGTTTACTTATAACATTATAGATGCTGTTCCAGTATCATTTTTATTGGTATGAAGTAAGCATGAATGCTCGCTGTTCCTTGCGTGCTTATAATTTAATTTTTATTAAATTATTATCTGAACTGTGAATATTATAAATGAATAGAAATTATTTTGGCTTAAGTTCATTTTTTTCTTTTCTTTGGAAAACGTCCGCATACATTTGTAAAAATAAATTTTCTTTCTAAAAAAAGGTTTTTAAAAATTAAAAATAAATGAACTTAAGCCGAAATGATTTCTATTCAATTATAATATTCACAGTTCAAATAATAATTTAATAAAAAGTTATTTTTAAAAATTTTTAATATTTCAAAACACGATGCGACATAATGTCTATCAATGTGGCGTCGTAACGTCCATGGATATTATAGGTATATTTTATGGTACTCTATGAATAAAGATGCAACGTTTTTATAAACTGACTTGAAGAAAATTTTTGGCTAGCGATGCCGGTGCGGCTTATACCATAGAGGAGAAAATCCTAGGGCCCGGCCGAAGTCCAGCTATGCAGAACGTTTTTAGTAAGCGAAGCTGGTGTTGGTAATACCATAGAGGGGACAATCTTTTTGCACGGCTGAAGGCCGTCTATGCAAGAAATTTTTGGCAAGCGCTATTACTAAAAAACGACAAAATGTCCATGGACATATGAAGTGTTTCAAAGCTACATGTCACTTTTTTGTGCGATATAAAGTTCATGTACATAATGTCCTTAGACACTATCTACCTATCCTTAAAGAGCTGCCCAAAAGCTTTTAAATGAAACCCATATTGTTATCTTAAAAATATGATGTGCAATCGTACTTTTCTATGAAAAGTTCAGATGCCCAAAACGCGGATAATATGGGCGAGCTCCAATTTTTTCACTTTTTTCATTTCTGTTTCACCAAATATATTTTTTTTTTTTTTTAATTGGAGTTATTCCACTAAACTAGATTTGTTCCAAATAAGAGAAAGGTGTAGTATTGCGCCCGCTGCCTCCAAGGGCATGGACCGATCTTGCTGATTTTCCATGGCACCACTTTCGATACTATATATGATCGCTCTGTTCTATTGCCTTAGCATACTTGATTTCAACAATAAAACGGACTGACAGACGCTATGCATAAGAACTCAGAATATATATAATTTGTGGGATCGAAAATGGATGTTGCAGAAATTACAAACGGAATGACAAACTTAGATATATCCTTTTTCCACTTTTTTTTTTTTTGAAGGGCATAACATGTAAGAGTGCTATATTCAGGCCGAATCTTATGTACCTTTCATCATATATATCGGCACAAGAAATTGGTTCCTACCATTTAGTTTTTCTGTTTCAATAAACGCCAAAATTGTAAATTTTGCTTGGAGTTGTTGCCCCAGCTAGTATAATTGTGTCAGGCAGTGTGTCAATATTACGAGTAGTAATAAAAAAAAGTTTTATTAAATTTACTTCTTTTATCACAAAGCATAAAAATGGGTTTGCTTATAATAATCCAAAAAGTTTTCATTAGAAAGAGGAACTCATTTGAAAAGGTAAAGAAGTGAGGTCAATCAATGTACAGGATTTAAGTAATCTTGATAATTAAAGCTTAAACCTGGAAATCATAGTTGTATATTAAAATATTTTAATAATTGTTAAAAATAAAAAAACAAAAAATATTTAAAAACACGTATTAATTATTTAGTTGCAACTTTCATGCTCATTTTGATCAATATTATTATTGTATCTTGTATCCTTACTGAGGTATATTTCATTTGTATCAAATCTACTTAACATACTTTTGTAGAAAATTTTGAAAATTGACAATAAACTTTAAAAATAAACATGTTTTCTTAAAGTCGATTATATTAGCAACTTTTTTAAATATAGAAAACAACTTTCTTGTAAAATTAACGTATCAGTCTTGTTTAATTAAGTTAAAAATTTTGTGCAAGAATCAATGCTGTCTACATTCAAAAACGAATTTTGTAAATATTTTTCCTCTTTCAGTTTTTTATTCATTCATCGCTATTTTCTTTATTATACCTTTTTTTGGTGTCGATGTCATATCTCACTTAATTTTAGCAATTTTGATTTTTTGTCTTTTGTCTTTTTCTTTAAGCGCTTTCACCATTTGACTTTTAATTCTAAAATAAATATATATATGTGACAACCCTGCCTGCAGGAATAAAAACGAAAGTTAGAAAAAGATATAGACAAATTAGAGCAGACTCGCCTACTGCTCGGACCGATCTTGCTGATTTTTAAAGGCAAATTTTTCAAAACTATATACATATATATTGTCTCTAGCTCATCTATTGCCTTGCTACACATTTATTTTTATAATTTTTTTTTCTGCTTAGATTAACTTCAATTTTTTTTTCAACTTTTCTTTTTAAATGTCTGTATAAAAGTTCTATTACTTTCAAACATATGTACATACATGCACCATTTCGAAAGCAACGTACAAAAAAAAAAAATCAGTGCAGAAAAATGTCTTTGTACTATAGAATATTTAATTTAAACAGTGAATGTGTTGAAGAAACCTTTTCTAATGGCTGTGTAATAAATCTTATTTAATATTAAATAATAAGTTACATTTTATTAAGCATAGTCTGAAAATAAAAACATTAATACCAACACATATACCTAATCAAATATTAATTAATAATCCTAATGAATACTTAATTAGGAAAACGCTACAGTTGTTGGGCGTAAGTGATTAAGTACTTTTGGGATTTTAGTTTGGTTAAACAAAATAATTTGTACTGTGCATTTATTTTATGCCTTCACTGCTTCAACATATAACAAAAAATTTCATTAAAATATCATAAATGAGAAAAAGTCACAAAATAATTTAACTAAAAAAAATTGTTTTCATGTTAAAATTTCTAATGAACGTAGAGTATGTGAAGTAATTTATTTGTTTTGTCGTTTTCAGCATTCAAATTTTGATATTGTTACTCCTAACATAAGTGAAAATAAAGAGTTGAAATTTTTATTTCATTAGAAGTAGCGATTTTACTATGAGAAAAAAGTTGCCTGTTGTAAGAGCTGACTTTAGTGGATACCACTATTTCTACAAATATCTTTTTTATAATAATAATTGTATGTGCAGGAAAATAATCCATGGTAGATTGCGGAGAAAATCAAAAATTATGGTTATACAGTTAATCACACTATCTGACTTCATAACAACATTCCCGAATAACTAACACCGGGAAATTTTTTAAACTTGGAACGGTAAGAATGCCAGCATAATTATCACTATCTTAACAGATGAGATAATTTACGTTAAGACGCTATTTAATAATTATTATATAAAATATTGCAAAAATTAGGTTTTTTAAAATATAGAAAATGATTAAGTAATCGCCTACACGTATCAGAAAACTGTCTTATCCATTGAGTGAGGAAATATTTACGTAATTTTATTTCAATATTATGGCTTCAAAAATTAAAAATTTTCTTCTACTTTGCATTTTATCTATGGGTATGTGTCGGGCTTAACGATGATGTGAAGTATCGAATAAAAAACAACCTTGTCGCCTGGAAAGTATGATGTCCACACCAGAAACGCTTTGGCATTACTTCATTGTCCTGTGTCTAGGTTCCACACATGTTGTATAAGATCTCGGCAATCAATACAAAATTTAAAGCATCGTCGGAAGCCCTTGTTTTGATTTGCAAGATACGTTCACAATCGCTGGGTACGGCATTTCCTTGATTACCACCGTGAGTCATTTCCATGATCTAGTTTGCAGTTGTTAACCAGTCTACTTGATTCTTCAGTCTCTATTGTTTTTCATTTATTCAGTCAGTGCAGCCGTAAGGCTGTGTTTTTCATTATCAGTTACTTCCTTTTCTTTACACAAGCAGCAGTGAGTATCGCATTCACTCATTTAAAAAAAGCTCCTGAAATAACCATGGCCTATTAGTAGTTGCGTCAGGTAATAATTTACCATTCTATTTTGTCTGCTTAGCCATCTCCTGATATTTACAATTGGCTTAGCTGTCCATCTTCTACTCGCTAATGGTTTAAAATGACTTGTACTCCAATCCCACATAAAGTATCTCATTATAGGTCAGGTTACATAGGCGTAACCTCAACATACTTAAGGCCATCATACGTGCCATACAGAAGTACTCTGTTCCTAAAATAATCCCTAATTAGGTATTGTGGTACTGCAAACTTCGCATTCAGAGTTTGCATCACGTCTCGTCACCTGAAGCTATTAAAGGCATTACTTTTGTCAAGCGTTGCCAAAAAATCAATGGCCTGCTATAATTTATTGTGCATTTGGCACTGTGCGGATACAACAACCCAGATAATTCTTTTTAAGGCCCCAAAGGTCAGAAAGTCTTCCACTAGATTGAATGGCCTCAAATACGCATTGCTTTATGAGCCATTCTAGCAGCTTTGCCACCACATCCAGCGGACACAGTGGTCTGTACGAAGTCGGTGATGCGTTTTATTTTTGCCTTTGCTTATTTGTTGCATCTTCCACCCTTTGGGAGGATATGTTTTCTGCGGCAGTTGTTTAACATTCAAAAGAGCTCCTCAGGGCGCTTGGCTGTAATATTTCTCAGCTCTGATATTATTCAACCAGAAACTTTTTTGAGTGTTTTTCTTTCATTATTTTAATGGAAATATTACCACGTGGCAGTTGTTAAACTTTCTAAAGAGAACAGTAGGACACTTGGCTGTAATATTCCCCAGTTCTGATAGCATTCCATCATTAACTTTTTTGTTTTTTTTTTTTGCGGTTTTTTATAATTTATCGGTTTATTGCTTTTAAGTATTGTTCCATATCTGTTCTATATTATTTAAAGCAATTTATCGTAACATTACATCCCTAAAACTGTTGCTTTCTTCCTCCAAGTTTTTAAATACAATTTTTTTTATTTAATTGCCATTATATTTGCCGCTTAAATAAAACGAATTTTTAAACATTATTATATACTTAAACCCCGTTTCTCATTCACGTATTCATTTGTAGTTCCTTTATTTTTCTAAGTTTTCTTTTTAATTTGCATTTTTCATTAGTGTTGTTTCGAAAATGATTCACAAAATAAAGCATAAATACCTCAGACAAGGACGGCCCCTTTTTATTTCGACCTTTTTCATTTATATAATTTTATTACCTTATTATGATTTCTTTTTTTGCTCATCTTTCATTTCGTAAATTATGTATGAAAATCTTAAAATACTATTGCAGGAAATACACTTCCTTTTGTATAACAATTAGATTATACCAAAAATATTTTATGAGAAGTAAATAAATAAAATAATTGTATTAAATCAAGGTAATATATAAAATAAACAGCTGCAGTAAGAATACTTTACGCAAAAATAATCTAAAGAGTATTTAAAATGAAAGGGACCCCTTTAGTTGAAAAGTGAAAGCGATACTCTTAAAACATAAATTATGTTTCTCATTTGTATAACATTTCATAAAGAGGGAATCTTTTCATTTTCACTTTCATACCAAAAACCTCTGCCTTATAAAATAGTGAAACTAATAGATCATAATGAAATTTTAAAAATAATTACAGATACTTATATACAAAATTAAATAACCCAGAAATATGTTATGCAACCTACGCCAACCAGCCTCCATACAGTGTGAATATGCATTTCCATTTATATGCTTACGTATTTGTTCGTATGTATATTTATTATTAAGTCACATCCTTTTTCCGCAAAATTAATTTTCTATTTTACCAACACTTGTTTTTATGCATGTATGCACAACTGCGTAACTGCGTAACTTTGTAATTGTGTATTTTGGTTTTGTAAAATTTTTGTTTTCAACGGAAATAATTTTCACAAGTCGCAACTAACAGGATGTTGTTTAAAATTATGCCTTTAATATATTTCTTGCAGTAATAAAATACATTACTTTTTTTAACTGGTAAAATCAACAAATATTTAAACTGTGCGCTTAAATCGTTATCAGGATTTTTTTTTAATTTATAAATATTATAATGAGTATTATAAGATTTTTTATTAAGATTACCATAAAAATGTTTGCATAATCTGTTTAATACATAATAAGATAAGCTTTCTTAACAAAAAGTTGCGAAATATGTAGAATATAAATAATGTATTTTTATACGCTTCACTACGTTTGTAATTTCTACAGTATCCATTTCCGACCCCATAAAGTATATGTATGTATTCTGAGTTCTTAAGCATAACGAAGTCGATTGAGCGATGTCCGTCTATCTCTCTCTGTGTGTTAGTATTGAAACCAACTTTACTAAGGCACTAGATGAGCTAGTACGCCAACAGATTATTTTGCTTTTGACAATCAGCAAGATCGGGCCATATTTTTCGAGGCTGCGGGCAAAACACCACGCCTGCCTTTAATTTTTCCATATCAAATGGAACAATAGAGTAACTCCAATCAAAGAAACAAATATATGTGGCGATAGAAAATTAAAAAAATAAGAAAAGAAAAACGTCGCGTGAAAAAATTGGCACTCGCCCATGTTTTCCGAGTTATGGGCCTCTGAACTTTTTAATAAAAAAGTACGATTTTGCACCATATTTAGTTAAGTCAGTGTAAGAACGGCACTACGATCGGTGGGTACTGAAGACTGATGTTCGACGGAAGGGAAATGACACCACCTACATTAGGAAGAGGATGAAATATTTGCACATCTTCTGTGCTTATGTTTCGCCCTGAAGATCATTTGTATCCTGCATCTGTGAGGGAATACATTTTTAAGTAGAATTGCAAAGGATTGATACCTGTTATAGAAGTTGAAGAAATCTTAATGCCAATCGTCTCCTGAAATACAGACGGTGTGTACACTGTTCACTTTGAACTTCTTAATTACGATGATGTTCTCTCCAAGCACAGCTTTTTCTCTACTTTTCACTTTTCCAATAGTATTTTATTTTCAGTATCTTTGATTTTCTTTACTCCTTTCAAATCTCTTCCCAGACTTTTGTTCTTTAAGGCAATAAAAAATAATCGGTACTCAGCAGTTGTACGCTTAACTTAACTCTAACGTAGAGCTTTACATAACTGAAAAAAGAATAAAAAAAGAAAAAATTGAATAATTATTAAAAAAACGCGTTTCTAAGCAATAAAAAATTTTAATAAAACAAATTAAATAATTTCTAAAAAGCTACAGAATTACTTGAAAATTTTTAATACGCATATCCGAAGTGCCATACTCATTGTAATGTCCATACCGATTTTAAAGTTACAAATAAATTAAAGACACCCAGATTAGCTCGATAGGAAAATAAGGGTTTTTTATTTCCAATTAATTTTAATTTAATTAAAGAGCAGCATTCATGCCATTATTTATGGAGTAGCACAAAGAAATATGGCAATTAAAAACAAACTATCATTGATAAATGGTCACCTTTAAAAACAATCGATTTAATGATTTTGTTTACCACTGAAAGTTTCAATAAAATCAAAGTATTCATTTAAAACCATTAATTTAATTTTTTACAAAAATCGATTGATTGATTAATTGATTTATGTATACGCACAAAAACTTATATCACACCGAAGAAGGTAATCGCTTTCACAATATGAAAAAAAAAAATACTTAAATTTACAGGTTAAAAAAATTTAACAATTCTGCTGCGGAAAATTAAATTAAGAGTTTAAGAGGAACACAAGAAGCAAATCGGGTAATATTAGGTCGTTTTGCATTTCCGTAATTTAATTTTTTTTTATTTTTTTAAGTTCCCGTGCATAAGGCAAAAATAAAATATCGTAATATATTTTGATGTTTTATTGGTTGTTTTTGTTTTATTTAATTTTTCAACATCTTTAAATTGTATAAAAGAACGGAAAAAAGTCAGCCGTATGCAAGAAAGAAAAATGAAATCATTATTGGTTATTGTTGTTTTTCTTGAACTTTATTGTTTGGACATTTGAAATATTTGTTCATTTAAAATATTTGTGAGAAGTTTCCTAAAGAGCTAAGTGAGCGGTAGCGAAATAATTATTGAGACGTGCTTTCACCCAGGGTTTAATAATCAGCACCAACAAAATTTTTTTGACTGGCGACTGCACTAAAAATTGTTTGAGTATTAATTTTCAACTATTTGACTGCTTAAAATAGTTTAACTGAGCATACATAAAACTAAAAACCAACTGAATTCAGTCTACTATTTTCAGGAGCAAAACGAACACACAGCGACTAAGTTTAGAGTTTGTAAGTTAACAGTACGCAACTGAGAAGCCAGTTCGTGTGCGTTAAGCGGACGTAGTTAGGTTTTTCTAGTAACGCAACACAACTGAAAATGTGTGTGGATAGTCTGACTGAATAGTTTGATTGTGTGTTTGTGCACAGTTTTTTAACAAATAGATATGTGTATTATCATTGTTGGTATAAATATAAAATAATTTCATTTCATACTGTTTGTATGAAAGTTTGATTGCAATGTCTTGTTACATGCACTTGTAAATAATTTTGAAGGAATAGATTTTCTGCTTATTTTTTTTTTAATTGTTTAAATATTAAAATGGTTCACTCAAAAAATTTGAACATTAACTGTTTGCAGTTTATTTAGGAAGTTTTCAGTAAAGTTAAAAATAAATGAAAATATGGTTGTTTTAGGAAGAGAATTTTTATTTAACTATTTTTGATTGTTGTTAGAAAAACAAACGATAAAAAAATACTGATTTTCGGTGCAGTCAAAATTATCAATTAATTTTTACCTTGTTTCAGTAAAAATGAAATACCTAATTAAAAAAAAGTTCGTCAGTAGAAAAGCACTCTTCTACAATAGCTTTAAAATATAAAATAAAAAAATATAAACTGTTGGAAAAAATGTCAGTTACAAAAAAAATTTAGAACAAAATAATTTATGTAAGAAAAATATAAAAAAAATATTGGTAAGTTTTTTACATAGTATTTAAAATTTGCATTATGTTTAAAAAAAATATGACCCCTTTATGCAGGTAGAGAATAAAGAAAATAAATTCTGGCTCTTTAGGCAGGTAGCCGTGGTGCCACAGCCTACTTGGGTTCATTGTTGGTTCAAATTAAGGTCAGTTATTTAAATTTTTTTAATTACAGATATATCGCTCATTTAGTAATATAACGTCATAAGTGGAAATTTAAAATTTTGAATAGAATGGGCCCTTATTTCATTTCATGTTTAGAAACTTTGTTTGTCACATTTCAGTTGTGGAGTAAACTTCATAACTTGAAGATCACATTGCTTTCTAAAACTTCGTCACATTTCGTTTTGTGACTGCATATATAAAAATTGATCTTTTTAAAACGTATCGGCTTTTTACGAACAAAGTAAAGCTCGGTTTTTGTTTTCATAAATGACGACACATTTCAGTAGTGGATGTATTTTTACAGCAATAAAGTCATAATTAAAACATTCCACTTTGTTTGTCCAAAACATTCTCTTTAATGCAAATGTGATGCAAGTTTTCTTAAATTTACTTTTTATTTCTGAATCATTTTACAAGTCAAAAAGTTCAACTGCGATTATCTCGCAATGATTTTTTGGAGTTAAGACGTTCTAGTAGTGAATGAGCGATATGTACTTTAAGTATTGGTTGCACAACTATAAACAATATTTTAAAAGTACATTATTTTTTCAGCATGGAATAATCCTGAAATCCTTTGATTTTCAAGAAGGAACGAAAATAAGAAGAAAAAATAGCATTTTGGTGTAAAAATATGTAGAATAAATAATCAGTAAATAAAGTAATAACGTTTAATGTTTAAAATAAATAAATAATCTGTAGTTTTGATTGTTTTGGTAGGTTATTTTTTGAAATTTGGAATAAAAGAAAAAGCAGTTAATTGTACTGTTTTAGTAGGTTAAATTTTGTACATTAAAATAAATACAGAAACAGTTATTTTTAATGTTTTGGTAGGTTACATTTTGTTAGTTGAAATAAATAAAAAAAACAGTACTTTTTACTTCTCTGGTAGGTTGTTTTTTCGTGCGTTGGAATAAAGGAAAAATTAATTGGTTTTACATATTTTGTTAGTTATAAAATCAACATTCAAAAACAAATGTAAATTACATTTAATTTAAATGAAATGTAAGTGGACCGTTTTTTAAATGAAAAAGAAGTTGTTAAAAGTGTTTTTTCATTCAAATTTACCTACATAATATTTTGAGTGTTCTACACGATTAGAATAATTTTACTTAAAATGAATTTTTGGTTTACATGATTTCGTTTTCAACTTGGAACTTTATTAATAAATTAACCTTAAACTGAGTAAATTACTATATAACTTAAAATGTATTAATAAAACATAGCTATTCATATTAAATCGTCAATAATTTCATCGAGAAGTATAGACTTAAGTTAAGCCAATAAGATTTTCTACGCCTAACCGATTTTTACATACATACAAATAAAAGCAGAAAAGAATAACTGCCATATTCCTTAAAAATAAAATAACTTTGAAATGTTTTTAATGAAAAATTTTCCATATAAATTTGTCCTAAAATATATTTCAAATTTATTTTAATAATTCATGAATACGGCAGTTTGAATTTAAAATGATTTTATTACTTTTGTGCAGATTTAAAATGAATTAATTAATATAATTATAAAGAAAAAATTTAATGTCTTCTAATAAATAAATGAGATTATTACCAACATTCGTTTTCGAGGAAACTTACACGAAATGGATGTAGCTCTTTATTATTCATTTAATGCAAAAGCAGTAAAATGTTTTCGCTTTAAGTAAAATTAATAACATACAATGTGAGCTCTTGGTCTCTTTAAGTAAATCAATTTTATGAAAGCAAAAGAAAGAACACTCTAAAAGAAGAGGAACGTACACTACCTAATGTAAAAAAACCCATATGTAATAAATGTACAAAACACTAAGGGGAACCTTTTAACTGTGGGATTTTGTTAAAACCAGGTAGATTGATTTTGTATTGTTGTTGTTGTAATATATTAATAATTTTTAAAACCCTGCAGTTTCTTTAAAAAGGGTACAGGACAATTTATAAATACAACAACAGGAACGTTTTTTTTCACATAGAAAAAGGCCTCTAAAAATAATGAAGCATTCAAATTTTAACTCCACTCATAATTTCTACATTTCTAAATAGTTAATTAAAACCCAAATGTGAATATTTCTTCTAAAGCACTGCTCTACAATACTATTCAAAAACTATTAATATTGTTAGTTAAAAAATTTATAATTTTCCTACAATTTTTTTTTTATCAAAATAAATTTAAATTTCAAAAAATATAAATTAAAGCATTTTCGAGTAACACAAACTAGTAATGCATGTATATATTTTTCTTTAATTTGTTGAACAAAAAAATGTATACGAACGCTCACTTTTCTTCTTTGCTTAACCACCCCATTCACATTATCCAGTCATATTTCTAGTTTTGTTACGATACTAAAAAAACATAACTACGTCTGCTAAACGCACACGAACTGGCTTCTCAGTTACGTACTGTTATCTTACAAACTCAAAACTCAGTCGCTGTGTGTTCGTTTTGCTCCTGAAAATAGTAGACTGAATTCAGTTGGTTTTTAGTTGTATATGTGCTCAGTTCAACTATTTTCAGTTGGCGTAAAATAAAAACTGATTTCAGTTGTTTATTTTCAGTATGTAACTGAAAAATTATGAACTGGTTAGTAAAATGTGACTGCTAATAGCAGTTTTTTGAAACCCTGCTTTCACCATCAATAATCAATATCGGCGGCTTTAATAACTTATTCGGGAAAGTAGCACGATAGTTTTAAAGTTTAATTTATTTAATATTCTCGTATTTTTATTTTTAATTATTTTCACACTATATTATATCTTGCATTGACTTCCGATTGGAGCCTATCATATGCGCTATTAAACACAGACGTTGAAGTAAAATTATATATGTTTTTGGTAATAGATTTTTAGCCTGCAAATATACCCGGTGTTTATATATCAGTACTTGAAATTATTTGGTAAAAAGTAAGCAAATACGAGTAATATATTATATCATCAACCATTAATGGCGAAATTTCTGGGCGCAATGAAAGTAAGATATACAATTCAATTTAGTAGTCTTTGTTATATCAGCTATGTATTAATATTGTTGTTTGTTTACTCATTTAAATATTTTTTTTTTTTTTGATCAAGCAATTAAAAAACTTTTCTTCTTTTATGTAATGAAAGTATCAAAAAGAATAAAGATCATTCTGTAAAAATAATTTGAAATATTCGTAAGAATTATTAATACATAGGAAGGCGCTAAAATTTTTAAATCTTATTCTTATATCTTAAAAAAGTAATAAATTAAATTAAAAAAATGTTGTTTAAATCGTTGTAAAATATCGAAGTAAGAAATTATACTCCTTGACTTCAAGCTAAAATACTTTTTTAAAAATATAATAAATAATTCTTGCAAAAAAACCGACTATTGCGACAGCTCTTAATTGCCATCTCAAGATTATAGACTTGTTGTTAAAGCTTACTTAGCAATACAGTTTCTTACAATTTCAAGCGTCTGTCTACAAATATTCAATAGTTTGGCCACATGCATCAAATAACATCAACTATTTTAACAGCTCTTAATTTATAATTATAAATATTTTCAGTTTTTATTATACCAAGCAAAGTGGGGGACATTCTCTTTAAGCGGCGCCCTTCAAGTCCCATATTCACGTTGTTTAGTAGACTTAACAATGCAAGTTCTTAAGTTAAAAAGTTTAAACATAAAATAACATTATCTATTGTAACACCCTTTAGTTTATAATTTTAAATATTTATATTTCGCAACAAGGTAGTGGAGACCGTCTACACCAGCTTAAAAGTATGGGCATATTCATAAAATAAGTGAACTATTGGGGCACCCTTAAATTTATAATTTTGAATATTTACACCTGATTTATATGATCATTATAATCGACATTCTCTTAAATTTTCAAGCGTTTGTCTATTGCGGTTCAAAAGATAGGCCCATATAGGAAAATTTACGTCAGCTATAGGGACACCCTTTAGTTTTAAAATTTATTTTTGTATTAACTTGTACTATTGGGAGCTAAAGTGATACGCAGTTTTCTTAAATTTTAAAATGGCGCACTTTGGGGTTCATACTGCAAGTAAAAATCATGTATGTTTGATGGGGACACCCTTTAATTTAATAAATTTATGAACTGTTTTTAAAACGAGACTGGAAGGATAATTGCTCAAATAAAGAAAAAATTTCAAAATCGATCAGAAATGACGTTAGTTTTACAGGGACAAAGATTAAAAAGAGCAAAATTCGGACGAATTATTAACCTGCTTATTTTTTAAAGAGGGTTAAAAAGCATCGAAATTAATTACACCCATATTCTTAATTGTACATATACATTTTTTTATTTTGATGATGTAATTAAAAACTGCTATAGTTTATTACAAAAATTGTCAGAAAATAATTTTCAAAACACGCTCTTTTCAAATGTGTTTTGATCTTTAGAATCCATTCAACATGTTTTTCTTGTTTGTTTGATAAACAAGTCTTAAAAGTTCATTATAAACAAATCTGTCAAATTAAAAAGAAAATAAAATATAAAACATATCTGGGATAACATTGTGCTTTTGTTTGTTTCTAGTTTTTTATATTTTTATTTTTACAATTTTTATAAAATCAGTTATATTGGTTGTGTTCTGAAATAGCAACAAGAATAAGTAAAGAAAAGTAAAATATATTTCAAAACAAAATTGAAAAGTTACAAGTTCTGTCAGCTATAATGGATGAGTTTACTAAGCGTAAATTTTAAGCAGCAACTTTAAAATAAAAAAATGTTTCAAATAAAATAACATCCTACAACTTAAAAAAAACCGGAAATAAACGGAAATAACAAACACGAATAGAAAGATATTTTTATGTGCAGACTCTAAACTAAAAATACAGTACAGTCATGACATAACAAATGGATGAGTTTCAATCAATTAAAGAACTGAATATAATTGTAAATTAAATTTTTAAAATTCTTGTTAATATTAATAGAAAAACGTTTTGCAAATAATTCGTGGACTTAGATGGTTTATTAACGTTGAGTTGCTGATTTACACTTCAGACTCTCATGATCACCTGTTACAATTTTAAACAAATATTATTTTTCAGTTTGCCCACTCTAAAGCTTAAAAATAAAAGTGTCCAGAGTGATGCAATTAGTAATGGAAAATTCCGGTCGTTCATCGCACATTGCATATTCTATAATCCGATCCATTGTTTCTTAAAAAGATTCTGTTTCATCTTTAACCTTAAAATCAATATATAAATCAATTGCATCTACTTGCTGCACGGTTGCATTTTGAAGTACTTTTTAACGAAGGATTTCCAACGAACATTTTCGGGGCAGTTTTGTTTGCATTTATTTATTAAAAATCTATCAAATTTCTTAAAGGAACAATTATTTTACAAATGTATGCGGACGTTTTTTAAAGAACACCAGCAGAATTAGTGCTACATTTTCTAGATCGCGACATCCTTAATCAGCATTTTTCCCATTAATTTACTTTAGGTTGTATACATTGTAAACATCATCTATTTAACCAACTAACCCTATAAATAAGAATACGAGGAGTAATCATTAAATAATTATTTGGTTAGACGATGTTCACACACAAACTAACGTATTTCCTGACCGTTCTTTCTGTAACTCGTCTTGAGTTAAACTGTGGATATAATAAATGAACTGAAATTGATTTTGTTTAAGTTTTGTTTAAATTTTTGTTATTTCTAAAATCCTTAAAAATTAACTTAAGCAACGATCAATTTCAAATCATTTTTAATACCCCCATTTCAACTTCCTTATTTAATCAAAAATTAAATTTATCAAATATGTCATTGATTGGATTAAATGTTTGGGTATTTATGCATTTTTTTAAAGTAAATATATAACTAATTCAATAATTTTTTATTTAGTTAATTTAGTATTTATTTTGCAATTAAAAATATTATTAATTTTCAATCTGAATACAAACAGAAGCTTTAGTAGATGCAACAACTGTTTCCTTTGTAAGCTTAACCAATTTTCTGAAACTAATTTTTCCGCCGGGTCCCACGAACGGAACTCTACTCGAAGTTTTGCTTCAAGTGGTGTTACGCAGAATGAAAGCGCCGTAAACTTTAATGTCACATTATGGCACCTTCAGACCAATTTAAAATTTATTAATTTATACCGAAATATGATGAAAAAGTTTAATAAAATATTTGTATTGATCATGATTTTGAAATTTTAGTTAAAATATTTGTGATTTGTTAAGATTTTGTGCTTGGGTACACCTAAGCAAATAATATTTCATGAAGACAACCGCTGTTTTATTTATAAATAACGAAATACATATATTTAAATTTTAAGAAATAAAGTCTAGTCCCATTCTTTTTGTTTTTTGCTTGTGAACATCCATAAATGATTCAACGCAAATTGTTTATAAAGAAAATTTTAAAAATAATTTTACCACAGTAATGACCATAAACTTGGAAATACAAATGTTCACACAAAAGTTATTTAACATGATTCATTTTTGGTTGTTTATTTTTTATGAACATGGGCAACAAACTTGAGACCATTTTTAATTTACAGTAAAAGTTCAATGTATTTTCATGAAAACTATGAGTCAAGGGTTGTACCTGGTTTTGTAACATAATTAATACGATCATTTCCGCGGATCTGAAAGAGAAAAATTGAACAAGTGTCTGCATGCAGTTAAACAACAATTGTAATCAAGTTATAATAATAACGTAAAATTGCATGGGTGGGAGAACATCGTTGTGAGTGAGCAGGATCGACGTATAAGTTCTTAAAATGAATAGAAAATCTTATATAAATTATAATATAAAAATTATAATAATAAATAAAATATCATTAAAAAATCAAAAAGTGAGTGCACTGTTCCTTCACAAATAATTTGCTAGTTAAATTGGTGAAATTAAAAACTGAATTCTCAAAAAACGAAAATTATTCGAAATTTTACCAACTTATCAAGCAAACTTTTAACGAATAGAGTACGAAACTAAATCATAAAGTATTTACTGTTGAAATATTTCTAAAAATTTACATCAATAATATTCACTAATATGAGTGTAGTAGAATTATTTTCCTCTCAAGCATGCATATTTTTCAAATCTTTACAATTCAATATCTACTTTAAGAAAAAATATGCTTATTAAACGATGGTATGCTGAAAAAACTGAAATTTTTGCATAAGTGAACAGACACTACGACTATAAAATCATCTGTTCGAAACTTCACTGTCTTTGCAACTTTAACAGCAAAATAAATAAGTTCTTTAAATACAAAGAAATGTATGTAAAAGCATGTTTCTTAACTTTTGAAATTCATATTAAATCCAACAAACTCATGCATTATTTTAAAAGCAACAAAAATTTTTTTTTTAAATGCACACCTTGAGTATGATGTATCCTTTCGCGAGAAGGAAACACATAAGAAAAACATTTTATAGTTTTTATTTATTTTTGCAGTAGTAAATATATATATATCACATTATTCTTTAATGTGAAATTTAATATATTTATAAAAAAATCTTTAAATTTTAATGACTTGTTTGGCCAATAATTTTTGAAAAAACTACTAGGAGAGAGAATCCCCTATAAGAGTTGAAACTCTTCAATCGTTTCGTCAAGAAAATACCCACTAGAATAACATTTTTTATTATCTTGAACTATGCTTTAACTGATGTCTATGATAAACAAAGTGTTTCCTAAACTTTAACGAATGCCAAATTTTAATCAAAAACATATGATTTTTTTTTAAATTGTCATTTTTTATTACTTTGACATGTATTTTTTATGCAATTTTTTTTTGCAGTTTTGTATTGAGTATTTCCGCCTTCTGCGCTTAGGGTATTCTTTAGGTTAATATTATGAATTAGCGTATGACTCTCTTTTCGCCTTTTCTCTATTGCCTAATAACTGAAGAATAGCCCAAGCAAAATTTCAAGATGTGGTTAGGGACATGGTTCACGACATTGGTTCAAGAATTTTGTTATTGCGTCGTGTTCTTGAACGATATTTTTGCAATGGCTGATGTATGAAAATTAGAACCAAATGGAAATATTTGGGTTTACCAGATAGCTGGCGTGAAGCACTGGCTAGGGCTTGCCATCTTGGGCTGGTTCTTGCCAACACGTCTGGTTACTTAAGCAGTTACAAAAATGATCATACTAACTGACTAGAAGAATGTCAAATAGGTTCATGAGGCCCAAATCAAGTCTGCCAGTTTACTGCCTGTACAAACGCCAAAAACTCCTCTGACAGACAGTTTTTAAAGAAGTATGGTCTAATGAGATCTCTAGCCCATTCCACATCTTTCCATTCTAGATGAATTTCTCTTCCGATACTAACTTGTGGTTTTCTCCAGCTTAGACAATATTGACAATTAATAACGAAAACTGACCAACATGTATTTTTTGCTTATTAATGAAAAATATTTTTTTCTTATTTCCTAATCAATTAGACTTATTTTTAACTGAGAATCATTGGCGGTTTTGGCTCAATTTTCTAACAATCTTTGAAACAAGTAAGTGCATAACAAAAACTTAGACTGAGTTTAACGTGAGTGAAGAAATTGATAATGCCCCCATTGTGTTTTAAAATCATTGTAGATTGTTGGCGTTACCCATAGCTATATGTTGGGATAATTTTCGTTATCAAATTGTTGGAAGAGTCTTGCAGAGACCTTGCTTAGTTGCGTCCCTTATGCTAACCTCATGCTAAGTTTTTGTTATGCACACGGCCGCTAATATTCTATTATCTATCAGTGACTTGCTTTTATACAGCCTTTTACCTGCATGCAAACTGTAAAACAGTTTTTTTAACTTAAATTGTGTGTAATATTTTACGCACACGTATTATTTTACATATGAGTGTCTTCATAAATTTATAATGAAGAATTTTTCTCTCTTAACTTTAACAAAATTTTCACTTTATTTTCTTTTACATGTTTTCTTTATAAATTGAAAGAGGGATAACAAACGTTTCATCACAAAGTTTCTGAAAAGTTTGTAAATCTACCATGATGTTAATATTTTAGTACATTTAAATTAAAATTGAAATAAAATCCTCTTAAAGTTCCTAAATTTTAACTGTCATCTCAGTATTTTCGTATTTCAATAATGGAAAATTTTCGATCAGGTATTAAAGTTTTTTTTTATGCTCTGTTCTTTTAAGACGTTTTCAAACAATATGAAGGTGAAAAATCCAAGTGTTAATGTTTATTTGAATATTTAAGTATCGTTGTATGATTGTTAAAATATAATAGAAAGAATATCCTGTTTTATTTAAGGTAACGTAGAGCATACATCACTTGACTGTACCCAGAGAACCATTTTGCTACAACTCTAATGTCAACCATAAACTGAAGATTTTTTAATTTTTTTAATGTTGGTCAAGTCCAGCGAAAACAATTAACAATAAATTCTAGAAAATTTCTTAAATCTTTCTGTAGATACAATGATTAAACTATTGTTATTTACAAATTCTGGTATTGATTTTAAAGTAAAGATTAAAAGCTATGCACTAGCATACTTTAGTGCAATCTATCTGTTGTATACATTGTAAACATTATCTTTTTAATCAAATAGTTGTGAAAATAAGAGTACGAAAAATATTTGTAATTAACCGATATTAATTTGGTTAATTTGGATAAAGCTTACACAAACTTACAACCTTTGTTTTTTCGTTGTTCTTTTCATAAATTTATTTATGCATTTATTCTTGCTTTCTGCCAACCTTCGGCTTAGTATCGAAGGCGACATTCTTTGAAAATTTTCATACTTTTTTTATACCACAGTAAAAATGTTCTAGAGCAGGGATGGGCAACCTTTTTGTAATTCGGGCCAAAATTGAAAACATCAAAACTTAAGCGGGCAACTAACATTGGTTTTGTAGGTAAATGAAAATTATGTGTTTAGAAAACGGAAGAGGTCAATTTTCAGAAATTGAACAAAAATGAAATATTTATGATAATATATTTACAATACTTTTTATTACTGTACTATAACATTACAAAAAATTAATAATAAGTTGTACTTATGTGATTTTAAAAAAGTCATTTATTAAAACATTCTTCACATTTATACGTGCTCCAAAACAATGAAATAATTTTTTTTTGCGATATTCAGCCCAATTATAAAAGAAAATTCCGTGCGAGTTTTTTGACTTTTCCCCTTTCTTCCATTATAAATTTTTCCCGCTTCTGATTGACTGCGGAAAGTGGAAAAAAAATCCGGCGAAAAAAGTAGGTATTATGAATTATAAAAGAAAAATTATATGTTAATAAACAAAATAACTCCCTTCAAATTGCGATGATGCTACTTTTTTATTATTTTGATCTCACGGAATTCATAATTGGAGGAATCTTTTCTCGAGAACAATTTTTTCCGTGGTATTTCATTGCGGAAATATGTGCGCATCTAAATTTTTGTATAATTTAATTTTTGATAATTCTATAAATTTCATTTTAAGATCCTTTTTTTTGCAGTTCAATTAATTCTAACTTAAAATTTTCGAAAATACATCAAATTGTTTTTTTATTGTTTTTTGCCAGTCACTGCTTAAGAGACAGACACCAAATAAATTTTAAATATATTCGAGGGCCGCAGTTCATGTGCACGTGGGCCGCAGTTAGCCCGCGGGCCGCAGGTTTCCCACCCCTGTTCTAGAGTAATACTGGAAGCAAGCACACGCGGTGCCTTGCTTGAAGTACAATAAAAAGAGTAACGAAAAAAGCTTAGGCTTTTGTGCGGATTTAATGAAGATAGATGCGAAAATGATGAATCACATTCCTTTTTTTAATTAACAGAAAATTATAAAAATTTTTTAATGAAATTAAATTAAGATGTATACACTGTAAACATCATCTATTTAATCAAGTAACCTATGTAAATAATAAAACGTGGAGTACTCATATCATTATTAATTTACATTATTACAATGCCAGGTATTTCTTTACTGTACTCTCTGTATATCTTCTTGTAAATTTCTTTTTATTTCGTACCAACCCGAGGTTGCTGACGACTTTTATTTTTAGTCATTCTTACTTGTTTACTCACAACATTATAGGTGCTGTTTCAGTATCATATTAGTTGTTATGAGTTAAGCATAAATGTACATGCGTGTGCCTTGCGTTTTTTAATTTATTATATCCTTCACCACAAAAAGTGTAAAAATGCTATAACTAAATGTGTCATTCCGCTTGTATTTTTTACAATAACCATTTCCGAGCCCATAAAGTATATATATTCTGAATTTTTATGCATAGCGAAGTTGATTGAGCGATAGCCGTCTGTCCGTCCGTGTTAGTGTTGATATCCGGCCTGCAAAGGCAACTTGATTTCAACAAATCGATTAGACATAGTGACGAAGAAGTTGCTATTGGAAATTCACAAGATCGGCAAGAAAAATTATACACCAGCTGAATGTAATGCTGCATTTCCTGGATCGCTATATACTTCATCAGCATTCCTCGTGTGTATCTACCTTAGGTTGTCTACATTAAAAACATCATTAATTAAACCAATTTCCTGTTCTTACAACTAAGCAATTTAATAGAGTAGAATATTAAATAGGATAATAAAGGGGAAAAAATTTTGTGGAATAAAAAACTGAAAAAAAAACGATCTGATTTCAAAGCGCCTCAAGCACTTTTCACCAGGGGGACACATAATATAAATTATTTTTAAATTTTAGAGTCATTCCTTTATAACAGCCACAGAATGTTTTATTAAATATCAATACTTATATTCGACGAGGAAAATGTTTACTGGGTAAACATGTGGAAATTTGAAGTACTCGCATTCGTATTCGCAAGAGTTGAAAAATTTTAAAGAAAAATCAACTATTAACACATAAGATTTAAAATAACTATTTTTAATAATTTTTTTTTTCATTACTGAAAAGCATATATTTTCAAAGTTCTTTACTCGTTTAATTGAAACATTTTTAGCAGTTTCATATAATATTTTTTACATATCCTTTTTTTAAACTTGTTATTAAAAAGTATATATATAAAATAAATGCCCTTGAGGTTTTTCATAGTATTTGACTTGATTTGTGTGCTCCATTTTCTAGTTGTGTTTTTTTAGCTTTATATTATTCTATTTGAAGTAAGATTTTTAACAGTAAAAATATTACTTGTGCCATAAACGCTACATGCGGTATTAGAAAATAATGTTATTATGATATCATATAGTATTACTTTTTATAGTAAATTCTACTATTTGGCATTTTTATTTCTACTTGTAATATATATACACTTTGTTTTGTGTTACAGTAATTTTTTTGGATATTTGTAAAAAATCAGTGTATAAAATCCATTTTATTACGCCAAAAGGGTAGAAGCTATATTTAAAATATATGATTATCTTTTAATATGAATTTTTTGCAGATCAAGTTACTGTAGATTTAGAAATAGCCGATAAGGAATTTAAGACGATTATTGAATGACTATCGAACGTGCCTTTCTGGAATGTCACTACAATATTATTTTTAAATATTTCTTTATTTAATTACGCTTAACTATATTTTTTATGATTTTGTACCTGTTTCAAAACATATTTCGTGGCTAAGTGACTGTCTCCCCCCAAAAAAATTATAAATTATCGCCTTTAGGAAAAGCTTAATTTTTATGTTGTGAGTTTCTTTTTTAAAGAGTTACATATAACGTTTAACACGGAGGTTCTTTCTCAAGGTATTTATTGGAAGTATGAAAATGATTTAAAATAATGTCTGTAAGCGCTAAGAAGTTAAGAAAGGCAAAACCCATAACCTAAAGACAATAGATTGAAAGAATATCAAAGACCGATGTAGTAGCTCAGATAATGGTGCCTTATATCCTGCTAGTGCCCAATTTTTCCTGTTTTGTTTAAAACTTACATCCAACACTTTTTTTTAATATATTTTGCTTTCCTAATAAATTGAGATATGGATATTTCGTGAACTTAAGCCGGATTAACATTATTTATAAGGTTATTATGTTAAATAATTAGAATATATTTAAAAGCTAAGCTACTTACTTTACATCCTTTACAACTCAAGTTAAGAGGCAGACGTAAAATCAATTTTGGCTTGATATTTATAGTAAACTAGAGCGGTCTTCATAGGCTGCCTAAATTCACTTGCTTGTCATTTTACTAACTATCTTATTAAATATGAAGATGCATCTACTTGAAGGGAGTTAACTTTTCGTTTCATCGTCCGTCACTCGCAGTTATTTTAATTGTGCCGCAAATCTTTTTGAAACCAAAAGGTTGAATTAAGGTAGACTTATATCCATAAGCCTTTTACTTCTCCCTTCAGCATCGTTGACAGATGTAAATAAGAAATTAGTCAAGTGCGAGCTGAAGTCATACATAAAGGGTTCCGTATAATGGGAAATTTTTTTAATTTATGATACATGAAAATTTAAGTGTCTGTTATACTCGTCAAAATCACGGCGTCTATGGTAAAATATTTTAAATTTATTGTTTACATTTAGTTTTATAGCGGTTATGTTTGAACACTCTCTTTTACTGTAGTTGAAAAATAAAGCCGTATTGGTTAAAATCACCTCCCCACATGAACACCTGTTATATTCAATTTTGTTATTATTTTTTTTGTACTTGTTCTTATAGTGGACATAACAAAAGTCAGAAAAAGGCCACGTACATAAAATCCCGTCACTGTTGGGACACCCTTTAATATTAAGTATTTTTTACTGGCGGAAATAGCGGACCTGTCTGCGTATAGAAATTAAAAGTAAAAATATTTATATGAATATTACGACACATTATGAACACCTTTTAATTTTTGCGGTTATACTAATACACTCTTTAGGAGCCTAACTATTACGGTTTTAGAGAAAGAGGGCTGTGATAGACGGACAGTTGAACAGTAGGCTAAAACAAGAGCGTTACGTTTTTATCCTTTGGGTGCGGAACCCCAAAAAAAGTTTTACTACCACATTTCGGAGTTTAACTTGTAAAATTTAACGTTAGTGCTTCGAAAAATATATAAAAAATGTTTACCTTGTAATTTGATCGCATACAAAATTTTCAAAAACTCTTATGTTGCTAGAAAATTTCTTGGCGTAGAAAACTGCATTAAGTTGCCTGAAGGAAAATATGTTTAAAACAATCAACAACAACAAAAAAAAAAAAAAGAAAAAATAACGACTCAATATTTATTAATATTGTAGAAAAATCAAAGAAACATACATATAATAGAAATATAAGTAAAAATATTACTAAAAATTAATTTTTTTGAAGCTTTTAAAAAATTACATTTAAACAAACTGTTGAAATGTAAGTCATACGGTTAGTTTTTTCAAGTAGAAGGAAATTGTTTATGTTTTTCTAGAATAATAAACAGCGCTTTGGACGTTAAAAGAAAATATTCCGGAAACTAAAATATTAGTTCACTGCTTATTCTGATGAAACGTTTTATAACGTAATTAGTTTGATTTTGACATTAAAGTTGAATATTTCTTGTTTACATGCAATTTTATGTTCGTTTACTCTCGCCAATCTTAATATTTAAGAAAGTAAAAATTTTTATAAAAAGGAGATCGGGATTCAAAGTAGTTTAGTGAACGGTATGAGTTTTAACTAAAATCATAAAGCAAAAAATTATAAGTTTATAACTATTTTTTTTTTATCTTTGATTTTATAAAACCAACAACTTTTTATAATTTGTAGGGAAACACACTAAGACTCCTTTCAGACACTTGGGAGAAGAAAAAAAAATTCAATCTTGCCCCATTTTTATTACAATCAATATTAAAATAATCACAATGAAAGAAAAATGATTTATTTTTAGGAAATTCACGATAATAAAGAACTTCCTTATAATAATTCAATCAGCAAATAAAAAAAGAAAATAATCTAGAAAACCATATGTTTCTTTAGTTATTTAGTTTGTTTTATGTTACACTTAATAACCCCGATTTATCACATTGCATGTGCCCTTCCCATTTGAGTAATTTTAATCCATTCATACATTCTTGTAACATGTAATTTTAAAATAAATAAAACATAACAAATTCAATAAAATGCAATATCCTTATATAACAGTCATGTTGCAGCAATAACCATTCGTAACAAAAAAAATAACAAAGGAAAATGTTTTATTATTTACAATATACTTGAGTAAGGACACATATAGAACATGATGATGTAACGTTACAAATACTTAAACGTGTCATGTTCAAACATATGTGCACGTGTTTGTCGATCTGCACAAATTGTTGTTTATCCAGCAAATACATGTGACATGTTTTAAGGTTCATGTTTTATTTAATTAAAAAAAATTAAAAAAGAAACTCATTTTAATTATTATCATACTACGTTAAAGGGTGTGGCATTTAAGAGAGCTTTTTATTTCAATATGTTTACATATTGTGTTAACCTTGATTATTTAAACATAACTTTTATTTATTGTTTATACGCTGAGATATTTTTTTAAATACTTTAATGTTAAAATTAGAACTTACTTTTTAAGCTGTCAAATTGAGGCATGTAGGATAGTAAAGCATGTGTGTGAAATGAAAACGAGATGGTTGTTAGGATTACCATAGAATCAGTTTATGAATCCGATTTGCTAATAACTTTTGTAAATATTGCATTTGAAAAAAAACGGATCTCTACCCGTTTAGTTTACACTGCCAGAATATACACTTGACAACACACAGAGAAAATAGATTCGTTATGATAACCGAATTTGTTTCCAATCGAATTTTGTCGGTTATGAGCATTATCTGAAGTTCAGCTAACATGACTAAATTAATGAGGTACTCCGAACTGTTTTAAAAAATTATTCGAGAAGGAGGACTAATACCAATATAAAATATTATTGTGAATTAGAAAAATGTTTTCGATTTAACATTTATTTAAAAATTAGTTTACAAGAATATGTTTATGTTTAATAAATTTCGTGATAAAAAACGTAAGCTTCATCCTCACCACTGCGCTTCCCTATTTCGTCTGGATTTCTAACTTTTCACTTAAAGCCATCCACTTTCCATTTCAACCGAAAATATGATATGTTTGGACAATCCTAAATAATTTAAAATTTTCAAATATTTTTCTGCAAAGAAGTCCTTTTTAATTTATCGTGAACTTACCCTTCAATAAAATTGGCAAATTATTGATTCCATAATTTTTTTTTTTTTATTTTAAAAGTAAAACATTTTTAACTTTAAATGTATAAATTTTATTTTTATTATGAACAGTGGCTCACAGCTTATTTTATGCACTGCATAATTTTATCCTTTAAGTCCTATAACAATAATACCAGTAGGAATTAAAAAAAGAAATTGGTATCAATAAATAGAGAAAAGGGTCTAGTTTAACAAGAAAACTTTATTTATTTAGAAAATTAATATTAACATAATTACAAAACAAGAAAAGTAAAATATACAGCTTTTTTCATGTCACAGCTTATTTTATGCATTTACTTCTTTTGGTAACGATACTTTCAGAATGCGTTGTCTAGCGGAAATTTATTTTTAATTCTACCCTATTGTACTTTTCGATATGATTGGCACTTAATTAATGGTCTTATTTTGTCAATAATTTGGTTAATTTCGGGAAATTTAAAATGGGTCCACGCACAATATTAGTACAGAAAGAATTGGTAGTAAATCATTTTAAAAACGGTCACTCGCAGCGGAAAATAGTTGAAATGATGAATAAAAAAACTTAGACGTCGCAACAAATTATCGAGTGCTTCGTTCGTGAAAACCGTTTAATTAACAAATGTAGATAAGCACCAAATAAAATTTTTAATAAACATGATGAGCGTTATATTGTCAAAAAATTTTAAGCAAATACAGGGCTCTCAGCTCCCAAACTGACTTTCGATATTCAATATGACATAGGCAAACATAGCTGCGTTGAAACTTTTCAGTGTGTTCTTCGTCACCATGATTTTAATGGTCGAGTTGCACGTAAGAAGCCTTCCATTAGCGCAAAAATCAAAATATGCAGTCTCAACTTCACTGTAGAACACGATTCCAAAGACGCATCGATTTGGAATGCAGTTATCTTAACCGATAAATCCAAATTTAATAAATTCCGCTCCGATAATAAGTCCTACGTATGGAAAAAACCTAACACCGAGCTTAATAAAGAATATTTAAAGGCAACAGGTAAGCATGGTGGTGGCAGCGTCATGATTTGGGCCTGTATGTCGACTGTTGGTACTGAGAGTTTAGAGTTTATTGAAACAACCATTGACAAAATAAGTATCTTCAAATTTTAAAGGACATTTTGTTGCAAAATGCAAAGAATCTGGGTATAAGATCAAATTTTCGATTTTATCAGGATAACGATCCGAAACATAAATCGGGAATTGTAAAGTTTTGGTCAATTTATAACTACCCTTACTTGATGATTACGCCACCTCAGTCACCAAGCCTCAATGTCATTAAAAATCTATGGTCCATTTTGGAAGAAACATAAGGCAAAACGAGTTTTTAAGCAAAAATAGACTAAAAGAATTGGAGTGATAGAATATTTCGCCCAATTCATCGCGAAAGTATCAGACAAAGTATTAAAAATATAAATTAGCAAACACAACTTGAAAGTTTTCAATACTTAAGGTTACCGCATAAAATAAGCTGTGATATGAAAAAAGCTGTATTTTTTATTTGTTTTACTTTTAGGATAATTAAATCTTAATTTTTTAAAAATTGAAGTTTTCTTCTTAAATTAAGCCCTTTTATCTATTAAATGATACCAATTTCTTTTTTTAATTCTTACTGGTTTTATTGTTACAGGACTTAAAAAATTAAAATATGCAGTGCATAAAATAAGCTGTGAGCCACTGTATGTCAAAACTATTTTGATTTTCAGTGATAGGGTTGATTTTATGATTCTAACTACCAACATTCAGGTATTAGAAGAAATTTGTTGAACAAGTTTAGTTGCTTCACCCAATTGACAGAACATATTTTAGTGAAGACACAAATCCGTCAGGTAAACTTTGTTAACAGTAATTGCAACCAACTTTTAATATCGAATATCGCTTGTCAGTTTTCAATATGAAAAATGTGTCAAGATTATATTTTATATATAATAAAAATTAAATAATGATATTAATAGTTGAATTTTAAATATACTCACCGATTTTTTACCAATCCTTTTTCTGTGTGCACTATACACATCCGTTACAACAAAATCTAATGAGTTTCTCAGTTAATGTTCTATTAATAAAAGACATTGCTCATGAGTTCAAGCCTCCTGAAATCTCGAACAGAAAAAGAAAACAATTATTGTGCAGCCGAGGTAAATAAGTTGATGAATTCGCTAATATATCAAAATAGAGCGGAGATGATTGCAACTCCTGACAGTAAAATAAGAAAATTTTTGGGGCAAACCGAAATATACCCTTAGTTAAAATGGAAAATAATATATAGGTAAGGGTTGCCATTCAAGGCTGATCTGATAAGAAGAGCCTGGGTTTGAACTTTGCCACACTCACAACACATATTTGCTAAACAGAGAATCAAGTAGTTTGATTGTCGTCGGATTCATGGAATGATGTGTTGTGAAGGATAGCTGCATAAATTTGCTTCAAGGACACGATTAAGAGATTATAAAATAGAAAATAAAATTGAAAATTTGGCGTTAGAGAAGAAAAAAAGAAACACTTAATTCTACTCTATAGTACAACTATGATATAGAGAAATTCCCTGGCATTTATGTCAATTAAAAAAAAAACTCTATTGGTACTGCTACACCGGTCATACCCTTCTTTCGTTTTGCTCTGTTTTTCTGTATATTCTTCCTTCTTTCTTTGTCTGTCATGTTTAATGTATGCTTTCTTTTATGTGCTTTTGTTTCATTAATTTAACAATAAAATTTGTTTATTTCCTTCGACTATTTGAGTTGCTAGCAACTTGCGCTCTCCTCTGAAGTAATTGCTTTGTGTAATATTTTTGTGATACCAAAGAGTGATCTTTAATGGTAATTAAAATTAAGAGAAGTATTGCAGTCGAAGAACAGTTGCTTGGCGACTATAAAGTTACCTAAATCAACCAGTTTATTTCTTAAAGGCTTGCTACGATATCAAAGTGGGATGCGTTAGTGGCAACACTACCTAATACTTAATCTATGGAAAAATATGTACACTTATTTTTTCTGGACAAGCAGAAGTTTATTTTGCATTATTTTCTTACATCAAATGGTAATATCACCTTTTTTAAATTAAATTTTGATTATTAACTTCAAATTTTGCATAACAAATCGACGCTTGATACTTTATTGTCAATTATAGGGGCAGAAAAAATACCGACTTTCATTTTTTAAAAAATCAAAAAACGTCCATTTACGAACTCTGACAGACTAAACAAAAAAATAATTCTTGTCAAAAAAACGACTTTAAACAGATTTCGGCGGTCTGTCTATAACTTTTTAAAAATTACATCAACTATTTGGAAACCCTCCAATTTCCAAAACCAAACTTTATTCATGTTATTATTATACAGCTTCTTGTTAATTTGAACTGTCTGTCTAAACATGTTCAACCGTTTGGCCATTTAATTCAAATTTCATTAACTATTGTAACATCCTTTAATTTATAGTTATAAATATTTATACTTCTTATTATATACTTATTACAGTGGACATTCTGTACTATTTTCAAGTGTGCCTGCATAACGGTTCATAAGATAGTTAGGAACACCCTTTATTTTATAAAAATTGCAAACTTGTTGTTATAGCGGACTTAGCAATACAGATCCCTTATCTATCTATAACGGTTCAAAAGTTTCGCAACATACATCAAATAACATCAATTATTGGCATACCCTTTAATTTACCAATTCAAAATTTATACTTGTTGTTATAGCGGAGTTAGCGACACAGGTTCGTTTTAAATTTCAAGCGTCTGTCTACCACTGTTTAAAAGTATGGCCATATACATCAAACTAAATGAACATTTGGGCACCCTTTAATTTTAAATTTTGAATATCGAAATTTTGTTCAATTTTAAGCGTTTGGCTGTAAGTCAATTTACGCCACTTACGGGAACACTTTTTAACTTTTAGATTTTTTGTATTATTTTTGCCATTGCCATTATAGTTATACGCAATTTTTTTAATTTTTAAGAGACCCCCTACGGCTTATAATACACGTAAAAAGTATATATTTTATATGGGACACCCTTTAACTATTAAATCTTTGAACTGCGTTCGGTTTGAAATCAATTTTACTAAGTCACAAGATGATCTAGAGAAAATTTAATTACGCCAATTTAGCAGATAAAGTTTCAAAAATTTTACTATTGAAAATCTGCAACATCAGTTCATGTGCTAATTTTTCCATTTCATTTCAAACAAATCTATCTTAGGGAAGTAACTCCAATCAATGGGCCTCTGAACTTTTCATAGAAAAGTATGATTGTGCACAATATTTTTAAAGATATCAATCTGTGTATCTTTTTAAAGCTTTTGAAAAGATCTTTGAGGAAACACTGAAATTTTTTAAAAATGCTTAACCCATTTAAAAATGTGCAAAATACAAGAATAAATACCACCTATGTCATTACACGTTAAGTGATTTTGTATGAAAAAAAGTATTGAAAAAAGTATTATACCAGTATTTGCCAACTTGCCTCAACAATGTCTTTAAAGCTTTGGGATCAATAAAAAAATTAATTGTATTTGTGATCAATTTTAAATAAATTTATTTACATTATATATGTATGAATACAAATATTTTTTGTTTTTTCCCCATCCTTCTTATCATCACACTATTTTAAGGGTGTTCAATCCTATGAATTTTTTTTTTGCTTTTATTTGTAAAATATACAGCATTAAAAATTTTTGTTTATTTTTTACGAGTGTAATTCAAATGTATATGATTATGGATTCTTAAATATTGTATAAAATGACTACAGTGAACGAAAGTAAAAACACAGAAATATATGTGTGTATTAGTGTGTGAAGGATACTTAAACTATTGCATAAAGTATAAATTGTACAAATATTTTTTTTATTTTATATTTACAAATATTTTATAACTTTCTAGTGTGTTTGTGCATTCTGTATTATACTTTTTTGTAAACATTATACAACACACATTGTCTCTCGCACTTTCATTTTATTTTATTCTTTTGTTTGCATCACTTTAAAAAAGGATAAAACTCTTTTGTAACATATTATACAAGATTAATTTTTGACGTTGCTTCTCTCTTTACTTTTTATTTTGCAGCCTGAACTGCCTCTTTATACATGTGAATTAATTCACTTTGTACTACAGTGTAACAGTTATGTGTGCCCATCAATTTTATAACAAGTTTGTTGAGAGAAAATATAAACAAACGAATTTCCAAGTCTGGAAGAATGAAAACCACTTAAAAGTCAGTGTCTATGAAAATATTGATCATACAATGAGTAAAAAATCACTTTTTATTAGTATTGGATGTGATCACCTAGCGAAAATCTGTGAAAGCGGTGTCACTGCGCACCTATATTTTTCGAGGTACTGGCCTCTGAAATTTTCAAATTTTTTAAAATAAGAATCTTTAGGGAATTTTTGAAAAATGCTTAACCCAGTAAGAGCCGATGACATCTTTATGTAAAATTATATATATCTAGTACGTAATTTCTTTACCCTTCACCAAAAAAGGTGGAAAAAGGTTATATGTAAGTTTGTTATGTCGTGTGTAATTTCTACAACATCCATATCAAACTCCATATTTTCCGAGTTCTTATGCATAGCATCGATTAAGCGATGTCCGCCTGTCCGTCTCTCCGTCCGTTTTAGTGTTTGCCAAGGCAATCTTGATTTAAAAAAAAAATATGTCAATTGATGGAAAGAGATGCTATTTGAAATCAGCATGATTGCTCCATGTCCTCGAGGCAGCAGCCAAAACACCACGTCTACCTCTATTTTATTTTTGTCATTTGCAACAATAAAGTAACTGTAATCAAAAAAAAAAAAAATAAATATATGGAGCGATAGAGAATAATAAAAAAAAAAGAAAAAGCAGCACGTGAAAAAATTGGCGCTCGCCCATATTTTCCGAGTTATTGGGCTTTAAAATTTCAAAAAATTGTTGAAATATCAATATGGGTATCATTTTAAAGCTTTTGAAGTAATCTTTAAGGAAATACTAAATTTTTTTAAAAATGCTTAACCCATTAAGAACGGGTATCATTTTGATGTAAAATTATACGAGGGCTGCTATATATATTTCTGGCCTGGCAACACTGAGTGCTGCCAAGTGCAATCTGACATTTCCATTGGAAAGTTTGTCATTTTTAAGCATAATCGTACTCAAAATGTTTTGCCGTACGGTCATTATTTGTGTTGTTTACAGTGGCTTGAAAAAATTAATATAGAAAAAAAAATGGAATTAACTCGTGAACATTTTCGTGCCATCATTTTTCACATCTTTCGACGTGGATTATCACGACAAGAGTGCATTGATGAACATAAATCTTTGTATGGCGATGAAGCACCATGCTATAGCACTGTGAAAAATTGGTATAATGAATTTAATCGTGGCCGAAGCTCGCTCAAAGACGAATTCCGTGAAGGTCGTCCAAAAACGGCTGTTGTGCCAGAGAACATTGATGCTGTGCGTGAACTTATAATGCAAGATCGACATGCGACATACCGAGAGATAGATACATCCTTGGACATTTCTTCCACCAGCATACATTCGATACTGCATGAACACCTGGCCGTAAAAAAAGGTCAACGATTTTCGTCGCCAGAAGAAGCTGTTGAAGTGTTCAAAAAACATGTTTTAGAGGTGTCTCAATCGGAGTGGAAAAAGTGCTTCGACAACTGGTTTGAGCGCATACAAAAGTGTATAAATCATGCTGGAGAATACTTTGAAAAACAATAAAACCATTTTTGATTATAAATATTCGCATTTTCACTATTTGGCCAGAAATATATAGAGCAGCCCTCGTATATGTATATGCAGTACCAAAATTTTTTTTATTTTTTAATTCTCTGTCACCCTAATATTTGCTTTTTGATTAGAGTTACTTCACTAAACTAGATTTATTTATATAGACCATCCATGGTGAAGGGTATATAATATTCGGCATAGCCGAATATAGCGCTCTTACTTGTTTTTAATATAAAATAATTTTTTTCAGTTTTTGGAAATTGTTTCCAATTTAACTTCTTTACTTTACTTTATTTATTTTTTTTTTTTTTTTTTTTGGAAATTTTTTATGTTCTGTCTTTTAGTTGCACTTAAAGTTTTCATTAAATAAAGTTTCATTTAAAAGTTCTTACTGTTCTAAAAATCAAGCAACGACTATAAGAATCATATTAGCTCAAAAAAGTAGAAGCATGTTATTTGTTGAGCTTTAATCTATATTACAAATTTAACTTTGAAATAGTCTATTTAATAAATACACAACATCTTTTCAAATATCAATATTAATGAAGAAGTAGAAAATAAAGATTTTAAATAGTTTCGTAAAATTCAATTAAATTCCCAACTTTCAAATATAAATAAAATAAATAAATAAATGTATACAAATGATGATGTCTATGTACATAGTTATCAGATAATAATAGTTTAATTAAAAGTTTAATTATTTTATGTCTCTATTTATTTGGCATAACTTTAAGCAAATCTAAAAACGATGTATTTTAATTAGTTAAACTTTAGCTTCTATATTCTACATATTTACCGAAAATATTTAATGTGTCTTTAAATTCACAATACAAAAGGAAAGAAATATGCCGCAAAAATTTAAATCTAAAAATTAAACATACTTGATGTCGGCTTATGGTATAAATTCGTGTATTAATGTCAACTGTATCTTTAATACTATTTCATTTTAAAACAAACACACGTTAAAATTCATGAGTATAAACCTTTGTGCATAATTTATTGACCACTGCAAAGAGAACTTAAAAAAAAGTAAATAGGATTTTTAATTAAGCTTAAATAGTATTTAAAATTTAAGCACCTTAATATTTCAATGGTATTGCGAAAAACTTTATTTAGTAAATTTTAAAAAAAGGTTTATTCTTGGCGCTTCAACTGGCTGAAAAAAATAAATAAGTGAACAATAAATAAGTGAAATTAGGTAGTAAAAATATTTCTCACGCGGTAACACATATTTCTAGAGCATATAAAACTAAAAAACCAGAATAGCACTGTACCATCATGCAATCAAATTCAGTCTTCATAAATAAGATTATACATACATTTTGAAAACACTGAGTCTCTCTTCTCCGGATCACACTGTGACTTTATTTTCTTGTAACACTTTGCTGGTTAAAATACTACTTAAGCAAAGAAGGAGCCTTATATCTAAATAACTTTCCTACAGCTCATAAGAGTTCAGCATTTTTGTATTAAGATTTTTCTCATTTATTGAACATATGATCATCATTATTAACATATTGATTGCAAAATAGAAAAGAGTTTAGGGGCTGATAATCGTATATATGACCTCAGTAGGGCCAAGATAAACTTTTTATCTACACCTATTTTAGATTGGAAATGTGGGACATTTTAAACTAGAACCGAAATATTAGTTTTAAGGTCAGAAGCTTGAGATCATGACAGGGAACGGACGACTAGAGTAAACACATTTCTTCCACACTTTAAGTTTCCGTTTGTTTTGTAAGTTTATTGCAGTCTTAATTTAATTCAGTTTTCGCGACGATCCTTTGGGTCATGGCGAAGGGTGGTCCTTACACCGCAAGAAAGAGTCTAACTTTAATAGCTGGTCATACAAGAAGTCACCGTGCTGTCTTCAAGTCTCGTAACAATATAAGCTTCAAAGACTCGTTGGACCCAGGTTGTCTATAGGAGAACAGTAATTCTATTTGGAACCACTTAGGACAATGAAGCGGTAAGTCTTAGCTATCATGACCAGGATGATAGTGTCAATTGTCAAATTCTTTACTGTCCAACCTTTTTTTTTCGTAATAGGCAGTGCGAGTCTGCAATACTTTTTAAATCTTTCGGACAGCGGCATAAGAAATACAAATACATTTATGTAGTAGTCTTTTATAACAATAGTCTAATATATACTGGCGGAATTAATCCAATTAATTTTGTCTGGTTCGTTCATTATTAGACCAAATATAGTTTTAAAGAGATCCTGAATTTATACTTGATTTTCATCTCATGTATGACAAAGGAATCTGATTAAAACTTGTTTTCTATTCAATATAAGCGCACTTAGACTAAATATTAGTTACTGTATCAAACATTATCTGTTTTCTTTTCCTGAAGTATTTTAAGATTTTACTTTGAGTGTTGTGTGTGGTTTTTAAAATTTTGGTTACATATTTTGGTTGTGTGTTTAAAACTTTTGTAACATAAAAAAAAGAATATCAAATCTTTTACATTCGCTAAAAGAAAAAAAAAATATATAAATAATTAATGTTGCGTTGTATTTTAACTGACAGTAATACACGTTGGTTGTTTGTTTAATTTTTAATCTTTTTTCTTCTTGTTTTTACTGCTTTTTATAATCGGATTTTTACCACCTTACCAAAAAAAAAAAAAAAAATAAATCCTTGCAACGGTATAAACCCTTACCAGTACAGTACGGTCTTCCTAATGGTGCTCTTGCTATGAGATATAATCTCGTTTATAAAGACAAGTGTTTTTTCGACAACCACCATCGTGGCTGAATTTGATTGCATGAAGGTACAGCGCTACTCAGGTTGTTTGCTGATCATTTTCCACAATTACCAGCGTAAATTATTTGCTTTAGCTCGACTTTATCTCTGGTGAAATATTAATACTTTTCATTATATGAATTTGTGTGAATGTATTTTGTTATAGCTCTTATTTTTTATTTATTTTTTTTTTTATGTATAACCACTCTGAAGAGCACTTAAGCAATTTATTTTAAATTTATTGCGTGCTAAAACGTATTCCAACCAGCAAAATGAATAATCTTATTGTCTTCCCTTTCCTTACAGTGTGACGTAAAAGTGGACACAACTTAAACCTATTAAGAAAACTATGATTAAAAATTGCCATCAATATATTAATGTTAATGGGAGAATATGTTGTTGTCCATGGCTTTTGGTATATAGTTTTTCTGATTTTTAATTCTCTTTTTATTCCGGGTTTAACATTCGATAGAGAAATTAAAACTTTTGTAGGGGTTTATTTTTCTATTAATGAATATTGATAAAAAAAAATGCATGCTCTTCTTATAATTTCATTATTATTGTAGTTGACATAAAAATAATTATGTGAAAGGTACCTGCTGTGATGTGATCATTCTCAGCTTTGCGAAAATTGCCATCATTTTAGCAGATTGTATTTCATTTTTAGTATAGTTGACAAAAGTGTAATATAATTTCCAAATCATTAAATTAAACTAAATCTTAAGCAGCAATATTAAGTTCAGCTTTAAAGCAGGAGTCACTTTAAACCAATTTTTTTGTTGAAGCCTGCAAAGCTACTACTTTTTTTGAGACCTCTTTTACATTTTGCGCTCAGTTTTTTTATTATTGGAAAATGAAAACAAAAGTAAGTAATATTCTTCCTCCAAATTTTCAATCCCAAAGAGGTTAGTGGGGTCTTTATTATATGGATTTAAAGTAAATATAAGCATTTGGTAAAAAGTGACACTTCACATTGTAATGAAAAAATTGAAGGTCTCTAAAGAAAACCCAGAGTTTAAAATTGATCACATCAGAAAAAGGTGAGAGGATTATAATAATAATTGTAGTGGATGTTATTGTGCTGAGAGAGAAATGAAGTAATGAACTTTGTTATTTTTCTATAGTATTCTGCTTCAACAGTATTTACGATTTACACACGTAACGACATTATAATACTGCAGGAGCTTAGTGAGAAATTATGAAAACTTAATTATTATTATATTATTTATTAATAGAAACGCTTGCATATCATCGTAAAATGGAACTGGTAGAGTTTTAGGAGGCTCAGTGGAATGCATCTTATCTCAATAATTTATTGAAAGAAATAGTAAATAAAAGCAAAAACAAGATATCCCTTCTTGAATTTCTATTAAAATGTTCGTGAAGGAACCACAAAATTTTGAATTAAATCCATGGCTATTTAAAATACAACACCACCGATTATTTTCCATTGCTAAAACATACAAAACTGTAAAAAATTTCTTCCTTCTTGTCATTGCTTTAGCATTTTTTTCCAAATATATTAAAATATCTCAAGTGTTTTTATTTTGTAACGGTGGGCGCATATAAAATACCCGCACACTTTGCCTTTAAACTTGCTGCTTTGTAATGATGTGTGGTTTCGACGAGTGGAAGCCTAAATGCCGTTATACTTAAGACTAAATGCGACTTTAATATTTATACTCAGATCTTAAGTGATAGGCAAGCTTAATCTAGAATGATAGTGTTTGCGGTGTATTTAAACGGCAGAGCACATCAATAAGAATAGAATAAAGAATAAAGACTACAATGAATGACCTCAGACTAAAACCAGTGCTGGCAATAAAACGAGAAGTTAATTTTGTTTTAATAGTAATTGGTAAATGTCTGTTTAAAATACTCGTAGCTCTAATTTGAAATATTATTTAAATATACACGAGAAATTTAAAAGCCCAGAAAAAAACAATGGCCCATATTCATAGTTATAGACTAAAGTCGACTCTTATTAATGTATACTCTAAAATTACAGGCTCTAATTACCTTTTTTGCTTTCATAGTCAAGAATAATGTATACTTTAAGTTTAGCCGACTCCCAATTGGTGTCAACTGTAATTTGTAATTTCTAAACAAACATTAGAAAAAAAATAACCTTGTTTTTATTTTGTTTACTTTGGTATAAAAATCAGATATAGCATATTGTGCTCTGAAACCAAATAAAATAATTATGGAAACATGAGTTAAAAACAGCCTTAGCTAGTTTTAAATTTAGAGTTGACTTTCACGCCAAAAGTATATTTTAAATTGTCTATGAATGAGTTAGAGTCGGCTCTAAAGTAGAACCAACTTTAGTTCCCTTAAAGTATACTTTATTTTAACTATGAATATGGGCCAATGTTTTAATTACCGTTTTAAATTTCAAACAAGTTAAAATAGCAGCCCTAAAAATAAATAAAAAGTCAGATTTCACATATTCTAAGTTTTGAATTGAATTATTTTTGACATGTTATTGGTAAATTCTTTTAAGTTTTTCATTAGTTGCAACAACAAAACTAAATTTTTTGAGAGAGGTTGATATTTAAACGTCCATTTTTTATTTTCATTTTGAAGTTCGTATAAAAACCCATGCGCGCTTATACAGTGATTTTTTTTTGCTTGATCGGTGGCTTCACTTTAATTGTTATTTCGTTGCATTATATAAATATATTTATTTTTGATTTTGAAGTTTGGCTCCACCTTGTTACAGAGGAGACAGAACAGCCCTTCATTGTCAGCCAAATTTCTAAATCGAAAACAAAACTCAAAAAAAAAAATGAAAAAAAAAAAATAAAACTACTAAATATATTTATTTTAATTCTTTTATTCGGTATGTTTTTGTGTTAGTTTTTTTTAGCACTTTTTCATTCTTTTTTTTTTTTAAATTTTTACTGCTTTGAAATTCCAAAAATAAGTTAAATAAAACGTAAAGACAAACGTAAGAACAAAATAAGGTATTCAAGTAGTTTCCTTTTTTTGCAATTTTATTATTTTTATTTATTTTTTTTTTAACCTTTAAAATATTGTTGCAAAATTTTTTAATTAAAAATTTAAGTGTGCTTAGTTTCCGACGAATAATTTTTGATAATTGGAGGTAAATTTACGTCTCGATGGCCATTTCTTTACAGCTTACTTAAGTCACAGACTTAAATTTAAACTTAAGTAAATTCAGTATCCTATGATTCAATTTTAAAATTACTTTTCAAAAGAATGTAAATAAAGTTTAAGGACAAACGAGTACAAAATGTAATTAAAAATATTATACAAAACAAAAATTGCGCTTGACTACACTTTTGTCAACAAACAAAAATGTATATTTTAAAATTGTATAAAATAAATGTGTAAATGCTGCCTGACAATCTATCGAGTTTCCCACAACCCATTAGCCTAAGCAAGCTAAGATGCGTAGTTGAAAAAATAAAACAAGAAATAATCAAAAGAGTTTTCTTGTACAAATTTGCTCTTGACTGCCTCTAGCTTTGCTATAAATACTTAAGTGCACTCTTTTTTATTTTTTGATCAAGTTACTGGCTTAAATATTTAATTTAAACACAAACGCCAAAACTCTAACAATAACGTAAGTGTGTTTATATAAAACATAACTTTTAGCATAAATGCTTAAAAAAATTTAAGATGCTAATGGCTTTTTAACTCTGTCATTGGATGTGTTAAAAAAAAATCAACTTTTCATTTAAATATTTTAATAAATTATAATAAAAACACTGTACGCATGCAATAATATTAATATATTTAGGTTAGCGTAAAAAAAAAACACACACACACACTTAAATATGCAGCAATGTATATAAAAACAATTCTAAATATAAGTGATGCTTGTAAAGAAATTTATTAAATAAATGTCCTTATTTTACTTAAATAAATAAACATCCTAAATGCATTTAACATTTTTAAATGTAATTTTATTTATGTTGAGTACAAATTTGACTTACGACGGTAGTTTTGGATAAAAATTTAAAAAATAAGAATATATTATAAATAACAGCAATAAAAATTAGAGCAGTTGCCGTACAGAAATTCGGTTATGCGCTTAAGGCGGCTATATAAAATTTTGAATAAATTAATACATAAATTGTGTACCATTAAAGTGATAATTAGCTTTAATGGTATCTGAAGTCATGCAGCATTAAAATCTTAAAATTTATTTATTCCCAACTTGTGCATAAAATACTGAATGTCTGTACGTAAAATTTTAAATTAATTTAAATTCGTTTGTGCTGAAAATCAAATGGCTCAATTTTAATTTTATTTGTTGACATACATAAATATTTCAAATATTCAACTTAGCCTAAAGAACTTGAATTTATTAATATTTGCCAGTTTTCTTTTTATATCCTTCATCACAAAATGTGGAAAAAGGGCATATCTAAGTTTGTCATTCCGTGTATAATTTCTACAATACTCATTTCCGACCCCATAAAATATATTAATTCTGACTTCTTACGCATAGCGAAGTCTATTGAGCGATCTCCGTCTATCCTTCTGTCCGCCTGTCCTTCTGTCCGTCCGTGTTAGTAATAAATAAATAATTAAATATTTCAATCGATCAGATATAGTGTCGAAATAAGTGCTATTGGAAATCAGCATGATCGGTCCATGTCCCTTGAGGCAGCAAGGAAAAAACCAAGCCTACCTCTAATTTTTTCATGTTATTTGGAACAATACAGTAACTCCAGTGAAAAAAATAAATTAAATAATAAGAAAAACATCAAGTGAAAACATTGCCGCTCGCCCAAAATTTTCGAGTTACGGGGCTCTGAAATTTTAAAATTTTTTAATATATCAATATAAATATCATTTTAAAGCTTCTGAAGAGATCTTTAAGGAAATACTAAAATTTCTTAAAAATGCTTAACACGTTAAAAGCCGATGCGATTTTTATTTATTTTTTAATTCTATGTCACATTAATATTTGCTTTTTTGATTGGAGTTACTTCACTAAACTAGATTTATATAGATACTAAAAAGTATATAAGATTCGGCATAGCCGAATATAAAACTCTTACTTGTTTTTTTTTCTTCTATGATGATATACTTTCTGGGTTCATTTGCAATAATTTTAATTTATTTTAATTACAAAATTCTACATCATTTAACTCAAATCTTTCCTTCTCTATTTTTCAGGTAAATTGAACTTTTTTTTAAAAGATGAAGCCGTAAGTAAAAATAACTATTTAAAACACTATGTGAGTAGAATGATATATATTCCTACAATGTGGTTATGTAGAATTTTGAATTTTCGACTAACTACTAAGTTTTTGATTAATTTTTTTAAACCCTTATTTGAGAAAAGGGCTCTCGCCATTAAACTTTTCGGTTTAAGAAAACGGCTACGTAGATGCGAATCATTTAATGCCAATGCCGATGTTCGGCACGTTAGAAAGCCGGCACAAAATAAGAGTACTAGCATATTCTAGCACAAAGAACTTGTTAGCATCGATTTACTCTACGATGCGACATAATGTCCATCAACGTAGAGTCATAAATAAATTATGTAAAATCAAACCTACTTTAAAAATTACAAAACTGAATAAAATTTTCACATCAAAATAGGCTTCAATAATATTCAAATTTATTCTTTATATCCTTCTCCTAAATCTGTATTATACTGTCATTAATTTGTAAATCTTGATTGTTAAAATTTAATATACGTTAAGCAATCTTTTCAGCGCACAGTGATTTAAAAACGATTTATTTTGAACAAAATTCGGTATCTCATAAACTACTTTAGATATCTTAATGAAAATTAACAAAAGTCAAAGCAAAGGTGTTTAGTAGTAATACTGTGAACGATCGACCCGCACGGGCAGATAGGAGCATCAGGGTAGGCCACCAAAATTGGTTACCTTAAAAATAAAATTTTTTGAATATATCATAACAATTTTTTTTTTAAACTTAAACTTCAATATAAAAATTTTTATAAATTAATTACACAATGAAAATATCTGCTTACATTTGTAGGATATTTCTTTTAGTTTGGGAGAAAATTGGCTTAACATTTTTTTTCTAATGATCAAATTATAACTTTAACCCTTCTTCACTCCTTGTGTCAATTTGACCCAACTTTGGTTTTCGGCCCCACAAAATTTTCCATGAACGCTAAACTTTACTTTATCTATTGAACGTTATGTCCATGGTCTTCCCAATGTGTAAGGTAGGGTCTTAACCGTTTACCCTGATTTATACTAAAAGGTGTGACGAAGTAACTACACAATTTCCCCTCCAAAATATTAAAAATTATAAAACCAATTGACATTTATATTTAAAGCTTAAGATAATGTGTTATTAGAAAGAAAAATTATTATAAAATGATATGTTATAAAAAAGACAGAACAGATAAAAATAAAAAAAAAAGCCTGTATTTTTCCCCTTTTTTTTGCAAGGATATAACAACAGTATCCTATGTTCCAAAAAAAAGACGTTCTCCTCTTAAATTTTCTTCACCATTCAGCCTACGTAAGATATGATGGCAAACAAATCTAAATTATATACTATTACAACCAAACGAAAGCTAGAATTGATGCGCTTGACCAACTAGTTGCTAATTAACCATGCATGCGCAGGAAAAAGTGATGACCTGTAGCGTTATTTTCAAATGTGATAGATGTTTCAGCATATAACTCCTTCGTTATATGGAATGTAGAAAACTTTTAGATGCAGGCTTTATCTGTAAACTGGCAGATCAGCTTATAATGGAGCATGTTTTTTTTTCCACAGGAACTATCAGCACGAAATCTTGTTAAAAATATTAAGCAACGAATTGATCACACAGATGCCTTGCAATGTTCTAAACAAAATAATACGAATTCACCATTATCCAGTAATTTACCAAATAAACGACAGCGATGTTTCTTTTGTCAACAAAGAAGGAATTCAAATAAGTATTCTATTAGATATGATCTTTGTTAAAAATGTATTTGCAAGGATAAAGTGACACACAAATGCCTAAGTTGATAAACATTAGTATTACAAATATAATTATTGAAAAAAAAAAAAAATGAATTTCAAATTTTAATCGTTACTCAGAAAGGGCTTATTTATTTTAGTTTTAACCTAATATTATTATACTAAATAAAAAAAAACTTCAAAACTGAGAAATTTTCTTTATTAACTACGAAATTTTGTTAACATTTTGTTGTTAAGTCGTATTGATGCAAAGCCGCGTAGGAAGGGCACATATCCAAGGTATGCAGAAGGGTTAGGACATTTGCTACACGCCTCTGCTTTGCCTCTGTGAATTTTCGTTAAGATATCTTAAGTGGTTCATAAGATATCGAATTGTGCCCAAAATAAATCGATTTTAAACTACTGTGCAGCGTCATAAATTGGTATTGGTAAAATCAACCCTTCTAATTTATTGCTGTTGACATACTAAAGTATAAAATAAAGCACACACATTCTCTTTTTTTATTGGTATTTTGAAGTGTTACTTAATATGTTAAATATAACAAAATAATCTTTTATTGTTATTTTCCCCTTTTTTTATTTTAGTAGTTTTTTATTTAGTAGTTTTTTCTTTTTACTTATATATTTTTATTATGCTCTGCAAAGTAGTCTTAAGCCTTCAGCTTAGATATTTTATCCCTTTTTCTTGACCATAAATAAATTCTCTTGTTTTTTTTAAGCAGACAATGTTTTACCATCTTTTTTATTCATACACCCACCCACCAGCACTTTTAATTTCTGGTAACAATATTTATGACAACATTTCTAAAAGGAAGCAACAATCTTTTAGTCATGTACAACATATTTTTTATCGTTGTTGTTGTCTTAAGAAGCTTATAGCGGTCAATTGTTACGTAAGCTGGTTGGTGGTATATTTCATGACGACGGTACGAGTATAAATAAAAAATGATATTGTTGCCCATATAAAATGAAATACAGGATTGTTTATGTAAATTTTTTATACAAAAAATGTGATAAAGTTTCTTTCCTGCCAGCATTATTTTCATAAATTTCTTTTAATGCTAACAGCTTTCTTTAGCATAATAGAAATAATTGTATGAAAGCTCAAAAAGAAACCTGAAAAATTTTTTTTGTTTTATTAAAGATGCATGACTTGAAAAATTTTTTTAAGTCTAATTGTTTCATAAATCTGGAAAATTTCTATAAAAGCAAGAAATGAGATTTTTGATGAAATATTTTGTAAATAAATTTTTTTACCACAATATTCGATTAATGGTGCTGCAAAATTTAATTTTTTTTTTAAACTTTATTTGCAATCGCTTTTTAGTTGTTTTGGTATTTGTATTTTAGTTTGAATCATTTGTTACTTTTTGATAAATTTTCTAGTATTATTAACAATAAAATTTTTAGTAATTTTGAAATATTATCCGAATATAATTTTTTTTAAATTTTTGTGAAAGCTTTCTTTGTTGTTCTTTCTTATATTTTGGTTCTTTTGATGTGGGATTTTTTTTTAAATATATTTTATTTCATTTTTGTTCTAAATTAACATTTTGATGTGATCAATAGCTTCTAATTGCTTTTCCCATGTTGCCGTAAATTTTGGATATTGCTAAACTTGCGGGTATTGGCCAAATATTAATTTTTCTTGTTTAATAAACCACATAAAAATTTTATATTTTAATTTTTTCTTTTATTTACTTTATGAAAAAATACTTGAACATTTCTTTTTTTTTGTAGCAAAATTATAGATAAATAAATAAAGCAGATTAATCCAATTATGTGTGCACAAGTAAAACTGAGGGCCGTTTTTATAACCTGCCTATAAAGTTCAGTTTTGATAAAGTAAAGTTTATCTCTTTTCAAAACCTTCACATTTTTTTAATTATGGCAAGAATACAGTAACGAAGTGGCAACTTCAAAAATTTTTTTAACATAAATACGGTTAGTTAACTAAATAAATAACTCTAAATCGATAAACAAAATCTGAATTAAAAAAAATCCCAAGTTTTGTTAACCTTACAGCCGATCTTAAAAAATACGCTTATTTATTAAAATATCGTTCGCAAACGTTTAGAAATTTATATTGAAAGGAAGAATTGAAAATGGAAATTTCTGTTTGATATCAATAAAATGATGACACGTTTTGAAACGAATTTTCTTTTTATACAAAATATGGAAATAAGTTTTTCTTTTTTCTTGCCGTAAATAATTAAACCGGTATATATAAATTTTTATATATTTTTAACAAAAACTACAAAATTGGTGTTTTAATTTATTGAAATAAGCTATTGATCAAATTATTGTTCTTGATGTATAATAAAACAAAAACTTTTTATCGGGCTTCAAGTTTATAAATATTTTATTTATTTTAACTATTAATTAAATTTTTAATATTTTAAAGAAAAAGTAGTCAATAGCGGAATGTGATGCAGCACAGTTGTTTGAAAACGGTTCGTTTTGTACAAAATTGGGTATCTCATGAACCACTGAAGATATTTAATAAAATTTTATTGAGGAAAAGCAAATGTGCTTCGAAGTATAAGTGAGATTATTCGGCGCCCTGGGGCTAAGGGGGCTTCTGGGTACGCCCCCAAATTTAGGTAGCTCGGGCATAAAATTTTTTGGAAATGCCACAAAAGGTTTTTTTTTTTGTACTTAAATATTAAGTTTTCTTAAATTTTATTAGACATTGAAAATATCTATAAAAAATGTGCTTATATGTGTAGTTATCTTTTTTAGGTTGGGAGAAAATTAGTTTAATTTTTTTAATTTTAGCAAAGCCATGATCGTATAATTACTTTAAGTCCTTTGCTATATTCTCAATAAAATTTAGAATAAACAAGTTTCGGGTTTTGTTTTGATAGCGTTTTTTGTTAAAAAGTAAAAATCCTTTGAACTGGGAAATTGAAAATAATACCAAAAAGGTGGTAAAAAATTTAAGCGGTTCTCCCTCCAGCCCTATCCAAACATAGCCAATTTAGAAACCAAATATATAAATTATTGTAAAATTCCTCGGAGACCAAAACCCCGGTTAAAAAAGTAAAGGGATTTTTAAAGCCATAATTGTTAGCTACATACTCCAAAAAGGATTTGAGAGCCGAGTGATTAAGGATGTGACAGCCTTGTAATTAACCACTATGGGGAACTTTTATCCATACCTCCATTTTGCTACCGTTCGTATAATGCGAACTTAAAATTTTTATAGAAAATTTAAAAGTCTTATATCTCAAGATAAATTGATTAAACGAGAACTATATCCAACAACAAAGTAAAAAAATAATTAAAATTTAAACATTTTTAACACGAAAACACAATAACCACTGGAAAACCATTTTTATTGGCAATAACTTCAAATATTTATATTCGATTCGAAGCTCATAATATTAGCAAAATTCTATCACTATCTTGTCATTCAGTCACATTAATAAAAATATATGAATGAACCGAGCTTTTTTATTTATGAGCAAAAACTTGAGGAGAGTGAAATCTTGGCAGGTATTGTTTGATATAAATTTTTTAAAAGCATTCTTGTGCAGTGCTCTTCAAAAATTCGGCTGATCATCCATGACTGATGCTTAATGTGACTACATGACATTGTAATCAGACATTCTTATCAGATATTATAACCAGAATTAGTCTCCTTGCTCCCATTTTAAATGGTTGTTCTGCACAGACAACAATTTCACGGTTGTTGTGCAATTTTAATTCAACACCTGTCTATAAGACGGTGTAAAAAAATTTAAATTTAAATTTTTAAATTCCGATGACTTTAAATTTGTTTTTATGTCTAGTGTATTTTCAATAAAGTTTTATTTTTTGTTCTCTTTTTGGTGTTGTTTATTTTCCGAAAAAATTTAATAAAATTGTTGGTAGACGTTTAATTTTCGATCTTTGTAAAATTTCTTATTTAAGTTAATTTATTTGCTTTCAGTCATCTCATTTTTATCAGCTCCGCGAAACACGTCTCAAAGCATTGCATCGAATTGCTACAGAATGTAAAAAAGAAAATTAAAAATAAAACTTTATAATTTAAATTAAGTGGAGCAAAGGCACATTTCAAACGAAATGTCAACCGCAACATATAAATACAAACTCATTGAAAAAAAACCTCAAAAGTTTTTTTTGTAAAGTTAATTTTTGCTTCTCGTAAAATAAAGCAACTTTGTTATAAATTATTTTGTTGTATTTGTTACGTTTCTGAAGCATTTAGAGCTGAAAAGAAATTAACCAAATGTAGACAGTGAAGTGGGAAAAAACATGTTTTTTTTTCCTTAAGACTTTAACAATTTAACTTCTGAAAAAATTACCAGTGTGTTTGGAAAAGCTTAAAGTTATTTGCTTTTTGAGTTTGCTACAATTAAAGTGAAGAGCTGACACAAGCAATTATTAAAACATTGAAAAAAAACTTGTGTGCCATAACAATAAACAATTTTGTTATTTTTGATATTATTACGAGAATGTCATAAAATGTTTAGTTTTAAAAGAATAAACCATTAATTGAGCTGTTTTTTTTTTAAGTGATACAAGTCCATTTTTTCTTTGAATCAATTTAAACATATTGGCCCATTTTAATGGATTCAAGTGATGTTTTTTAAACTATACAGCTTTTAGATTGTATTATAAAAAAATAATTACTAAAATTATTTAAAAAAATAATCGATACCATTTTCAAAAATAACATTTTACAAGAAATAAAAACAGGAAAAAATTTTATATTTTTATACATTTATATACTTAATTTTTTTTTTAAATTATCATATCGAAGTATTTATGGTGAATAGGCGGTATATATATATCCTGTTATAGTCCTTGAAGTTTTATAAAGAGGTAACATTAATTTTGCTCAGGTTTTTGGATCTTTCCTTTTCTCCAAACAAAACAAAAGTGTTTTGAATTGAGTTTATTCTTCCACACTAATTTTATAAACACTTGTGTAAGGTTCATTCTTTTTAAACCTCATCCAACAGGTTAAAATTTCTCTGTCCATATTTTTTTCTGTTTGATATTGTCTCTTGAAGAGATTTAGCTGAGACAAAGTGACCTCTTTTCATTTTCTAAAAAATGAAAAATAAAATGTTTATTTCGGCAAGCTTTTATTGCATTAAATAGTCTTGGACAGTGTATAATTGGTCTTTTCTTTCATGCTGTTTTCACAACTGTCGTTTGGAAGAAAATAATCAGTTTTGTTTTAATAAAATTTATTAGGTATGGATTTCTTTCACTTTCAAAAAAATATTTGTGCGATAAATTTGTACAGTTAACTATTTTTGTTTATTTTATATTAAGATAGAACTTTATGGAAATTTTGATTGTAACTATGGAGACAAGGAGTCTGTATCTCATTATAATTACTGTAAAATTAGTTTTTTTTTTGCAAAATGGGACTTATGCCACTTTCAAGAAAATCATTTCAATTATTAAAATAAATTGAGTACATAATATTCATGTTAAATTTTTAATTGTTAAGTATTTAACAGCTAACAACAACAATAATATATTCACTTCGGCAAATTAGCAGCCATGTTTCAAAGCTTTTAAAATTAGTAAAATAATGTTTACTTCTTAAGCAGATAGTATGACCAAAAAACGTGTTTACAAAATTTTGTTTACTTATAGTTGCTTATTCAATGTACACTGAAGAATAACAGATTTTTTCTGCCCGATAAATAGCTTGAACTTCCAGTTTTTATTGTAATTAGTAATTAGTAATAATAATAACAATAACAATAATAATAATAATAATAATTATAATAATAGTAAGAATAATAATAATAATAATAATAATAATAATAATAATAATAATAATAATAATAATAATAATAATAATAATAAGAATAATAATAATAATAATAATAATAATAATAATAATAATAATAATAATAATAATAATAAGAATAATAATAATAAGAATAATAATATTAATAATAATAATAATAATAATAATAATAAGAATAATAATATTAATAATAATAATAATAAGAATAATAATAATAATAATAATAATAATAATAATAATAATAATAATAATAATAATAATAATAATAATAATAATAATAATAATAATAATATTTAGTGAAGTTTACGTTTGGAACTTCTAATTTTTTTTCCTTTTTATATACGCACTTTTCGGCATCTATAAAAATAGAGCCTTAAAAAATTCATACATAAATTTTGCTTCTTTTTTTTTCTAATTTTATATTATAATTTTATTTTATAAAGATGTTTTGAAGCAAAAAAAAAGGAATTTTAAAATTTACTGTTGATTGTCTTTGCAATTATTGCAATTTAAATTGTAAATTTTTTTTCGTTTACCTGCTTTATTTTATTACATTAGTGATTAAATAAATAACTAAGGGATCGATTGCCGACCCTGACTAATAGGGTAAGCGATTAAATCAGAAGATTACTAAATTAAACTTACTAAATCAAACTCAATACAACTCAAGATAAACTTTTTTAAGTAATATAAACAGAAAAAAAAAAATAACAAAAAGAAATTGTGATCCATCCTTCGTCTTAAGTTTAAATTTTGTTGTAACTTACTCCGGCTCCTATTTAAGTTCATTTCTTTTCTCCTTTTTTTCAGATTGTTCATTCATGTTTAAATTGCATCCAGAAAAATTTTTTCTCTGTGAATTTGAGTATTTGTTCGAATTTCTTTCTTCTTTATTTCCATTTCTTTTATTCCTTTTTTCTTTGTTGTTGTCATGTTCTTGAAAGATAGTGTGGCCGTAATGCCATAAAATTCATTGCCAAGTGAAAACTTTATTTATGAAGCAATGAAAAATTCATTCATAACAACACTCCTATATTCACACTCAAATTTACTCATGCATATGCAAAGAAGAATAATGACGGTGACAATACACCGAAAGATAATAAGAAAAGTACAAAACAAAGCAATATTCTTATTAACTTTTTTACGTTGCGCCTTTGGTAAAAGAAAAATTAAAAATGACCTACGTAAGAGCCTTTCGATAAATTATATTTTTTGTACATCATCGAAAAAAAAAAAATACCGAAATAATTTAACAATTGTATCTGAAATAATTAATAAAAACATCGATTTTTTTATTGTGCGCTAATCTGTTACAGACCTTAAAGGCATCAAAAAAAAAAAAAAAATAAAATCACAAAATATATATATGAATAGCGAACTCATGATTAAAGTAAGTTATTTGCAAAAAGTCATCCTTTTTCAATAAAGTATTTAAAAGCCAGAAAAAATAAAAAGCTTCTTATGGTTTCACATAGTTAAGACTACTGGATGCAGATTGGATCAAAAATATTATTAAGTATTTTCTTATATTTATCAAACTTATATGTAAAGTAATACAAGAGATGGCATGTCATATATACATTTTGTCCATGGACTTTAAGTCGCAAGAATAAATGAATTTTTTGGTGAAATTTTAAGTGAAGTCTCAATGTTTTTCTTATCTAAATTTTTTGCCTGGATTTTCTTTAATGAATTTTTTTTTAGCAAAGTTAAATTTTTTTGTTGAAATTTAGATTTTAGATTCTAATTACCTGGTATTGATAGTTTTTTTTCCTTTTGAAATTTCTAAAAAAAAAAAACAACGAAAAACAACAATAACCATAATGAAATCTAAATAAGGTAAGAACAAGTAAGAGTGTTATATTCGGCAATGCCAAATCTTATATACCCTTCACCATCTATGTAAATCTAGTTTAGTAAAGTAGCTCCAAGCAAAAAAGCTAAAATTGGGGTGACAGAGAACTAAAAAATAAAAAGAGTTTTGGTACGGCATATATATAATTTTACATAAAAATAACATCGGATCTTATTTCTTATTTCCTTAAAAATCTCTTCAAAAGCTTTACAATGATACCCATATTGATATTCGGAGCTCCATAACTCAGACAATATGGAAGAGCGCCAATTTGTTCACTTGCTGTTTTTTTCTTATTTTTTAATTCTCTATCGCCCCATATATATTTTTTTTTTAACTGGAGTTACTTTATTGTTCCAAATGACTTGAAAAAATTAGAGATAGGCGTGGTGATTTGCCTGCTGCCTCGAAGGACATAAACCGATCTTGCTGATATCTAGTAGCAACTCTTTCAACACTATATCTGATCGATTGATTGATATATATATGAGAATGGTGGTCATAAAGTTTCTGTTCAATAATATAGGCTCACTTCATAAATGCAGTTTGCAACGAAAGACTGCAAAGTATAGTGTATATAATTACATTAGGCATAGTTATTTGTGCATTGCAAATATTTTCAATGCGTAACATTTTTCAAATTTGTGTTGTGCATTGTTTTTATTTGTGATGCTTTATTACTTTGTGTGTGTTTATTATTGTCTTGATGGCAAAGTTGTTAGTTTTTAAAATTTCGTAATTTACTTTCTTTTCTTTTTTCTTTAATTTGTGGTGGAAATAATTGATCTATGGAAAGTAAAACTTGTAGTTTTACAACTAAATGAAAGAAAGAAACTACTCATAGAAGTAAGCCTGTTAAAGAGACAAAACTAAGCAAGTAATTTCCTCAATATACCAAACAATAGTTGCGGCACAAAATACACTTTTTAGTTGCGAGTTCAGAAATGCACTAAAATGTCATTGTATTATATGACAAAGCAGAATTTCCAGAAAAGGTTGATTTACCTCACAAAGGAATTTCTTTTCAGTATTGCATTGCAAACGGAATTTATGAAGTCAGCCATACATTTGTACTTTATAAGGTAGGAAATGAATTTTGTAGAAATAACTAATGAGATTCCAACGCATTTGCGAAAAGTCGTAGTTTTTCTATTTTTTCAAGGTTACAGAAAAAAACAAAAACTGTAAAAGATAAAATTTTTTTAAGTTAATTTTGGGGCTCGGGGTGTATTTATCGAATTAACCATTTGTCAATCAAATTTATAAAAAAGTTGAAAAAATTTATAGAAAAATTCCTGAGCTTTTCGATAGTTCAGCTTAAGGATAACCTGCTTTAGTACAGGGTTACTTAAACATATGTGACAATCTCTTACAATACAGTTCTCCCATAAAACAAATCATTAAAGACAGAACATTTTTCTCTTACACTTACGTTATATTAACTCTAGATAAAGTCAATAAACTCTTATTTATTAAACTAAATAATATATAAAGAAATTAGAAGGTAATTAAATGTGATTTTGGCTTAACTTTATTTCCTAATTACAAAAATCTTTTTTTTTAGAAAGAAAACAAGAAAAATTAGACACCAGTAGAATTTAATGCTGCATTTTTTGAATCGCTACATACTTCATAAGCATTCTTCGCATCTAATTTAGGTTGTATACATTGTAAACATCATTTATTTAACCAAATAATTTTGTAAGTAGGAATACGTAGAATATTTAAATCAATATTTAATTGGTTATATGAAGCCAAAACAAATGTACAATGAGTTAAAATGTTAAATGAGTTTCAGAGAGAACAGTGAAGAAATACTTTGGTTTGTGTGAGGACTGTAAAAAAATTTTATAAAATTTGCCCATCAGCCATAAAAGGATTGTAAAAGGAAAAAAAAGGGTTCAAGTCTTTTTTTTATAAAAATCATTTCAAATAAAATAAGGTAGTTAAGATATATTTCCTTTAATTTATTTAAAATGAAAAATTATTTTCTATCATTAATATCTATCTCAGCCATAATTACCAAAGGTTCCTTCTACATATGTTTGTTATTTTTTTTAATTCAACTAAAATAAATAAGCCCTTCTGTTACTGTCTCAATTGAGTGAATTATTGTGGGACGTATATAAAAAATACTAATTGTGGTTGGTTATAAATTGCATCTAAAAATACTTTGTTAACAACAAAATAATAAACTGAACATAAATGATGTTAATTAATTGTTAAATTATTGGTGCGGTGTCATAAATGTGGTATCTCTGGAAATGCTTCAACCACGAATAAGTCGTTCGGTTTTAGTTCTTTAGTTTAAAAAATAAGTTGAAAACTTACCATGATTCCCAGCAGAAGGAAATTAAAAACAAAAAAGATAATTTCTGCTTAACGGCTTTATTTAAAAAGTGCTGAACTTTTCAGAGCTCAATTGTAGGTCGTCATATTAAATTGTTCATTAGGAACGTTAATATAGAAATTGTTTCGACATTTGTGTTCCGTCGTTATGGTAATGTATAGAATTAAGAATTGAAATCCCACAAATTTTAACATTAAGTATACATTTAATGTTCTTTTTATCCATGAAAAATGTATTGTGTGCAAATATTGCGCTACTTATAAGCACATGTTCGATAAACAATATATATCGATTAGTTCGAATCTCGCCAAAATCACAGTATAAATATAGCCATAGATGGAGCCTGAGGCAGCCAAGATAAGAAATAGAAAATAATTGGCTTGCATATTTTTTCAATTACGCTTGAAAAGTAAATAGTGTAGCAAGGCGATTTGGCATCTGTAACTTAAAAGTTGACAAACAAAGCTCATCCTTCAAACGATAGATTTCTCGATTAAGACAATTTATTTACGAACATATTATGGCTGCTTTCGACTACTTAATATTACAGTTAAAAAGTGACAAGTGAATTAGTGCAATTCCACGCCATACAATGATGGCTCTGGAATTTTTTCAGATTGTGATTAACGAATTTCTTATCGTTTTCCAGGCGGGCCGCTTTAAAGGCTAAAATTATAGATTTTAGGGAGGCATATATGAATATTGTGGGGAAATATTGTGTGGACAGTCAATATTTCAGTTGACAGTCAGACATCTTATCCGTCACTAACATCACACATAGCATCTTCACGTTGTCGAGGCTGAGTCGCCAAAACTGATGTCTTCCTTAACACTACTGGAAACAATATTTTCGGCACACATGGTGATTGTTAGACAGGTAAAGAGCATTAGCTTCAGTGCGACTGGCCCTTGACACTGCAGACTTCGAGGCGCAAAATTTTTGTGACAGGCATAACCTATCTGACTTATCAGAAGTCGATCTTGATAACCTTACTAGATATAAGAGCCGTATCGTTCATGAACGAACTGGTACAATTGAACGAGTCACACAACTAACCGAAGTAATCCGTTTTCTTTGTTAAGTGCTCTTTGCTCCTTTATGCACCGTTTATAAAAAATGTTTATCGCTCACACTCTTTTCTTTCTTTTTTTTTGTTGTTGTATTAAGGCAGTTTTGTTATCAAAGAGCAGGTTTACAGAAACTTGTTTTTAAATACCTAGAAAATTAATTTTTCTGTTCATTTATAAAAAGTTTTCTTTCAAAACTTAGTACTATTTATTACCTGCCTCCTCATTAAAGTATTAAATATAGTCATGAATAGGAACTAACTAATATAAATTACTTTTCGTTAAATATGTTTTATTCACTTAATAACTTTACGAATATACATTTTGCATTCCGTTCCTTTAAAATTTTTTTGCTTACTTTTGAACATTTTTTCATTTCATTTCATTCAATAAGTAGTCTGTTTGTGTTCGTTTAACTACAAAATGAACGAACGAACTAATTGAACGAACGAGTTAAATTTTGAAACATAAACGAAAAGGAGTGCGCACTGAAAAAGAACGACTTGGGACAAGTCTACTAGATATCTTAACGCAACAGGGTGGGTTTAAGTATCCACTTGCTAATGGGTTTTATTGACGTAACGAGTGGGGTGGTGTCAAATACAAATCACTTATTGAAACTGTTTTTTGGAAAATTTATGCATTGTTTTCGCTTTTTAACATCTGAAAAATTTTTAATTTAAAAAATCTATTGATAACGAAATGCTGGCGCGACATGTCGTAGTCGGATCAGTAGCTCGGATTTATTTTTAGAATATCTTTAAATGACTGCTTTAAAAATCTCCACCATATCAGTTTATAGAAAAATTGTTTAATTTAGGTAAAATTATTTAAGACTTTTTGCAAACTGCAGAAAACTTTTCCTAATGACAAACTATCATTATCCAGAATAAATAAATCTCAACTCAACGTTGCACACATTTTTATTACTTAATTAAAAATTTATTGTTCTTACTTAACTTCCAGTACTTGGTTTTTACTCGTAAACTTAATACTTGAAAAAAAGCAAAAGAAATATAAACTAACAAAGTTTCATTCTGCTGTTGTCCTGCTTTCCTTCAATTAAATTCAACTAATTACAAACTTCAAAACACTAGAAAATATTACATTCTTTAATCAAACCTCTTAGGCATTAAGGCAGTTACGTTCAAATAAAATAATGAAACCTCATCAACTTGCAGTTGAATTAGTCTCCAATTTCTTGAATTAAAAAAATATATATATATATGTAATTTTTAGTTAGCAACAATATTAAATGTTTAGAATGAGAGAGAGAGAGAGAGGAAATATTATGTCAAGAAAAAGAGTTTGCAAACCTTAAATTCATAAAACTTGACATTAACAACTGTAGATTTGGTTCTTGTTTTTTTTTTTAAATTTTTAAACAACTTATATCAGGCTCTTTAAACACTTTTGTTTCTAGCACATTTTTACGCTCTTTCTGGTCTGTTATTGGCCCTAAAACAGTCGCCTTTTAAAAACTTGTTGATAAACTATGTTGTTGAACAGTTTTATCAAACATAAAACCTGCTATACACTATAGCATTTTGTTGTACAAAACAAAAAGAAACAAAACAAAAAAAAGTAAAATGAATGGAAAACAAGTAAAACTTTCTTTGCTCTTTTCAGAATCGAAAAATATTTTAATACTTTGGGCAATGTAAGCAAAACGACAACATGACAGCAAAAAGTTTGTGCCAATATATTTGAAATTGAAATATAAACATTTAAATATAAGAAAAAGTTCAAAGTCCTGTTACTATTTTAGGAATGTGTGTAGGTAACTGCTTGAGGTTTTTGTGTTCAGAAATCTAATAAATATACGACTACAGTTTCATTTTCCTGAAGTGATCCACTTTTTAAAATTTTATCCTTGTTTTATAATATTTCCTTCTGCTTACTTAGCTAACGAAATAAAATTAAAGCAATCCAAACTGGCATTAAATTGGAATTAAATACATAAAAATAAAAAATTATTCTACTCTACGATGTTAACGGTTGTGCTCGCAAAAAATATGAATTTTTTTAATGATACAAAAACAGCACGTTTTTTTACACATTTGAGTATGAGAATAAAAGAGTACTAGTGTGAGTGCAGCATAACTGCATATTTGACACAAAATACTTTCCAACATTTGCATATACATTCATATAAGTTTACAAGTCATTACTCTCAACTGCGCACTGCTTTATTTAGACAAATATTTCAGTATAAAGCAATCCTTTTTACAATGAAATAAATAAAGAAATTAAGACTTTATTTTATTGTTTGCAGCTTGTGAGTTTTATAAGTCCTAAACGATTTCGTAATGCGTAAAGCAATAAAAAAGTAAAAAAGTTTTTTTTTTAATTATAAAACTGTAAAATTTTTATCAGATTAACTTTTTTTCTGGTATTTAAATTGCTCTGAATTAAAAAGTTATTTACATTTGCTGATCCGGTCGTGTTTTCGCCGGTAGAAGATCCATATGTTATGATTGAACAAATTCTAACTATAATTTATTTTTTCTATTTTTTAAGTAATCCTTTTGTAACTTAACTGAAAACCTGCAGCTTTAGTTTTACTTTTTGAACTTTTAAAATTAAAAGTAACTACCTGTGAAATAAATTAACTATTGAAGCACTTTTTAATTTTAATTTTTTATACTTGCTTTTTATTAAACTAACAAAACACACTCTGAGTAAATCTACAATTGGAGCCTCTTACGTTTCACTTATTTTATTTACATAAAAATGACATGGGCTTTTATGGGGTTAAGCATTTAAAAAAAAATTCTATTTGCTTAAGGTTTCCTTCAAAAGCTTTTAAATGACACCCGTATTGATATTTTGAAAAATTTTAAAATTTCAGAGGATCTTAACTCCGAAAATATGGGCGAGGCCCAATTTTTCCACTTGTTGTTTTTTTTAATTTTTTTAATTCTCTATTATCCCATATATTTGTTTTTTGATTGTAATTCTTTCGTTGTTCCAAATAATGTCGAAAAATTAGAGGTAGGCGTGGTGTTTTGCCAGGTGCGTCTAAGAACATCGACCGATCTTGTTGATTTCCAATAGCAATTCTTTTGATGCTATGTCTGATCGATTTGCATATTTTAATTTTTGTTGAAATCAAGTTTGCCTTTAGGTAGAAGCCATAATAGAAAAACTACACGTTAAATCAACAGTTTAAAGTGACAGTTATAAGCACCGAAGTGAGAAACTACTCACAACATACTCTAGGTTAGTTTTTAACATCTAATGTCTGCAGAAATATATTCCATTAAATGAATAGCACTTAACAAAATACTGCAAACAATTTTAAAATCCTTTTTATATTGTCACACGTTAACTGCAAAATTATTGTAATTAAAAACTGTAGCTATTAATTATGCTAAGAGGCTTTTTTATATTCTATAGCCGAGAAGGAAATAAAATGTAAAGGTACAGCTAATATTGTTCCCTATTTTAGTTTTCATTGCATTAATTGCCGAAAAAGTTCTTATAAACAAGCATTACTCGTAGGCAGAGTAGATGCTGTTATGTTTTTTAACAATTAAAATTTTCTTATATTAATTTCTGTTAAGATCGAAAATATTGTTTGAATGTTTTGAAAAATTAGACTTAAAGAAAACTCTTCTTCACAATCATTACCTAAATTAATAAAATTTAAATTTCCCTGCAAAACTTAGACCAGATTTACACTATGCAATTTTTTTAGCCATATATTTTTTTCTCAAATTTCTATTTAAGTTACAGCGTCATGCGTTATCTTAAAGTAAACATTAGTAACAGTAACATCCCCTTAAAACTCAAGCAATACCATATTGCATACTATCCTGCTTCACAAAGAAACAAAAATTTCATGCTAGTTTCATGAAAAGTTGCATAGTGTAAATGTCGTATTACTATTTATACATTTGTATTTCACACAGAGTTTTGTTTCTATAATAAAGACTTGAAAATAAAAGTATTATATAATTGAAATTGTCATCATTCAATCAATCCCCGGATTTTCTGGGGGAAAAAAGTTACCTAATCTCACATCACTGCAATGGATATAAACATACTTTCATATTTTATAGTTGATTTATTGCCTCAAACTTTTGATTTCTAGAACAATACTTAACAAAATTTAAAGAAAATTTTGACTTGTACCGCTTTTGTGTTTTCTTAAAAACATAGTTTTATTTTAAACAGCTGAAAAATATCTAAACTGCTTGTGTTAAAATAGTCATTATTTTAATAATAGCACTATATTTTTAAAGTTTAAAAAATAGCACTTTGTAACTAAATCGATTTTTTGAAATTTGGTCGTCTTGCATGCAGTAAGGGATATCAGAAAGGGATAAATTGATATCGAGTTAATACGGGCGGTAAAAATATCTAGATATAAATAGGCAAAAACTTCGGGACCCTTTTATTTTTGTTTGTCAACCGATTTTGTTTATTCTTTTACATATTTGCAGATATTGTCGAGCCTTAGTGCAACATTTAAACCTGTTCAGCATTAAGAAATAAAAAACCCTTAAGTTGCTGAGAACACACATGCAAACAATACACATATATTCAAATCATGAGTTTGTACAAAAAATTGTTCAATAAATTGTTTTCATTACGGCAAACTAATCTTAATATCAGTGCCTAGGCTGGAAGCCCACTTGTTAAAGACTTGCCATGTGTTTGGTGGATTGAGAGAGTGCGCTTATTCTGCTACAGTAGTAGAAGCTTAAAACTTACGTGAATAGTTCTCTTTGCCAACTAATTTTGATATCCTCCTCCTTACCCTAACTAATTTTTGGATAAAATTGCAAAAACTGAATAGATTCAATGTTTGCATTTAAAGGGAAACGAAAAATTTTTTTTAAATATAAATGAATTGAGATGAATTGAAATTATTTTGGCTTAAGTTCATTTATTTTAAATTTCTAAAAATCTTTTTTAGAAAGTAAAAAATTTTTATTTTAAAAATGTATGCGGCCGTTTTCTAAAGAAATTTAGAAAAATTAGACGCTAGCAGAATGAAATGCTAGCCTTTAAAATACATAAATATATTTGTTCAATCTATTATTAGTGTGCTAACTTAGCGAATTTTCCAACAGTTGCACAACTATTGTTTGTATTTCTACGTTAATATTAGCCACAATATTTGGAAAATTTTTTCATGTGCTTATGAAGAATGAAGTTGTAGGAGAATGAAGTTATTTAGTTAAAAAAATGTTCCGTTTTTACTCCACATATTTTGGCAATTATATATGAATTTAAATATTTTTATATAAAAATTTATTATTTGCAATATATTTTTTGTAAACCTAAGTCAGCACTATTGACTTCCTTTAAAACGAGTAAATATTTTATGATATTCTCATTAAATATTTATTATTTAAAATAAATAAAGAAAAAATAAAAATAGTTAGTTGAAACGTATTGTTTTTTTTTTTTTTTTTATAAATTGTTTTTGAGTTTTTGTTTTGTCTTTTTTGCTTTGTTGATTTAATATCTCTTAAATTTTATATACAAAATATAAATACAATTCATTTTTTGTTTTAAATAATAAATAATTCATGAGAATATCATGAAATATTTATATTTTAAGGAATCAAGCACAATTAATGGAGATTAAATATTTTTCTATACCCTTCCCAACAGGTGGAAAAAGGGTATAATATATGGGTTTTTAATTCTGTTTTTTTTCCCTTTGCGACCCCTTAATATTTATATGTATTCTGATTTCTTATGCATAGCCAAGTCGATTGTGCGATGTCTGTCGGTCCGTCCTTGTTCGGGTTGAAATCAACTTTGCCAAGCCTTAATAATATCTTCGTTAAACGTTCATGTTTTGTAGATTTCCATGTTTTCAAGAATGTCTAATCTTCGTCCATCTTTACTTGGGTGTAATACTGTCATACATTCATCTATTTCTCTTGGTTCGTGTCCATGTGTGTTAAGGTGTATTATGAAGTTGGAGTCTTCCTTTTTCCGTTTGTATGATCGTATATGTTTTTTTAATGTTCATTCAGTTTGTCCTAAGTGTGTAAAGTTGCAGGTTCAAGTAAGTCTTTATACTCTGCTCGAACTAAATTTATCGGTCGTTTCTGTTGATATTTTGAGATTGTTGCGTTGTTAGTGTTGTCTATAAACCTTCTCTCAGAAAAAGGTTATTTAATCTATATATTTCTGGTCCTGTGCAATTAAAAATGTGTCATCGTGTTGTATCGATTGTTTCCTTGTTTCCTTGTCTTCTTTCTTCTTGTTTTTGGTATTGTATTGTCTGAGTAATGTGTCGATGGTAGTGAGGTTGTAATCGTTATTTTAGCTACAGTGTAAACTATGACAAGTTCTTTGTTATATTTATCATTCAGTGTAATTGCTCCGAGTTTGGGTTGTTATATAGAGGAGTCAAGTTTCGTTTTCGTTATACATAATTTTTAACGTCTTATATTTTTGTTATGTCACCAACAATATTAAAAATCTTAGATAAATTAATTACACAAGCAAATAGTGCTAATTTAAATATCTTCAACAATTTTCCCATTGGATATTTAAATCTCTTCTGTTCGATAAGCCAGCGACAATTTGAGAATGAAATTAAATTATAAGCTTTAGATTTTGCTCATTACAGTTATCATTTCAGATTATGTAAACTACCACATACTCTTTTAAAACAATGTATTTATAATAACTTATCTTTAACTCACTAAAGACCAAAAAGAAAAATTATTTAAAATAACACTAGTTTCTTTTTCTCTTATTTGTAAAATTTTTTATTGATATTTTTAATATATTCACTATACAAGTATTTCTTCATAATTAGCATTTTTATTCTTATAAATAATTGCTGACATTTTCAAAAGAGTAATAAAAGTATAAAACTGAATAAATGATTGAAGGCAAATATTTAAATAAAAATTAAGACAATTTTATTGCACACGTTTTTATATCTGTTTAACATTTTACAGAGGCAAGCAGAAAAATTAATTGTTTTGTTCTTATCACTGATTATCTGTACATGAGACCATGATGTCAACTCATACATGTGTCATCATTATTGGAATAATGGTAGGAAATTGAGGTTTTCAATTTTATTAATTTTGTCAATATTGTGTATTTTATTTTTTATTGCCAGTATTATATTATTAAGATTCAATACATTAAATATCGAACTAAAAGTGAAAATAATGACTTTGGTTAAGAAAAAAAAAATAAATAAATAAAAAATAGGTGCAGACATAAATTAATTAATTTAATATTAACAAGTGAGTTCTTAAGCACAGCTTTTCCCTTTGAATCGAATAAATACAGTTGTAAAAAATATAAAAATAAAATCCAATATTGCAGCTTATTTTTTAAGTAATCAATTTCATAGTAAATTGTGAATATAAAATAAAAGTACTTATAAAAAAAATAAATAATTAAAAGTATCAACAACCGTAATTTTAACAATAATACTGTATTATTAACAATAATAATGATGACAATAAAGTCGAGGTAAAATGTTTAATATATATTGTATGAAGTAAAAAAGTATTGTTCATTTATCATTAAGAACACTGTGAAAAAAAAATCATTATGATGTGAAATTTTAATAACATTTTGTGATGATATATTTGTCAAATTCTGTTTTACTTTTTTCAACATTCTATGTTCTTAGATACTCTATTCTAACCTATTCTATTCAATTAGAATAAGGTAGCAATTAGAATCTACAAAAAAAACCTTTCAGAGCGGTCGCTAAAATTCAAATTAAAGCTTCAAAACGTAATATTGTATGCGTTTTTTATTAATACAAGCGAACGCAGGCAACAAATGCAAACATTTCAACACGATTTTAATTTTATTAAAATGTTTAAAGCAAGTTTAAGTACTCTTATTAATTCTTTGCAGATGAGTATAAGTTTTTATTATTTTTTAAAAATTATATGTAAAATAAACAATTAATTCAAATAAATCAATATTATATAATAATATTCTATAAAAGAAGATTCTCAGCAAATTTTTTCTGGACATAATAGGAACAAATAATAATTTTTATTAATAAATCTTATTAATAATCCATTTGAATGTTTATTTTTTGAACAATGAATATCACAAAAACTGTTTGATATAATCTGCCAGTAGCTCCAAATTTCAAAACACTCACTATCTTATAATTTATAAATAAAATTTGGATACTTAGCTTACCTTTTCTACTTTCTATTAATAAGTATTTTGTTTTTTTTTTCCTGGAAAAGGTAAGACCTATAAGAATTCATAATGTTCGATATACCTTAAGAAAGAAAAATTATTTTAAAATTAAAATTTTTATTTAATACTGCACCTGTTTGTTGAAGCGCGTAAAAAGGTAATAAGAGATTGTGAATAAAAATTTACCAATAGACACAGAGTAAGAAATGCAAGAGCAGATATGCAACATCCGTCGAGATTCGAACTCGGTATAACCTTTTTACCTAACACGACCTTCAGCCAACTTAGCCATGGCTGACACAGGTAAGGACTCTGTTTTTTTGTTTTCTATACAGACGCCCTAATGATCTGATCTGCTAATCTAGCTTCGCCAAGTCATCCACCGCAGTTATGCAATATTTTTCTTCGTTTTTACTTAAGACTCCAGTGGGGTCTGTACTGTTCTTTACCGAAAATTTATTCGCATTTAGAATAACTGATCCACTGCGACTACTCAACAATAATAATTTTTGTTTATTCTTGAGTTTTGGACCTATGAATTGCCTTAAGATCATGTAGTCACAGCGGCTGCTCAACCTTATTCTCTTTCCAATATACGCACCACAGTTATTAGTAGTGGAAAGTAAGAAAGTTTTTAGCTGTGTTAAATTAAGACTCCAGCTAACATTTTAAGTGGCAGCAACATTTATTTATAGCTACGTTGAAGCCTACATATCGCTCGGTAAAATGAAAACTAACAAAAAACTCCAAATAGTTTTTTTATACAATTCAACTAAAAACTGATTTAGATTTTTTTAGTTAACAATACGGAATTTCTAGAGCCTATTTATTATTCATATATAAAGTTATCCCAAATTGTTGCAAGATTTTAATTAAATATGAAAACATGTTTCATTCCACTTAGCACATACGCTACACTAAATAGTATTATGTACAGAAAAACAGTTCGGGTAAAAAGTGTTCTTAGTATGTTTACACTTACACACTCTTCTGTTGAAAAATTTTATGACTTTCTATATACTTGCGGCAAAATTTTCTCCCCTTGTACATGGATGATGCAAGAAATATGATGTTAATTAATTTCGTAAAGAAACGCAGCGGTATCAAAGGACAACATCTGGCGAATCAGTTCTATGTCACCAAAACAAGAGCGTACAGTAGTTGAGTCATCTTAGAGTCTGCATCAGTGTTGCCAGGGAAAGACAGGAAAAAGTTGCGCTTTTGCTTCAAAAAAGTTTCATATTTTCATTAAAAGTAACATATAGAAATTTGCACTAAATAAACGGTAATTTAATGTTTTTTATTAAAAATCTTTTAAAAAGTTTTATTCAATACTTCAGGGACAATAACAAGGCAAAAAATTCATTTATTGAACAGATTAAAAATGAAATTTAAAAAAAAAATTAGCAAAATGTATGAAAAAATGTCAGCCCTATTATTCTCATGACTATTTAAATTAGGACTAAATACTAATATTCCGTGATTGAAAAGTGCAGTCTCTCGCCTTTCAATTAAATTACATAAATTAGGATTTTTTTAATCAAGTCGCTTAACCTTTTTCTTGGAAATATTGAGCTTCGATAGAATTTACAATTTGAATAATTTTAAAAATGCCGTTATTAAATACTGGCAATTTTTTTAAGTGAAATCAAGATAATTAAAACACAACTTTCTTTTAAATCAAGGTATTGGTACGGTAGCACTAGCTAGTTGTTAAATTTTTCAAGCGAAATTACTAAACTTGCTAACAATTTTCGCAAGATTGAACGGAGTACTTAGTTTTCTGCACGAAATAAGTGCAGTTCATATTGTTGGGAAAAGTTGGTGCTGGAAACATTTTACTGTTTCTAAACTTGAAGTAAGAAACATTTTCAGGCTCCTCTCTAAAGCCTGGTACACTGTTCAATATTTGAGAAAATTGTTGAGCAACATTATTTTTTCATGTGGAAAATTTGACACTTAAAATGTGATGTCTATCTTGCGATTTTGAAGAATCGTTTTATTTTTTTCATGTACAGTAAATTGTTTTCAAATTGTAGGCAAAAGCCTACGATCATCTGTTGTTTAAAAAACTCTCTTGCAATTATGTCTACTTGCTTTATTTCATAGCTTTGATAAAATTTTGCCAGAAACATTTCAAACAGAGCAATATGTGCAACATATTTTCATGACTTTTTAATACAAATTTTTTATGTATGTAGTTTGACAGCATTCCAGGCTTAATTGAACAAAGTACAAGTTCAACAACGTTATCTTTTATTTCGAATTAATTATTATGTGGGATTTTAATTTAATTTGCGAATGTGTAACCTTTGTTATTAAAATAGAATTGATATCTTAAGAGAGGTTCTTACGCCAAATAATGAAACAAGTACTTTTTCAATAATAACACTTTATTTCATGTCTGCAACAAGAGTTACGAAAATTTAGCCAAATACAATAAAATTATTTGTGTGATGAGGAGCCTTTAAAAGTTACAAAAAATTGTAAAAAAATGTTACCAACTGGCAACACTTCTCTGCATGACATCTGACTTCCTCTAGTTGGAACCACCTCTCGTTGATATTTATATCACCAAAATAAGGCAATAAAAACTATGTAACGAAGATTTATTATCACCAATAAATGAGCAGCCTAGTTTCCTTAGCAATTTGGTCTAATATATTACTACGTTACAAAAAAAAAAAAAAAAAAAAAAAGTTCATTTATAAAAATATTTTTACTCATATGTTATATAGACTCATAATTTGATTTTTATATGCTTATTACTTAAGTTTTCACGTACGCTTAAAAACACGTATACACTATGTAACTGGGCACATTACCACATGCATATGTTGTAAGGAAATGTACCATAATTGTTATTGCACTTGTTTTAATAAAATAAAATAATGAACTTAAATTAAATATATAGACGACACAATTCATATTAAAAATGTTAATCAAAATACACATTCAGAATGCTTTTGGCAATAATTTAATTTGTTTTACCTTTCCTGCAATTTTCTTTTTTAATTTATGGTGAATATTCAGCCATACTATATGTTAATGTAACACACAGACAATTTCAATAGTGTCTAAAAAGAAAGCAGTCATTTTCCAAAATGGATACTCGTATAACCGCATCGTCTTCATAGAAGATAAGCCTGTTACAAATTGTTTAGTTTGGGGTAATTAAATCATCCAATCAAGGAATTCATTTCTCTCGCACTTAGTGAATTACCCATAAGCTGTTCTACAATAACGGACTCCCAAATATAGTACAAACTAGCTCTCTAGTACACCACAGGGATACACTAGATACGTCACTGCCTTCTCCCGAATAAGACTAGAAATATATCGTTACGTTTTTCCCTCTTTAGACAAACGTAGGGATTCTTTTGATTGCAAATACCACTTATTATATATATTATTATATATGGATATACTCCTTGATCCTACGGTCTTGTTAATCCTATGGTCTTATATTTACTAAACATGCGTTATTATTATAAATGCAGCCATTCATAGAGAAGTGAAGTGAACTTCTCTATGCCTTGTTTAGTATTCGTAACCATCCGCAGACATCTCCACTACTCCTTCTATCCCAGTCAGTCATCTCCTTTATCCAATAGCCACAATACACATCTGCCATACACTGTTGTTATTATGCTGTTACACTTCCCTGCGCTAACCGCTACCGTTCTTCCTTTTTATTATAAAGCCGTCTTGACAATTATCTGTTACTCTTGTATTGAATAAGACGTCTTCACTTAATTATCTGCTATAGCTTCTCGGGAGGTTTGTACTGCTGCTCCTTAATTTTTAGTTGCATTATAACAATCATTATTTTCCCTTGTCTGAGGGTGGGCTCGATTTCACGATCTTCGGTTTTACAGCAAACACCTCTACCAACTAAACCATTGAGGTTGTTCAGCTTTTGTTAGCTAATTGTGGTTATATTCTATACACACACCATCGTTGGAAGTAACTTATCCACCACGCTCATACGGAAAACAACAACAGGGGTTGCCACATCTTATTTTCGTAACAATATTTTGGAACTTATTAATTTGCTATACTTATTTCGATTAAGGCAAGGATACATTGTTATTGCAATCCAATAAATATATTCTCTAGTCAAGGGCATTGTTGTTATAAGTATTCATTATTGCATGTATGCATTTTTAAAATACTTAAAAAAATAAAGTTTTTAATTACAGCCTTTCATAGCACAATAAAAGATGACTCCATTAAGACAAGAAGTCACGATATCTTGTTCTGACAATTAAACTATGTTGTTACTTTCAGTTCTAACAAAGCTTCTATCAAGGTTTTGTTAATAATTTCCTTGTTTCTGATATGACTGCGCTTTAACTAACCAACTTTTTATCTGCTGCGTCCCTTTATCAATTTATTCGCCTTCTATACAACTCATCCTCAGTGGCTAATCGAAAACATTTTTTTCTTCTACTGTTGGGATCTGAACTCGTGACTTGTCTATGTAACAAACATGCAGACACTTCTGCCGTTGCAGGCTCGACGGCTGCTCAATATATTTTAGCATTTTTTTTTTATTCTTTCCACATAAAAAACCTTCAACAGTTGTTAGCAAATCAGTTCTGCTATATTTTTGCCCACATCTAAATATTCAATAACACATGTGGCTGCCTAAATGTTTGTCATGTCGCACAATAAGTTAATGTAAAAATATAAACGTGTTTCGTTGCTGCTTTAACAAGAATAATATGGCTTTGACTATTGAAAACGCAACATAATGAAATTATTTAATATTTATTTATAAACATTAAGGTCATACCCTCAATATATGAAATGCCAAAAATATTGCCCTTTGAATGCCATAACTGCGTGTGCATTGATACATTTGAATGTGTGTATTTTGGTGTGTGCAGAAACATTTATTTCTGAAAAAAGTCATAAATTTTTATACACATTTATAAAATGTGTGTACTTTAATGGTACTTTTTGTTGATACATTTTTTTGGAAAAAATATTAAAAATGAAAATTAATGGAAAAATAAAAGACTCTACTGCATTAGAAAATAAAAAAAAGATTTGAGCGGAAATAATAAATAGAACTAAATGTTAAAAGGCATTAGGCATTTGCGCTATAGTCGACTCTATGAAAACGAAGTATTTATTAAAAAAATCAGGCATGTTTTATCGAGGTCAGTTAAAAATTATTTAAGTACGCAAAAAATGTCAGTACTTTCTTTCTTTCTTTCAAACATTTGAAACAATCCTTTTTTTTTTTTTTTTTGTTAAAACAGAAACTTTTATTGGATTAAAAAAATTTTAATTGTGTTTTGGTAAATTGGAAAAAAAATTTTAATCAATAATAAATTTAGTTAATCAATAATAATTTAGTTAAACTTTAACATTCAAGAAAATCTATGTATTGATCTTCTTATTTTATTTTTTTTTTATTTCCTGTAGTAATTCCTTTTCGATAGTTTTTTTTTTAATAATATTTGAAGTGAGCCTGTGGATGTCGATTTATTTATTATTATTTCTTAAAAATATATTGTTATTAATTCAACTTTAGAACAAAGGACGTTTAGTTTTAGCATGCTTTTATTAGCTTTACCAATCCATTTGCTTAATTGAAATAGTTTTTTTTTTCGAATAAATTTTCCCATTTTCTACACCTCAGTAATTAATTAAGTGCAAGTGTCAAAAACTGGTGTGAAATTAATTATATTGTACCCTAAGGTCTATGAAAACCATGATTAGACAAAACGTTAAATAATTAGCTGGTTTTCCAACTAAATATTTTATTAGATTTCATCGCTTGCACTTTATTTATGTTTGTGATAGACGGATTGTGTTGAAAAAAGCTAAAAAATAACAACAAAAATGCGAAACTAAAAATTAAAAATAAAACTTTATTTCGAAAAGTCTTAATATATTCTACATAATTAATTAGTAAGTTTGAAATAGTTTTGTTGTATTAAGACTTTTTCCAGCTGCTTTTAACAGTTCCCAAGCTGTATGGATGCAATTAAATTTTTAACATAAAAACAAATTGATTTTCGAAAGCACAAAAAAAGTGACACCCACACTCCAACAAATTTTTAAAACATCTTGACATTTGTTAATAACTAGCAATAAATTAATTTCTGGTATCAAAGCTTTTTTGTATTAAAAATAATATTTTTTTGTCATTAATTTTATTTATTTTTACTTTATAATTATTCATTGAATAGAATTTTCCAATGCACTTAAAAAAATTTTAATTTAAAATTTAACTCAATAATCGCTTTGTATCAATTTAAATGAAACGATCAGGAACTTACTATGATCATGGTCGGTTTAACGAGTTGCAATTGTGGGATATAAATAAAGGAATGATTTTTGTAATGAATTTGAGTTAAATGTCTACGGCTATTAAAAGTTTGATATAAAAATGTCGAATATATTATTTAATTACAAAGAATTTCGAAAAATGCTTGCAAACACTGACGGAAATTAACATTATTTTGCACAGCCGAATTTTTGCTTGATAATCACTAGTTGGAATGATATGTATTCCTAGCTACATTGGGATAATATCCTATTCGTACTCTATAGCCACTAACAGATCCTTACTTCATTAAATTCACTCCAAGTTCAGTAACCACTCGGTAAAATATCTCCTTCGTTTTCTCTAAATTTCCCACCGTGCTTTATAAATACTCGGAGAAATATCAACTTATGTGCTGTTTCTGTATTACGGGCGATCAACTCGTCTGAAAAATATATATAAGAAGTACTTAATTTTTTGAGTTATTTCCATATGAATTTTTCAAACGAGTTGATCACCCGTAATACAGAAACAGCACATTAAGTTTTAAATTTAATATCGTGTTCAATCACTAGTAATTAAACTATATTTAAATATCTTTACTTGTAAGAATTGCTAATGTCTTAACATTGATCGGTCGAATAATTTTGTTTTGATCATCCGCTACTATTATTTCTTACGCATGAGCATTTTAAAACAAACTTTACTAGTTTCTTAAAAATTAAAAAAAAAAATACTGTTTTCTACAGAATTGTAATTGAAAATTTGATTTTCAAATTACCGTCGGTAGTTAAGGACACTTTTTAGACAAAAATTTTCAGAGGTAAAGCGAAAAGGGTTTTAAAATAAAAGAGATCAATTTTATTGAAAAAATTACATTAATATGCAAAAGTTTTCCGGTATGAGAACATACATATCTCAATCCCAGTACCAGTCCCGTACATGAAGTTTTTCAATAAATTGGTTTTAGATTTTTTTAAGAATGTCTTGCCTTTACTTTTAAGCCAAAATACAGCTTTTCTCTTCGTTCACTCTAACTTTAATCCTAAGTTCTCATGCACTAGATTTGTTTACATAATTGCAGACATTTTAATTACAATAGCGAAATTAGAAACCAACCGGAGTGCGTTTTTTTTTCTCTCATTTTCTTAGGTATTCATTTCTATAGATTTTTTTTTGGCTAAATCAAAAAAGACAGCTTTTTAAACAAATGAAATGTGAAATAAAAATGTTTTCAATATATTTTATTCTTTCTTTCTCCTTTCTTCTTTTTCTCGTTTGATATCTTTGAAACACGTGTGTATGTGTTTTCGAATATAATAAAAGATTTCGCCATTTTCTTTTTTTATCAGGCTTAAAAATTAATAAATTTTAAAGTTATTTGTATTGGAGAACTTAAAATTCTGAAATTTTCAAAGCCACAGTCCACGCTTTTTCTACAATTTTTACGCAGGGTTTCCCTTTTGCTCTCCAGTAAAATTTTGAAACTTAAGAAAATGTCAATATGTTACTAATTTTTTTTAAAGTTTTTTTTAAGAAAATATAAAATATTTTACAAATGCGTGCGAATGTTTAAAAAAAAAAGTGAAAATTTAAACACAAGAGAATTTTCATACCCTATTTTCTGCACGCTACATCTGTCATCAGCATTCCTCTATTAAGGCTGTGTACACTGTAAAAATAATCTGTTCAACCAACTAATTTTATAAATAAGAATACAAGGAATAACCATAATCAATCAATATTAATTTGGTTACACGAAGTACACACACAACTCAAAGCATTACATTTTTGTATATTTTGGTTTCCCACGGCTGATGTTTCAAGATTAAACTTAAATCGACTTATTTTGGATATGGATCATATATCCAAAAATCTTAAAGCTGTATTACAATTAACTAATCAAAAATTGTTCCAAACAAGAACTTTCCTCATATCTTTTAATTACGCAAATCAAAAGTTTAACGTCCTTGTAAGCCACATTTAGATAACTTTTATTTACAACGCTGCAACTTCCATTAGCTTTATACCCACCAAGAAGAATAAACAAAATTAGTAAAATTAATCCTGAGTTTTTTACGAGGAATTTTATGCATTCGTCATACTATTTTTTTTTTCGGCGTTTTGTTGTAGCACAGACTTGAAGCAGTTTAATGGCAAATATTTAGACCACTACTTTATTTTGCAAGAACTTTTACCATACCCAGCAAATTGTAACTCAACTTTCTACTATTTTTTTTTTCTTAAGGACAAGACAATTTTGGCTATTAAAGAGCAGTGCAAATGACAGTTTGTCGAGCAGTAAAATATACAGGTTTTACAAAGTTATTTTACATTAAGAAACATAACTAAACCGATTTCTATCTAAAGCAGTTTTGCGCATGAATTCCATATCTATTAAATAGCTTTTTCTCTTTCCGCATTTCACGCTCTTCCATAATGTAAATATTTATGAATTAGTATGTTGTAAAAACTTTTCTAGTCAGTTTGTCAGAAAAACTGAAAAACAATTTATTAAATAAAATCTAAGAAATATGTATTTAGGGACATATTATATGCATACATAGAGAAACAATTTTTTTTTGTTAAATATTTTGCCATGAATTCCCCAGCCATAATGAAGGTATGGAAATAGAAATAAAAAAATTTTACGACTTGTTGTTAAATGCTTTTTTGCAAGTGTTTGCGTTCATTTGTTCGGTTTTATTGAAGCATATGATTATAAAATTTCTATAATTTATTGTATGCGCCTGTATTCGCATAATAATTTAATGTTTTTTAATAATGTTTTTCATGCATGTGAATTTAAATACATATGTAGAGCTTGTTTAAATATATGTATTCTTATATTAATACATGGAAGCAATAATTTTTTTTTTTATATATTTGATTTTATATTAGAAAAATATTATTATTATACAGAAACTTAATTACAAAATCAAAAATATTTTTTCACACTTTAATTAAAATTTGTTCTTAGTTTTTGGCTGGGGTATGTTTTAACTTAAACATCTGTTCTCTAAAAATATTTTAAAAATAGTATTCTATGGAATTTGTTATTAAACATTATAAATTATAATTATTGCAAATTTTTCTTATATTGTAAATTTAGGATAATAAAAAAGAACATTTTATGCACCTGTTTTATTTGTAATTGTTTTCACATTGAAAATTAATTAATTTTTTAATTGATTCCATTATACAATTATTTGAAAAAAAAAAGAAATCTTACTAATTAAATAATTAATTGAACCAATTTTACAATTAAATAAAAAATAATAAAGCAATTTTTCAATTAAGCAAATAACAGAATCAATTAAAATTATTTTAAAAATTAAACCCTTATTTGGAAAAAAGATTTTTCAGAGAATAAAATAACATACGTTTTCATCAAAATGTATGCTTTTTCTTTAATGAGAATGATAATATTATGAATTTTATATACTTTAAACTGGTCAGTTAACGCTTATTTGAAAAAAAATCAGTCAATTTATATGTTTTTATTTATAAATTAGTTTTTCTTTTAAATTTTTCAAGAACTTATATTATGTGCACCAGTATATATATTTATAACTTAGCTATGCAATATCATGTTTGTAACATAAATGTTTCTTATTTTTAGCAATAAAAAAATGAATACGAGGGCTGCTATATTTATTTCTGGCCTGGCAACACTGAGTGCTGCCAAGTGCAATCTGACATTTCCATTGGAAAGTTTGTCATTTTTAAGCGTCATCGTACTCAAAACGTTTTGACGTACTACCATTATTTGTGTTGTTTACAGTGACTTGAAAAAATTAATATAGAAAAAAATGGAATTAACTCGTGAACATTTTCGTGCCATCATTTTTCACAACTTTCGACGTGGATTATCACGACAAGAGTGCATTGTTGAACTTAAATCTTTGTATGGCGATGAAGCACCATCCTATAGCACTGTGAAAAATTGGTATAATGAATTTAATCGTGGCCGAAGCTCGCTCAAAGACGAATTCCGTGAAGGTAATCCAAAAACGGCTGTTGTGCCAGAGAACATTGATGCTGTGCGTGAACACATAATGCAAGATCGACATGCGACATACCGAGAGATAGAGACATCCTTGGACATTTCTTCCACCAGCATACATTCGATACTGCATGAACACCTGGCCGTAAAAAAGGTTTGTTCTCGTTGGATCCCGCACAATTTGAAAGTCGCTCAAAAAAAGGCTCGTGTCGATTGGTGCAAAGAAATATTGCAAAAATACGATTGCGGTGCTTCAAAAGACGTTTATAAGATCGTCACAGGTGACGAATCATAGATCTATGCGTATTAGCCCGAAACGAAACAACAATCGACCGTGTGGGTCTTCAAAGACGAGCAAAATCCAACGAAATTTGTTCGTGGAAGAAGCACTTCGAAGCAAATGGTCGCCTGTTTCTTCGGCAAAACTGGTCATGTGGCGACTGTTCCGCTTGAGCAACGTAGGACGGTCACTTCTGAGTGGTACACTACAATTTGTTTGCCTGAAGTCATCGGAGAAATTCGAAAAACCAACAAGAGAAGACGAATCATTGTTCACCATGACAATGCGAGCTCTCACACATCGGCTCAAACCAGAGCGTTTTTGACCGGCCAAAACGTCGAATTAGTGGGTCATCCTCCGTACAGCCCTGACTTGGCACCTAATGACTTTTTCTTGTTTTCGCACATCAAGAAAAAAATGCGTGGTCAACGATTTTCGTCGCCAGAAGTAGCTGTTGAAATGTTCAAAAACCATGTTTTAGAGGTGTCTCAATCGGAGTGGAAAAAGTGCTTCAACAACTGGTTTGAGCGCATGCAAAAGTGTATAAATCATGCTGGAGAATACTTTGAAAAACAATAAAACCATTTTTGATTATAAATATTCGCATTTTCACTATTAGGCCAGAAATATATAGAGCAGCCCTCGTAATGAAGCAATGATTTTTTTTAAATTAATAAGAAAAAAAAAATTATTTAAAAAAGAAATACATACAAAAGATGGAAAAGAGCCTATTGGGCAGTAAATATTTAAAATATTAACTCTTCTATAATAAAATAAGTTTCTTGCCCTATAATTTGACCATAAATTCGATTCTTTTAAAGCATACACGAAACAGGTCATTCCCCAGACGATGGCGATTGCATTGCCTAATGTCATCATGAATGCATCAATTGTTTTAAAGTTAGTAGAACAATAAATTGAGTTGCAAGAGAGCCTATGGATGTACGTCTTAGTCCAACAAATGAAACCATTATTTTTCTTACTCATATCCTTAGCCTTTCCATCAGGGTAGAAGATATTTTAAACCAAACTAAAAATACAATAATGACGATATAGCAGAAGTGCAATTACTTTATTGAGTGCATAACGTTCTATAATTTCCCGATAGATGGAATACATGCGATTAGTATGCTCTACTGTGTGGTTTCTCTATTACAAGCAAGCGACTCGTCTAGAAAATTTGCATGAAAAGCACTTAATTTTTTGAGTAATTCCTATACAAATTTTCTAGACGAGTCGCTCGATTGCAATACAGAAACTGCACATCGCTAAAACTTAAAATATTACACCCAGAGGCAGTTTTCACATTACTATCAGCACTAATGCTTGGTATAAACGGTCTGCAATAGCGAAAAAGGTACATGCCTCCGCTCTTAATTATTGCAGCTTTAGTCGTGCAAAGAATTCGCCCAGACCAATAAGAACACCGGTAATAAGAGTGTTGACGGTTTTATAAAAATGGTAATTTAAGTTATTTAATATCAAAAATTATGTTTAAATAATTAAAAGCTTTTAGTGAAATTAAAGTTTGGAATAAGAACAACACAAATGACACACCTTAGTTAAAAAAATGCTACTACGCTTCTAAAAATATGTAGATCGTCATTAAATCAACTGCTCAATAATGTGCATTTTTAAGACCTTTTAGCAAATCAAAGATTTGCATAGAAATAAAAGATTTGTTTTGAATATTTTTTTATTTTGCATCACTGGACAATTTGGAGTGCGGTAAACAACAATAAATAACATTAAAAAAAATTATGTCATGTTAATACAATATTGTTATTTTTTCAATTTAATGATTCCAAACAATAATTAAATACAAATAAATCAAAACTAGCTGCGTGCTATTAACAATTAAAAAATGCATGTAAAATCCTTTGAAAAATAAAGAAATAAAAAAAATTTAAGAGGTCAGGCTTTAGTTCAATAATTTTTTTTATTTTTAACCTGCAGCTGCTATTAGCCCTTTTCGGAAAATTATTTACTTCACTTGTGTGTTCAATTATTTTGATTTAAATTTATATTTCTAAAGTTCTAGTCAAAAGCTTACTTAACATTATTTCTACATAAAGAGGCTTACAGGCCTGAAGTAATTCATTAATTTTCCCTTTATTATTATTTCAAATAAAATTATATGAATAGTTTTTTTTAACATAATTTTTAATTAAATGCTGTTCTGTTCTAATTTCTTTCAAACAATTTTTTTTTAAATTACAGCTTGTATGATTTCCTTTAAGTATTTTTTTTTTGTGTAAGAAAAACTTTATTTTACATGTTGACCTATTTTTCCTTTTATAGTTAATGTTCATAAAAAAATAAAGTAAATCAATGCACACATAAGAGTATTTGCTTGATACTCATATGTATTTTTTTAATTTCAGTGTTTAAAAGATTTTCATGTCATAAAGTTTTCTTGTCCTTCCGCCTTTCCTAACCCCTTTACTGGGTGTCTTAATCGATATTTCAGTTTAATGATATAAGCAACATGTTGTGGAACATTAAAAAAATGTATAAAAAAATCTTATTTTTTAAAAAAGTTATTAGGTATAAAAATTATTTGTTTTAATCCTTTCTACAAATTTTTGAAAAACATCAAGCAAAAAATTAGACATTACCGTAAAAAAAACTTGCCAAATAATGACTTACTTTTGTGGTTGTCACATTTTTTTACTCGCTTACAAAATACATTAGATTAGTGCGCAAAAAAGAAAAAAATAATCGAACTAGCTCTTTAAGTTGAAAGAGAATACTTTAAATTACGTAATAATGATCATAATTATTTTGTGCCATAATTAATGTGATCACTTTTTAGTAATTGATTACAAAAGTCTTATGCCTTGTGGAAATCATTAGGTTGGTAAGCTAGTTGGAAAGTCCATCCGCCAAAAATGATTAAATCCACACTTAATTACCTTTTCTAATTTTTTTTGCTGATTAATTATATTAGTTTATAATATAATATAAATATAAACGATTTTAAGTTTTCGATACCGGCAAACTCGTGGCCTTTTTAAAGATTTAATTAATTAATTTGAATTCTTGAATTCAATTTTAACAACTTTTATGTAGAGCCCTTGTGGTTTAAAAATAATCACTGAAATTGCAATTAATTGAAAATGCCAAAACTAAAATGCAACTTTTAAAAAAGTTCCATAAAATATTCAGTTTACTCAAGATTTGACTCAAAGGACTTAAGTGTTTCCCAAAGTATTTTTTAAGTATAAAACTTACAAAACTATCAAAAAAAAAAATAGCATTTAATTGGTAGCTTAAACATTTGGTTCAATTTTTCCCTTTTATAAACAGTAACAGTAAATCACAACTTCTAAAAGGCTTAAGAATTTCGAAGACCGAAAAGAAAGAACAAACACAGGAAGTGTATCATTGAGTAATACAATTTTTTTAAGGATTGCACCACTATCGTATGGAAACCAAATAGTTTCCATACAAATATTATATAATTAGGGCATATTGAATTATTTCAGCAGCATCATATCAGTAAACAGTTCTGCAATAAAGAAGCTTTTATTCTCTTTTAGCACTTTTGACGATCTATAAAGTCACGACATGAATAAGTGCTTCATCGTTAACAATGATATTAATCAACAACTGAAATGTTTTTATAACATGTAAAAAATAAATTTTTTAATTCTTAATTTTTACTTAACGCCAACTGTAGTTGACAAATGTTGATTTAAAGTTGGCAGAAGTTTTTCCTTACTAGTGAAAAGCAAAATCTCATTTGCAACACTCATTATTATTTTATTACAAATATTTTTGCTTGATTTATAATTAGTTCTATTTCCATAATTTTTTTTTAACTTTTAATTTGGCCCAATTTTTTATTAAACAAGTAAGAAATTGACTTAACAAATGGAAGTCTATGCGAATTTTTTAAATTGAAATTGAAACACATTTCTTGTCGCGACACTTTTGGCGTACATCAGGCGTAATCAGTAATTTTATTTCAAGGTTGAATGAAGATGTGTTTGATGTTTACTCACAATTTTTTAACTTGTTATTTTTTTATTTTTTTAATTCACTTGTAAATATTTAAAATTCTATGAATCAAATTATCAATTTATTAATTTAAGAAAAAAAAACAGCGGTGTTCAAAAAAACTCAAAGAAAAAACTTAAATTTTCTAAAAAAATATAAATATTAAAAAATATAAGTATTGAAATAAAATTAATTTTTGGCGCCTTGGCTAAAATTTTTTATTTAGGCAAAGGCATAAATTTCTAGAAAGATGTCTTGATCGAATATTCCGATACTCATATTACAATGATTATTTCGGCTTTAGGGTAATGAGACTCCAACTAACAACAAGGGTATAAAAGGCCTTTTAAAATCTGTTTTAGTGTTCGCATACCAACTTTGATATCTGGGAACAAATAGGCTAAATTTAAAGTTCGTGAAAATTGATTGAGTTCGATAAATTGTAGGGGCTTTAGGATTATATGGCCGAATTTAGGAACCTATGCGCCATTTTAGAAAGGTCTGGAATGCTTAATTTTTAAATTTTGTTTTAATCGATTAAGTCATTTAGAGATTGTTGATTTATTTAAAAATTAATTTATTTCAGCGGAATTTGTGACATGCCTGGATATAAAACATGAAATGATTTTATTATTCTAAGAAATAAAAAAGATAAACTAAAGTTTAATGTATGTATTTTTATACCTTTTATCACAAAAAGTTGAAAAAGAATAGAACTAAGTTTGTCATTCCGTTCGTAATTTCTACAATATCCATTTCCATTTCCGTCCGTCTGTGTTATTGTTGAAATCAAGTTCGCCAAGGAACTATATCAGCTACAGAAAATTTAAATACGCTAATCGAACGGACAAAGCGTCAACAGAGGTTCTACTGGAAATCAGCAAGATCGGTATATGTCCTCCGAGGCAGCGAACAAGACCACTTCTACCTCTGATTTTTTCATATCATTTGGAACAATGAAGTAACTCCAAGCAAAAAAAGAAAAATCAAGGGCTATAGAGAATTAAAAAATAAGAAAAAAATAGATAAAGTGAAAAAATTATCGTTCGCCCATATTTTCAGCGCAACGGGCCTCTAAACTTTTCAAATTTTTCTTAAATAAATGAAAATTTACTTATTTTCGGTTTTTTGGTTCATTTTTAATTTTATTTCGAAACGCTTTTAGAAAGAAAAATTATTTACAAATGTATGCGGACGTTTTCCAAAATACAGAAGAAAAAGTTGACGCTAGGAAGAATAAAATGCAAGGCACCGCGTGTTTATATTCATACCTAACTTATAACAGTCAATATGTTACTGGAACAGCATAGATAATGTTGTGAGCAAACAAGTATGAATAGTTTAAAATAAAAATTGCATTTCGTGAAGATTTGAAGATTTTAAGATTTTCGGCCTAAAATCAAAGATTTTATAATCTGTGTGCTAACATTTAATACGTTGACTAATTTTTCTTGTTTTCTTTGGAAAACATCCACATACATTTGTAAAATGATTTTCTTTTCTAAAAAAAGGTTTTTAGAAATTAAAAAAAGTTTATTTAAATCAAAAGCAATCTCAATTGATTTATAATATCCACATTCGACTCCTATTTTTTATAACAAAATAAATAAATAAATAAAATAAAATAAATAAATAAAAAAAAGTTTAGGTCTGCTAGATAGACGCTTCTAGCTTATAAAAATGACTTGTTGAATATTATATTGACAATGACGTGTTTATAAGGATAACATGGTTTAATTTGCAGCAGATGGATCTGCTGTCATGACAGGCAAAAAACATTCCGTTGCCCAAATTTTAAAAAGTCAAACATCACATTTATTTATTTTAAAATGCATAAATCTGTCGTTCACTAGTATAATGTTCGTCATATGCATTACTCAAATTTCTATCTGCTAAGGTGACGCTAGCTAGAGACGTTTACCATTCTTTATTGAACAGTCCAAAACATCATAACCAATTGGATAGAATGCGAATTTGATTAGATATTAAACACAAAATATTTTACACCCATCCCAAACTCGTTGGATTTCAATATCAGTTTGGGATTTCGCTAAAAATTTTCCAAAGATTTTTTAAAGAAAATAAAAACAGGACTTGGACTCGGAGTTTAGAGAGTAAAAGGAATTAGATTTTAAAGATATACTAAATAAAAAAGAAATGCATTTAGTTAAATTCTCGAAAAAAGTATTCCACTCTGATTCTGCTTTTCCAACTCTAAGCTTGCGTCCAAAACAAAACGGCTTGCCACATTCATCAGCAAATGTCGAGAGAATATTTAGTCAGGTAAATTTAAATAAAACAAAACTTCGCGGTCCCTTATAACATGAATCTTTAGTAGGAATATTGCTTACAAAAGATTATTTAAACTCGACAGACAGATTTGCTAAAAATTATAGTAATTTTTTAATATAAGGTTTATAACATCTAATAGAACTTTAACATATGTAAGTAAGTAACTTCAACATAATTTGTTTATTCTGTAAGCAAATACAATTCCTTTTAAGTAATAAATGAAATTGTATTCTTTTTGTTTTCTCTTACTTTTATTATTTTCATAAATATTCGGATATGTTGTATAGAAATAAATTGTCACTTTCAAAGTAAAGGAAAAGTGTATTTGAAGATTTATTGAAGGTTTTTAAAATAAAGTGCAGATTTTTTTGCGAAATATTTTTGGATTTCGCGGAATTTACTCACTTAAGTTCTGGCAACACTGGCTTTAGGTTGTGTACGGACTTTGTCTCACCAAGTTATTATTAAGATTACTTGGTTCAATAGATGATATTTACAACGTACATAATACATGCTTCATTTCATTCTGCTTAGCGTATAATTTTTCTTGTTTTCTTTGGAAAATGTCCGCATACATTTGTAAATAATTTTTGATTTTACAAATGTATAAAAACTAAATTAAATTCATTTATAAGATCTATCCAAATCCCGATTGGGAAAAAAAAAATAAAAAATTAAATATAAATATGGTTATCATTTAAAAACTTTATAGGAAAATACTAAAATTTTTTAAAAATGCTTAACCCGATGAAATTTTTATGTAAAACAATAGGTATAATTTTTTTCTTAATTTTTAATTCTCTGACACTTCAATATTTGCTTTTTTGATTGGAGTTACTTCCTTAAACTAGATTTAAATGTAGGATGGAATGTATATAAGATTTGTCATAGCCGAATATAGCACTCTTACTTATTTTTCATAAATATTTTTATGTAATTAAATCCTTATCTGTAGAAAGATAATAAAAAGACTATAAGTTTTTACGGTAGTAAGAGTCATGTTTTTCTTTACCATAATAAAAGTAAACATCAACTTAGACTTATCAGGTATGTCACACATTCGATTCTGTTTAAAAATGTTAAATTGCAAATCGCAAATTCAAGAACACATAACAAAATAAAATTCAAAAACGAAAAAAAAAACAAAGTTTTAAAGAAATTTAATTCCACTTTAAAATTCAAAAGTGGTTTCATTCCGAAGAAATTTTTCGTTTTCTGAAGAACCAATTTGCAGAATTAATTCACATTCGATCGGAATTAAGTTATGTGACATGTCTTTATATACTTGTTTTTAAATTTCTGCCTTTAAGCCGATTGAATAAAATTTATTTCATTTTTGTTGAAAAAAAATATATACAGTAGCTCCAAGCGAAACTCGTACACTTTAGATAAATTTTTAAACTATCTTATAATATTAAGAAAGAAGCTCTTAACAAATAACACTGTATTTATTTTATTAGTTCATTTTATAAAAAATTTAACAAAACATAACTTCAAATTATTATTCACTAAAAAAATTTTTTTTATAAAAACATAAAATAATAGTAATTTCTGTGACAAAGCCAAACTCGTACACCACACTTTAAACAAATATTATTTTGTTGGTTTTAAATATTATTATTTGGTGTGCATGCCTTTATTTTTTATTACCATTTTTATTCTATTTGGCATACTGCGCACAAGGTTTTCGCAAAGACTTGGTTCAATTTTGCCCCATTCGTCTTGAAGAGCTCTTTTCAAGTCATCCTTAGAACTTATTGTATGACTACGAATTTTACGATCGAGATAGCTTCACAAATTTCCAATTGGGTTTATGTCTGGACTCATGGCTAGTGTATTCATAACATGTGGACAATTATAAAGTAGCCATGATCGCACATTGTAAGCCTTATGCTTAGGGTCGTTGTCTTGGTAAAAATAAGAGTTTCCCCAAGACAAAGTTTCTGCTTACAAACTGGCAAACTTTCTTTTAAAATGTTCAGATACATATGCTGATCCATGGTACCATCGATAAATTGTAAAACTCCGGGCCCAGATGCAGAAACTGATCCCCAAACCATTATTGACCCACCACCGTGCTTAACTATTGGTTTTATGTTTTAGACAAGCAACTCCTCATTGGATTTTCTCCATACATAAGGTCTTCCATCTGAACCAAACAAGTTGAATTTACTTTTATGTGTGAATAATATCTGCTTCCTTTGTTTCATGTTCCTTGGCGAAGCGTAAACTTATCTTTTGATTTCTCTTATTAATCAGAGGTTTAACTCTTGTCCTTCTACCATTGAAATTAGCCCTTTTAAATATGTTTCTTATGGTCCGTGGGCAACATATTTTTCCTAAGTCTTTTTCAACAATTTCTGCGAGTTTCGGAGCACTTAAAAATGGATTCTTTTTTATTTGACGTAAAATATATTGCTCGTCTCCAGCAGAGAAAATTTTATTATTTGCACTTTTCTTCTTGTTCGCAATCCTCTCTTCCATTTTATACCTTTTTGTAATATATTGCACTGTTGATCGACTTCTATCAACTATCTCAGATATTTCTCGCAGCGATTTATTATTATAATGATGTTGAATTAATAATTTTCTTACTTCAACAGAAGTTTGACCTCTCTGTCTACCCATTTTGTTCTCTTTTGTAACTCTTTCAAACAAAAACTCAAATAAATGACAATAAAAAAGGTGATAATGGGGAAAGTCCCTATTTTTTAATTATTTTTTACGAAATATCCCGAAGTTAGATGCAAATTAAAAGAATGTTGCCAATTAAATAAGGCTGTACGAGTTTGGCTTTGGCGTCGAAAGTTGCCACTTTTAAAATATTTATCTCTATTTCAATAAATAAAGATATATTAAAAATTTCGTATTTAATTAAGTACATAGTTTTGTACTAAAATTAAGTAAATTTATTTTATTAGCCTATACGAGTATAATTTTAGACGTATAACATAAAGAAATTTATTTTCATAGGTGTACGAGTTTCGCTTGGAGCTACTGTATATTTATAACGATATTCCAACAAGACAAAATACAAGTAACAAAGCACATGATAATTGTTACTGAAATTCTTAAAAAAAACTTATTGGTTATTATCAATCTTATTTCAATTCTTGTGTTTGTATTTGTGTTTTTTTTTTTTTTTTTTGTTTTTAAATAAATAAGATATCATTCCATACAGTTTTGTTGTTGTTTTGCTCATAACAACGACGAGCAAAATGTTTTATTTATTTTCAAAGCATAAATTGTTCGAATTTATCGCCGCATTAGAGTTCTAAGACTAATGTCGCTCATTTTGTAGATTGATAAAGGAAACAAAGTGACATTTTTTGTGTTCGGTTTTTTATTCCATTTTTTGTTTCTTTATTTTTGTGTTTAACAGAATTTTTTTTCTTCTAATATTATGGCTCAAATGAAAATAAATATTGTGTGATTTACAAAATTTTAGGGGGAAAAAATATAACAATAAAAAGAATGAATTCTGTAAATGAATGTAAGAAGAAAGTGCCAACCAATGGGAGTTGCGATTTTATTGTTATTTAAATATAATTATTTGTTGTCGTAATGGGGGGTTTTACTTCAATAAGAATTGAATTGTAAATAATTGTTAATAAAATTTTAATAAACAGTTTATTAGTTATTTGTTTTTCAAGTTATTAATTGTAGCATATTTGTTTTTTTAATTGACACATATTAAATAAGCAAGCAATTTTACTCGATATTCTTACAAGTGAAATAAAGTTATTTATAGAAAAAATTTGTTGCTCCTATTAAATATTTTATTTGAATTTAGATTGAAAATTAATAAAGTTATTAATTGATTCAATTATCAGGCTTTTCACAAATTCTGATTCGATTATCTTTTACCTTCTTCAGATTCAGAACGATTTTGCTTATTTCTAAAAACTGCTTAATTTCCACCTTTATTTTCAAATGTGGCAATATTACGCAAACCAACGTAAACATCAAGGCTAATCTAAATATGGACATAATAAAAGTAAATTTTAAAACCGCGAATAAAAATACTTTCAAATAATTCGAGCTGGCACCGTACTTTGTTTACTATAAAATAATATACTACAAGGGAGAGTTAACAGCAAAAAAAAAAACAGACCGATGTTTTCACATTCGATATCAAAGAATTATTAACCGACTTTAAAATAATTCTTGCAAAAAAAACCGACTTCAAAAAAGATTTCTGCTGTCTGCCTATAACGGCTCAAGAGTATGGCCACATAAATTAGATTACAATAACTATTAGGTCACCCTTATATCTCCAAACTTTATACTTGTTCAACTGTTTAATAGTTTGGCAATATACATCAAACTACAGCAACTATAGGGTCACCCTTTATTTTTATAATTCCAATTCTATACTTGCTGTTGTAGTAGATTTAGCAATCAGGTTCTGTCAATAACAGTTCAACGGTTTGGCCATACACAAAAGATTATATCAACTATTGTAAAACCCTTGAATTTATAATTTAAAATTTATATACTTCTTATTATAAGACAAAAAGTAGTGGACATTCTGTCTAAAATTCAGGTGTTTATAAATAAAGGGTCAAAAAATACGGCCATATAGAAAAAATTAAATTAATTTTGGAAACACTCTTTAATTTCTAAATTCTAAGCTTCTTGTTATAGCGTACCTAGCAAAACAGGTCCCTTTTAAATTTCAGCTGTGTATCTATAACTGTTCAAAAATTCGGCAACATACACCAAATTACATCAACTATCGGGACACCCGTTTATTTCGAAAACCAAATTTTATACTTGTTGTTGTAGTGGAGTAATACAGGTACTTTGTAATTTTCAATCGCCTGTCTACAACAGTTTAAAACTATGGCTATATACATAATTAAATGAACTATTGGGGTATCCTTTAATTTATAATTTTAAATATTAATACTTGTTACTATAACGACCATATCAATCGACATTTCGTCAAATTTGCAAGCGTTTTTCTATAACGGTTCAAGAGATAGGCTCATATAAGTAAATCTTCATCAATTATAGGACACCCTCTAATTTCTAAATTCAAATTATAATCTCGTTGATATAGCGGATTTAGCAATAAAGGTCCCTTTTAAGTTTCAGCGTTCTGTCTATAACGGTTCAAAAGTTTAATCACATACACAAAATAACATTTACTATTGGAACACCCTTTAACTTCCAAATCAAAATTTTATACTTTTTGTTATAGCGGACTAAGCAATACAAGTTCAAGTGTCCAATTATCCAATTTGCCAGCGTTTGTCTATAACGGTTCAAAAGATAGGCCCATATAAGTAAATCTATATCAATTATGGGGGCACCCTTTAATTTTTAGATTTATTTTTGTATAACATTTTGTTGTTGGGAGCTATAGTAATATGCAGTCATTTTAAGTTATATAGAAGTGCCGTTTACAGTTTATAATACTCGTAAGATTAGGAACTGTTTTTTAAACGGGACCAATCTGTAAGCATAAACTATCATATTACCAAAAATTTTCAAAACCGGTTCAGAAATGACTGAGTTCTGCAGGCACAAATATACAAAAAGCCGAATTGTATAACCTCATTCTTTTTTTTTTTTTAAGGCGGTTAAAAAAAAAGAAGGACGTTATCAATGCGACTGAATGTTGCTTTTTATGTTTGTGCCCGCAGATTCAATCATTTCTGAACACGTTTTGAAAATTTTCCTTTATTTCAAAGGTATTTATTACAAATTAATCATGTTTCAAAATCAGTTCATAATTTCAAAAACCAACATACATGTTTTTTACGTGTATTATGAGCCGTAAAGGGCACCGCTTTAAAATAAATAAAAAAAACTGTGTATCGCTGTAGCTTCCAGCTGCAAAAAGTAATACAAACTTAAATCTACAAATTGAAGGGTATCCCAATAGGGGACGTTAATTATTATGGGCCCATCTTTTGAACCATTACAAACAAACGATTAAAAATTGGACAAAATGTCGATTACTATGTCCGTTATAGTAAAATAAAAAGTTTAAATATTCAAAATTATATATTAAAGGGTGCATCAATAGTTTATGTAGTTTAATAAATATGGCCATACTTTTGAACAGTTGTAGAAAGTTGCTAAGAATTTGTGTTGCTAAGTCCGCTACAACAAAATGTATAAAATATGGATTTGGAAGTTAAAGGGTGTTTCAATTGTTCATGTAATTTGATGTATGTGAACAAACTTTTGAACCCTTATAGACAGACTGCTGAAATCTACAAGAAACTTTTATTGCTAAAGTTTCTATTAGAAAAAGTAAACAGTTTTTATTCAGAAATAAAAGAGTGTTCCCATAATTTATGTTACTTAATCTGAGGAACATTTATATAGAAGCTCTTGAAAATAGGATAGAATGTCAAATACTTTGTGTGGTGTAATAAGAAGTATTAATATATAAAATTGTAAATTAAAAGGTGTAACAATAGTTGATGTTATTTAATATATATGGTCAAAGTGTTGAACAGGTTTAGATAGACGTTTGAATTTTACAAAGAACCTTTTGCTAAGTCCGCTGTATGAGCAAGTTTAAGATTTGGATGTGGAAATTAAAGGGTTCTAGTAATTTGATTAATAACGCCGGCATTTTAAACTTTTATAGACAGACAGACAGCGAAAATTTACAAGGAACCTTTATTACTAATTCCGCTATAAGAACATTTAGGAATTAAAAGGTGATCCCATAATTGATGCAATTTGACCTTATTGCTCTTTCTTTCGAACCTTTATATAGAAACACTTAAAAATTATACACAATATCCAATTACATTTTTGGTACAATAAAAAATATAAATATTTAAATTATTAAATTATAGGATGTTACAGTAAGTGATGTAAATTAATGTATATGACCGAACTTTTGAGCCGTTAAAAACAGATAGCTAAAATCTATTTTAAAGTCGGTTTTTGGCAAGAATTATTTCCAACATTGCTTAAACAGCAAGACTCTGCAAAACTTGGTATTATAAAATTGGGAGGCAGGTAATTCCTATACTAAATTTTAATTAATTATCGTAAATCTAGAGAACTATAAAAGCGACGACCTTTAGTTTGAAACAGGCTTCTCGGCAACTATTGTACTGGGTTGTATACAATATTATTTTTACTATTTCTATAGAACAAAAATAGTGACACAGTCTGTATTGTAAATATTTTTGTATAATTTTAAATAGTTTAATTTGTGACAAAGGGGGTAGCAGTGCACACGGGGTATTGCTAGTTAAGCATTATGTTATTTTACGCAGTACCTTAAAATTTTCTAAGCAAATTAATTGAATAAGTCTTTTAAGTTTCAATAAACTTAAATAGAGATATACAAAGAAACAAACTTCACACTCTGTCTTGGATGAAAAGCCTTAACTAATTTAAGCTTGTAGAATTGTTATTAAAATAGTTTAGAAAAATATCCACTGAGTGCATATGCGTCCAGTGAAAAGTAATCCCTTTACGTCACCTAAAGGGAATGAGAAACTAAAGAAGTGTGTAAAGCTCAGATAGGAAAAACGTATTTAAAAAACAGGTGGAATAAAAGTTAAGAGGAAAATCTTAAACTTTAGTTACCGAAAATGTGTAAAACGTTTTTCACATTTTTGTAATATAATTAATTTAAACTAAGCTACACACCATCTGCTAGTGAAATATAAAATAATTAAATAATAAATGATTGTAAATTCTTTGCGGGCTTAAATTATGACAGCAATGACAGAATAAAAAAAAGGAGGAAACTCGTCATTAACAATGATCATTAAGATGCTGAAACAATTATTAACGGTTGTATTGCAATTTAAGGTAACAAGGGCAACAACAAAGTCGCTTTTGTAATGACTATGATTTTGATGATGACCATCATAATGGCGAAACTTTTAAAGAAATTAATATTGTTTTCATTTGATATTTTGCCCCTGCTTCATTTTGATTAATGATGATTTACTTGAATGTCTAAATAATAAGACTAGAAAAAAGAGCAAAAATAAAAGAAAGTATATTATTTATATTTACAAACAAACAAAAATATGTACATTTTTCATAATAAATAAAATATGATGGATAAAAATGAATTTTTTATAAATTTATTTCTTTTTTTTCTTTTTTTTTTCAGAAAAACTTTAGCAGGAAATCAAACAAGGAAATAGAAACCATAGCAAAAGTAAGAGCCACAAATCAATTATCACAATTGAACAACGTAAAAAAGGTAAACAGAAAGCAACATAAAGAATATAAAAAAAACAAAGTTAATTGAAAAAAGAAACAAGGAACAAATTAACTTCACGCAACCATAAACATCAAATTGATAATATCACGCAAACAATTGTGGCAAAAGTGCAAACTCATTGTGGCAGCATCAATTAAATCTCATGTACAGAAAAGTAATTAAGAAGAAGAACAATATTATCCTGAGATATGGCGCGCAAGTGTTTTTTCACCATCATAGTCATCAGCATAAACTTCAGGCATTTCTAAGATTTACTAGAATATTATTGCAATAGCAAAATAAATGCTGATGGCCGTCTTTATTTAATAGCTAAGACACCAGTTGCAATTGACAGCAAACAATTAAGTTAAGGAAATAAAATAGATGAAGAAGAAGAACAATAAGACTTAAGATAAATTACTCGCCAGCCTTAAGTAACAAACGCAATCAAAAACCAGTAAGGATTTAAAGAAAAACGCATAAAAAGTTGGATGTTGCATTTATGTTAATAAAAAGGGAAGGTTTGCTGCTAAGATAATTTAATATTGCGAAATAGACTTTATAGCATGAAATAAAATATTGGAAATTTAATATACTTTCGTGCACAAAGCAGGGTTTTAGTTCAATTTTGATCAAATGTTTTTGTTGTAGAATTTAAGTTTAAAAGATTTTTTTTTATTAAACCGAGTTTGAAATTGAATCGCTAGCGACTTTTTTTAGGCAATTAGTTACTTTAACATTAATATTAGCGCATAAATTTATCATAGACAATTTTTTCTAAACGAACTGAAATATATTAATACAGATGAATTCGTTAAATATTAAAACTGCCCCCAGAATGGAGCATATTTTTGATACCACAAAATAAAACACTCTTGGAAGTAAGACGCTACAAGAACTAGGGGACTTATCTGCTGCGTAGCAGCCTTCAGCATTTTATTTTCACGGTTGGTAAATAGGAACTTTCAGGGTTAAAACAAGTTAAGATTGTATGTACTGGCTTAATAAGCTTCTTGTCATAATCCAAAATTCATTCAAATTGCTATAATTTTTTTTTTAACTTTTTATTGCTTAAATTGATTGCTGTAGCAGCGGATTATTTATTCCGTCGTTTCATAAAATTCCAATTAAAACCACATTTTTAATTTTTTTTATTAAAAGTTTTGTTTCTATTTATTTGAAACTAAAATTAAGTTTTTGATTGATACAATTATTTATTAAAGTAAAAAAATCTTTTCTTCTTTCCTAAAAAACACATATGTTTAATTAAATAAACAGGTGTAAAAATAATTTTTCGCGTACATAAAAATCTTCTTAAAATAAAAAACTTTAAAATAGTTAATTTACAAGAATTTGCAAAAAACAAAAAAAAAAAAAACTTGTTTACTTTAAATGGCTAGAGATTAAATTTTTTCTTTTGAAACGCACAAGGAAGATTAAAAATATGTATCTGTATTATATCTCTGAAGTGAACACAAAACTTTAAGCAGTAGTTGTGGCCCGTAATATTAACAAATAAAACTTTTTTTTAAAGAGATGTAGCACTTGAGGCAATAATATCTATTTAGTTATTTTGTGCTAGATTCCTTAGGACATGAGTGGATGAGTGATAAGACAGGTAGTGAAAGGAGAAAGATATAGTAATTTTAACAGTTATTTTACTTTGCCGGCGAATACGTAAAGAAGAAGTACCCACGAAGGAGGTTGCATATTGTAATGTTAATTCTAAATGTGTATTTAAAACACTAAACAGCCTAAACAACATTTATATTTTTTTGTTACCTTAGGATTTGAACACTGGGCAATCAGATTTGTAGTCAACGTACTTATCACCACGACTACAGCAGTACATCTTTATGATTGATTAATATTACGCTACTACTTTTTTTTGCAAACCTTCCCAATTTAAGATGACAATGATTAAAAAATGCTATAAAACTTAAAGTTTATTACTAATGTTACTATTATCATCAGGTATTCTTTTTACATCATCGTCACCACTGGCACTGATGTCTGTACGTACTTCACAAATTGCACGAACAAAACAACAGCAGAATTCAAAGGAACTTAATTTCAACAAAAAGAACAAATTCAAATCTGTTCAGGAAACAAAAGGTTAAAAAACAAAATAAAAAAAGAAGCCACACATGACTGAAAGTGAAGTCTTTTGTAGATGCGAAAAACTTTTGGCATTAGTGATCAGTTGTCGTTTAACTTAGCAACAATTTTTTATTTTATGTTCGTATCAGTGGTCTGTTTGTCATTGATTATAGACTGCCTATGCCTCTTACTACATGGTTAAAAAAGCCTATCTCCAGTTACTTGATTCTCTACACTCATGATTGTATAACAATCATCATTGTACAACACTCATCTTTTAAAGCACTTGTGGTGTTTGCTTACAGTAACAGTTAACTTAAACTGGCAGACTCTCTGACACACTGACTACTTGATTGTCTTTATAAGTGTGTTAAAAGCAAGTTGGTGAGCAATAGGCCAGTCAGTGCTGCGACGTGAATGAATCTTGTTGGGCAACAAAACTGTAGTGTATATCTATGTGTGAGTACTTTTTACCATCTGTGTGTGTTTTATTTTTGACCAGCGTCGAAGTGGCGGGGCAGACAGCAGCAACACCATCGCCAGCAACAGCAACACATACACGCTGGAGTAGTCTCACAAATAATGAAGCTCAGCAGTAGCACGTTTTGTTGCTATTGCCACTGTTGGTTAATGATGCTGTTAATGGTCTCAAGCGTTGTTCACGGTAAGTGCTATTTTCTTTCATTATGATGTTCTTTTTAAAATTTTTGCAGTTGATTTATTTTGTTTATTTATTTATTTCTTTTTTATTTGCTGGTATATTTTTCAACTTTTATCAACCGATGATCTGTTTTATACAAACTTAAATCAGTTTTTTTAATTGTATTAAATAAATAAACACGAGTGTGTTAAAGGGCTCTTTATGCAAACATATTTATCATGTTTCACTTTATACTTTATTGTAAAATTTATTTACAAATATTATTTAAGGAATATTGCTGGACACATAACGAATATGCTTTCCAGTCCTAGCTTTCATACTCATCATGCTTAATTCCTCTTTGAAGTTGTGAAAGCCCACTTTGATAAGGTTTGCACAGTCTTAAGTGGGATTGGAAAACCTTCACTATATCATTAATCGTTGAGGGACGGACCATATATAATCTAAAGATTGTCTAGGACACAAATTCTATAATGGGGGATTGAGTCCCTAGTGATTTATTGTAATATTTTTCAATAACTGTCTTAAATGGGAGAGTTTTTTTGATATATATTGTTATGTTTAAATTAAAAAAACTGCCAAGAGTTAGAACATTGCTTAATACGGTAGAACATTATATTATAATACACCCAGAAAAAAATGACACTATACGTGACCACAAGTGACCACAAACGGTGTAAAAAGTGTATTAAACACGTTTGTAATCAATTTGTACACGGATAGTGTTAAAGTGTTGCTACTGACACCGCAACATTATCGAACTGATAATATATCGGTGTCAAATTGACAGTGCAACGGTGTCGAACTGATAACATACCGGTGTCGATAATACACTACTCGTTACCAGGCTTTTTCCGAATTGACCACAACAATAAAAACAAATACAATAAGTTGTTAGCATATGATCGTTTTTTATTAAAAAAATATTTTTTTTTAACAAATAACACAGTATAAAATATAAATCCAGTTAAATATACTTAAATCTAAAACAAACTTTTCCATTATTCGTAGGGTGTACATGAAATTTAACTGTTACAAAATCAAGAATTGCACAAAACAAAAATATTTTCGTTTTTAATTACAAAATTTAAAATTGTTAAATTTCAATAAACGTAATGTTCGTACACAGATAATATTTTTTTTTGTACCGAGTTCCCTTAAACACTCCTCTTAAACACGTTAATAACGTTACAAATTTTAAAATTTAGAATATTTATTAAAAATTTAATTAAAAGTGATAATCATATATTGATAAATTCTGTAAATTTGCTTTTGGCGAGAGTAAAGTGAAAGTAGGTTTAAAATTTTATGCGTGATTTAACAAAAAATTCGAAAATCTTGGTCCGGCTTTTTGTGGCTATAGAATGACTTGGGTTTACTCTTGATTTAGTGTTGACAAAGTACATTTTGGACTCTTTGTGTCACATTTCCTAATAGCAGTATAGTTAATTTTACTATCTTCATTTTTTCCTAGCAAAGAGCATTTTTCGGAACAATACACGCAATACTAGTGGTGACACAGCTGCCTTTGAGGCTTCCTTGCTTATTTAACGCAAGCTTCTAAATGTTAATTGCGTCGCCTAATTAAAAATACATATAAAAGGTTTCTGCTTTAAACACTGAGCTACTTACAATTTGAATGATCATTAATTGATTCCATATTTATATTTTCCAATAATTTTTTCAGTTCTTGTCGCTACATTATCTTCAAAATTTTTTTTGGCTAGAAAAGCATGAATTGCTATACACCAAGATATCACCATCCAGCTCTACCACCTCACTAATAATATTTATTTTCTTTATTTTGTTTGATTTTATTACAGTTTTCAAAGTTTGCTTATAAATACGTACACTGATTACTAAAGAATACGAGTAAAAAAAAACAAGACGAACACAATAAATTCATTTTTTATGTAATTTTACAACGTGCTGTAGTCAATTCAACCAAATTTTTTAACAAATTGTAAACACGCGTTGTCGAAAGTCTTAGATTTTAGTGTGCTCATATAATTTGACAACCAGGAGTTGTTAACTCAACGGCGTTCGTTTTTAAATTGTAAACGAAAGTTGTTAATAAAAGCGTAAACGTAGTGGTCTCAAAATGATCACATTCGTTGTTGATTTTGCAACGTGTTTTTTCCCTCAGTGTATAGAATTTTTGTTAATATAATGAAAAAAACAAACTTGTCATTTTTGGCTAGTTTCCCGAAAACTCTCGTGGAAGTCAACGTGTTAAGAGAGAATATAGTGCAGTGTACTTTTCTGCCTTATTTTTCGTTGTGATTTGTTTAGTATTAAACTTGTATTTTCATATAAAACATTAAAGATTTGACACTGTAAATGCCATATAATGCAAAAACCTTAGTGTTTGCTTTAAATAGAATTAAATGAAAATGAATTTTTAGTCTAGACAAGTGTTTGCCCTAAGCTATTTGTATGACGAAAAAATAATAAAACGCAAATATCTTGGGGACATAAATAAACTTTTCTGTCTTTTAATTGTTACACAAAATCCAAGTGTCCTTTTAAAAATGTTGTGAAGTTTGACCCGTTTATATCTTTAAAAGATATTTTTGTAATCCAAGAAATATAACTCAGTCAGTCTGTAAAAAAGTAAACGAAGCATTACTGGCAGCATATTGAAAATAGAGCCGGGGTGAAGTTTCTTCTCATACGTGCAAACAGCATCCTTAAGTTAAATTACAGTTTTTATTTTGAAAAACATTTGGAAATTTAATTAGATTTTTCTTGCAGATAGAATTTGAATTTTTATGAACAAAATTTAAAACAGTGAAATTTTTTTGTAAAAGGTTTTTGTAGTAAAATTGCTATGGAGGCATTGTTAACAAAATCCCTACAATTAATATTTCAAAGTTTTTAAATAAAGCATTGTTAATATATTATTTGAGACATTTTAAAATCTATGTACTTACTAGGTTTTGTTGATGCATTAAGATATAAACTCATAGAAAATAATTTTGTATGTTTCTGTTTTACCTCTAATATTATCTCTTTTCCTCTATATTTTTAGGATACATTAAACAAGAAAAAATTCTTAATTTTGCTTCAGCTTCTAATTGCTGTATTTTAATACCCTTACCGTCCGTGTTAGTAATGAAATCAAATTTACAAAGGCCCCAGATGAGCTAGAAAAAATTTCAGCTTAATCGGAACAGCGGGCAAAACACCACCCCTGCCTCTAATTTTTCCATATCATTTGGAACAATGAAGTAACTCCAATAAAAAAAAACAGATATATTGGAGAGAATAAAAAATTTGGGTCATACTTACTGAGTTATGGGCCCCTGAATTCTCCATATAAAAGTACGCTTGTGTGCCATATTTTTAAAGGTTTTTTAAAAGCTTTTGAAGAGATCTTTCAGGAGATACCAATTTTTTTTAATAATGTTTAACCCATTAAGAGCCGATGACATTTATGTGTAAAATTACATATAAAGCTTAAGCTTTTTTCTTAGTTTTTAATTCTCTCTCACCCCAATATTTGTCTTATTGATTAGAGTTAGTTGAGTAATCTAGAATTACATTAATGGTGAAGGGTATATAAGATTCGGTATAGCCGCACTTAGTTTCCAAATGAATATTAAATCAAAAATACTTTTTTTCTAAGGTGAACTGAAAGCAATTTCATATTCGGCTTAAGGCGTCACACACAATAAGTTTGCTTCAGTCCGCATTACATTTTTGCTGAAAGACATTCGTAGTCTTTTGCCGTTATATTATTACTTTAATTTTAAACTTTGAAAATTTATATGTATGTGTTACTCACGAAAATTCGTTGATTGTTGTAATTGTTGTCGAACAGTTATCTGACAAAAAAAAAAAAAAGGGGAATTAAAAAAGTATGTGCATTGCTATTGTTAACTTATTTATAAAACCAATAACAATATTTAACGATTTATTTAAGATTAGCAATTCCATTTCCATTTGTTTACATTAATGGCTTAGATAAAAAAGTTTTCAGTATAAAAAAAAACAAATCTATTACAATCGAATTTTTCTGTTTTCTTTTATCACATTTTAATGGTTCCTATAAATAGTAAATTATAAAATTAAAAACGGAGTCAAAACTAGAGAAAAATAAATACATGTAACTGCTTTCTATCATATGATTATAGATCGAAGGACACATCAAAAATTACTAATTGTTTTGCACTTATCAAATACAAGAAGATGGATCTTATTTACCGCTGATATATTTTAAAACGGAACACATTAAAAAAACAGATAAAAGTTAATAATTCATAACTTTATAGTGTCAAGTCGAATGTTTTTGTGCCTTTTGCCACTAGAAAGGATATTCATAAAGATTTGTGATTCCGTTTGTAATTTTTTCGTTTAACCTTCATTTCCGGCCCTATAAAGCATATATTCTTGATCTTAACACATAGGACAGGTGTCGATAATTTAATTCGGCTGTAGAGGAAGATTGATTGGTCATAGTATTATGTCCATAATACTGTGTCTGAGAAATGCCTGAACGATTTATAAAATAGTTGGTCTGGTTATTGTGCCACATAGACATGTAAGTACCCCAAAGTTTATTTGTATTTTTTTATATTTTTTTATATTCTAAATCTATTGAGTAGAAGCATCACACTAACCAGAAAAGTAAAATCTACTCAAAGTGTTGTATATTGGCGGCTATAAAAGCAAAAAATATTTTCCAAATTAAAGAGTGCCGCCATACCAGATGTTGTGTTGATCTATATAGTCTTGTACGAGGGCTGCTCTATATATTTCTGGCCTAATAGTGAAAATGTGAATATTTATAATCAAAAATGGTTTTATTGTTTTTCAGAGTATTCTCCAGCACGATTTATACACTTTTGCATGCGCTCAAACCAGTTGTAGAAGCGCTTTTTCCACTCCGATTGAGACTCCTCTAAAACATGGTTTTTGAACACTTTAACAGCTTCTTCTGGCAATGAAAATCGTTGACCACGCATTTTTTTCTTGATGTGCAGAAACAAGAAGAAGTCATTAGGTACCAAGTCAGGGCTGTACGGCGGATAGCCCATTAATTCGACGTTTTGGCCGGTCAAAAACGCTCTGGTTTGAGCCGATGTGTGAGAGCTCGCATTGTCATGGTGAACAATGATTCGTCTTCTCTTGTTGGTTTTTTGAATTTCTCCGATGACTTCAGGCAAACAAATTGTAGTGTACTACTCAGAAGTGACCGTCCCACGTTGCTCAAGCGGAACAGTAGCCACATGACCAGTTTTGCCGAAGAAACACGCCACCATTTGCTTCGAAGTGCTTCTTCCACGAACAACTTTCGTTGGATTTTGCTCGTCTTTGAAGACCCACACGGTCGATTGTTGTTTTGTTTCGGGCTCATACCCATAGATCCATGATTCGTCACCCGTGACGATCTAATAAACGTCTTTTGAAGCACCGCAATCGTATTTTTGCAACATTTCTTTGCACCAGTTGACACGAGCCTTTTTTTTGAGCGACTTTCAAATTGTGCGGGATCTAACGAGAACAAACCTTTTTTACGGCCAGGTGTTCATGCAGTATCGAATGTATGCTGGTGGAAGAAATGTCCAAGGATGTCTCTATCTCTCGGTACGTCGCATGTCGATCTTGCATTATGAGTTCACGCACGGCATCAATATTCTCTGGCACAACAGCCGTTTTTGGACGACCTTCACGGAATTCGTCTTTGAGCGAGCTTCAGCCACGATTAAATTCATTATAGCAATTTTTCACAGTGCTATAGGATGGTGCTTCATCGCCATACAAAGATTTAAGTTCATCAATGCACTCTTGTCGTGATAATCCACGTCGAAAGTTGTGAAAAATGATGGCACGAAAATGTTCACGAGTTAATTCCATTTTTTTCTATATTAATTTTTTCAAGTCACTGTAAACAACACAAATAATGGTCGTACGTCAAAACGTTTTGAGTACGATTATGCTTAAAAATGACAAACTTTCCAATTGAAATGTCAGATTGCACTTGGCAGCACACAGTGTTGCCAGGCCAGAAATATATATAGCAGCCCTCGTATAAACTTTTTACAATCGTAAAAAAACACAGAATATGTTACCACATTCGCTACATCAAGTATAAAGAGTAAAATTTAAGTAAGTGCCCTTTTTACGTATATCGACATGTTTTTCAAACCGGTACAAACAGCACTTCAAAAAATATGCAAAATAAATATTCCTATGGTTACTGCCGATGAAATTCATAAGTTCTTCACTTCACTTGCTTCTTATGCACAGGATAAGTGATTAGATTAACGTCTGTACCTGGCGCGAAGCTCCTACTAGATGGTGGTCAAACCATTATTCTGTGCAATTTTAAGACCATGGCTTGCAGGACCATAAATCTACCCCTTCCTAAAGGGTCGGAGCCTACCCATAAACTCCTTTGTTGAGAGTGCAACAGCACATATTCCAGGCCACACCCGCAAATATAGACTTTTATTTAACCACAGCCACCAGGAATAACCCGAAGAGACCTCACCAATAACCGGTTACAAAGAGGGGCGGTTCTTTGTATGGGCTACCGGTTCCAAAAGTGCCACTTTATTTCTTTGCTATTATTATTCATACGTTATTACCATTTAAGGACACTGGAACATCCTTCGATAGTTACCCCACTGTCTATCCAGACACACCGTGGGACTGGTTCCCCCTATACCCTTATGATACCTGTGTCAAAGCCTATGCTCTCTCAGCCAGACTCAAAGTACCCCCGGAGTGGCTTCTTATGCACAATTAGTGTATGGATAACGGCACTGGAATTTTTACTGATGGTTCTCTTATGAAAGGTAAAGTAGAAACAAGTGTTTACTCAGCTGAACCGAGCCTGTCCTATAGCGTTTAGGAGAGTATGTCTCTATTTCCCAGGAAGAAATGCTGGGGTTGCTACATGCGCTGGATTTCTTGCTGGAAAATCGGTTTGATGGGAGAAAAGTTCTCATTGCACTTGACAACCAGTTGGTTACTACACGCTTGAGGCAAGTGAACTTGTACTCGAATCTAGTGCTCGAATTATTTTGAAACGGCTGTGCCTCGTTAAATGAAGTGAAGTTGATATGAATTAAACAACACTTAGGTACAGCTAGGAATAAAAGAAGAGACCAGCTGGCAAAAAGAGTATTTGCGGTAATTTTCTGTGAATCAGAAACTAGAGTAGCACTAAGCAAAGTGCTTATGTGAGCAAAGGCTCTCAATTAATCTGAAAAAGCGAATGGAGGCTACTGAATGTAGACAGACTTGAATGGCCTTTAAAGATATCCTTTTGCAGGAAGGCAAAAAAGGTGCTCAGATATAATAAAAGCACCCTAAGCTAGAAAACTACGTAATTGACAAGTCATTCTAATGTTAAATATTATCTGGCCAAGATGAGAATCAAAGAAGATGATAGTTGTAGATTGTGCTTAGAAGAGGCTGGGACGGTAGCGCATATAGCGTGTGCATGACCGGCATTGGTTGGCATAAGACTAAGGACGATAGGCAGGAGCTTGATAAATGTAAATGGCATGAGGAATATACTCCTTGAACAATTGCAATCAATTACTTAATACCGTGATGAACAATAAGACCGACAGTAACAGTCGGCAGCCTTAAAAGACGTAAAAGCTTATCAGTTGCATTAAGGAGTCGTGTTCTTCCATATCCCCATAAATAAATAATAAAATGGTTACTGCACCATTTAATGCTCATAGGTTTGTTCAATTTAAATTTTCATTAAAGAATCGATTACCGTCTGTGTATTTTGAAATCAGTGCTCTTTCCAATAAACTACAAAACATGTAAACAGTCTACGTATTTAAAAACTTAATTAAATTAAAGGAAATATATGCAAATAGTTGAGCATTTTCCAAGCTAGTTAATAATACGTATGTATTTTGCAAATGTGTGTGTGTGTGTTTTTTTACACATCAACAAAAATGTAAAATAATAAGACTAATTTGACTTTTCACACTTTCTAAGCAATGAGAAATTACATCATGAAGTTATTTTTCACAACACCTTGTTTCTTTAGTATGAAAAATAGAACTATAATAAAAAAGCAAAAGAAAATTATTTTATGTGCACAATATCCTAATCGAATTTGTCACATTTTCAATTTCCCTCCCAACACTAGAACAAAAAAAAGTCATGACTACAAAAATCATTTCATATTAACATAAAAAGAAAGCCAGCCTGTCAACCAAGTAAACCCAGCGAACCACTATTACTTTGGTTAATGGAATGTTGTTAATATTCCCATCGTTTTCGCGTTCATTCATTTAGTCAATCATTTACTCCCTCCTTTCGTTTATAAATATTGCAACGCTGATGAAGAAAATGTATAAAAAAATCTTAAATATAAAGCCAGAAAAAACGATTAAGCAGCAACAGTTTGTTGCCTAAAGCAATAAAATCTGAAAGAAAAAACGAAGAATACGAAGACAAATAATACTCTGATAGGTAATAGCAAATAAAGGAAAATTGCTAAAATGTAAATTATTCTCTACAATATTATTATTTACAAATACACATAATGTACACTGCCACGATTGAAATTACTTGAAGAAGGAAATTAACTAAAAATAAGAAAATAAAAAAAAACATGAGCTTACTAAAAGGATTTTGTCTGACAGCTCAGATTTGATTGAAAATTACTTTGTGGCATTAAATTTAAACTTCTCAACCAACTATAGCGCATTTATACTTACAAACATTCATATGAATGTATATAATGGATATTTTCTGTAGAACTTGAACTATAATATTGTGCTCACTTTTTAAATTTGTGATCAGTATAAGTCAGCGGGCTTGTCAATAAACAATATTTCCACACTGGAAGTAAAACCAATCCACACCAGATCCATTAATCACAAAAAAAAGTGCACTGTTTGATGCGACTTGCATGATAGTGGCTTCAGTGGGCGAAATTTAGGTAACAGTCCATAGATATCGTCAGCGCACCATAATAAATGATTTTTTGTTTGAAAATGGGAATGAAATTAAGCCGGTTCAGATGCGGCAATCGTCGACTTATTAAAATAAAAATTTGGCGACAAGTTGATTTCGAGTCCAAGGTCATGCGATATGATTATTCTCGATCATTTACTATAGGGTCTATTAAAACCACTATTTTATTCTGATCAACGATCCACAACTGATGCTTTTGAAGCCAATATTGTTCGCGTTACTTGTAACATGCAGCCAGAAGTACTCGAAAAAATGGCCCAAAACTAGAAGTTCATTATTCACTCCTTCAAAAAGAGCGGTGATAAAAATATATTCGAAAATATTTTCAAATGCTTATGCCACGTATTATTCTTAAGAATTAAATTTTTTTTTTTTTTATAAAATCGAATCCTACATTTAAAAGTTCTATTGGGTTTTAAAAACAGCCACTACACTCATACATGCACACTTAAATAATTACACTTGTACGCAAACAAACACAGTCTTAGTGTTTCCATAAAACGCACAAAATAGTACAACGACAGATCTGAGGCGACATAGGAACACCTCCATATTCCTTCTTAATTCAATGAAATTTTATTTCCCCTTGTAAAGAACATAAATTCAACACAATTTCCCTGCTCTCTTTCTACTTTTTTCTGTACTATTTTCAACTGATGGTTGCTGCTCAAGAAATAAATATGAATTTTAAATTTAATTATTCAATTAGAGCCGTTGCAGTAGAAGCAAATATAATTTTATTTTCTTGCCATAAAAACCCAGTGGGCGCTTTTCTTTTAACAGAAACATTTGTATATAAATACGTTAAAGTTAAAAACAAAAATGTTCGGCTAATTGCTAGCACTCGCCTTTTTGGTAATTTTTTTATGTAAAAATATAAATTTTAGTGAAGTACTCGTAATAAATGTTGAACAAGACGGCATAATTCCTTTTTAAAAAAAGGTATATGATCCTGTGAATATCGGAACACAATTTGGGGGCTTTCGCAAATGCCCAGAAAAGCCAAATCAACACAAATGTAATGGCGGAAATATATTAATTGAAACTCTTATCACTGTGCGAATGTTGGCTAAATCCGGAAACGTTTTTAAGACTGCTTGAAATGTTTTTACTTTTTTCAATGTAGGAAATAATTGTTTTATTGTTTTGCTACATGCATATTGTTACGAATGTAAGATCTGGCAACCCCGGTTTTTGTTATCCGTATGAGTGTGGTGAATAAGTTACTTCCAGTAATGGTGTGTGTATTGAATAATACCACTATTAGCCAATAAAAGCTGAGCAACCTCGATGGTTGCGTTGGTAGAAGTGCGTGCTGCAAAACAGGAGGTCCTGAGTTCGATCCCGCGTTCAAATATGCTTACAACAGAAAAAAATAATTGTTGTAAAGCAATTTAAAATTAATAAAACAGCAGTACAAACCTCCCGAGAGGCAAAGGACAATTATTGTGTGAAGCCATGGCAGATAATTTAGTGGAGACGTCCAATTTAATATAAGAGCTACAGATAATTTAAAGAAGCCTTTTATAAAAACAAGTAAGAGCAATAGCGGTTAGCGCAGGGAAGTGTAACAGCATAACAACAGTGTATGGAAGGCGTGTGTTGTGGTTACTGGATTAAAGGAGATGACTGGATTGGATAAAAGGAGTAGCGGATGTCTGTGGATTGTTAAATTTACTAAACAAGGCCTCGAGTATTTTATGTCTCGCTGGAGTAACACAGTAATGTAGCCTGGATGTCTGCGTTTGTAGTAATAAAGCATATTTAGTAAATAGGAGACCAAGGGTTCACAAGACCTTTAGGATCAAGAAGTATAGCCAGAGAAAGCCATAAAGTTTGAATACAGAATAATGAGCCACAGTGGTATTTGCAATCAAAATAATCCGTACGTTTGTTCTAAAAGGGAAAAAGCATAACAATATGTCTTTTGCTAATGCTTCTTTATTAAATACGAGTACGGTTGCCCTTAACCGAGACAAAATAAGATTTTATGAAAAAGTAAAATAGTTAAAAGCAAGTTCTTGGGATCTGAAGTACTTTGAACTCTGCATATGACCACAATCGTTTGAGCTCGAAAAGTCCATCCACCAATTTTTGTACTTTTTGAAGCCATCCTAGTAAAATTTCTAAAATACATAAATGTCCGCATTGTATACAAATTTTTAAATTTGGAATCAGGACAAAGTTGGTAGAGGTCAAGTTTGATGTTGAAACCATTTTAAGTTTTGAGTATTCTGCAACTCATATTCATGTTTTTTTATAGTGGTCCACACGCCGTCAACAGAAATTTAATGGTATAGAAATTTATCAGAACAATGATGGAAAGAACTTTTAATAAGTTTGCCAGCCAATCACACGATTGTGTATATTAGTAGCGCTCCTTATCTGTCGAAACCTATACCATATTAAGTTTTTTTTTAAATGTGCGATTTAAGGTATTGGCTATTCAGACAGAAGTGCTAATAGTAATATGAAAGTGCTTGCCCTACCACTTTTCGAGATATAAAAAATTCCAGTGATGAAATAATTTTTTGTTAATCATAATGCACTTTGAATGACATTTAAAATACAAGAGATTTCATTTCGTGAAAGTAAACATCAATTTTCTCTATAGGTATAATACATATATCTTTTGAATGATATTTATTGAATATTCTTTTCTTTTCCTTTTGCTTCCTGTTTTTAAATATTGTTAAGATTTCCAGCGGATAAATTATTTGCCACACTATTGGCAAATATTCTACAGATGCATATTTACATATAAACAAATTATAAAGGCATAACCCAAATAACAAATTGTTTTTATAAACTTTATGTATTAAATTATTACTAACCAAAATAGGTGAATCTTAGCGATGCATTAACCATGAATAAAAAAGCATGAGAAGGCAACAGATGACATTAAAGAACGAAAATAAAGCCAGCGGTAGCGAAATGGCTATCGAGACGTGCTTTCACTTTCAATAATCAATATCAGTGATATAAATAATTTGTTTGGGAAAATAGCACGATTATTGTAAATTTATATTTCCTTGTTTTTAATTTTAATTATTGTTAATTAAAACTAATTATAATTTTAAGCGTCTCTACAGACGATTGTCAGTTATTACAATATTTGCAGACCTAACAATATGCTGACAATAATAAGACAAAGAAAAATTGCCACATTGGACATTCTATCCAATTTTTAAACGTTTGTTTATAGGGGCTCAAAATGAGGACCATAAAGGTCAATTTACTTGACAACTTTCGGTCACTACAATACTTGTTTCGTATTCCGGTCTAGCATTGTTTTTGAAGTACTAGATGGCATTACCAAAGTGCTTGTAAGCAGGCTAGTTCTTTTGCACTATCAAAATTGTCCCATGAATCACGGCCACTGTCCATTTTTTTAGTTATTCTTTTCTTCTGCTTAAATTTAATTTTCCCTTTCCTTTTCATTTTATTTTAAATTTTATTTTTTCAAGCACCTTTTTAATTTTTTTTCATTTATTTACTTTTATCTAACAATGATGTAGTTGTCAGATGTTTAAGATATCCAACATATTACAATAGGTCTGTTTCTTTACCTTTTGGGTAAAGTTCGTGAAAATGAGTGCAAACATTGTTTTCTATCATAGAGTGAAAACATTTTATAAAAGTACGGGAACACAAAATCTAAATAAAAAACACAAAATAAATACTCAAAGATTTTTTACTGTTTTAATTAAAAAACAATTAATTTCAATTATTCAGCTAAAAGAAATAAAAATTTATTTTGTATTTTGTTTGAGTTTTAAGGCTGTTTCATAAGTTAAAATAACTTGCACGAATAAAAAGTTTGGGCTGTTTTGTGCAAGAAGAAGAATAACTTTATTTGCTCAAAACCCCTCTCATTTAACCAATTTAAAAGTAAGAAAACCATTTTCGTGCAAATTGGGATCCCACGGGATCCCAAAGTAGAGTAAAAAAACAGACCTAATGTATGTATATTGAACTGACAATGTTCTGACAATGTCAAAAAAAGTGTTCACACAATTGTAAGATATCTGCTAATAATATTGTCAGGTAAAAGTCTGACAGTTATCTGATAATGGATTTTTCTGACAAAATTGTCACACAACATTTAAAATTTCACACGATTGTTAGACATTTTTCTATGTATCTTTCTGACAGTAATTTAAGATCTGACAACCGTTTGTACAGAGCATTAGGACATAGTTTAGGCTTTGGAAAAAGAAATACGCAAACAACTTTTTCGAAAAAAGCTGAACAAAAATCTCAGATTGTATACAAGAAAAAGAAAAATAATACGATTTGAATAACAATTAAGGAAAATATTTTTTAATAAAGAGAAACACGGAAATAAAGCAAGCACACAAGTAAGAATAGTGATAGCATGACGTCAAATATACGTTGAAAAGTTTACGATATAAATATGTGCTACAGGATTTACAATATGTTCCATATGTTTACTGAATGTCATTCGAGAAATGTGAAATGATTTTATTTTGATAATTTTTGCGTTTTTTACTTTTATTTTTAAAATAATGTTTTAAAAATTAAACAATAGAAACTAAAATGGTGTATTCACAACTACTGTAGTTGTAGATATACTTCCTAGAAATAGAGCAAATCATACGAAATTCAAACACAAATACACTGACAACAGGATACGCCTCAAAAATAAATGAATCCAGTCATTTTCGGTGAAACACATCTTTGTGTCAATAAATGCTGCCAGCATGTAGTCATGTTGTTGAATGTGGTCTTAACCACAGTCAACATTTTGGGCGTTTTATACAATAAATTGTAGTTCATCACGAAGAGTTAATTAAACGTACGTACATTCGTATACATATACATATATGTACATATGAACATAAAAATAATAATAAAAATTCATATAATTTTCTTCTCTTTTTCTTTCTTTTATTACCGCCTGCTCCTACAGATTTTAATCGGCACAAACCAAAAAATAAATTAAAACAGCAAATTAACAATGTGGCACAAGAACATGATTTCCAGTTGTAATGTGTACACAATACATGCTTGTTTGTATCTATACATGTAAATATTTGTAAATAATAATATGGTGTACAAGATAAAAAGTTTATTAATATCGTTAAGCTGCACATTTTCGTATCGGTTAAACATCCAGTATAAACTCACAGTTTCTTAAAACGTTTTTTTTTTTTTACTTTTGATTTTCTTTGAATTGTATCGTTTTTGTTATTATGCTCTGTTACTGATGATGGGATGTTAACGATTCCTTCTACATTGAATGTAGTTAAATACAATCGCAAATAATAATAATGATAAAAATAATCCTGAAAAAAAAAATGCAAACATGGTACATTTATGGACACGTCTAAAAGTGTGAGTGATAGCAATGGATTGCGTTAATGAATTCCCTTAAATTACACAAGCAGCGTGTTTAAATGCCTTGCGGGTTTTCGCTAATGAGAAATAATGAATAATTGACTTCCAAGTGATAAAATAAATTAAACAAATCATAGCAAATTTTTTATGAGTCTAATAAATTATATACTACACGTTGTGTACTAAATAATTCCAAAAAATAAATAAAATTTACTCTCGTATATTTTAGAAGGTTTGATTTTTAAATAATGGCTTTTATTTGTATAGTTTCTATTCAAGTAAACATAATTTTGTATTGCTTGAATTATTAAGTTTTTCGATCAATCAACATTTTAATTATTAATATCTCATTAGGGACTTTGAAGTTTATATGTCTTCATATTTAAACAAATCATTGATAAAATACCTTGTAGAGTATGGTAACAATTAACATAAAGAGGTGAAATATGGTTGCGGTGTATTCTCTTTAACAAAATATGATTGAGATGAACAAATTATAGTTGCTTTAGACAGTACTTTTTTTTGCGAAAACAACATAATGTGCAATAAAAAATTATATTCTTATTACAATTAAATTATTGCTACCAACCGAAAATAATATAATTTTTACAACCTTAAATCAAAGAATAAATAAAAAGTAATCAAAGAATAAATAAAAGCCAGCAAATAATATTTGAAATTTAACATATCTTGGTTTGAGTTAATACTTTTTTTTAACTTTTCAGTCCTTTGTTTTTCAATTAACGTTAAGCCTTAAAAAAGTAAATGATAAAGAGGAAGAAATGAAACGGTTTAATACAAGTGAATAAAAGTTGAATATTAAAAATTGTTGCAAGTATCAAACCAAATTCGATGAAATTTTTAGGCTTTGATTGTATGGTCGTATATATGGTTTATCTAAAGTTTGCACGGCCGACGCGTTCATGAGTTATGACTTAAACAGAAAAAGATATTTATTTAGAAGCTCCAAGACGGTAAACTTATTTAAAAACAATAGGAACTGGACAAAAAAATGGGGAGAGGAAAAACGTGCGGAATCGATTTAATAAAACACAATTTAAGGAATATTTGAAACATAAAGTTCTAATACATAAGGTCGAATAAAAAACTTGCTTGCAAGAGTGGTCGTGGCACGATTACTCTCATTGTGGTAGAGAAGCACCTCGGAAATAGCTGGTAATATATAAAAATTAAATATTTATTTGTCAACTTATAATTGAATGCGTTTAAAGACAACATTTTCATATATAACAATAATATGGCTCGGATGGTATAATTTAATCATAATGTGATGTTTGATTCGAACATTTATACTTAAAATTGGATTTCAGTTGATAAACATTGAAATAGACAAAACTTGTTTTAAGGTTTAAAATAACAAATAAATCTTATCTCAGGGATTAACAGCACTAACGCATGGAGATAACTTTAATCTACTTAAGAATGTTTTGACTGCACCACTTGCAACAAAAAAAAAAAAAAATCATTATAATTTTTATTATTTTTTTTATTTTACTATTTTCTTATCACCAAAAATGTTATTATAACAAAGACAGCTGTTGTCAACTTATATATCATATTAAAAGAATAACTCTAAGATATAGAAGCACAATGGAATGTTTCAAATGGATGAGAAGATACCACAGCAGGCAGCATATTGAAAAGTGAGATTTTATGTGATAAAAAGGTCTAGTAAACTCAGTTTTTTTCATTAGAATTAAAATTACTTTATTTTTAATTTATAAGATAATATGAAAAAATTTAATTTTTAATTGAAATATGGTTTAAAAATATATTAATTCATGGAAAAAAGTTTATTGTTGGTTGGTGTTGCCTGTAACTTCTCCTGTCTAATTTTTCTTGTTGTCATTGGAAAACGTCCGCATACATTTGTAAATAATTTTTCTTGCTAAAAGTGTTTAGAAATTAATTAAACAGAACCAAAAAAAAGCCGAAAATTGACAATATTTTCGGCTTTTTTTTAATTTATAAAATCGATGGTTCAAATCCTGGTCAGGAAAAAATTAAATAATCAAAAATATCTTTAAAAAATGGTATCGAGTTACATGTCATTACATAGGTAAACTTTCGGTTTAAAGCCTTAAAGGCTTTGTAGAGGCTAAAGCCAACTTTTTATTTCATTACGAAATGAAAAAAAAATTTTTAAACTGAAGAATAATTTTTTTTTTCAAAATTAAATTGAAGAAATACATAAATTTCAACAAAATATTTGCTAAAAAAAAGATAAATTGAAATATACTGTTTGCATACTTAAAAGAAGAAAGAATAGACAGACATCATAAAAGTTTATTTACATTAGAAGCGTTTCTATATTTTGAAAAAGGTATTCTTTGATACTATATTTGCATATTAAATGTTGAGTGTTTCTTCCCTAATTTTCTTTAAAAATAAAACGTTTAAGTGTATTTTTGGCTTAAAGGTTTCATAAGCATTTGACATGGTAATTCACTAAAAATTTTATAAAAATTTATTTAGCAGACAGACACATAAAAATTGTGAAAATTATTGTTTTGATTTCTAAATTAATAAACATTTATCACAAATATATTTGCAATATTTATTAATTTCAATTAAAAACATTTACCACACTTCATGATAAAAAGAAATTAATTAAAGTGTAAAGTTAAATAAACTTTATTTCGGTTAAGAATAAAAAGTAGATTTTTTTTTATATATGTATATGTATGTAGTATATTTGACACTTAGATAATAAATTAGCAAGAAAGAAGTGACTGTTCGAGAAGCCGTACTCAGATTTCCAAAAAAGAAAAAATGTATCTTAGATAGTCAGTTCGGTATTATTTTAACGCAGTATTTAGACATTTATGAAACAATAAGCGTGTTTAAAAATTACAGGGTATACCCAGTTAATCTTTACATATAATAAAACTGTAACGAGGTAATTTCTTTACATTATAGTAGATAGTAATTTGTAACCTATTTTGTACGAGGGCTGCTCTATATATTTCTGGCCTAATGGTGAAAATGCCAATATTTATAATTAAAAATGGTTTTATTGTTTTTCAAAGTATTCTCCAGCATGATTTTTACACTTTTGCATGCGCTCAAACCAGTTGTCGAAGCACTTTTTCCACTCCGATTGAGACTCCTCTAAAACATGGTTTTTGAACACTTCAACAGCTTTTTCTGGCGACGAAAATCGTTGACCACGCATTATTTTCTTGATGTGCGGAAACAAGAAGAAGTCATTAGGTGCCATGTCAGGGCTGTACGGCGGATGACCCATTAATTCGACGTTTTGGCCGGTCAAAAACGCTCTGGCTTGAGCCGATGTGCGAGAGCTCGCTTTGTGCTTCTTCCACGAACAACTTTCGTTGGATTTTGCTCGTCTTTGAAGACCCACACGGTCGATTGTTGTTTCGTTTCGGGCTCATACGCATAGATCCATGATTCGTTACCTGTGACGATCTTATAAACGTCTTTTGAAGCACCGCAATCGTATTTGCAACATTTCTTTGCACCAATCGACACGAGCCTTTTTTTGAGCGACTTTCAAATTGTGCGGGATCCAACGAGAACAAACCTTTTTTACGGCCAGGTGTTCATGCAGTATGGAATGTATGCTGGTGGAAGAAATGTCCAAGGATGTCTCTATCTCTCGGTATGTCGCATGTCGATCTTGCATTATGAGTTCACGCACGGATTGAATGTTCTCTGGTACAACAGCCGTTTTTGGACGACCTTCACGGAATTCGTCTTTGAGCGAGCTTCGGCTACGACTAAATTCATTATACATATTTTTCACAGTGCTATAGGATGGTGCTTCATCGCCATACGAAGATTTAAGTTTATCAATGCACTCTTGTCGTAATAATCCACGTTGAAAGTTGTGAAAAATGATGGCAGGAAAATGTTCACGAGTTAATTCCATTTTTTTCTATATTAATTTTTTCAAGTCACTGTAAACAACACAAATAATAGTCGTACGTCAAAACGTTTTGAGTACGATTATGCTTAAAAATGACAAACTTTCCAATGGAAATGTCAGATTGCACTTGGCAGCACTCAGTGTTGCCAGGCCAGAAATATATATAGCAGCCCTCGTAACCTCTATCCGTGTGTCTGTGTTCGCATCACGTAAAAACTACTGGATAGATTTAAACATAATTTTGAGAGTAGATCCTTTAGAACCTTGTTTCCAATATAAAACACTTTTTTTGTAAAAATAAATTATTTCGTAGAGAAAATAGAGATACAAACGTGAAAGCACCCAATTTTACCGGCATAATGATACTAAAACAGCTGTCTGCACATTTTATTTGTGTAAAGGGAACATTTTTAACACTGTTTACAAAACTATGGAATAAATATATATTTAAAAACACATTTTCCAAATTTAAATTTTATGAAATTTGAAATGTTATACAGACGAAGTCGTAGGCACTACGAGTATTCAAATATATCCAGATAGTAAAGCCGGTGCCATCTCGACATCCAGAAGTGCCAAATGTCTTAACCAGCTGCCAAAGCATATCAACTGTAAACTGTTTTAAGGTTTTAGGGCAAGGTAATGTACCCGAAGATATAACGGCCGGGTAACTGGCTGGAATAGGAATGCATCTGTAAGATCGGACATAGATCAATAAGCATTGATAAGCTTCTGCAAGTAATAATTTAGAGCAAATTTCTAAAAACAACGCATCTAAATAAATGGTATCCTTGGCTAATGAATGATCGTAAGGATTAAATTAATATATTTAGCGCTGTACATGCCAGGAGACTGATGTTTTTCTATGACATGTCAAGTGGCAGTTGTTACTATGAAGAAAAGGAAACTGTAGAATATCTTGCTTGCTACTGCCCTAAACTTTAAAAAAAAGCTTAGAATTTGGTGGCACTCCGTGTATGTATACCCTTACAGCACTTTGTTACATAAGAACACTAAGCTGGATTACATACATTGAAAACCCCATCAGGTATCAAAAAGATGATTATAATCCAAGCCAGCTGGTGTTCTTCATACTGATTATAGTCTCTGTAATCATGCTAAGTTATCTTGAACAATTAAACAATCGTCGGTTTAATTTTATGTAACATTTTGCACACATTTTGCGCTTGAAAGTAAAAATGACATACTCAGCAAACAAGATGTTCTCAGCATTTTATTATATCGTATTCATTGAATTTATATATTTATTTTAAATTTTGTTTAAACAATAATTGTTATGCAAAAGAAAATTTCGGCTGCCCCCTATTCAGATACTAAACTAAAATAATACAAAACTTATAATTTTAGTATTTTACCAAAGCTCGAAAATCCATGATATTATCCCAGTTTAAAATACCAGATCAATAAGTGAATTTATAAGAGAACTACAGAAATAAATACATGGAATTAGTTTGTTCCAGAGATTCATATGAAAGTATAAACTCTTTTAAGCTGGCGATTGATCAGCTTTAAGCATTAAGTCCGGAATTGTTTATTTATAAATTAAAATAGCAATTTCGTAGATTTTTTTAAAGTTTAAATCCAGTTTTTTGTACATTTACACTTAGATCGTAAAAAATGGGCTTAATATTTAAAATATCCATATGGGGCATTTTGGTCACCACATAGAAAAATGTTAATTGAACATTGGATTAGCACCTGCATTTAACAATAAGAAATTACCAGGGGATGAAAACACTCTAACAGGCAATCAGAAATGAAAACTGTATGTTAACAAGAGAATAAATTAAAAGCAGATTATATCCAATTTAGAATACATTCGGTTTTGCTGCAATTGTAAATGCTTTCAAATGTACAAAGTGTCTTAAGTAAAACCAAAGGTTTTAGAATAAATGTACAATATGTGAAAGTATGTTTGTTAAACATATATAATTTAAGAAATTGTGCGTGTTTCAGCACTCTTGACTGTATTCCTGGAAATCTTATATGAAGGGGAAATAAAAGATTTAACTTATAAATATATTTTTTTCTTTCGATTGTTAAATATTTGAAAAGCGTGTTTGTAAATTTTTTAGATTTTCTTTTACATTTCTCTGCACATTTCATTGCTGTTATTTTAGCATTTTGTATTATTGTTTTGTTGTTTTATATAATTCTACGAAGTCTTCCGATTTATTTGTTTTTTTTTTTTTTATTTTTTTATTATTCTTTTTTTATCATTCCAAATGGTCACTCTTGAGATGCTTGGTATTTTTTTTGCTGTTTTCTGAGATTTCCTTATTATCATCTTAATTTATTTATACTTTTCTAAATATATTTCTAAATATCTCTATAATTAAAAAAAAAATCTTTTGTGATGCTTTGTGCAGAGATTTAAATATCATCGTAATTTCAATGGGGAAGATTTTATCCAGTGTTTAATTTTCTTTTTATTTTGTTGCTTAGAATATAAACTTGAAGCTTACAACATCGTTTTATCTATTAATTGATACTGTCCTATTTATGTTTTATAAATTTTAATACATAAAAATGAGAAATGCTGATGGAAATTTACGGATTTTAAGAAATTTGTATGAAATTATAGATGTTAGAAATATGCGTAAATTTAGGTCAGATAAAAAAAGTTTATTTGGTTTCTTAAAAAACTTAAAAAAATTACAGTTAAATTAATTCTTTTAATTAGGTTGTATAAGAGAGCACTTCATAATGAATTATCGTTTACTTGTAAAGAAAAAATTAATAATCAACCAAAAATAATCGGGACATTGTTTTAAGTTTTATCGAATAGTTTATTCTGTTTATGTAAAGATTTTGACGTTAAGAAGCGCTTCTTTTAAACCTAGAGGAATGAACATTAAAAAATATAATGTAACTAAAAAAACTAGATTTAAAGGCCAAGTATCTCATAAATCGCCATTTGGGTAGCCATTTAACTGCATATTTTTTTCTCCCTAGTGATAAGCAGCTTTTTTCGTTTTGCTTAAACATCCAAACTGCTGCAAATTTCGAGAATTTAAAAAATAAAAATAACGAACTTCTTTCACAAAAATTTAATTTTTTTTTACTTGTAATAAGTCCTTAAACACCATCTTTTTTGAACCAGATTTTGAAGAAGGGGCCGTATAGTCAGCAAGTGAAAGCTACTTTTCGATTGATATTATTTATTAAATAAAATTCTTTCTTCTTATAAAGTATATGTATGCAGTTTAAAACAAATAAATATTTAATGAAATAAACAAAATTAAATACTTGGGCAGGGTGCCGTCTGGTAATTTTTAATATGTGAAATTTCTTATCATATTTTGTTTTACGCAATTTTAATTTGTAGAAATTCTATGAGCACGATCACTAGATAGGAAATTGCATTTTTGGTATAAATATCGCTATTAATATATAATGTAATTGTAATTTTAATAAAGTCTATATTTTAGAAATTAACGTAATAAAAATTAAGAAGAAATCACAGTCTTGAATTCAATCGCTGTATACAGGAATATTTTGATAAATTACATAACAATTCAATATCCTAACGATTTTTTTTTTAATTTTTATTAAATCAGCCCTTAATCTTTCAGTGAAATATTTCCCTCTCTCGTGGACGAAAAAAACAGATACTATCAAATTTACGCTCTCATTTCTCACTTAATTTTCTTTACATATGTTTTGTATTTGTGAAATGTAATAAAAAATTGTTAGTAGGCGCGATTATTGAAGAGCAACAAAATTTCAAAAGCTAAATTACATAAATAAAGAATGCATATTAACGCATTTGCGTTGTACACTTGAGCAATAAAAAATTGCATTGAAAAAAAATATGGTCCGATTTAAGCCGCATTTATTAGTTTACATAATTGGTAAAAATGTAACCACTAAAATAAAATAAAAATTTAAATAGTTGAATACGAATAATTACATGGTGTATTTTGCTTCTTTTCCTTTCAGTGTCACCTGAAATAACAAAAACAACAAATAAAAAATATAGAAAATTTTTCAATGAAAACTACGATTATCAAAATAAAATGAATGAATTTTTACAGTTACCTAAAAATATGCCAAATAAAAATAACACAACAATAGATACAGCATCAATGTTAGCAACACTATCGCCCTCACTATCACAACCGAAAACATCCACAACAACAAAAGCAACTACAAGTGATAATCATTATACACAAAATTATTTGAAAAGTCATCCAACACCTGAAGATAAAAGAATAACTACATTTGCTGCAATACAAAGAAAATCAACAATGAGTACCACCGTAGTTGTAACTCAAGCAAAATCAGTGACATTAATTCCTACAGCCGAACAATCACACACGACAAAACAACAAACTCTGCATCCCACAACAAGAAGAATTAGTAAAGAAAAATTGCGGCAGCATGCAAAAGAAAGTGTTTTTTACAAGTTCGATAACAGCATAGAAGAAGAGGCAGTACCTTCAAGGACGACTATGACAAGAAATTATGCTGCTGATAGCAGTAACGTTTTTATGTCACCAACAATAATAAAAGCAGCGCCAACAGTAAACCCTTTTGTTCAGGCAGCAACAATAGCAATGAACAAGCAACAAACAAATGATTATAGAAGCAGTAGCTACAATAGAAAAAACAGCATAGAAAAATTTATCCCAATTGATTTGAACCCCCATTTTAGACAGCAACATAATGGCAGTGCCAACATTAAAAGGAAATCGAAAAATAGTGAAAGAAGTAATGATATCACAAATGTCAGCTACAAAAATAACAATCATAGCAGTAAACAAAAGGCAACAAATACTTCTAACCTTAATCACCACTACAGATACAGAACAATTAACAACAGCAGGATAATAAACACAACAACAATAGCAACAAAAAACACAAATACACAACAGAAATACTTAACAATAAGTATAGAAAATGAAACAAGACAAAATACAACAAAAGTTAATTCCTTGACATCGACGAGCACAACTGTCTTTAGTGAAACTAACAGAAGTCGTTACTTTAAAAGCCACAACAGCAGCAACTGTAGTTATAATTACATTGGCGCAAGTACTAATAGTGTTAGAAACCTAAGCATTAGGGAAATCAACCAAAACCTAGATGATTCCTATCGTGTTAACAAACCAACATCTACATTAAGTACAACAAGTAGCACATCATTGCAAATAAGCACAACACCAGCTTCATATTCTCAACATATTCCTGAGCGTCGTCAACACTACAATCAATTGAAAAAACCAGAACTTTTGTTACATCGTTATGCCAGACAAGCTGAATCTGATGATGAACAGAATGAAAAGTGTCGTATGTTTATTGAAGGTGATCCAGAAAAGAATGAACTTTACAGTCCTGATTATCCGAATGATTATCCAAAGAATATCAATTGTACACGTGTAATCATAGGTGAGTTGCATTAAATTTTTAATATAATTAAAAAAAAAGAGAAACCAAAAATAAGAAGAATTTAATTTTATATGAAATTAGAAGTTGATCTGTGGATATTATAAATGATTTGAAATTGATAAATTCATATCGATATTAATCAATTTTAATTCATTTATAATATCCACAGTTCAACTCCTAACTGTATAAAAAATTAAACGTGCATACCAATCAATATGATACTAAATAGCACTTATAATCTTGTAAGGAAACAAATAAGAATGATAAAATATAAAAATTGCATTCGTGCGCCAACCGAACGAAAGTTGGTACAAAGCAAAAGCAAATGCAAAAGACGAATACCAGAGAGAACAGTGAGGAAGAATTTTGGTTTGTGTGTGGACTTTGTCTAACCAAATTTATATTGATATTAAAACTTCTCCTATTCTTATTTAAATAGTTATTTGGTTAAAAAGATGATGTTTACAGTGTACACAACCTAAGGTAGATAGATACGAAGAATTCTGATGAAGGATGTAGCGATGCAGAAAATTCAGCATTAGATTCTGTTGGAGTCTAATTTTTCTTGTTTTCATAATAATGTGTATTATTTATCCTTTACAAGTTCACTATTCAATAAATAAATAACAAAAACAAAAACATTCTTTTCTTCCTTGTCGAAAGCAACTTCAATCAATTAGTATTTAACTGATTTGGTTATGAAGTACGTTGCCACAGGTTTCGATTTTGGTGAGTGTTTGAGGTACCAGGTAGCTGCTGCATTAGAGCTTAAGGTTTACACTTCAGCTTTACAAAAGTTTCAAAACTGGCGCGAAATTGGGCACCATTTATTCCATTTATTGTTTTTCATTAGAGTAAAAAACAGACAGTTATCAAAATCTTTGTTAATGCCCAAAAGCCCAATAAAAGACGATTAAATACAATATATTTGCACTTGAAAACTAAAAAACCGAATTTTTTAAGGATTGTCAGTTTCGTTAGCTTCCTGGTAAAATCATAAAATTTTTATACTTTCAGCACAATAAAATCAAAGTACAATTAATTTTTACCTCATTTCTGAAAAGGCAACTTTATTGAAACTATCTGTGCTAACTGTGTTGCTCATGAACGAACTCGTACAGTCGTCGCATTGTTTTAAAAAATAACAATTTTCAATCATTTTTTCTATATTTCTATAGTTGTGATCCAAAACTACGTAATCGGTTTTAAAACTCACCTAAGGTGAAACTGAATATGGACTTTATGGCTAAAAGTTTAAAATGTTTCAATTTTGTGTGTTTCGAAGAATTAATTGGGAAATATCTTCTATTTATTTAGTTTAAATCACGAGAATCTTTCGTTAAATTGAGTAAGTTTTAAAAATATCATCGGCGTAAGATCCCGATTAAATAATTAGATCACCGATATTGATTATAGAGGGTAAAAGCAAGTCATGGATAACCATTTCGCTACCGCTTACTTAGCTCTTCAGGAAACTTCTCACAAACATTTTAAAGAAACTAAAGATAACTGTCCAAACAATAAAGAAAAGACAAAAATCAAATATTAAAATTTTGTAAATTTTTTAAGCAAATAACAGCAATTATTTACAATGATTTTATTTTTCTTTATCTACTGTATTTGGCTCACGTTTTTTCGGCTTTTTTATAAAGATGATGAAAAATAAAACATTATAAAACACAAAGATAATATATTTTTTCTATTTATATAAATTGTATTTGAAGATTAAATCACTGTTAAAGTTTATTGGAGCTTAAAAAAATGGTTAATGCACAGGCATGGGCAACCAAGGTCTACTTTTAAAGAACAAATATTTAAAAAAATTGTGTAATTTTTGCTATATTGACTACTATCTTTCCAAGTTCAAATAATTAAGTAAGAGATAATAAAATTTAAACTTGAAATATAAATTTTCAAAAAAATCATTTTTTCGTGCTATTTTCGTGATTAATTATTTAAATCACCGATATTGATTAGTGCGGGTCAAAGCACGTCTCGATGGCCATTTCGTTACCGCTTACATAACTCTTCAGGAAACTTCTGACAAACGTTTTAAATAAACTAAAGATTTTTGTCCAAACAAAACAAAGACAAAAATCAAAGTTTAAGCAAAAACAACAATAACCAACAGTAATTCTAAATTTCTTTTTCCGCTATATACGGCTGAACTTTTTTGAACTGCATGAGCTTCATGCAGTTGAAAGAAGATAAAAAATAGAATATCACAAAACACTACGATTATGTATTTATAACTAAGATTTTTTAATATTTAACTTTGTATCTCACATTTAATTAAATTGTTTTACATTACAATTTTTATAAATAAAACATTTATTTATTTATCTATCTATCTATTGTTTCTATTACAGACAGTATGCGTTATTCCACTTTTTGTAATATTGTCTTGTTTTCCATTCAATCAGATTTAGAATTTAATCTCTATTTACTTTAAAACTTCTGGGTATAGATAAGTTTTTTCCATCACAAAATTAAATCTAAAATCATAATTTAGTTATAATAGAAGACCATACACAAGGTTATGATACTTTCTTTTTTCTTTAGCTTAAATGGGTTATTTGTTTCAAATAAAGATCAGCAGTTTGTGGCAAAGGTAACATATTAATTTTATATTAATAAAAAATGCTTTTACAGAGAACAGGAAGCTTGATTTTATTTTATTTCGAGTTCTTCACATTTCGGACCATACTTTTGAAACCAATTTTTGTATTTATTTAAAAATCCCTACATAAATTATAAAACATAAAATAAGATGTATAATATCTTGAATCAAGGAAAAAATAAAGCCACAAGAGCATCAATAAAAATACACACACATAAATCATTTAATATTATTATTTATCATATTGATAAGGATTCAGCCAATACTACTGCGTTAAATGTATTTAAATTAAAAACAGAGGCAATATATATTTTTTGACTTTTTATTACAAAGAAGGAAATCGTTAACAATATTTAAGCCACCATTCTTTTTAAAGGGACTAAGGAGTCTCTATTTATATTAAAAAAAACAAGTTTTTAATATTTAAATTATTGCTTTCAATAACAGAAGACCCAACATAAATTAATCTTTTATGAGAAACAAAAATCATTCGTGCATTCCTTGACATTTTAATTGACATTATTGAAATTCAGTGTTGGCTATAAATAAAGAAAGATTTATCAAATTGAAGACATGCAAAGAAATGTTAAATTTTATATTATGAAAATGCCCGCATCTTTATAATATTATTGAATATTTAAAAAATACGAGCATGTGTTTGACTTCTATAAACTTAAATATAAACACAAAGATTAACTGCTCGTAAAAGGCTTATAACTGATTATTGAAAACTACAAGATATTTGTTACGGCACAAAGAAACTCGGGTAGTTAATAATATATTTGACGTTACAAATTTTTATTCAATGAATTTTAATTTACTAATACTAATGCTAATACCTGCAACTTTTACTGAACTTATTTTCGCCTAACAAATTTTGCTTCATTCCTTAACTTGAATGTCTGTTTAGAAAAAACACAAGACACCAAAGCAAAATATTGATACAAAGTAAGTAAGGAATAAAATGTCAAGAAGTAAAATAAACCTTTTGAATTTACAAAAAGTCGCGTTTCGTTTAGCTACAACAAAAAAACTTTTAAACAACAACAAGCAATTCACAGGACAAAGTTGCAATAGAAAATTGGGTTAAATCTCTTAAAACTCATTAAAAAGCATCTTTAATAAACAAAAACTGAATGAGAAAATAAGAAATAAAAAACATCAGCAAATACTTATAAAATATATAAATACCTGAAACTTTTTAAAGTTTTTGTTTATTATCTCTTTCTATTTAGTGCCTTTTCTTTTTGGGAAAAGTTTTCTAAATGCAGTAACAATATTAAACTGTTGCAAAGAAGATGAGTTTAGTTTTAGTACTTTTAGTTTACTTGAACATTGCAGCGTGTAAGTAGGCCTGCCATAATTGCCGGTTAACCGGCATTTTGGCGATTTTTTGCCTTAAATGCTCAAAGTGCCGATTTTCCGGTTTTTGATCTTAAAAATGACAATTTTTTTGATAAACAGCAAACTTTTATTCCAACATAAAATTTAACAACAAAAACAAAGTGAAAAATGTTTCTGGAATTTTTGCCTCCTAATCCAATAGATGAGATTCCAGAAAATGAACGTCATAAGATGTTGTATACAACGGGTGTAACTGACAAAAATAAATGGAAATATTGGCCTATTTATTTATATTATTTATACATACAACCAATAAAGCAATAACAATTTATTTGTAAACCGAATATTTTTTTTAGTTTGTGTTTTTAATATGTTGTGAACATTATTTGACTCTGAATTTTGTTTTGTTTTATTATTATTATTATTTTGTTTTTTTTTTTTTGTATAAAAATATTTTTAAATGTACTTAAAACAGGTTTTTTAATTTGCCGATTTTTTAAAATTTAATTGCTCCTAAAACCATTATTTTTGCAAATATGCCGATATCTTATCAAAAATCAGCGGGCACACCTGCGTATAAGTATTTTTTTTATAATTATCGATATATTTATAGAAAGATATTTGATGAAATAAATAATTTAAAAATTTGATTTTAAATGCTATTAATTTGAAAACCTCGTTGAAAGGCTTTATCTTAAATTATAAGGCTAAAGGATTATCTTTCAGAACAGTTCTATAAAAAGTTATTGATTTCTATCACTCTTTTGCGAAATGTTGCACTGCGCTTAATTGTTCTTAATTATATTTGAAAAAGTTTAAGAAAGCTTGCAGAATTTCAGTAGTACCATAGACTTTCCTAATAAGCAAACAAACAAATTAAGGCAAAAACTAGTTTCTGGTTCTATTCAAAATATATCTCTAACAGCAACAGTCGTTGATAGGACTGCAATGAAATGTAGTTCAAACTAATTTTTAGGTTGTTGCAAATTTAAATTTTTACAAATAAATTTTGTTTCCTATTGTTTTCTATTCTCTTTTTTTTTTTTGTAACATTGTCTTGTTTTTCATTCAATTAGAATCGCTTTTCACTTGTTGACTCCTGAGTACAAATGGATTTTTTCATCACAAGACTAAGTCTTATAGTCCAATTACATTACATCGAAATCTACTACATTTGATTTGAAATCTCTTTCAAAATCTAGTTCGTTTACACTGTATTTTTTGACACTAGCAGGATTTCACATTAATAAAAAATCAAAAAATGAATATCTAGAAATTTTTTTTACCATTATATTTATACGAGGGCTGCTCCATATATTTCTGGCCTAATAGTGAAAATGCGAATATTTATAATCAAAAATGGTTTAATTGTTTTTCAAAGTATTCTCCAGCATGATTTATACACTTTTGCATGCGCTCAAACCAGTTGTCGAAGCACTTTCTCCACTCCGATTGAGACACCTCTAAAACATTTTTTTCTTGATGTGCGGAAACAAGAAGAAGTCATTAGGTGCCAAGTCAAGGCTGTACGGCGGATGACCCATTAATTCGACGTTTTGGCCGGTCAAAAACGCTCTGGTTTGAGCCGACGTGTGAGAGCTCGCATTGTCATGGTGAACAAAGATTCGTCTTCTCTTGTTGGTTTTTCGAATTTCTCCGATGACTTCAGGCAAACAAATTGTAGTGTACCACCCAGAAGTGACCGTCCTACGTTGTTCAAGCGGAACAGTCGCCACATGACCAGTTTTGCCGAAGAAACAGAAGACCATTTGCTTCGAAGTGCTTCTTCCACGAACAACTTTCGTTGGATTTTGCTAGTCTTTGAAGACCCACATGGTCGATGGTTGTTTCGTTTCGGACTCATACGCATAGATCCATGATTCGTCACCTGTAACGATCTTATAAACGTCTTTTGAAGCACCGCAACCGTATTTTTCCAACATTTCTTTGCACCAATCGACACGAGCCTTTTTTGAGCGACTTTTAAATTGTGCGGGATCCAACGAGAACAAACCTTTTTTACGGCCAGGTGTTCATGCAGTATCGAATATATGCTGGTGGAAGAAATGTCCAAGGATGTCTGTATCTCTCGGTATGTCGCATGTCGATCTTGCATTATGAGTTCACGCACGGCGTCAATGTTCTTTGGCACAACAGCCGTTTTTGGACGACCTTCACGGAATTCGTCTTTGAGCGAGCTTCGGCAACGATTAAATTCATTATACCAATTTTTCACAGTGCTATAGGATGGTGCTTCATCGCCATACAAAGATTTAAGTTCATCAATGTACCCTTTAGTTTTTAGATTTATTTTTGTATAACTTTTTGTTATTGGGAGCCATAGTAATACGCAGTCATTTTATATTTTATCGTCCTTTACAGTTCATAATACATGTAAAAATATGTATGGGGACACCCTTTAATTTTTAGGATAATGAACTGTTTATTAAACGGGACTAATCTATAAGCATAATCTACCATATTACCAACAATTTTCAAAATCGGTTCAGAAATGACTGAGTTCTGCAGGCACAAACATAAAAATTCGAAAAAGCACCCAAAATGGTGCGAAACGGACCAAGTTGCCACCGCTGTCTATAATTATGTTTAACTACAATAAAAGATTAATAAATAACCTAAAACGATTCTCGCCTAATAAGCAAACAATTTTTCAATAGTGGCCTTTTATTCTTATGTACTACCTACATTGAATCAAGTGTGTATTCATTGGCTGCTAATCAAACTAAAAGAAAAAAATAACAATTTCTAAATATACATTCGCTAAGACTAAATGAGCACAAACCACAACCACAAGTTGCGAAAGTGGTTAAAGCTAAAGTTATGTATTTAATTGAAGATTCCTTTTGTGATTTAATGATGTTGTTACTTGTGGTGCCTTTGGTTCATTTAGAGAAGTCACTATCAAATAAAACGGACAGTCTTGTAGTTGTGTCAGTTTGTAAGGAAAGCCAATGAGGGAGCGTATTCAAAGTATTGTAATCATAGCAATTGATTGCCTTTGAGCTTTTCTCTAAAGAAATACTTTTAAAGTAATTTGTGCGTTAATAAATTTTCTTATTTATTTTTTGTTACAAAATAAACGTAAGATTTGAATAAAATAGAAACAGTTCTTAGATTTTTTTAGATTAATAATTTTTTATTAATCATAAATTGAGTACATTGGGGTTATTTGCGCAACAATATTTAGGGAAGTAGGACTCCACGGCTTTCTTGGTACAGACGCGCTTTTTTGTCAAAATTGTTCATATCCATAAGTAGTGATCCACTGACTTATGGGGACAAATCCGATGAACAAAACGAATTGTGAGAGAACGAGGCAGTAGGAAATGCAAAATACAATAATTGGTACCCATCTTCTTGAAACCACATATTGACAACACTGAAACCACCCGATTGCAGCGTTATCGAGCACCAGCAAGAGTTACTGACCCATTTTCAAAAAGGTATTGTCTAATGTAGCTCCCTATCTAAAATCTGCGAACAACAGTGACACGTGGGTGTACTTATTGCTCGACAATCACATGTGGGTTTTTCGGCTGCAAATACGGCAATTTTAGCGATTAACGCTGCATTATTAAAAAAATGACAACACGTTGTTGTGTCGTATAAAACTCTATTTTACTACGTCTTAACACTCAGCAGCAAAACTGTTATTTTTCACAGTTTCCAACACTTTACTACCAAGATAGTGGCAAACTTAAATCTTGCGCTTTATTTGTGATACCCTTAACAACAACCTTAGTTGTGAAAGAAATAGTCTGATTGCATGCGATGTTATAGTTTTGACTGTACTTTTATTTAAGAGAAACGGGATATTTCAGTCAACTTGGAGTCTAAACTTTTTACAAAATAGTAAAGTAATTTAATTTTGTTAAGTAAAAAATCTGTTTCAAATTATGTACAGCAAATAACTTTAAGGGCCATTGGACAATAACGATTTATCTGCTTATGTTACTTTGACTACAACCGGACAGAAAAACTTAGGACAAGAATCAAAAAATATAAAAATATCGTATCTATCCTTTATGTAGACGCTTCAAATCGTTTTTTGCCTAAAATCAATAACACTCGTATTTAAACTTTTCTTCTGTTTTAAAATCCTAGAAAAAGAACATTCATTCTTAAATAGACTGTTATTTACTCACATAAACCCACACACACTCAACTCGTTACTGATAGTAGCTCACACTTTATGATTTTGTCTTTATTATCCTCTTTTTATACTCCTTTAGGAAATAAAGAGAAATTCAAAAAGAAATAAATATCAAAGTATTGAAAGCAAATAATACTTTAGCTTTGTGTCATTTTCATCAACACCCGCAAATCAATATTTTTTCAATTTTTCTTTGTGCACAAATAAAACGGAACAAAAAAGGTGGCTTTATTAAGGCCGACATTAAGTCGATTTATTTAAGAGTTTTGTTGAATGTGACCAGCTATAAAATAACTGATAATATAGTCATTGCAACGTGGAGCACACAAAAATAATTTGGAAATAAATCAGCAATTTCCCAAGAAAAATTTTGGAATCCCAATTTTCCAGAGGGCTCAGAAGTGTCACATAGTATCCAAAGTGGTCACTTTGGACATGTAACTTAATTTTCATCAGATTAACAATGATTTCATAGCCTAAAGGATGTTAAAGAAGTTTTTAAAACATGGAACGCATGGATAACTTAAAGCAATAATCATAATGAAAAAGTAATGATACCAAATGAAAATTGTCGTTGCGGAGACCGTACCGTTGCCTGCAGTAATTTTTAATTTTTTGAGTTTTATTAAAAAAAATAAGTTTAATAATTATTATCAAAGAATTATTTTTTAAGCCTTAACTTTTGCTTGAAATAATAAAAGAACTTTGTATGTGCATTTTCTGCCCTAAACTAATATTTACTTACTGATGAATTTATGTCCAGTGTCTATATAAGAATTTTTATATGTTAAATTTAGTTAAATTAAAAATAATACATGTATATATTTTCAAGCAAGATAAAATTAAATAAAAAAAAAAAACAATTCAGGTATGTAATGAAAAATGATTGGTTTGAAAAGTTAAAAAAATTTTAAAAAAGATTTACGTCAGCCAAATATTGATCATATAAAAAATATGAAATACATTGTTACGAATAATAAAAAATCTGGCAACCCCTGCTGTTGTTTCCGTATGAGCGTGGTGAATAAGTAAATTTAACTAATGGTGTGTGTATAGAATAATACCACAATTAGCCAACGAAAGTCGAGCAACCTCGATAGCTGTGTTGGTAGAGGTGCGTGCTGTAAAACAGAAGATCGTGGGTTCAATACCGCATTCGGACTTGCGTGCAACGAAAAATAATACTTGTTATAAGCAATTAAAAATTAAGAAGCAGCAGTACAAACCTCCCGAGAGGCAAACGACAATTATTGTGTAAAGCCATGGCAGATAATTTAGTTAAGACGTCCAATTTAATATAAAAGTAACAGATAATTATTAAGAAGCCCTCTATAATAAAAAGAAAGAACGGTAGCGGTAAGCGCAGGGAAGTGTAAAAGCACAACAACAGTGTATGGCAGACGTGTGTTGTGGCTATTAGATTAAAGGGGATGAGTGGCTTGGATAAAAGGAGTAGTGGAGATGTCTGTGGATGGTTAAAGTTACTAAACAAGGCATCGAGTAGTTCATGTCTCGCCGGAGTAACACAGTAGCGTAGTGTGGATGGCTGCGTTTGTAGTAATAACGCAAGTTAAGTAAATACGAGAGCAAGGGTTCACAAAACCGGTAGGATGAAGAAGTATAGCCAGAGAAAGCCATAAAGTTTGAATAGAAAATAATGAGCCACAGCGTTATTTGCAATCAAAAGAATCCCTACGTTTATCTATAAAGGGAAAAACGTAACAATATCGACAATGGCGTTTATAGTAGCAATATCGTTATTTTTATTGGTGGAGGAGCATTTAAATGAAAATTTTTGAACAAAATAACTACGAGATAACTCCAATTTCTTTTTAAATATATTTTTTAGTAAAATATTTTTTTTGCAAATTTGTTAAAAGTTTAAGATTGAATAAAGATGGCTTAATAATTGTATTAAATAAAATTGAACACACTGGTACTACAGTCAGCAGCTGCAGAAGTTAGCTTCCTGAGACCTATCATGCAACAATTTCAATGTATCGTACCAAAATTTCAAAATCAATAAAAAGATTTTTGCTTATATTAGAAAGAAGAATATGTCGCAATTTTTTTGAAATAAAATCTAGTCAAGAAGATCTCGAATTTTTTTTTCGAAAAATTCATAGACGGCTTACATATTTTCTTAAGAAGACCTACTGGTGAAAAGTACTTATATTTGTACGGAAAAGGTTACTGTAAAATATATTTACATTTTAAATAGAGTAATTTTCTTAAATTGTACCTTTTTGCAACCAGCTGTAGTGTGTATGGGGGACCCAAGCTATTCAATTCAGTAACTAAATTCTTCCATTAATTTTCAACATCAGTCTTACCACCTCTTGCGCATACTTTTGCGTAAATATAACAATGAGTTTTCATACTTTGTACTTACATTTCGATATTTTTAAGCTAAACAGAATTTATGACTCCACATTGCTTTGAAAGCAATTTCAGACTGTTTTATCTTTTTTCATCACATAGTAAAATTTTAGTTTTTTCTTTGAAACAAAATTGGTTTTGAAGTGGATATGATTAAACGATTTATAAAAAAATCACACCTTTCATCGTTTTCAATTCGTTTTTGTGTCTCAATCGTTTCTCATCAAATACCTGATTATTTTCCAAGTAAAAAATAAAAATTGAAAATAATCCTTAAAATCAAGTTCAGATTTAATATATTGTTTTTTAAGCTTTGGGCACAGTCTTCAAAATTTTTCTGTAATATTTCTTTTAGCTACAATCCTAAACTGATTAAGTTTTGTTCTGTTAAATATTTGATTACATTTTAACCCAAAAAACAAAAAAAAAAAAAAAACACAAAAAAAATTCACTTTAGTTTTGAAACTTCCGACGTATTAATTTTTTGATTCAGTAAATCTTTAAATTACAAGAATGAATGCTATATTCGAATCACTGCGAGAGTGGGGTTTTTTAGAAAACTTTTAAAGTCCTTATAATTAATATATCTGCATTTTCGGTTTGAAATTTCAAAATTTTCATAGCAAATACAATTGTTTAGAAAACTTAAAATTTTTGGTGAAATTTTCGTGAAAATAAATATTTGTGTACATTTTAATCATCTTATGAAATTCCATTTTTTTTTGCTAATTTAGAGTTTTTTTTTTTCAATTTTTAATGAAAGTTGGTGAAGTCTTGGTTAAATTATGATATTTTATGAGAATTTATTATTATTTGTAGTTTTTTTTCTGAAATTTGGGTTTTCTATATAACAAAGCAAAAGGCAACAATATCCAATAACAAACCCTATTTAATCTTAAAACGTAAGAAAAATAGAGGCGCTGAAATGTCTAACTGCTGAAATGTCTAACATTTATGAACCTCTTTAAAAAGTATGCCTGAAGAAATGGTCATCATAAATTTTCTTACTTGATTACGACAGACAGACAACGCTAAATCGAGTGTAAGAAAATATACGCTTTATTGAGTGGGAAATGAGTATACCCTTTTAACGTGTGCTGAAGTTTGTACCCTATTTTGAACCATATAACGCCGGTTTTAAAATTTCTGCAAAGCTCGGCTTCAAAACTTAAGCTTAAAAACTCTTCTGCCGGTAAAATAAAAAAATTTCCTTTTACTTTATTCATCCATTTGGAAATTTATTTCCAAAATATTTGATTTCTGTCCAACTGTACGTTATTGAAGAAAAAATTAATTTCCTTGACTTTCCGTTGAGTTAAAATAAGAAACAAAAGGAGTCATATGCACTCTTGGTGGCCTTATTTTTATTCAATTTTGCACGTTAATGCATACAAAATAGGGGCTTTGACAAGAGTCAGGAAATCCTTTAATAGACAATGACAGCACGCGATAGAAAGAGAAACATGATTACAACACCTTCAATACTTTAATATGTGTTAAGTAGATGGTTATAAAATTTATTTATTTGTGCTACTTTTAATAAAAACTTTTTCTGCATAAAAATATTCTGTTTTGCTTTCGTAAGGAATATTATGCCAACATCTGTTTTGTCATGTAGAAATAAAAGTTTTTATGCTTGTGCTTGTATGTGTGTTGAAAGGTTGCTACAAATGTGTCTTTATTACCCTATCCTTACTCTAGGATATGTGCTTTTGCCGCCAAGATAAAAAAAACTCAATGACTGTAATGACATCTTTGAATTTTATGTATTTGCATTTTATAACGTAGCATATTTGCGTCGATTTTTGTAGTTTTATGTCGTAATCAGTGCAGTTACTTCCGTCATTTAAGTTCGTCTGTTGGGTGTAATGACCAAATTGTATTTATATAGAAATAAAAGATACTTAATAATATCACATAAAAACAGCTGAATATACAAAGCCAAAAAGAAACTAATAGAGATTTTACAAATACTCAAAAGATCAAAATAAACTAATGAAATTATTTACGATCCTATACAATCATGTTGAAAAATAAAATAAAACAACTTTATAATATTTTTTTACGGTGTTATAAAGTTTCAGTCAAGTTTCTTCAAATTGTGTAGTGGCAATAAGGTCGTGGGGAATATGCAAAAATGTACTAGTAAAACTTTTTAACGTTTTGTCAGCCCCAGGCATACGTAAAGAAACATAAAAAAGTTAAATTTTTTTTTTTTCGTAAACGAGTGCTCTAAGCGAAAATGAAATTTTTATGTAGGATAATTGAATTTAATAATAAATGATGCTAAAAGTAATCAAACTCAAACAATTTTAAAACTTCCTTAAAGTCCTAGAATTTCAGATATTAAAATGACCACATAACGTTTTATTGAGGCTTTGAATTTTTGAGAAACTTTTTGCAGATTATACTGTCACGTTTTTAGAGAAATACAAAATATACCTACACAATCATATAAAAAAATTAAAAACTAACAAAAAAAAAAACAAAGACGAAAGAATAAAGAATAAAAAAAAGAACCCATTTGCTAGGAAACAGGATAAAAAAAGGAATAAACAATAAAAAAATCGAACAAATCACAAAATAATATTTGAGTCAATTTTGCATCAATTCCTACTGATTTTTTAAACGTGCTTAGAGTAAAGGATAAATAAACCCTTTAAAGAGCTATATAAGCCAAAACGATTAAATCGCTAAATTCGAAGAACGAACTTACAGCTACTCACACTTTAAGTGGGATACAGAGAAAAAATTATGTTGCCATGTTTGTTACGGAAAATAAAGGCCTTAACATAGGTACTAATAGTTCTTTACTACAAATTACAAAAACAAAAATACAATTCAGTCATTGCATTAAAATATTGCAATATTTGCCATTTTGTATTGCAACTCCTAAAACCGAAGCTCACACTTAAAGTGAGACATTGCAGTTTTCGTATTTTTATTTTTTGTTAAACAAATTTTCAATACTTGGTTGACTTTCCTTTGCTGGCAAACAAAGCTTAATAACGAACGCGGTATACTTTCAGTAAGGTACCACTCTTCTGTTATCGCTTCCATCAATATGACAATATTTTTTTAACCTCAGCTTAAATACTTTTTTTTTTATAAATCCACATGCCCACATATATTTAATAGAATTTAAATCTGGAGACTATGGAGGAAGGAATCTCCATTAATTTTGGGCAATATATAAAGCCAATTGCGTGCATTCCAAGATTTATATTTGGGATGACTGTCTTTGTAAAACATGACGTTGTATTTTATGCCTACGTATTCGGCACTTTCCTCAACGATTTCTTTAAAAGTGTTTATATAAGACTTAGAGTCCATAGTTCTGTTTACAAAATGTATTTGCCCAACTCCAGCCACCGGGTTGTAAACCCCATAAGAGAAGCGCCACAATATTTGACTGTTTTTTAACTTTTTTGTCAATAAATTCAGTACGAGGTTTTCTCTGGGCGACGCTTTTTCTATCTGGTCCAAAAGTGTTATTTTCGTTTCGTCTATAAAAATAACCGAAGAAGATAATATAAGCATTAAAAAAATCGACAAAACTTACAACAATACTACTTACCTTTGACCAGAATGATGCCCCTGTTTGCACAATTTGTTTTAAACTATAAGTAGCCTTTTATCGTTTTATAATATTAAAAACTGCATCTTTGTTCCTGTTTACTACTTTTGCAATTTCTTTGTGATTTTTAACATTTTTTAAAACATATGCTTTTCTTCAATTTTTGTTTGACTGTTTTGTAGCATTTTTAGGAAAATAAAATTTTAAACAATATGAAATACTATGAAACACTGATTTAAGGTTGAAAAAAGGAATAGCTGTCCCACTTTGAACGTGAGCAGTGTGTTGCCATATAAATGTACAAGGAAAAAAAGGCGTTTATTAATGACAATACCTTAATTTAGATATAAGTTAGTGCTAGTTAATGCTTTTTTAAATTAATTATGAATGAAAGTTTTCTTTTAAGAAGCAAAAGCATTACTAAAAATAATGGTAATGCTAAAAAACATTACCATTATTTTCGATTAACGTTAATGAACTTGACAATCAGATGGTGTATCTAATTAATTACTCCCATGTTTGCATAGATTTATAGATGTATTAAAATGTTTGAGTTTTGAATTTATTTGATAATAGTTTTTTTTTCATTTATTTATAATTTTCAAAACTTAATTTAAATATTTTTAATTCCTGTTTCCTGATGATTTCACCCAATCATGCAATACGAGGGCTGCTCTATATATTTCTGGCCTAATAGTGAAAATGCGAATATTTATAATCAAAAATGGTTTTATTGTTTTTCAAAGTATTCTCCAGCATGATTTATACACTTTTGCATGCGCTCAAACCAGTTGTCGAAGCACTTTTTCCACTCCGATTGAGACACCTCTAAAACAAGGTTTTTAAACACTTCAACAGATTCTTCTGGCGACGAAAATCGTTGACCACGCATTTTTTTTCTTGATGTGCGGAAACAAGAATAATCATTAGGTGCCAAGTCAGGGCTGTACGGCAGATGACCCATTAATTCGACGTTTTGGCCGGTCAAAAACGCTCTGGTTTGAGCCGATGTGTGAGAGCTCGCACTGTCATGGTGAACAATGATTCGTCTTCTCTTGTTCGTTTTTCGAATTTCTCCGATGACTTCATCCAAACAAATTGAAGTGTACCACTCAGAAGTGACCGTCCTACGTTGCTCAAGCGGAACAGTCGCCACATGACCAGTTTTGCCGAAGAACCAGGCGACCATTTGCTTCGAAGTGCTGCTTCCACGAACAACTTTCGTTGGATTTTGCTCGTCTTTGAAGACCCACACGGTCGATTGTTGTTTCGTTTCGGGCTCATACGCATAGATCCATGATTCGTCACCTGTGACGATCTTATAAACCTCTTTTGAAGCACCGCAATCGTATTTTTGCAACATTTCTTCGCACCAATCGACACGAGCCTTTTTTTGAGCGCCTTTCAAATTGTGCGGGATCCAACGAGAACAAACCTTTTTTACGGGCAGGTGTTCATGCAGTATCGAATGTATGCTGGTGGAAGAAATGTCCAAGGATGTCTCTACCTCTCGGTATGTCGCATGTCGATCTTGCGTTATGAGTTCACGCACGGCATCAATGTTCTCTGGCACAACAGCCGTTTTTGGACGACCTTCACGGAATTCGTCTTTGAGTGAGCTTCGGCCACGATGAAATTCATTATACCAATTTTTCATAGTGCTATAGGATGGTGCTTCATCGCCATAAAAAGATTTAAGTTCATTTATGCACTCTTGTCGTGATAATCCACGTCGAAAGTTGTGAAAAATGATGGCACGAAAATGTTCACGAGTTAATTCCATTTTTTTCTATATTAATTTTTTCAAGTCACTGTAAACAACACAAATAATGGTCGTACGTCAAAACGTTTTGAGTACGATTATGCTTAAAAATGACAAACTTTTCAATGGAAATGTCAGATTGCACTTGGCAGCACTCAGTGTTGCCAGGCCAGAAATATATATAGCAGCCCTCGTAAAATATGGAAAATAAAAGTAGTAATTAATAATTTCTTAGTAAAGTGTTTTTGCTTAACAAAATGTTATATATGAATTTTTAACTTTTTGTCTTACATGCAGCTGCATTAACTTAAGTAGTGGCAATTTTAAAATGATACCAAAAATAATCACAAAAACAAAAGATGATACTAGGACCTTTCTCTGCTAGCCTTGCATAAAGAAAATTATTATAGTTTCTTATGTGAAACAAGTTTTTTGTTCTGCTTAATGTATTTCACTTAAATAATGAGTTTTTTCAAACGTTGTAACTTTTAATGCTTTTACGGCATCAGCAGTTTTCTTTTACTTTCAATATTTTCCTGTGTCTTTTATTTTATAAAATATACAACACAGAAACTTAAACTGTTTCTTGTTTTTTGTTTTATAAATTTCTTTGAAATTCATTTGAAATTGTTCACTTTGTATTACAATACACATATATTTGTGTATTCACTCTATATTAAATAAGATAAATGTTATACTTATGCAGCTTGCTTTATCCTTTGGAAAGAAAATAATATAAATCATTTCATGACAACTTTTCACATTAGTATTTACATTGTACGACTGGGCGATAACGATTGTGTATGTATACGTATGTGTGCATCTTTATTTTACTCAATTCAATCCTTTTAAAATCATAGTGTTACATTTGACTGAATATGAACATTTTAATCAACACTAGTATATTTCTATCCATATTGTTGTTTGCTTATTTGTTTGGAAACTAAATCACTTTATTTTAATTGTTTTTTTTCGTGTAGTGGTTTAAACCAACTTAAACAAGGCCCGGCTTGAGTTATAATTAAGACACAGTCAATATTAAAGTTTTTTTTTTTTTTGCTTATTTAAGAGTTCGAATATGTAATGAGTTATAAAGTTGAAAAAAGAAATTGAGGATTTTTGTTTAATGAAATAAACTGAACGTCATTTGAAAATTTCTTTTAACATAAAATAGTTATTTAAGGTTCAGTGTTGAGAAAGTTTTTAACATTATTTGAATTAATTTAATTTTAATTTAATTTAAATTTATTACAGCTTCTTGTTCAGTACTGTTGAAGATATGCCGATCACAAACATATTTAAGTAATAGACAATAATATCAATTGAAATCCTTGTGTTACTCGATGTCTTCTCAAAAACATCAGGTGAAAGCAGAAGAGTACTGGCAGGCTCAAACAAGTGTTGAATCGAGTTAAAATTAAAACGTCAAAATTTAAACGTCAAAAATTAAAGGGCCTTCGATATCTAAAACAACTTAAATATATTTATTAGTTTTTATGCTTACAGATTGGTCCCCATGTAAAAAGCCATTTCATATATTTTAAAAATAAAATGGTGTCACCATTTAAGATACGTACTTTTAAAAAGTCTTTTGAGCTGTTAAGGACAAAAATTTCAAAAAAATTTTCATAAATTGCGTAACGCTATAGGAGATTATATAGAACATGTGTTATTATTTCCCCTAAATTTGAAATTATAAATTAAAAGGTGTTCCCACAGCAGACGTGAATTTTCTGTATATTGCCTTATGTTTTAAGCCGTTATAGTCATACACTTACAATTTGCTTAGAATAAGTATTACTATATAAGAAAATTTAAATTAGTATTAAAGAGTGTCACATAAGTATAGCAAGTTTTCATGCTTACGGATTTTTTGCACTCAAACTTAATATCATATTTGATGAGCCTGTGCCCGTCTGTGTATTTTGAAGTTGTTTTATATTTAAAAGAATTTGGTTTTATAATTTAATATCAGAGAATTTTAAATAAACTCTTTATCGCAGCATTTAATTTTAAAGTTATTTCTCTTCAACAAAATATTACCAAATAAATTATGTCACTACCCACAAATCTTAAATACCATCATAAACTGCAAGCGATAAAATATAAATCTATATATAAATCTCACAGCTGTTCTTTACAAATGAAGCAACTGAAAAGTATACCAACTCTAACAAGTATTCTTTGGTGCATTTAATTTGCTTTACAGTGGCAGTTGGTTCATAAGAATGTAATGAAAGATGAAACCACAAATACCACCTTCATTATATTTGTTTGTACACAACACAGTTGATTAAAAAATTTAACAAACATTTCGTCTCGTGTCCCGGCAGGGTATTTGGTAGAATACACATTATTCAGTGTAAAGAATGATAAACCCAATTCTGGGTAAAAGGTTTTGAATTATAAAAAATAAAATAAATTTCTCTTATTATAAAGTGTCACCAATTAAATCGGCCCTGCATATATAATTTTATTACATTTGGTTAAGTTCTTATTACACAAGTGTTTTTTACGAAATAATTTTGATTTATAAACAAGTAAGAGTGCTATATGCGGCTACGCCGCATCCTATGTCCTCTTCACTGTATATGTAAATCTAGTTTATGTGAAGTAACTCCAATCAAGAGAGCAAATTTTAGGGTGACAAAGAATTAGAAAATAAAAAAAAAATTGGTGCTGCATATATATTTTTTTTAGATGAAATTGCCACCGGCTTTTAATGGGTTAAGCATTTTCAAAAAATTTAAGCATTTCTTTAGAGATCTTTTAAAAAGCTTTAAAATGACATCCATATTGATATTTAAGAAAATTTTAAAATTTCAGAGCCCAGTAACGCGGAAAATATGGGCGAGCGCCAATTTTTTTACATGATAGTTTTTTTCTTATTTTTTAATTCTATATCGCCCCTTTTTTATTTTTTTTTTTTTTTTTGTTATTGAAGTTACTTCATAGTTTCCAATAATACGGAAAACTTAGAGGAAGACGTGGTGTTTTGCCTGCTACTTCGAAGGATATGGACCGATCATGCTGATTTCCAATATCACCTCTTTCGCACTATATCTGATCGATTGACATATTTTTTTTTTGTGAAACTTAATTCCAACACCAACACGCACGGACAGCGGAAGTCAGAATATATACACTTTATGGGGTCGGAAATGGATATTGTAGAAATTCACACGGAATGACAAACTTAGTTATACCCTTAACTAGTTTTTATGGTAAAGAGTAAAAAAAATCATGTTAAAAATTTGGTTAAGCGATAAATTTTTTCAGTCAGTGTATGCCAAAAAACATTAATCTAAATTTAAGACTTTTTTTTACTACCAGTTTTTACTACCAGTACAATTTCAAATTTAGTTGAGTTTTTTTTTTTTTTTATAAATGTTGTAAATGTGCCACTATTTCCATTCTAAACTTTATTTATTTAACATTATCTAAGTGAGTTATTTTTATATTTCATTTTTCTATCTTTTTGTTGTTTTTCTTATATTTGCAGCACCAAAGGGACAAATTATACGTTTGGATTTTCGCAATTCGTTTAACATAGAGGAAAAGGAAGAGTGTAAATTTGACTTTTTGGAGGTAAGATTATTTATTTTTTATACAAAGAAGTTTATAAGGAAAATTGCTAAATACCCTGTGGGAAATTTTAATTTTTACGACCGATTACTAGTTGCAACTATTTGACTAGTACATCGTGTAGATGTAAATTTTAAAGGAATTCATAAAATGTGTTTACTATATGATTGAAGCTTCCGAATATTTTAGTTGTTCCTTTTTGAGAGATATTCCTTTTGTTACTTAGTCTTGTTTTATTAAAAAAAAAAATAATAGGAAATTAATACAAGGTTGTTGCTATTACAAAAATTAAAAAAAGTCATTAATTGTCAAACGAAAATATCAATCAAGTAAAATAATGGCCAAGTAGCTAAAAAACAAAAATTAACAAAAAATAAAGAAAGCTAATGGCCATTAAAAAATTTTCAAAAGTTACTCAATTTTAGTTGGGGAATTAAAAAAAAATAAGATGTATTAAAATATATCTTTGTTTATTGCTTTATTTAAATAGTAAAATTTTTTTTAAAAAAGCAACAGTTGACTCCTTTCATCTCTTTATAATAAAGGACAATTACCAATAACACAAATTATTTATATCATTCGAACGCGTTTCTTGCGATGGTACAGAGAGTAATCAACCATAGAGAAGCTACAAAAATTAGGGAACATAAATAACGCGTCGCGGATAAGAATGAAAATTATTCAAACCCCATTAAGGTCAGCCTTACCGTTCCAAAGAACTTAACCTTTGAGCATTCTGAACGAATGCTGACTTGGCTGTTTAACTAAAATTAATCAGACACAGCAGTTTCTAAAAGTCTAAAGGTCAAGGTTAATGAATTTTGTATTAAGGAAATTTGAATTTATATAAAACACAAACTTAAATATCTACTGTTTGGTAGGATTTATACTGATTTCAGATCAAAAGCAGAATTCAACCAAACTCATTTGAAAATCAAGCTGTTCGTGTTACAGATATGATAGAGCGCTTCCGTCAACCAAATTAATAATTGATACACTTCACAGTCGTGAATAAATGTAAATGTATTATTTGGCTTTATTTTAATGAAATTATTTAAGGTAAAAATTTTATTCCTACAAGTGCAAAACTGATCATGCAGTAAAGGAAACTGTGACACAAAATACTAGATGAGTGCTGCAGAAACTATTGAGACCGTTTGCGGTATATGATTTTTCATTTAAATATCATTAATTTTTATTCTGTGATTCAATAATTAAGAACAATCAATTGAAAAAGAAACAGATTTTTTTATATTAAAGTCTAATTTAAATTAAAGTATTCTCTTAAAATCTGACTGGATTGGCATCTAAACTAGAATGGCTTAGCTGTACGTGGCACATCATAATGTCGAAGGACATAATACTCATGAACATTATATCACACTGCGCTGTGACATAATGTCCATTAACATAGAATAATAACGTCTATGGATATTAAAGGTATATTTTATGGTTTTCTATGTCACAAAGATACAACGTTTTTATAAACTGGCTTGCAGAAAATCTTTGGTAAGCGTAGCTGATTTTAGTTATACCCCCGGCCAAGGGCCTACTATACAAAAAATCTTTCGTAAGCGACATTATGACATTTTTATGAGTAACACTATGAACATATTGTTGTTTTTCGAAGGTTTTTGAGTGCGACATAAAGTCCATGGACATTATGTCCTTGAACAATACAACATGCCCCCTAGTTGTAACTGATAACCATCTCTTCCTCAATAATTTGTGTTGTAATCACATATAAAACTTTTAAACTTACAGTTTTTAGAGAAATTTATATCATTTACGCATATTAAAAAAAATATAGATGACAAACAACCCTTTTCTAGAAGGTTAAATACTAATTTTCCAGTAACTTGATTGCTGGGATTTTATTGAAATGTGTTTGAGCAAACAACAAAAAAGGTGCCATGTGTATTTTAAACTATTAGGAGTCATAACAATCATCCATTCAAAAATATACATTTATTTATGGCTCTAAGGGATCAGTGGCAGTTTATTTTGGCTTTAGAATATTTATTATTCATAACAAAGGATACGGATTTTACTTTGCAATTTGTAGAAAAACTTAAGAGCTTTTCAAAAATGAAAAAAACTTTGAATTGAATATTTCTGAATTGAAAGTATAATGCAAAAAATTCAACAAAAATATTATTTATTAGGAAAGTTGCAAAATAATATAGTGGCAAAATATATTTTTAGAAAAGTTGAATATCATTTAGCTGCCTTAGAAAATCTGAAAAGAATAACACAAAGGAAAATAAAATTCTTTTCATTTGGTTTTGGTTTGAAAAAATATATGACATTGTAAAAGAAAATATAATCAAAGTATATACAATGAAGAACATCCTCTAAGCTTCAACAGTACTTAACCACACAAACTCAGTTTTCACCTAAGATGGTGAAGAAGTTGCGCATGATAAGACGTATAGCTTGGAAGAAAATTCATTATATACCGTTAGTATCTGATAACTTAAATATCGCTATATTTTTCAAAACTATTATCACGTTGACTGCCACGCGTGTTTACAACAAAATCCCCGTCAGGCCACCCGTGCCACTGTAAGATGCGTGCTCTGCTACCGCATGTCTGTTTACATTTCTTTCGGTACTCTCACCCCGATATCTATTACGATCCTCATTTATCACGTTATTACTCTGCACGAGCAGTTGTAATCTTTGCCGTGTACTGAGTAGTACAACTAATATCTCAACCGCAACTTTGCAGTGAATGCTTCAATATTTTGCACTGTAAATAATTTTGTTAATAAACGATTTTTAAAAAAATTCAACAGTATTATTATCTCCTGTCATATATTTATCTAAATATGTTCGGAAATCCTTTAGAAGGAGTCACCCGATGTGGCCTGATGAGAACTTTTGCTGTCACCCGAATACGGGTGACACGGCAGTTAACGTGTTATATGAAAAAATCTAATCGGTTTAATAGAAAAAAATTTGAATATATTTTTACAGTCCGATTCTGTGAATTCTTGATACATTTTTTGTCAAGATGTTTTGTCAAGATTTTTATCAACTAAAAGTTCGGTTAGTATTCTGTACATTGATAAATAAAAAGCTTTTGCAATACACCAGTGTTGTGAATTTTTATTGACAGCTGATTTTAATTAAATTTATTAAATTAAATTATTGACAAAAGCAAAAATTTGGATACACCAGCTAAGTGAGTATTTTAAACCGACTTCAAAAAAAGAAGGAGATTATACAATTCGAACGGAATGTTGGTTTTTTTTAGGTTTGTGCCTGAATAACTAAGATCTTTCTGCACCGATTTTGAAAATTTTTAATAATATGATGGATTATGCTTACAGATTGGTCCCGTTTAAAAAACAACATACATATTTTTTACGTGTATTATGAGCGGTAAAGGGCGATTCTGTCAAATTTAAAACGACTGCGTATTACTATAGCTCCCAAAAACAAAAAATTATACAAAAATACATTTAAAAATTAAAGAGTGCCCCATAATTGATCAAATTTACTTATATTGGCTGTTATAGACAAACTATTGCAGATTTGACATATTTTTAATTGATATGATCGTTATAGTAACAAGTATTTACATTAAAAATTATAAATTAATGGGTACGCCAATAATTTATTAAATTTGATGTGTATGGCCATACTTTTGAACAGTTGTTGATAGACGCTTAAAAATTACAAATAACCTGTATTACTAACTCCGCTACAACAACAAGTACAAAATTTGGTTTTGGAAGTAAACGGGTCTCCCAATTGTTAATGTAATTTGGTGTATGTGGCCGAACTTTTGATCCGTTATAGACAGACAGCTGAAATTTACAAGGGACCTGTTTTGCTAAGTCCGCTATAACAAAAAGAATAGAATTTGATTTTAGAAATTAAAGGGTGTTCCCAAAATAATGTAATCTGTTCTGAATGGCCGTATTTTTTGACCCGTTGTATACAAACACCTGAATTTTAGACAGAATGTCCACTACATTGTTTGGTATAATAAGAAGTATAAAAATTTTAAATTATAAAGGATTTAACAATAGTTGATATAATCTGATGTGTATGGGCAAGCTAATGATCTGTTATAAACAGACGATTGAAATTTACACAGAACTTGATTGCTTAATTTATTACAAGAGCTAGTATATAATTTAAATTTTGAAAATAAATGCGAAGCTATTGAACAGTTGAACAAATATAAAGTTTGGAGATATAAGAGTGTCCTAATAGTTAAAGTAGCTAATTTATTTGGCCATACTCATGAGCTGTTATAGGCAGAGAGATTAAATCTGTTTCGAAGTCGGTTTTTGCAAGAATTATTACAAATTAATTGGCTATAAAGTATATTAATAAACATATAAATTTGTATAATTCATTAACCCATAAAGGAAATCGAAATATGATCGGCTGTAAGTCTGCAATTTATTGCCGAGCAAGAACACGACTCAGGCGAAAATGTATTATAAATTCTGCCTTTAACAACTGAAAAGGATCGCCGAAGTCACGTAATCTTTGTAAGTCACACCTTCGCCCTTATTTTTTGCCTTATATTCTTTGTCTTGACAAAGCAGCATTACGAGTAACAAATTTATTTCTGCTTCCATTTTTCTAAAAGGATACGTAAATTTATTCATGTATTTTAAAAAAGAATCCATTATGTTGATATATTTATGAAGCGTGCACTATTTACCGAATTTGAATACACCTACAATAAAATATATTTATCAATACCAAATGAGACTTTGACAACTTATCAACTAAAAAGCTTTCATTTTTTATAGTAGAATACCAAACCTTGATAAATATTCAAAAGTTGATAAATACTCAATGTTTCGAACTTATAAAGTGCACAGAATCGGGCTGTTAGTTTCTTATATCTCTATATAATGTAATGTATACCCTAATTTTACTCTATTTTTTAAATTATTCCATAAAAACGAAATCCAGCCTAATTGAAAATAATCAATTAGATTTTTTTAAATGTTTTGCTTTTTTTTTGGTAAACTTTACTTTAACAACAGTGTGTTCCGTGCAGGCCAAATTTAAGTGTAACTTGTTTTTGTTTGACGACTCATAATAAAAAAATGGCGGGGCAACGCTTGAAATTTTTCCAGTTGTTTTTGCTGCATTTAGGAGTTAAAGCAGTATTTTCTTAAACGGTCAAATCAGTAAGCCGAGTTATTAGCTTTATTAAATTATTGGTCCAAACGAGAAATGATCTGCGCATTACATTATCAATCATATGCTGATATTCAATGAAAAAACGCTTGTCACATTTATTTATATTTTTAGTTTTTAACGAAGATCTTAAAGCAAACTCTGAGGGACCGGTAAAAATAGTTTGCTATAAGAAAAGCTTGTAACAAGCATAGTAACGTGCAATATAAATTCAATTTTTATAATCGTGTACATATTTACACATGTAAATATGTATGTATTTAAAACAGGTCATTTAAAAACATAAATTATTTCTTACAGATAAGAGTTCGTTTTAAGTAAAGTTTACTATTTATAAAGCTTTTAACTTACTGTGTTCCTTACAATGCTAAAAGAGTGGCCTGGCAAAAAGTTGATACATCTCCACCTTTAAGATGCTGCCGACTTAAGATATCATTATCGATAATATGAATCTTCAACCGTAGATAAGCATAAATATGGATTTTGGAGTAGAACACGTTTTACAAGGGTATATGCTTTTTATGCCAGCCAGTGGTACGTGGTACGATTATTTCAATTAGAGTAGTGAAGCAAAGGAAAAACCTTTCTTAAAAATAAAAATGGATTTTAAGTGACCAATTGTTTATAATTTTAAATATTTAAATACTTAATCGATTGATTGCCATTTTTTGTCCAAGATATATCCTCTACTCTAAAATGCTGCTGAAGGTACTTTAATACATCTGAGAGGAAATGATAATTAAAACACTTGTATATGCTTTTTCTCTACATAAGGAGTCAGACTAGTAAACTTGGCTACGTAAAGGTATAATAGAGTTCCTTAACTTTTTTATTCGATACTTTTTATACTTCTTTACAGTTTTTAAAGAATGTACGTATGTTATATATTCGCATCACACATAAGACTCTACACTTCTGGAATACAAATATAATTTTCAATTCATTTTTTAATGATCAACCTATCTTTAGAAAAAATATGTAACTGGCAGAAAAAAAGTAATGCTTTTTGTATTTCTGTAGTTTCAATTAGATAAAATACAGTCTAAATACCAACATAAGTTTTTTCTTACCAACTCATATAATTCTTCTTTCTTAAAATCTGCATCAAAAGTTAACAAGCACTTTTTTAATTGACAGCTTTGATACAAAAATATAAATTAAAACAAGTTGTGTTTTCTTTCTTAACCATGTTTGTGTTACTTAATAGAATTTTTTATTATTTTAATTATATTCAGGCAATAATAAATCCTTTCAAAAAAAAAAGCAAACGTAAGATTTGTCATTTGTTATTTTATTTTTAGCATTTATTCAGAATATCAATTTTTTTTTAACTATGAATGAATTAAAAACAAAAAGACAAAAACCTTATTTAAACTACTGTCCCGGTATGACCAAGTTAAAAGCTGCAGGTTGACGCTTGTTACCTGCACACATACAAACAAACATATGCAAAAATCTGAGAATTACATAAAATAAAAGGGAATTTTAAACATCTGTTACTAGTTACCTCAGAATCATGTAGTGGCTCAAGGAATCCTCTAGGCAATTTAAAACACTCACAATGTGTTTTTTCACTTAAATAAAAAGTATATGTTTACAAGTGAATATGCATGTATGCAGTCATACTAATAAAATACACTCGAAAAGTCATTTGTAAACTATAGTACACACTGAAATTGGTAAACATGGTAAATTCCCAGCAAAAATTTAGACATTACCTTAAACAGTACTTGCCCTATAATGACTTATTTTTGTGGTTGCCATATTTTGTTATTCGCTTACAAAACACATTACAATAGTTCGAAAAAAAGAAAGTAGAAATTGAACTACTTTTTTAAGTTAAGAGAGAAGATGTTATGTCCTTATGATATAACACGCACGAAAGGTATTAGGAATAAAAACTAATTTGTTTATTTAAAAATAAAGTCTACAAAATAATGTTACTTTTTAAAACTCACAAACACGACTGTTTTGATATTTAATTAAATTATCAAGCAATTACATACAATTCAATGGTTACTAGATCAAAAATTATGTTTCGAATTGTAAAGTGAAAGATTAACAAGTTAAACATGTTGTGTTCTCAACATTCCTATCTTTGTTAATGATAAAGCTCGTAATTCTGGTGCCACGCTGGAGTCCGCCTACTACGTGTGGAACGTCCAGGTGGTAATATAGGTTCACTAGGAGCCCCATTAGTTTCTGATGACGAATTATCAAGTTGACTGATGTTTTGGTTTTCTGATTGAAGGTTTTCCAATGACTCATGTTGTTCGGTGTTAACATTTGGTGGCTGGTTAAACAACGGCTGTAAATTGTAGGACACTAAAACATCTGAGTTTAATTCTTCATAACGTTTCCGAAGTTGATTAGCATGAGCTTTCATAGCTTTGTTAGTGCTTGCATCATTCATTTTAATGTAATAGTTTACATCACCCGCTTTTCCTACTTTTATACCTGGGCACCATGACATCTTGTTATTTTTAAAAGACTTGGCCAAAAATTTTTGATTAATTTGAAATTCACGGTGACGTATGGTGCACGTTTTTTGTTAAATTGTTCTTCTATTTTTGTATTGCGTTGAATTTGTGCTACCTCTTTCGGTTTGATAAAGTCTATTTCTGTACGTAATTTTCGACCAATAAATAATTCTCGAAGATGCGTATTATCTTTTGAATCATCATCATATAATTTTTTAATAGCCGTTTTGATAATGTCAACGTAACGTTCAACCTGCCCATTGCTTTGCGGATGGTATCTAGCTGTTCTTACATGTTCTATACCACTTTGATCACAAAATTGCTGAAATTCTGCGCTTACAAATTGAGTACCATTATCTGACACTAATAAATTTGGATAACCAAACCTGCTTGTATAATCTGCCATGAGTTTAATGATTTTTTTGCTTGTAATACTGCTACTTTAATACACCTCTGGCCATTTTGAGAACGAATCTACTATGACTAGGTAATACTGTGAAGGGATAGGACCTGCAATGTCAATACGAACCCGTTGTAGCGGCTTTGTTGATATTGGCCAGGAATATAACAATGTTTTTGTTGGAGATTTTGCGTTTATTTGACATTGTGGATACATGCGAACAAAATCTTTAATTTGCTGGTCAATATTTGGCCAGTGTACATGGGTACGTGCAATAGATGATGCCCTTGTGCAAAATTTTTAAAATTCTCTTTCTAAATATTTCTGGAATGACCATACGCTCCCCAAACAGAAGACAATTATCTACAATTGATAATGATGAACGACGATTGAAAAATGGTACTAATTCGTTTTGAAGTAGATCTTTAGATTTCCTAGGCCATGAAGTTTGAGTGTAACAAAAAACTGTTTGTATGAGAAGCTTAGTGAACCATGTGATGTGTGAGTGCAATAGAGCCAAGATTGTCCTTTAAAATGGATCTAATATTATATTCGAGAGTCGCACATGCTATAACAAAATCCTCATCATCCTGTTGTTTTGATGGAAGTAACCTTGATAGCATATCGACATTACTAAAATATTCTGTTTTTACGTATTCGATATCAAAGTTATATGACATCATTGTTAATGCCCACCGTTAGAGTCTACTATCTGAATGAACTGGAATACCTTTTTTTGATCCAAATTTGGCTAATAATGGCTTTTGATCAGTACGGAGCGAAAACTTTCTTCCATATACCATACGATGAAATTTTTTTTACTGCAAAAACTAAGGCAAGAGCTTCTTTCTCAATTTGACCATAGTTTTTCTCCGCTGAAGTTAAAGATCTAGATGCGTGTGCCACTGGTTTCTCAGTTCCATCTGTGACTTGTATTCTAATATGAATATAAAATAATATGCAATAATATCTCAGACTACTAAGTGTCAAATTATGTTAAGGAACACCTCTGCCGTTTCCCAAATAGTTGTCAAATAAAAACAAAGCAGATCTGATGTTTGTTTAGCATCATATTATTTCATCATAAAGCAATTAACGTTCCATATTTTATAATCAGAATTCCAGAAAGTTGATCCCTTCAAAACTAATGTGTATACAGCCTTAGATAAACCCGAGCGGAAAGTCTATGTTTGCTGTAAAAAGTTCTCATGACAGTACATTTTGTAGGTAGCATACCGAAATATAGGATGGTAATGCCTTGCAATTGGAAAATCCGATTTTGACAAAGCGTTTAATAATAATAATTAAAAATACATAATAATTTAAAAAATTCGTTTTTATTTATGTATTTATAAAATTTTAATTTCCACAATACAAACACCAGAATTGTTAATCTTGTTAGAGTTAACAGGAAAGTTATGTTAATTTTTTTTTCAAGGACCCTGTTTTGACATAACATTAGCGCTTTTGTATAGGTATGTCATTTAAGCATAAAAGATTTGCTTTGTATTAACAAATTTTTAATTATTATTTTTATTTTGAAAATATAAATATTATTTATAAGTATACATATTAACACATATGTAATAAAGTCAAGGCAACCGACTTAACCTTGTGTCTATAGTATAACTAACAGTGTCGTTATAAGCTTTCAAATTAAACTTACTGCAAAATTTTTTTAAGTGTACTTAAGTCAGTACAAAGCAAAACCTGCTTAATGCAATTTCAACTTGAATTTGCTGTGAAATTTTTGTATTAAAGTTTACACTAGAATGCAGTTCATGAATATTGTCCTTACAGAAATGAGAAATACTAAAAGAAAGCATAAAGATAAAAATATATTTCTTTTTTTCTAATCAAAAAGAAATAGAAAACATTACATAAATTAGCCAAAGGCAACGTAAACAAATGTAAAAATGAAATTGAAAGATATAACAAACTGGAAGCAGAATCTATAAATGTATTGCTTTCACACATCCGTCTGCAAGTAGCATAAAAATTTTATATATTTTTAAGTTCCTCAACTGAAGGGAATAGGAAATGTGGCCAACTGGAAAGTGTTTTTCTAAATAGTCTGTATTTAAATAATTTATTTTTATAGTACAACAATTTTTTCTAGATGACAGTCTTCAATATAAGTGGGGTAATATTTCATATTTCAAATGAGCGTGCATATCAACTATATTTGAGTTTTAAAACAATTTTTTCGTGTATTATTTATTAGATATGTATGTATATTTTCATATACAAACGTTTACATACAAGTTTACCATTCAATTTTCATTATAAATTTCTCATAAGAATGTTGAAGCAAGAAAAACAACGAAATATTTATGGATATGTTCGAATTCAATTGTGCCCTACCAAAACTTCCTATGGATTCAGTGTAAAATGATATTTTTAACTTAACTTAAATGTCGTATGTAGTAAAAAGCACAGATGCATAATACAAAGCCATAAGAAACTTGAAATATTGAAGATTTTATAAATTGTCTGCATTCTAACTAAATGAATGAATCTTAAAGAAAATTCCAAAGATATCGAGAAAATATAAGTTTTTCATTCAATTTTGAAGGGAGTATTAAAAATAAAATTGAGTTGATATGGAGAGTACCACTTTTGGTTTCAAATTATTCAATACATTAAGGGGTCTTATAGCATCAAATCGAATTGAGCCTGTCAGTTATGAAACTTTATTAGTTTGACGAATTAACTCGGTTTTTTTTTTTTTAATTTCTACATTTTTATTTTCTCAAAGGAACAAGGAAAAACTAGACACTAGCATAATGTCATGCAGTATTTTTTAGATTGCTACGTCTGCCATCAATACTCTTTGCGTCTATCTACCTTAGGATGTGCACATTGTAACTTCATCTATTTAACCAACGTCTTTTGTAACTAAGAATACGAGAAATATTCATAATTCATCAATATTAATTTGGTTAGACAAAATTCAAAATCCCTCTAAAATGCAAAGCTTCAAAGCTTTTGTCGATGTTCTTTTTCTTAGTTTATATATGCATATCGGTAATTTATAATACCACGTCACAACTAAAAATTTTAAATTTTGGTCTTAATTATACAAAATTTTTAGCCATTTTACGACATTTAAGTCTTTTGTACTTTCCACGTTTTAAGAGAATAAAGGCAGAACTAGGCTTTACGTTCCGTTCCGTGACGACTCAGCTGATCAATTTCTGTTCAATGTTAAGCTACTTGAAAGTTGTCTGGTAGTGTGAGTGTAAAATTGTAAACAAACCTATTTTGGTTATTGTTATTGTAGTTTGTTTTTGTTGTGTATTGTGGTTTCTTTGTTTATACGAAACACCTGATATGTTGTTACAGAAAAACTAATCACAATACTTTAAAATGTAGAAAGGCATGGAACAGAAAAAAAAAAACAGAAAATGGAGACTAATGAGGCCTTTAGTCGTTATTTCATTTAATGTTTGGAAACCTTGTTTGTCAATAGGAACAACACATTTCAGTTGTGCAGTAAACTTCATAACGTAAGGATCATATCGATTTCTAAAACAAGGTGCTCTTTTTAAAATGTATCGACGTTTTGCATATAATTAATTTTTTTGAGTTATGGCTGTGTTGAAGAAATATTTTATTAAGTAAAACTCCGCTTCTCTTTCAAAAATAACGACACATTTTACTTTTTGACATCGGAGCGGACATATTTTTACATTAATAACGTTAGAATTCAAACATCCCACATAGTTTGTCCAAGACCATCCCTTTAATATATAATTGTTGAAAGTATTCTTGAATGGAATTTTTATTTATGAATCATTTTACTAATTGTAGTGGGAACTTAAGCCATCTCATATTTTCCCGAGAATGAGTGAAAAACTTAATCTGCGATTATCTTGAAATGAATTTTTTGGAGTTATGATATTCTATTAGTAAATGAGCGATATATTCTTGCTTACTGTTAACCATTGGTTTTAGCTGCTGAAGTACTTTTTATTTTCATTCTTCTATTCCCTTTTCCTTTCAAGATTGTAGATGCAAAGTAAGGATGAATGTGTGATGTGGATTGCATGTGATTTAATTTTTATCTTTTTAAAATTATCAGTTAAAAGTCAACTTATTCAAAAAATCTGAAACAGAGCAATTTGTGTTCTTACTACATATTGAAGAGATTGAAGAGGGCCAATGTACTGGCTGTGGACGTAATTAAGCTATCAAGCAATTTTGGTGGAAGGACTTCCCAACTATAGGGCCCGCAATCTAACGTTTTTTTCAACTAAATCTTATTTCCTGAATGTTAACACTTAACTAGTTTTATCTTTCCGCTGAACGCATGAACAACGCTGGGAAATATTGCGACATTACTTTGAAATTAATGGTGATGTTGTAGAAAGTTTACGAAAATTGCGTACAGATTTTGGTAGAAGAGAAGCACCTTCAGCTCCGTATGTTCGTTATATTGTGAAAAAAGTAAAAGAAACTGGTCTCCTCATCATTAAACAAAGCCGTGAAAAGCCAAAAACATTGCGTACACCCGAGAGTATTGCTGCTGTAGCAGAAAGTCTGCATAAAGCGCCATCAACATCATTTCACTGTCGTTCTCAACAATTGAACATTTCGGAGACAACATTGAGACGAATTTTGCATAAAGACCTTGGTATGACGCCATACAAAGTCCAACTGGTTTCGGAATCGGAGCCAACTGACCACCCAATGTATTTTTTTATAGCATTTAAGAAAAGTTATTTGGCGAACATAGGGTCCTAAAGATTTTAACAGGGCATAAGATTTTTATAATCAATTACTGAGAATTGATTTCATTTATTATTGCAGAAAATAATTGTGATAAGAAGTATGAATTTTAAGATATTCTCTTTCTGTCAATTACTACTTCCTTTTTTTTTTGCGAACTAATATAAGCGTCTTGTAAACGAGTCATTATATGGCAAGTAAATAATTTTTTGCTGGGCATGTGAAAATAAAGAATAATTTGGTTCAAAGTAAAATTAAACGAAATAGTATAAAGAGAAAAAGATGTGGAAGACGAATTGAAAACATTAATGCCAGCTACCACAAAGATATAATAGCAACCCAAGAGTTATGCATATCCACTGATATATTTCCAAATCCGAAATTCGTCAACTCGGAAATAGTTTTGACGTTCCAATACTAAAGCGAATTTAATAACAGAAAAATATATAAAAAAATATTAAATAAATAATTAAGCTTCATTTTTGCAGTAACAATAATAAAATCAAGAAACATTAGTTAAACCAACATCCAACAAATGTTAAGCCGAAATATAAAAGGAAATGGGTTTTTGAACAGAGCTTAATGATATTGAGCAGCATTTTTTTCTAATTCATAGCAAAAAAAAAAACGATTTATAAAAAAGTTTTAAGAATCTTCAGTTTAAAACATGCAGCATTAGCGTTGCATGTTGCAGACAAAGAGCAAAAATTTTCTTTCGAAATTTCTTTAAAAAAATCTGACAGAAACACATTCAGACTGATTTTTCATATACTGTATTAGAATTATTTTGTAGTAATCTGCAGTATATATGTACCAAAACATGTTAAAGAGAACTATGCTTCAATGTATGTCGCATTTTAAAGAAAAACAAATTAATTTATACATTTTCAATAACATGACCATTTTAAATATACCGAATTTAATAGAGTAGAGCATGTACCAACAAAAAATACAAGAAAAAAAAACTGTTATAAAACAATCGAAAAACATACGCTTAAAATTCAGTTAAAGCATTCAGCAGAATGCCATATTTTTTGTTTTTATCGATATGATTTAAAACTATTGTGCAACTATGGTTTTTACAATTTCTTTATTTCAATAATAAAAATGCAAGAATACTAACAAACAGTAAAGAAAAATATATTGTAAAAACAAGAATAAAAAATAAGCAAAAAATATTACATCCTGCCACAGATGTTGTTTACAATATACGACGATTCCATCCATGACTTAAATTATGTTGACTTGCAAAATTTTTATTTCAATATTTTTTTACGGGTTTTCATTTTGCAAACATATATTTCTTCGATTTTTTTTTATCAGTAATAAAAAAAGCAGAAAAAAGAAACATTAAGAAACATTTTATTAAAAAATATTAAGATATATGAATGCCAATAATTTTCTTACAACGTCGCGTTTACTTATTTTTTTATTTATTTATTTTTATTTCATAATGAGCTTACATGACAATGTTTTCGAACACATGCGAAGCATTGTTTTATGTGCTCATTCAATTAAAAATTATTACATGAATATTCTTAATGATTATTTACGGTTTTAAACAAACAAGTAAAAGATATTATTGTTTAATTGAATTTTGGAAATTAAATGGGCTTCGCTCGCAAATACAGTAAAAGGTTTATATTTAATGTTTCTTTAAAAAAAAAATTAAAGAAAAAAAAAAAACACAGAAGTATATTAACATTGAATACCGTGTGCATGAAGTCAACACACAGTACATATACCGCATACGCTTATAGGTGCCTACAAAATCACATGTCATAACTCGATCAAATCGCATTGTGCCTACTTTAGATAAACCATCTACACGACCACACGAACAAACCCTAAAAATTTTATCGAGTTCGGTTTGACCGATCGTGAGTTATAATGCCACAACACACTTTCAACAATTTTTTATAATTAAAATTTAGTGAATTTACTCAACTTGTGAATTCAACTCCAGCTTATTTCTATATACACAACCGATATCTTTTTAAAGTACAAATACTTTATATTTAATTAGAAAAGATCATAGTTTTATTTAGTTAAATACATAATACGATTTAAAAACTTTCATGATAAACTCTTTTATTTTTATTATTATTTGAAATTACTTAGTTGGTTTGACTTAAGATTACGTATATTTTAGTTTCTAAATTGATTAAGAAAGAGTTATTGATTTAAAATTTTCCGATATTTTAGAGTTCTGTACCTGAAGGGTGAAGACAGTCACAATGTATGGCATAGTCCTCTATATCCGAGGGCTAAACACTGCTAAATACCTAAAATTAAAGGGTGTTTCAAATTTTTATGTAGTGTTCGTAAAAATAGTATTATTTTTAGAACTGTAAGAAAGACACTCAAAAATTACACAGTCTATTTGAAAACATTTTCGCTAATACAACAAGTTCAAATATTTAAAACTTTAAATAAAAGGGAGTCCCAATAGGAACGTAATTTACACGTACACGATCTTGTTTTTCAACCGCAATAAGCAGATAAATTAAGCTTAATTGTTTTAACGTCCGTTGTAAGAACAAATTAAAAAAATTGAAATAGACCCTAATATAAAGTTAATAAAGGAAATATTGCCGCAATTTTTACGTATGTATATTGATTAAGTTTTTCAACCGCTGTGGATAGACATTTATAATTGAAGCAGAGAATGTGCAAATATGTTCGCTATAAAACTAAATGTAAACAATAAATTGAAAAATTTAAGGGTGTATTTACAGAGACCGTGATTTTGACAAATATGGCCTTTTCTTTTAATCGTTTTATTGTATGTGTGTTCATACATGAACTTTTATTGAGTCAATATTCTGTTTATTGACAAAAGTAGTTTGGTTTAGACGCAATAGGTTTTTGTCTGAGGTTTCAATTTCAAAATTTTGCTTCAAACACATCTTCTGAACAGTGTTGTATTTTAATTTATACTCAATATTATAACAATTTCGTACTTATTGCTTATTTAACCTCGTGTGTGTTTTTCACACATGTGCAATGTTAATGAGTTTTGCTGTAGTTCTTTTGCAATTATAGCCATGATTTGCATAGCATTAATGATATATTTATTTTTGTTTTACAAGAATTTATTTATACGAGGGCTGCTCTATATATTTCTGGCCTAATTGTGAAAATGCGAATATTTATAATCAAAAATGGTTTTATTGTTTTTCAAAGTATTCTCCAGCATGATTTATACACTTTTGCATGCGCTCAAACCAGTTGTCGAAGCACTTTTTCTACTCCGATTGGGACACCTCTAAAACATGGTTTTTGAACACTTCAACAGCTTCTTCTGGCGACAAAAATCGTTGACCACGAATTTTTTTCTTGATGTGCGGAAACAAGAAGAAGTCATTAGGTGCCAAGTCAGGGCTGTACGGCGAATGACCCATTAATTCCACGTTTTGGTCGGTTTGAGCCGATGTGTGAGAGCTCGAATTGTCATGGTGAACAATGATTCGTCTTCTCTTGTTGGTTTTTCGAATTTCTCCGATGATTTCAGGCAAACAAATTGTAGTGTACCACTCAGAAGTGACCGTCCTACGCTGCTCAAGCGGAACAGTCGCCACATGACCAGTTTTGCCGAAGAAAGAGGCGACCATTTGCTTCGAAGTGCTTCTTCCACGAACAACTTTCGTTGGATTTTGCTCATCTTTGAAGACCCACACGGTCGATTGTTGTTTCGTTTCGGGCTCATACGCATAGATCCATGATTCGTTACCTGTGACGATCTTATAAACGTCTTTTAAAGCACAGCAATCGTATTTTTGCAACATTTCTTTGCACCAATCGACACAAGCCTTTTTTTGAGCGACTTTCAAATTGTGCGGGATCCAACCAGAACAAACCTTTTTTACGGCCAGGTGTTCATGCAGTATCGAATGTATGCTGGTGGAAGAAATGTCCAAGGATGTCTCTATCTCTCGGTATGTCGCATGTCGATCTTGCATTATGAGTTCACGCACGGCATCAATGTTCTCTGGCACAACAGCCGTTTTTGGACGACCTTCACGGAATTCGTCTTTGAGCGAGCTTCGGCCACGATTAAATTCATTATAACAATTTTTCACAGTGCTATTAGGATGGTGCTTCTTCGCCATACAAATATTTGAGTTCATCAATGCACTCTTGTCGTGATAATCCACGTCAAAAGTTGTGAAAAATGATGGCACGAAAATGTTCACGAGTTAATTCCATTTTTTTCTATATTAATTTTTTCAAGTCATTGTAAACAACACAAATAATGGTCGTACGTCAAAACGTTTTGAGTACGATTATGCTTAAAAATGACAAACTTTCCAATTGAAATGTCAGATTGCACTTGGCAGCACTCAGTGTTGCCAGGCCAGAAATATATATAGCAGCCCTCGTAACACATTTTTCATAAATATTTCAATTACCAGCACGTCTACAAACGTTCTGTTGACAAAAATAGCACATCGTTTGTTGTGTATAGTTTTTATGTTTTGATTTCTCGCGGAAACAAATGTGACAACGGTATTTTCCTTCGATTATTGGAGAAATAGTTTTTTTTCTTTTTAAAAAGGAATTTTAAAAGATTGTGATTGGCTTGGCTGAGTTCTAGAGGGTGCACGGATCAGTGAAACTTGGTACTGGGTTTTGGAGCCGCTGTTTTTATCCACCATGTAGGTTTAGCTAAAATCAGAAAGCAAGGATGCTGCTAGTAGAGCTCTTGGAACGACCTTTCGTATTGCTATTTAAGGCTTTGCGAGAGATATTCCAAGCTCGGGCAGAAAAACACGACGTGCAATTGGTTTATATGTTTTTCAATTTGGGTATAATGAACGCATTCGAAGCTGAAATATCAATGATGTTATAGAAAACAGCAACTGGCCAACGATTAGTTTTTCTTTTTGAAATATAACAAGATAACATTTTGTCCACTGTATCCAAGAAAAAAGTTGTAGAATTGAATAATATTTAGCAAATATTTTACTTCAGATCCAACGTTGACCTACTATGCAGTAATCCTTTTAGCCGATATATGGTGGTATGCTTTTTTGATTTTTGCGCATAGTTCCAACCATCATTAGTCCTTAGGATAGCAATTTTTGTCCAAGTTTGTAGGACGAGAATAAGTTGTCCATTGTTATATTGTTATCCTTCAGTCCGCAAACTAAATTCAAAACAACACGTTCCTCAAAAATGGATGGTTTACCCAAATATGGATGGTTTTTTCAAACATAACATGTTTCGAAGCAAACCAAAGGCTAAAACTTAATGCCATATCTTTTAGGCTTAGAAGGTATATATTACCTAAACTTGCATCTTCACAAAATCCAAGCAATTTTTCGTCAACTATTACACAAACTGACATACTGAAATAATGAGGTAACAACACAGCACATTTGTGGAATATTTTCCGAATTGGAGAAAATAAGTCAGAGGAGATGTTTTGACGTCTGCATATAACGTCATCAAAACGAAGAACACGATTCAAGTATTGAAATGTTTTTGTTTTTTACATTATCGCTCTGTATATAGGACGCCTATATTTACCATCGAACAAATTCAACATTGTTTCATTCTTTGATCTTGGGCTTATTTTTATATACGCATTCACTTTATAAAACATATATTCGAAAAAAAAATATAAAAAATATTTACACTTGGCAACAACAAATATTATGAAAAATACATGCAAACTACATATGTGTGGAAAACCACACACGAGGGTAACTTACGCAAGTTTTGCAATATTTCGTTACTAAGAAATTATTTTTTTATCAAAAAATATGTTTTCTGTGGTTAATAGATATAGTAAACAAAGTCAGCAATATCTTTAGTATACCCCAGCTATGTTTAATTTTATCGCACAAAAACGATTTGTTTTGTGTGGTTTTTCACACAAGGGTGATTTAAAGGTTAAACTATTGCGATTTTGTATGGAATATTGAGCCCAATAACGGCTTTTATTGAGAAAAGCTGTATATCGAGTAGTGTCAGAACAGGCTATTATCAAGACACGAAGTGTTTACAAAATAAGTGGCTCTCTGTCCACTGGAAAAACATGTACAAAATATTAAATAAAGGTTCTCCTGACAATAACGAGATTTTTACATATTTGGACTAATTTTGAAACCGCAACAGGCTGAGGCTATTAGTGTACGCTGGAAAAAATTGGGAATATTGTTGAAGGCGAAAAATGGCTTTAATTTTGCTCTGGATATATTACCCAAACTGAAGAGGACAATTACCTTTAAATTTTTGTGTTCTCATACGCAATAGAAAAGTTTCGATCATTTTTTATTTATGTGTTAGGACCATATTTCTAGGAACCACTTTCTTATGATTAAATTTTTAATAAAAACAAGAAGTAGTGCTATCTATATTCGGCTATGCCAAGTGATGAACATATTTATCGGGATAAGAAATTATTTCCTACCATAAAGTTCTTCTGTTCAAAAAAGCTTCGACAATTTTAAGTTTTGCTTAGAGTTTTTGGAGCAGCGTAGTAATTGAAAAGTATACTGTATCAGATACTACTATAATCCATTGGTGAATAAGTAGTAAGGGGTTACAATCTTACCCATTCTTCTTACTCATTCAATTAATTTTTTATCATAAACACAATCACTTGCAGGAATGCAATTGAAAGTTAAAAAAAAAGATATAGAATAATTGGAGGCAGGCGTGGTTTTTTGCCCGCTGGATCTTGCTGATTTGTAATAGCGAAATTTGTAAAACTACACGGACGGACAGAGGAAAAGTTAATAAGTTTATTATTTTTCTCTTGTTTTTCGAGCAAAATACATTATGGAGAATCAATGGAGGTTTTCACACAAGACTAATTTTTAATCCGCACAATTTTTGTTCTTTCGCATTTATACTAGACTAATTATGCTGGCATAAAATTGTGCACATATACACAGCTTTGTGTGTGTTAGTATTATCTTGGTTTATTTCACGTTTGGCTTTCGTTCGTTAAACACATACATAAATTGTGGAACATACTTGGCGAAAATATGGCTGAAATAAGTGATGATGAATTGGCAATAATTTTAGAAGAAATTTCTTAACTTATGCCACATTTTCACAAGATTTCAATTAATATTTTATTCATATTTGATGAAAAGTTTCTTTTCAAATTATTCCCTGTAAAATACATATAAAAGTCAACTAAAATTAACTTTAAACTTAATTTCCCTTGATAAAATATTATAAGAAAATTAAATTTAATCATAATAAAATCTTAATCATGTACATAATTATTATCATTTACTTCATATGATTTCTACTTTTGTATTAATCTTAACGCGTCGATGGACAATTAAACACTAAAAATTGTTCTGCAAAAAAAAAAAAACTTTTATAAGTGTGTATGAGTTAGTTTTGTTGTGCTTGTGCGATGTTGAAGCTGGTTGAAAAATTGTGCCAACCAAAAACCACTCTCCTCACCGAAAAAGCGAACAAACTGCGATTTTATGCCAGCACATTTAGTCTTGTGTGAAAACTCTCAATCAATTGAAAATTTAAGCTCAATTTATTTAGAAATTCCAAAGTCATAAGAACACGCTGAATTTAACTCATAAATTATTTATTAAAATAGTATAGGTTTGATTTGAAGTAAACGACTCCAAAAAAATATTTTTGAACCCAATTTTAGGCTATTAAATCCTTTATAGTTAAAAAATCCATCAATCTTTTTCATGAACAACAAAATGTTAAACATGTCAATTTCAAACACATTAAAGTGTTAAGTAAGATATTTATCACGAAAATAAATTATATATAATTCTTGTTCCTAATCAAATAAAAATATATTTGAGAAAAACAAGCGTTTTTTGACCATGAAAGAATTAAATAATCAAAGAAGTATTTTTTAAATAAATAAAACAATTTTACAAGAGATAAGTAATGAAATGGTTCATTTATTACTTTTAATAAAATCTGTGGCTGCAGCTACAGAAACACTGGTAAAAATTAAGACAAAAAAAATATAATGATTGAAACCAATAAAAATTTTAGCAGTATTCAAATAACACACGCAACATTGATGGTTACACTCACTTAACCAGACAAATAAATGATCAAAATATTAGAAATACGGATGTTCAATTTGGTATCATGAACAAAACTTTAGACGTTCTTGTAGCTAGCTTGTACAAACAGAAGAAGGCTTAGAATTTTTAAAATTAAATAGAAATTATTTTTGGCTTAAGTTTATTTATTTTTAATTTTAGAAAGAAAATTTATTTTACGAATGTATGCGGACGTTTTCCAAAGAAAAAAAGAAAAATTAGACGCTAGAAGAATGAAATGCTGCACTTTCTGGACCGCTACGACCTTCATCAGCATTCTTCGCATCTATCTTCCTTAGTTGTGTAATTTATAAAAATCATCTATTTAACCAACTAACTTTGTAAATAAGAATATGAGATATATTCATATTAATATTAATTTAGTTTGACGACACAAACCAAAGTATTTCTTTTTACTGTTCTCTCTGCTTTTCGTCTTGTACATTTGTTTTTGCTTTGTTTCAATCATCGACTGAGCACGAATGCAAGTTTTGTTTTTAGTCATTCTTACTTGTTTACACACAACATTATAGACACTGTTTCAGTATCAATTTGATTGTTATGAAGTAGCATGAAGGTCGTAGCGGTCCAGAAAGTGCAGCATTTCTGCTAGTGTCTAACTTTTCTTGTGTTCTTTGGAAAACGTTGTAAAGTACATTTTCTTTCTAAAAAAGATTTTTAGAAATTGAAAATAAATGACTTAAGCCAAAAATAATTTCTATTCATTTATAATAGTGCATTTACATTATACCCAAATCTAGTACTAATGAGATTTCGAGTAAAATCTAGTTGATTTTAAATAGATTCCCCATACAAAACAAAATCTACTTCGCCACTAGATTTTGACGAAATCTACTCTAAATCTAGTAGTACTTACCAATGCAACTATGGTTATTTTCATATTCTACCAAAAAATACTACGCTGTACAAGAAAAAATGACAGTTTTATTAAAACAATAAAAGGAAACTTATTTAAAATGTTAATAAAATTAAAATATAAACAAAAGGAAAAAATGAATGATGTGATAATTATAAATTTAATGTTAAAAAAATTTTTAAATAACAATTTTTTTGATTTTTTATTAATATAAAATCCTGCTAGTGTTAAAAAAATACAGTGTAAACTTACTGGATTTTGAAAGAGATTTCAAATCAAATCTAGTAGATTTCGTTGTAATGTAAATGCACTATAATATTCACAGTTCAAATAATAATTTAATAAAAAAAAAAAATAAATTAATTTTTAAAATTCGTAAGTAATTGAAGTAAAATTTGTTTAAAAAAATAGTCAGGTGGTAACTGCTGACCAAAGTAAACGATAAATGAAACAACTGCATCAAAAGCGTTTGTGTGAGAAAGTAAATTCTCTGCTAGAAACTTCCCTTGTTTACCAAAATAAATTGTACTCTTTTAACAAAAATATTTTGTATGTTTTATGTTTTGCATATGTAGTTGCTTAACTGTTGAAAATGTGCAGCAAAAGTAAAAAAAACAAATGCAAAAAAAAAGAAACTCATGTGCTTAAGCTGACTATGTATTTCTTTCTGCAGCAAATCAATCAGCAAAGCAATTACATTAAACCTGTTTGCTATTGCTTAAGCAGTCAGTTGTTCCTTATTTTTATTTTTGCTATTGCTTAACTCTTTACTATGATGTTGTGGCTGACTGCGATTTCTTTTTCTTGCTGTTACTTCCTGTAACTCCCTGCTTTTTATCCCTTTTAACATTGGAAACGTATTTATGTATTTATTACTTACTATACGTAAGAAAATACATTTCAAAAATGTTGTTTTTATTACACCTTAAAACGGTGCTTTTTTTCCTTAAAAAGCAACAGCAAAAGAAGAAACAAACATCAACTTGTTGCTTCAGCTACATCATAAATGCTTTGCTGTAGAAAGCATATGCGTTTCTTTCTCTTTTTTTGCATTTGCTTTTTGCTGTTGCTTCGTTTATAATTAAATATTTTTTAAATGCTGAGACATTTAGTTTTTTTTTTTTTTAATTTCTGAAAAAACATGTAAGAAAGCAAAGATTGTAGTGCTGTTGCTATTTTTAAGCAAGCACTTTAAACCCTGCTCAGAAGAAAAGAGTAGTATGTTCTTCGTCCCAATAAAGGATAACATTTTCATAAGAGTAAATTATAATAATACCAAAAGGTAATCATACCTAAATTTAATATAGGCCCTATCTCGGATTTATTATTATAGTAAAAAAAAAGAAAAAAATGCCGAAAATTAAATAACTGGATTGGTATTTTATATTCTGCGCAGACGAAATAAGAAAAACAATAATTTTCTTAAAACTTTGTTTCATGATAATAGATTTTCCTGCAAACAAAATGTATACATTTGCTTAAAAAATATTTAAAATATGAAAAATTAAAAAAAAAAAATATTTTTAAAATAATGAATTATGTACTGTATCTTCGTTTGATCGTTTGATGTATTTAAAAATAATTTGTATTTTTCTATATAATTTTAAATTTTTTTTCATTTCTTTTATTTTATGTTATTTTGCAATAAATGCGATTTTGCTGCTGTTGGCTGTGACCCTGTGATCTTATGTGCAATAAACGTCTATCGACAACAGATACGTGATGGACAATATGGATTTTCGAATTTAATAGGAAAATATTGCGGTACTGATTTCCCACCTGAAATTACATCAAAGGAACGATATCTTTGGTTACATTTTCATTCAGATGAAAGTATTGAATACTCGGGCTTTACAGCCGTTTATGAATTTATCGATCGAAATCGTGATGGTGAGTTTTTCTTTTTGTCTTCATATTATAAAAAATTTAAAAATTAATATAAATTCTTAAATAAAATCACATATCAAGTGCAAAGTAAAGCACTGAAGTGATTATTATTAATATGAAATTAAAATTTATTTTACAGATTACATTATAAATGTATTAATTAACCATTACTCGCACATTAATAAACTCTTTCAATTACTTGACACATTTGCTTTCAGTCTGTCTCTCTCTAACACACAGTGATTTATATTGCATTGTAAATAATTATTTCAATTTACTCTATTATAGTCCCACTTAAGCTTGTTTTATTATCCATTTAAGTACAAATAATATTATGACTTATGCAAAAAAATAATTTTTATATAATTTTTCTGACTATAAACAAAAATGAATATAAAATTGTCAAATGCCAGGCTATAAAACATTTTAGCTTTCATGGCTTCTTTGCTGTGATTAACACTAGTTATATATAGAGAGATAAACATGTATCTTTTTTATACCCTTTACCACAAAAAGTGGAAAAAGGGTATATATAAGTTTGTTATGCCGTGCGTAATTTCTTTCAATTTTAATATCGATTTTCGACCCCATAAAGTATATATATTCTGACTTCTTATGCATAGCAAAGTCGCGTTAGCGTTGAAATCTATCAATCGTTCAGATATAGTATCGAAAGTGGTGCTATTCGAAATCAGCATGATCTGTCCATGTCCTTCGAGGAAGCTGGCAAAACACCACGCCTACCTCTAATTTTCTCATGTCATTTGAAACAATTAAGTAACTCCAACCAAAAAAAAAAATATATATGGTGCGATAGAGAATTAAAAAATAAAAATAAAACAACAAGTGAAAAAATCGGCGCTCATCCATATTTTCCGAGTTACGGGGTTCTGAAATTTTAAAATTTTTTAAAATATCAATATGGGTATCATTTTAAAGCTTTTAAAGAGATCTTTAAGGAAATACTAAAATTTTTAAAAAATGCTTAACCCATAAGAGCCGATGGCATTTTTATGTAAAATTATCTATAATTGTTTTGTTAATTGTTTGTTTGTTTATTATTGGCATAATATAATAAATAATATTATAAAAATTCCCAAAATAATTTTACAAGTAAAAATTATATGCAATTGTATCTTGGCATCACTGTTATATTGTTTTCTTTCTCTTGAGAAATTTATAAAAATAACTGTGTTGTTTTAATTTTAATACGCCTTACGTCTGCATTAAAAGTCGGATTGTAACCAACCTAACGCAGAAGGGAATGTAAGCAAAAATAAAAACGTGGTTTGTTTGTTGGTAATTTTTGTTAAAGCCTTAACTTTTCTGTATTGGCTTCTAAAATAAGTCTCATGTTGTTTTTGAAGTTTTTAGACTTAAAGGAAATGTTATTGGCTTTTCTAAAAATTTGGATAAAGGTATCCTGACGTGCTGGCTTTAGCAACCGGCGAAATACGTATAGATATCAGCTATACCAAACCAACAAATAAATTGCATTTTTGTTTGAAAATGTTATGGGATATTAGCATAATATAATAAATAAAATTACATTTATTTTATTTTTAGATTACTGCAAGGTTAAAGTTGATTTCATTATTTATTTTTGCAAAATAAATACTATGAAAATAAAACAGCTGAACAGACTTTGATATTATATATTTTGAGGTAATAAACCTTAACCGTTTAAGTCTTTAAATCTATTATCTACTTTTTACAAAACGGCATAGAAATTAAAATTGTCATTTTTATTTATCAACGCGAATTGAATGAAGTACATCTACTTTCAAAACTTTATTTGTTGTAGAAAAAAAAATATTTAATTTTTGATACCATAAATATTATTTATATCTTGAGCTCAATTAAATCTTAAAGTATTTTATAACTTTCTGTTAACCGATGATAATAGATAACTTGTATCCATGTATTTTGATTACAGCAATAATGCATAATAATATTTGCCATTTCAATTCTTTTTTATCTAAACGTAGTTATGCCAGGGATCTCCTAGTATAGAAGCACATAAATAACAAAATACATTTATCAAATCGTTAGTAAAAAATTTCACAAATAAATAATAAAAGGAATGCTTTTTGGTTTAGTTATTTTCTTTCGAAATCAACTGGTATCGAACAACAATTTTTACTGTGATTAATATGAAAAGTATGCCAAAGAAAAGTATCAAAAGACTTGATTGATTATCTTTTTAAATGCTTAGTAAATATGAATAAAAAATGGAAAATATCTAAAAATAGGGTTTCAGCTCTATTAAACATTTTTATAATAAAAAAAATTCAAATTACTTTCTCTATCAGATGAAACAAACCTTGTAAAAATGTCAAAAAATCTTCTTCATTAAAACAATTTTTTACTAAACTCAGGTATGATTTACAGTTTTTGAAATACTATTAGGGATCTTGTTAATCACATGTGTCTAAAGCACACTCTGAGAGTCTAATTTTTTCAACCATTTTTTGGTTTCTGCCATATTGATATTAATATGTGCTGGCATATCGTTGTGATGTGTGATGAGCTAATAAAAGGCTGGAATAGAAACAAATTCATTATTTAGTTCACTGTATAAAACCATTACGAGTAGAGATGTATTTTGTTATCAAATATATTGTTTCTTACTTAGACTAAAAAGAAGCAAAATCTTGTTTTTTAATTTTTTAAACACTGGTTACTTAAAAAATATATTGTTTATTATATACTATTCTTTTCAACAATAATAACAATAACACCCTGTTCATACATACGTTTTAATTGCGCAATAATGGAATTTACGCAACTAAGGATCTAATTGAATTTAATTTACCATATAAAAAATTAATTAATAAATTTTCAATTAGTATTTAATTGAGCCATTAATTGATTAAGTTTCGCCATACAACCGTTGTGAAGTGTGTTCAGTAAGAGAAAATTTTATACAATGACAAAACTAAATGCCATAAAAATGAAAATGAATTTCTCTTCATTCTCTTCCAAATTTACAAACACAAATTTCTTATGTAAAAATTAGGTCTGTTCAATAAATTTTTGGCATAAACTGGTAACGATAGAGTAAAATAAAAATTTACAACATTACTATTCCAAATAAAAAAAAAGGAATAAACGCATTTTTGAAAAAAAAAATAGCAAAGTAAAGGCAAACAACCATAAAAAAGTATCTAAAACAGTAAAGAAAGCGGTGTTCGATGCTAAAAGCATTTTGTTAGCATTTAAAGCTTTGTCATCGATTGTGAGCAACTTTTTTCGAATACTTTGCAAAATTTCTGAAATTTTTCCGTCTTTTTTGTAAAACTTTTAGTTTATTTTATTTTATTTCTTTTGTTTATTGTTTTATTATCCTGGCGTTTACTGGTATTAAGTTTTCTCAGCTTTCTTCTAACTGTTATACAAATGTTAGCTTCAATTCAAAATATTTTGTATTTAAAACTGAAAACTGTAAATGTTATTTATATTTTCTGCTGTTGTGCTGCTGTTGTGGTTGTAAAAAATTTCAGCTGTAGATATTCGGTTTTGAAATCGCCATACAAATTATGCCAAAAAAGAAACACCATTTTAGTCTAGCAACGATGTGATGTAAATATTTTCGTGGAAAGTACTATTAATCACTTTCAATTTAAAGTATTTAATATTTATTAACTTATTTTGTAAAACAGAACAAGAATCACCTGTTCTGTTCTTGCCAGAAACAAAAGTAGTAACAAATTTATTAACATTGACATCTTACACTCTTTTTCACTCTTTCGCTGCTTCTTTTGAAGTACTGAAGTCAACACTTTCCAATAACAATTAGTAACAACTTAATTAATTTACTTTATTCGTGCTTGATTCCCTCATGAAATATTTATTATTTTAAACTAAACTACAAAATGAAATGTACTACTGCGGGAAAAGCATATCCATATGGCCATTTCACTACTGCTCAAATAGCTCATCAGTAGATTTTACACAAATTTTGTACAGAAAACTAGAAAGTCTTATATCAAAAGCCAAATTGATTAAATGAGAACTCCATTGAATCAATAAGACAATTTTCATTTTAATTAGTAACAACTTTTTGTTATTGAACAGAACTATATTCTACTGTCAAATTTTAATTGAGTAAATTAAACTGGATATGTGTGAACACCAAAATTAATTACTCAATTTAAATTTTAATTGCCTAAATTAAAATGTATGTTTGAACAGGGTATAATTGAAAAAGTTAAAAAAAAACCAAAAACAAAAAATTCAAATACTTACATTCTCATAAATTTTTAATACTCAATAATCATTTACGAAAGTTATTTTTAAAAATTAAAAAAAAAAAAAGCAAAATATACAAATTTCTGGTTAGCACTTGAGATATTATTAAAAAAAAAATCACCAAAGTGAGTATTTTAAGGTTGCCCAAGATGACTTAAAACTGATTAATCAATTGTGCGCTGGAAAAGAGACTCGAATTTAATTCCGACAAACGCAAAGAAAGCGACTGGTTTAAAAAACAAAGTACAGCAAGCGATTGTTTTTTGAATTATTTCAGAGACACACATACATATGTATGTATTTAGCGCAGCCTAATGATGAAAAAATGATTTATTATATTTTATTTTTATTTTTTATTTTTCGTAAAAATATGTCATTTCGTAAAGAAAGTAGAGATACAAATGTAAAATGATTTTTTTAAATTAATTTTTATAAATCTGAATTTTAATAAAATTAGAAATAATACGCTAACGAGTGTAATAAAAAATAAGTAAAATCTTATTTGCCATATCTGATTTTGAGAAAATACAATTAGAAATGTCTGTATAATATGATTTGAAGAAGGCTCACATATGGCTAGTAATATAACAATTTGATATAAGTACGATTGCAAACAGTAACAAAAATTAGTCAAAAACGCGAGTCATAGAGGACTTGTTTTAAAGAGTCGCGGCGAGGCTACCATTTCCTTCCGGCAAAGCAATCATTTTCTACTGAAAAATGAGCGCATAAATGATTATTATAATCGTGTAGAAGAGTCAGAAAAGACTCGAATATGATTACTAATTCAAAAAATGCAAACTGGAATACATTATACAAATACATTCACATACATTTTCTTTATAAAAATGTTGCAAATAATTAAATACATTCTAACATTTATGGCCAGTTTTTGACTTCATATTTAAATACCCATTTAGTTAATTTGATTTTAAATTTAAGTAGTATTTCAGTCCTTTATGGTCATTCTTATTTAACTATGATAAAAATATGGCAGCATTACGAAATATCCATTGTTTATGAGGAACAGCTGCTAACAAACGCAATGAATTGCAAATTTTGTTAAAATTATTTGAAATACATTAAAAAGGTAAGCGATACTCATGTATTCACTACCTAAACTTATTTTATTTATAAATGATAATGATTACTATTTTCATTATGAAATGTGTGCAAAATATAAAAAATTGTTCTATCAGTAGCTAAAATGTATGTTTACTTTTGCGAAATAACAACAAAATATGCAATAACCATATGGTAAAACTGTATTATTTAAATGGACTTTAAATGAGCAAGATTGGTCATTTAAGTTTCATTCAAGTGTGCATTGAAAAACTGAATTTTGTACTTAAATAGAACTTAAATATAAATGAAATTTTAATACGAAGTCAAAAACTGGCCCTTACTATTTTTTATGCACTAAATGTCTATAACACTGCACAACACTTTCAGTACCAGCCAAAGAAACAATTACCTTTGAAAAGTAAAATCATTGGACGATCCACACATTTTTTCTTATACCTGGGTTCCCACTGAATCATTATCTCTTTAAAGAAAAATCGCATGCATATTTAACTTTTTTTAAGTACAAATTTAAGGAGAGTTACATTTTTATCTTTTTAAAATTATGACGAGCTAAAGTTGTTCAAGTTTTTTAATTGAAGATAAACTTTTAATTTTAAAAGCATTTAATTTAATAAATTCCCTCTTCATGAGGTGGGTCTCTGTATGTATTTATCCCAATTACTTGTTTATTAATATAAAAAAAATTTACTATATTTCTATTTCTATTCGCACAAATAAAACTGAATGCCAGCGCCCAGTACTGATTTAAACTGCACTATTGAAAAGGATGGCTTTGAAGGTTTTGTTAATGCTACGGATGTACCCAAAGAGATAAAGGATACTGTTATACGTAATAAAATACCTTTGGATTGTATGTGGCGCATACAGGTACAAGAGAAGTGGAAGGTAAGTCTCCTTTGCTTTCATTTTTAAGCACCATACAAAAATGAAATATGAACAGGCTCGAAAAAGACATACTTACCAAACAAAAAAAAAAAAAAAATTAGTGTAAAGTCATTGTGTATATAGTGATTTATATGCTAATTTTTGCAGGCTCAAGTATAAAAGCAACTTGCCTTTTATTACCTTAATTTTTTCATTTTTCTTCTTTTTACTGATAGAGGTATTCACATTTATCTACTTTCTTTGCTGTCATTTTCAGATACAAGTAAAATTTGTTGATTTTAAATTAGCAAAACCCAATGACTGTGAAACGAATTTTTTGGACATTTTTCCTGAACAAACTGTGATGCCTTTAAGGTAAGATTATCATGGATATTTTATAGAATTTTAATTGAAGAACAGATGAATTTGAAAATTTATTTAATATTTAAATTATTATAGAGAATGATTAAAAACTTTTCCACCTTTAAAAAAATAATCTTTAATTTATTTTTTGCCATGCAGTCTTGGGTGGCTTTTTTTTATTTTAACACTTCCCACATCACTGCTGTGTTAAGTGAACGTTTTTCAAGTTGAATTCAATATTGCTGCCAGCTCTATTTCATACCAGCAATCAATTTCTTCTATTCATTCGATTAGTTTTACGCTCTTCTTTGACGTTGCTTTCTACAATGAACAGTTGATTGATAGGTTTTCGTTGTAAAGTTGTGGGTAAAAAAAGAGAGACACTCTTTAAAGAGACCGTTTCGTGAGTAACTAGGTCTGAAATATGAAAATATCAATACAAGCCGAGTTTATTAGTGACACAGTTTAATAAATTTAATTAAATTTAAATCTAATAAAATGAGTGTTTTTTAAGTCTGATAAAACATATGAAGGGGATAACTATCCCTCACTCAATTTTTCTATATTAACATTATCATAAATATATTAAAGCTGGAACAGCGCTACTAAATTATTCAAATTTATTCCGAAATATCAGTTATTACTCGAGTTAATGGGTGTGCCGATAACTAAAATTGTCGCTTCGTCACCACCAGTGGACCTTATGTTGCTAAATAAAAACGTTACCTCGATGTAATGGTCGACGAGGATGGTTACATGGATCACATTGATCCGGGCAAGATGTTTTATGAAACCAAAATTTGGCGGTAAGTTATTTCAAGAAACGGACCTATCAGTGGGTATATAGGTACGCGATTATACACCACTCGATTATTTACTGTGGAGCCTCGTAAAGTCACTGGCTTATGCTTTGGAAGTCTCTGATGACCACCTTGTTCCTATTATCCTGTCGCATTCCGTCATATGCCCGAAATCATTTTCAAATATTAATATAATGTACATATTAACGTAATGTTAACCTTTCGATAAAAAAAATATATTAAAATTTTCTTCAGTAAATGCTTTAACGTTATATTTTCAATTTAAAAATAACATTTAAATTATAAAGAATGACATTAAAAAAATTCTCTACAAAATCAATATTTGAATGACAATAATAATAAATAAAATAAATAAATAAATAAAAGGCAGAAAATTTAAAATCTTGTAATCCATTTTATTTTATTTTTTTATCTTCCATCATTGCTGTGTTAGTAAACGTTTTCGTAGGTCAATTCAATATTGCTGCCAGCGCTATTTCATACCCATTCATTCAATTCATTCTTGACGGTGTTTTCACCAATTAATTATGAATTGATGGGTTTTTGTTGTATAGTTGTTAGCAAAAAAACAGGTTTAATTTCTAAAAGTACTTGTTTTAATCACTAAGACAAAAATACAAAATTTTATGTAAAATATTATAAGATACGTCTAGTCGCTAGAACCTGATTGTTATCAAATTTTTAATGTTTAATACAAAAAAAGTAAAGAAAAATAAAAAAGTTAAAGAAAAATCGAAAGGTACTGATTGGTGCAAGAATTGATTTTCTGGTACAAATTTTCACTCTTGCTTTTCTTAAAGCGAGCCTCATAAGGAAACAGCTGAGTGTTTTTTTATCGAATAATGTCTAGATAACACGCCTCGAATGCGTTGCCTGTGGATTAAAACTGTGAAATGATATTTTGAAAATATTCTTATATTATATTTAAAATTAAACGTCAAGTAAACGAGACGTTTAATTTAGTTAAGAAGAATAAAATATCTTCGCTCAGTTAGAAACAAAAGAATTTTTTTATAAAACTCTTCTTGCTTTTATATAAATTTTTAATCGACAACTCTTTATATGTTCATCTCTGTATTGATTGATGAATGTTTAATATCAGTGTAAATGGAGCGTTGATATTGAACATTGAGTTCAATTACTTACGCATTGACTTGCTGAGATTTAGGAGCATATATGCTAAGGATTAACAAGTACTAAAACTTGAAGGTTGACAATTATTAACTGTTGTACTGATGGCAAAAAATTAATTTAATATAAAATAAATTTTAAAACAAATTTTCTGTGAAGTGTTGTTTTAAAATTTACATCAAAATCAAATCAAATTATTATTTTTATGAACAAAAAAAAAAAAAAAAAACACGAAAATGATTGCAAACATATGTCATTTTAAAGTTATATGTATAATGAGTTAAAGAAACTGGTGTATTTTAATGAACGCTTATTCTTCAAGTTTTTCAATCGTTTTCATCTTAGTTAAAAAACAAATTCAAAGAAATAAAGATAGAATTGCCACAAAGTAACTAAATTCTCATTACTTTAAAAAATTAAAAAATAATCAAAGAAGAATTCTGACTATAACGGTCCAAAAGTATGGCCACATTCATCAAATAAAATTAGCTATTGGGACACCCTAATATTCCATATCCAAACTTTTGTTCAACGGTTTGGAAATATTTATCAAATTAAGGCAACTAAGGGCCACCCTTTAATTTCCAAATTCAATTGATATACTTACTCTTGTAGTAGACTTATCAACAGTTTGGTCATATATGTATATTAGATTACATTAACTAATAACACACCATTTAATCTTTAATTTAAAACATTTATACTTTTAATTATACCAAATAAACTAATGGACGTTCTGTGTAATTTTCAAGTGTTTGTATATAACGGTTCAAAAGATAGGCCCATATTAGTCAATTTACATCAATTTTGGGAACATTCCTTCATTTTTTAATTCAAATTAAAAACTTTTTGTTATAGAGGATTAAGCAATACACGTTCCTTGTAAATTTCAGCTGTCTGTCTATAGCGATTCATACGGCCACGAACATCAAATTACATCAACTATTGGGACACCCCCTAACCTATAAGCCTAAACGTATATCCTTTTTATTAAAACGTTCATATTAATCGACATTCTGTCCAATTTTAAGCGGTTGTCTATAACGGTTCAAAAAATGGGCCCATATAGGACAATTTACGTCACCTTTAAGGACTCACTTTAATTTTCAGATTTGTTTTTGTATTAGATTTTTCCGTTGGGAGCTATAGAGATACACAGTTTTTTTTAATTTTAAAATGGTGCCCTTAACGGTTCATAATACACGTAAATGACATGTTTGTTGTGTGAGGTCACCGTTTAATTTTTAGAATTACGAACTGTTTTTAAAACGGGATCAATCTGTAAGCATCACTTTTCAAATGAAAAAAAATTTCAAAATCGATCTAGAAATGACTGAATTATGGAGTCACAAACAGAAAAAAGGCAACATTGAGTCGAATTAGTAACCTTCTACTTTGTTTGAAGTCGGTTTAAAACAAACAAACCAAACCATTTACTATCCCAGCATAAAATTTTAGAAAAGTGTCTAATTAAGCATTTTTGGTGGAAGGACTTCCCAAAAGTAAGTCATTATATGGTAATGTCCAATTCTTTGCAGGGACCTTACGCGATTTCAAAATCGGATTTTCCAATCTTCATACATTTTGTATGAGAATGAGCATTTTTGAAACGTAGTACGTATGATAATCGTTTGTGTGGTTGTATACATATCCACACACTCAAAAATTCGTGCAAAAGCTGACACATAATCGAACACGAGTCAACAGCTTACACCACTGTAATGTCTAAGAATAAGATATAAATCTTGTTGCGATGGGAGCATAAGAGTTCTGCTGGAAATTCCAAGTCAACTAAACACAGTGCAGATCGTACTATGTGAAGAAGAAGCATTTTTTTTTTTTTTTGGTGACAAGGCCTACATAACTTGCCTCTATCAGCCACTAATACCAACACCATGAAGAGGGTGTCAGCACCCTCACACCACTAAGATTGTTAGGAAACCAACGCCTACCATGCTTTACAGCTCCGCGTGCCCAAAGTCTGTCAAACCTTTAAGTGTCTAAACGCATCAGTGTAAAGCCACGTAATTATAAACAAAAATCCCAAAAACCTTCTCTTTAAGTTAAGCAAAAGCCTAAAGCGGTGATATGACAAAGTAAATGTTTTTATTGGGAGATGAATGTGTGATGGCTTCAAGGTCGCTTTTTCACACTGAATGTAACAAAAAAAAAAACGTCGTTTAGAGAGTTAAAAATTAGATCAAGAACATTGTTTTGATACTGAGTTTCGGCAGATTTTCTAATGGTTGTGGGAATCAACTTTAAGATTTTATGCTCGCTACTTGAGCAACTGCCGGTGATGAACTTTTTGTGGTAAACGATGAAATATGAAGATTTTGCTGTTAGTGTTCAAATGGCCGACGAACGAGAATGAAACGATACATGTGATTTGGGCAAACCAGTGGTACAGTATAATTTTGGTCACACATTGCCTGGATTTTAATTTTTATATAACTTATTTTAATTTATTTTATTCGTGCTTGATTTCTTCAAATATAAACATTTCATGATATTCTGATGAAATATTTATTATTTTAAACTAAACTAAAAAATGAAATGTATTACTGCGGGGAAAGTATATCCATATGGCCATTTCACTACTGCTCAAATAGCTCATCAGGGGATTTTACCCAAATTTTGTATAGAAAAAGAGAAAGTCTTATATCAAAAGCCAAATTGATTAAATGAGAACTCCATTGAATCAATAAAATAATAAATATTTCATGAGAATATCATGAAATATTTATATTTGAAGGAATCAAGCACGAATAAAATAAATTAAATTTTAAAAGATTCCGAATAATAAATTTTCATTTTGATAACTTATTTTATATAATTTTTTTTATTCTGAAAATTAAAACCACTTTTTTTTATTTTGCTTTTTTTTACAATATTTTTTAACAATACACCTAGATTTTGTAGCAACAAATTGCCTGTTGTTTTTTGTGTTGTTGGACTGTTGTAGCCGTGAGGTCACCCGTAATAATTCGCCTTAGGCGAAATTAATGAATTCGTCATTATGACCACCATGGAAGCCGAATTCAATTTATGTTTCTATCATTTGGTATCTTAAGTGAAGTTGTACTAATTGGTTTCTTGCGTTTACATACATATGCAGCAATACCTCATATTTAATTTTTTGATTTTTAAATTTAATTTTTTTTTCTTTTCCAATTTATTGGAAATTTTTTATTTTTTCAATTATTTAAAAATTTTGACAAAAACGTGAAACATAAATAAAAATCACTTGGGCTATTAAGAATACCTATAAATTAATTCGCCTTGTTTCCTACATTGCGCAACTTTCTCTGCAAATTTCAATAGCTAAAGGCCAGCTATAGTTGAATTAAACAATATTATGAACTTCGTACTGACTTTTTTTCTACCATGAACAGAGTCAACACAAAACTAGCATATGACTTGAACAATTTTAGTTCCAATTCTTTATCCGAAAGATGTCAATCGTGTAACATAGCATCCTTTTTGCACACGCTCAGATGACGCTAAGACGACATCGCAAGCGTTAAATATTCTAATACCGAAAAAAATTTACCAGAATTTAACAAAAATGTCTATATAAACAAACATGGTTACTTTAAATAAACGAATGAATTTCTCTTATAGTGTGTATTACTTCCTTCCCTTCGCTTACGTGTTTCTTTCAATCTTAAAAAAATATTGACCAGTAGTTAAGAAGTCGTGTATTTATTACGATTTGTTTTATCAAAATCTTTTTTAAAATTTGAAAGGATAGTAAGAGTAAATCTATATCTCGCTGCCAAATTGGAAAATGTTTTACTTGGGTTATTTGTTGCTTCATTTGAATAGTTTATTGAAGCATCAAAGTGAAGTGATTGATGTTAACTGGGCTTTAAGCAACAACTTCTATAAACGAGAAGAAAAGTATAGAATACGATTAGAACACATTTATTACTTTGTACAGTTTTGTAATTTTAAGCCACTTGTAATTGCACTTTCACAGACAACACCCACTTCTGTTAAAACTGTGGCAAAAGATTTAAAAATTACACAAACAAATAGACAAACAACCATCTATCGTTTAAAAGGAAATTGTTATTTCGCTCTATATCTTCTCTATGTTTTGTATTTAACTTTAACGAATATTTATATTTTTCCTGTAGATTAAAGCCGAAAGGGAAACCTTTTCCCCTCAACAATTTCTATTTTCTAATACAAAGAGTTAATTCTGTTTTTTTCTTTCCCGTTTTTTTTCTGCTTTCATTTAGAGTGAAAAACTTTTGTGGCTCTGCTGGTGAGGGCATCACATCTGATTCAAACATATTGCATATGCGGTTTTATGCTGAACAAATTGCCATCAATTCAACTTTTTCCATTTTATATACCGCCTTTAGAGAACGTGGTAGCTCAAGTAAGTATAAAAAAACTAGCATTAACAAAATCGACAGCATCAAACAGAACAAATGTTTGCAAAAAAAAAAAAAATAAAATAAAACTAGATAAATATTGAAATCCCTGTAAAACAAATGAATACAAATGTTTGTATGCAAATGCCACTGAGTGAGTTTTGTGTGTATCGAAACAAAATATTGTTACTTGTGCAATTCTGTTCTTTTTTTATATTAAATTGGTTACAATATTTACTTTTGATGTTGTGTTCCACTTGTTATTCTTTTTTTGTGTTAGCAGGCAGCAAAACAAATTGTTGTGATGTTCTAGATAAAAATAATTCTTCCGATAACAATGATGTAAACGCAATACGCCGTGGGTATGCTAATAAAAATATAACGATCACGAAAGACCATTGAACAATCCCAGCCATACAAGTCTTAGATCAACGTTAGGTTCTGATGGATACAAAAGTTAAGCTTTTTCTTATTTGTTTATGTCTAATGTAATTCTGCCTAAAGTCCAATAACTCCTCGTGTAGTTTATTCAACAAAATCATAATCGATTTTTATTTTATTCAGGATTATGATACTTTTTTTTAATTTCTACTTATAGATATTAATTACCTCAATCTGTGGTTATTTTAAATTTCAGAACAAAGAGGGCAGTAGCACGCCTTGAAATTAGTTTCAATTTTTAAATTTAAGAATTAGAATTAGCAATTACCTAAGTAACCAATTATTTTAATATGGTAAAATGGGGTGTAGAATTTAAGAAAAGTAGATTTAAATATTACTTACGTAAAAAATATAAAAAATCTTTTAAAAAATCGTTATAAGGGTGTTGTGACTTAATAACCCAAAAACTGTCAAACCGAATTCGATAAAATTTAAGGGGTTTTTCATGTGGTCGCTTACATCGTTTATTTAAAGTATGAACCAAATCGATTGACACGTTCGTGAGATGAGACTTTTCATGACAACATGTGATTTTGTCCATATAAATAAACAACAAGCCATGAATTTTTGTACTATAAATTTCCTTATTAATATGCATTGTTCAGAGAAACACTGTGTCGATTGAGAAAGAGGGCGTGATACCTCCAATACAAAGTGAAAAGTACTTGTCGTTTACCTAGGGAACCGTGAGGGGAAGGGTTTTAAAATTTTGTACAAGTAACTTTTATATTAGCGTGTCGTTACCAAGCAAAAAAATTTTAGAAAAGTTAATCGACTGTTGAATCAAACATTTTTGGCGAAAGGACTTCCTAACTAGATTACAAGCCTAAAAATTTTAATAACGATTGACCCTTTTATAACCACTTACTGAGAATTGATTATTGTGGGAAATAATGATGATCATTAGTACTTATTTTAAGATATTCTCTTTTATCTTAAAGAACTAGTTCAATTCAATTGTTTTTAAAAAAATGAAGTAGTCCTTTATAAAACGTGTAAAAGTAAGACTAAGAAAAATTTTAAGAAATGCACGTTTTGATTCGCTACAACCTCCGAAAGCATAAAAAATTTAGAAAAATATAAAATTGTGATAGTCGGCCCTGTTCTGTAAAACGAATCCCAGTAAATTTCTCGTTTCAAAACGAATTCACATTTTCTTGGGGTTCTCTAAACCGAATTTGCATAATTTTACTCGTTTTAAAAGCGAGTAAACAAACCTGGTCGAAAGTAAATCGAATGCAATTTTACTCTTAAAAATGACTGAAAACACAAGTAAAGAACCATTGGAATAAAAGATTTAGTCTTAATTTTTAATCTTAGTTAAATTAAATACATTTTAATATACTTTATATTATAGAAAAGATAGTTTAAAAACACTCTTAAATTGCTTCATATTCTTGTCTCAAGCTTGATGAAAATTAGGCGCATAAATAAAAAAAACTTTTTTTGGTAAAAGTTTTAAACACACATACGAAGTATCTTTTGTAAGCACAAATTAACAATAAAAATCTAATTTAAAAACAATTTTTTCACCAAATCACAAAGTTTCTGCAAATTTTTAATGTAGCAATTCCTTCGGTTTTGAAAATCGCTCGTTTTTTTTAAACGATTCGGTTCACAGAACAGAGCCGAGTATTTTAATGATTAAAAAATCTTTTTGCTTTTCTTACCTTTGTAATTTGTTTCAAAGCATCTTTAGTTATTTTTAAAAGTACTTTGTGCCTCCAGCCCAAATGTAAACCCTATTTTTATATTTTAATTGAATTATTTGGAAATTTCTTTATCTGCAAATGTGTTTTCAGTTGTTTCTTCTCGTTGTTCAAATACCCAAGTACAAAATTTGTAGGAATAACTGTACTGAAAAGCGCTTTATTAAATGTTAAGTATTTGCAGATTTTATAATAATTTTAATTTTTAGTAAGATTTTGGAAAAATTCCAGAAATTGGAAAAGTTTTCACTGAGCTATAGCAATTTTTCCTCTTCTTATTTACACAAGGTTTCTTGATGGTAACTAAAAAGAGTATGAATACAATGTCTTTTCTTAACTCATTATTACATAACAAAAGACATTGATAAATTATTTAATATATATTATTATTTTTAACCAATTTAACTGTTTCGGCCCCACTGTTCAGTGTTTTTGCTATTATCTTCTATTTGAAATATAAATATTTGGTGCAATATAAGTTTTTTTTTTGTGTTGATCATGTTGTAAACGTTACTGTAATTCATTTAATTATTGATTTGTATATTCGCATATTCTAGTGGCACTTTCTTACATAAAACAAATCAAATTTTATAAGTTGCATCATGGTAGAGAGTTTTTCTGTTTCTCTTCATGTATAAAGAAATATTTTAAGTGATAAGAATTTCCATATGAAAATATGCTTGTGTATTTACTTATAAGTCTACATTAAATTCATAACCTGTAATTTTTATTCCGTTCACCACAAAAAGTGGAAAAAGGTTTATTATTCCATTTGTACTTTCTACAATATCCATTCTTATGCACAGCGAAGTCGATTGAACGATGTCTGTCTGTCCGTCCATTCGTCTGTCCGTCAGTGTTAGTGTTGAAATAAAACTTGCCCAGGCACTCAATCAGCTAGTGTCGAAAGAGGTGGTATTGAAAATTACCATGTACTTTGAGGCAGCAGGCAAGTAATGAGCCTCTGAACTTTTCATAGAAAAGTTCGATTGTGCATCATATAGATATCAATAAGGGGATTCGATTAAAAGCTTTAGAAGATATTTTTGAGGAAATTCTAAATTTCTAAAAAAAAAAAATGCTGAACCCATTAAGAGCCGATGACATTTTTTGTGTTCCTACTCGTAAATATATATTTTTTGTTTATTTTTTAATTCTCAGTCAAGCCAATGTCTGTTGTTTTATTACTCACTAAACTAGATTTTCATATATGGTGAAGGGTACTTGTTTATTTTAACTTGTATTTATTAATTTATTTACATTCCTGCCTAATTCTTATGATTCTTTCAAAAGAATCTCGTAGCGAGTGTGTGTGAAAATTTTTTTTTATAAATGCGTTTGTGTGGACTTTAACTTTCCTCTTCGATAGGATGATTATTTCCATTTAATATCTGCAGCATCTATTAATTTGTTAATCTTCCATTTCTTTGCATTTCACATGTTATTTTTTATATCATATTTTCTGTAGGTTGTGCGGAAGATGAATACGATTGCGAAGATGCCACGTGTATTGCAGCAGACCTGAAGTGCAATGGACGTAGTAATTGTAAATTTTTGTGGGACGAAGAAGGTTGTGAGGTTAGTAATTTTATGATATAAATACTGGCAATTAATTTTCTTATACTTGTAAGTTTATCTTATTAAATAAAGCTTAATAAGTGGTATAATTTAAATAAAGTGAGGAACTCTAATAAAAATAATTTATTAATTAGAGCTATAATATTAATTAAATTACAATAATACTTTTTGTTTTACAAAAAAAAAAAACGATAAAAAGTAAAATAAGCGATTAAATATTTCTACATTGAAAAAAGAGTTTAATTGCGCAAGGCCAATTTTTTGTATACTAAAGATGTTAGAGATCGGATTTACAAGATACAAATTGCTCTACCTATTTTCAAACAAAATTTCGATTAAGAAAACTTACTGATGATACTGCTTAATACTAAAAATATTTAAAATTTTTATTGTATTTATTAGTGATATTAGCAGAATCAGTATTTCTCTATTTGCATTATTCACCTGTAACTGTCTTAAATATAACAAAACAAAAACTTGGATCCTTTAAAAATGTAATGATGGGTCAATATTTCGCACATGTTTAGTATAATACTTTTATTTTCAAAATAAATTAAAAGATTTCTGAGACTAAAGATTTTTGATTTAAAAAAATCACCCTTGAAAATCAGGTGTAGTATATTACACCTAATAGATGCGAATCTACTTATTATTAAAATTTTTTAAAATCGCTTTAGTAGCACGTTTATACAACATTTATTTTTTACCCTTTCAACAGAAGTTCAGAAGTGAAAAAGGCCTGGCCTAATGCTCATTCTAGGTAACGATCTATTTGTGTAAGAAGTTTCATCAAAATCATTTGAGCATCATGAAATATTTCGTTTTCCTCTTTTAACGCTTGCAGGTATGAATTTCCAAAAAAATATCCTATTGCACCGTCTTGGCAATGATCTGCTTATCTTTCGCATTTCAGTACAATCTGATGATTCTTATTACACTACCAGTTTTTTCTTAGCCTCCTGTTGCTCACCGCTCATTTAAAATCTCTCTGTCTTAAATCTTTAAAGACTCATAAGCTATTTTACTCGCTGGCTAAGGATCCAAGTGTGTTTCAAATTTTATTAAAATCAATACAGCATTTAGCAATGCATCAATAAACAAACTTAAGTGCACTGGATTTCGTGTAAAATTAATTTAATGATTTTTTTTCGTATGCCATATTTTTCATGTATTATAAGTATTTAATTTCGTATTTAGTTTACCATCATCATTGCCCTACGGGCATAGAATAAAATCTCATTTAACTAAAACAAAAGATACTTTAGAATTGCATTGAAACGTGCAATTAAAATTTTACCAAGCGTTTGTGTCAATAATTTCGATTTTTGCTGGTGATGTGTAATATTTAGCAACGTCGTCTAGAAAGTTTTATTCATGAACAAAAGTGAAACCGATCATAAATCTGTAGTGGTCACTACTTAGGTCGTGGCATCCCATATGTTTTGAAGAAGTAGAGACAAATGGCTACTCTTACTTTTTTATTTATTTGTAATGGCCGATATAGCAAATATACGTTATGACTTTGAATCCTCACTCTAGTCGATGTGAAATAATGGAGCTTTATGTATATTTCGAGTAAAACTAGTCTTGCATTATTAAAACCCAATACATATACATACATATGTTTATTACCTCGGCTAATGTGCGTTACTTATAGCGTTTTCTTTTCTGACAAAAATGTTGCATATGTTTAACACTTTTAACACCTTTGTGTTCTTTTCTAAAAAATGTTCGATAGTGTAAATTAAAAGTATGTTCTTTTGAAAATATGTTGCACGAAAAAGTGTAAGATATGTTACATATTTTACCCTCAGCGTAAGTATGTTACACTTTTTTAGTAGTGTTTACTCTTGATAAGTGATGTTTGCTTTTGTTGCTAAACCCAGTGTTATATTACTTTATGTTTGAAACGCCATTTAAATGTTACTGAAATGTAAAGGTAGTTAGAAAAATTCAATAATAGTTTTTGTTCTATTGTGGCTATAAATGTGTAGCAATTTTTCGGGGTTTAGGCAACATGCAAAACATTTTATGTAATTTTTGGGTAACATTTATTTTCAGAAAATTAAACGCCATTAGTGACAATTTCTTGTTCTCTAGCGTATGCAAATTTCATCAACATGCCAAAAGTTAAATTTAGAAATTATATTTTGCTGTAGTCACGTACAAAACACATCACGTTAAAACAAGCAGTTCGGTATAAAAATATGCAAGTTAGGAAATGTGACATATATCCATTAAATTTTCAATTAATAGAAGTACAATTAGATGACTAAGCATTAAAATTTTGAATACCAAATAAGAAAATCGATATCTTAGAAAAAGTGCCTTCAAGCCAAAAATCAAAATGTAGCCATTGCAGCAATCATTATGGTAATTAAAAATGAAAGCAATTATAAACTACACTTCAGTTTTCTTTTCTTCTGTCTTTCTTTTTAGATTAGAAAATTTTGCAATAAATCAGGCATGTAGATGCTTTAATTAAAAATCATTTTATATTGATCGATTTCAATTTTAAATTAAAAATAACAAAATTTTAAAGTAAAATATTTATATAAATTGAATACTGACAAGTTCTCCAACTCCAATTCGCTCCAAGAAAGTAAACCTACACATATACTAACCTTACCTTCTGTACATTTACTCTTAGTCTAGAAATAAGTTAATAATACTCCTATAGATTGTCGACATGTGTTTGTATTTATTTTTTGAAGCATATTCATTTCCTAACTCAATGTTAACTACCTACAATTTATTTCAATTGTGTTTTCCATACGTGCTGCAAAAGAATTGAAAGCAATTTTTCAATTGAAAATACAAACAAGGATTCTTTAATTTAAAGCAACATTTAAGCATGAGGGCTAAGATCAGTCAAATGAGAAAGGAAAGTAAAATTTATATACTTAAATATTATTTTCCTTTTCAAATATTGTACAGCAAATAAAAATTAAAATATTTCAAAAGTTTTGAATAGAGTTTTTAAGTCAGCAGTCTGTTTTTCTGTGTTTTTAAAAAATTATAAAATTTAATTTGAATAATAAAAAATAATTTCAATAAAATTAAATAATTATGCCAGTTTTTGACTTCATATTTAAATACGCATTTAGTTTATTTGCATTTAAATTTAAGTCGTATTTAAATACAGTTTTGGTTTTTCAGTCATCTTTGATAGTTCTTATTACAGATGAATAACCAGATAAGACACGAAAAACACAGTGTGGCCAGTTTCCAGCTTTCGTCAGACAGGGATAGAAACAGTTCTTGCATTTTTTTATATTACTACCTCTTTCTGGTTGTAGCTGGAATTTTATATTTTATTTATTTGCAAAAATTTGTAAAGAAAATTTGGCAAAGTTATTAAATAAAATTCTCTTTGCGTCAAATATTGTATCATAATTAAAGTCACAGATAACTAATGTTTGGTTATTAATCTATAATTAAAGTGATTAAGTGAAGTGTTTTAATATTTGTGCTCTTAAAATTTTGTTTTACATTTTTTTGGTTGATTAAATGAAAACATATGTTTACAATATTATTTGCTTAAACGAAAGCTGAAAGAAAATATGATAACACACTTATTTAACTATGATAAAAATATGGCAGCATTACAAAATGTCAAAATATTTGTTAGTAGTATATGAAAAACATCTGCTAAAAAACACAATAATTTGCAAATATTGTTAAAAATATTTGAAGTATATTTAATTTATTAATTTAACATTATAATTACTATTTACATTAAGAAACGTGTGCAAACCATAAAATATTGTTCTATCAATGGCTAAAGTGTGTGTTAACTTTTGTTCAGCTTTGGGAAACAGCAACAAAAAATGCCATAACCATATGGTAAAAGAGTATTATTTATATGGTCATTTAAGCTTCATTTAAGTGTGTATTAAAAACTGATTGATAGAACTTTAGTATAAATGACATTAAAATATGAAGTTAAAAACTGGCCCTAGAATTTAATTTAAATATAATATACATATATACGCTAACTATTCGTTGTTTTTTTTTTTTTTTTTGTTATTTATCGTACCGCATAAAATCAATTATCTTTAAAAAATAAATATGTATGAATATAAATTTATAAAAAAACCTCTATTCTACAATCATGTACCCTAATATGGTGGCAATTTTTGGCCCCCCAGATCTAGACCCTGCTCCCAAGCGGTAAAAAGTTACAAAAGTTGTTATTAACAACGCAAATATTTTCCCTAATTTAATTAAACAACAAAAACCTAAAAATTATAATCCTTAATATATTCTTGTTAAAAGTGACATAAAAGAAAAATCTTTAAAAAACTCTCGCTCTCAAAAACATTAGAGTCAATTACTTAAGATAAATTAGAAATATGTACTTTTAATAATAATTTACACGAAATGCAAATTCTAGTTTATAACAAGTCACCAGAAGTGATTGTATTAAACGAAACCTATCTTAAATCAAATACTATCAAGTTAGGAAACAATGAAGCTTTTGTTAACAACTTCAACTCATCTAGTGCTACAGGCGGTACCGCTTTATTAATAAAAAAAATCAATTCAACACAAATCCTTCACACCTATCTTTGCTTATATTCCGTTGGAGTAACAATTGAAGCAAAAATAAAAATTAATATAATATTGTTACAAAACAATATTCTGGCAACCCCTGTTGTTGTTGTTGTCTGTATGAGTGTGGTGTATAAAATACTTCTGGTGTCTAACAACAGCTGAACAACCTTAATGGCTGGGTTGGTAGAGGTGCTTGCTGTAAAACGGAAGATCGTGAGTTCGAGACCAACTTCGAACATGCGTAAAAGGGAAATATGATTGTTTAATGCATTTAAAAATTAAGAAACAGCAGTACAAGCTTCCCCTAGCAAAAGACAATTATTGTTTGAAGCTATGGCAGAAAATTTAGTGGAGACATCTAATTTAAAATAAGAATAACAGATGATTGTCAAGACACCCTGTACAATAAGAGAAAGAGCTCTAGCTGTTAGCGTAGTGAAGTAACAGCATAACAACAGTCAGTGTACAGCAGCTGTGTGTTGTGGCTATCGAATTAAGGGGGATGACGGGCTTTGATAAAAGGCAAAGTGAAGTAGTAGGCTGGGGATGGTTTAGGTTACTAAGCAAAGCATTGTGTAGTTCATGTCTCGCCGAAGTAACACACTAGTGTAGCGTGGATGGCTATGTTTGCAATAACGCATGTTTAGTAAATACGAGACCATAGGATTCACAAGACCTTACGATCAAGGAGTATAGCCCGATAAAGCCACAAAGTAAAGAATACAGAATTTATATAATTAGCCACAGTGGTATTTGCAATCAAAAGAATCCGTAGGTTTGTCTAAAAAGGGAAAACCTTAACAATATCTTTATATGAGCCCCTATTACCGCCTATTACAAAACAAGACATTGATTTTCTTAACGATTGCATAGACTCTACACCATTAATTTTAGCTGATTAAAATTCTTATAGTCCTTCTTGCAGTTAGCCATGCTTTAATCATCAAGGCAAATTGTTAGAGGACTTCTATTTACAATATAATATAATTGTTCTTAACAATGGATCCCCTAATCACTCTCAACCCACTCTACACTTATACATGTAGCTTTCTCTTTCGCAACTCCCTGCTTATATCGATTTATTACATGGCAGGTCGATTGGCAATAAAAATTTTTTTAAAACAATTTAAAGCAACAGAATGGATTTAAAACAACAGAAATAAATATGATATCTGCTCTGACTCTAAATCTTGCATAAGAGCAACGCAAAACTCTAAAAATAGAAATAATATTATTTGCGAAATGAGAGACAACAAGAAATGCCGTTTCTGTTCCGAACCTAAGATGATGATGCAGCACCAAGTCAAGAAATGTTAACACATCTCTACAATTTGCAATGTCAATAATATTTCATTCCTTAACTTACTTCAAAATATATCAAAAGAAAACGTTAATAGTTTAACAAAATTGTTGAAAACTTTAAATATTTATGACAAGATCTAAAATATGTATTTACCGCCTTTTAGTACTGAACTCAACAATAATTATTAAAAAACACATTTTTCTACATTTAAATTTTAAGAAAATTAGAAATGACACGCGAGCAAAGTCGTGGGCATTGCTACTTTTTATAATGATTTGCTTTAAAAGTAGAAAAACACAAGATATAAAAATTCAGAAATATATATTTATTTTACCTTTCTCATTATTATAACTAAACTAAAGTTAGTCCTTAAAAGATTTTTATTTAAAATTATCAACATGCGTTTATTTTGCAGGAAGAAGACGAAGGCCAATCAGAGCATATGATTATTATTATTACAGTATTTGGTTTAATATTGAGTGGCATGGTCATAACATTCCTGGTGAATTGTACAAGAAAAATCATGCATGACCAGAAAATTATACGGGTAAGTTTTTCATTTATATTCCATTTCTTTACAATTCAATACAAACACAAACAGATACACTACATTATATAAGTTTTAAGATACATTATCAGACAGACTTTAGGAATTTTGCTTTAATCTTTACATAATTTTAATAATAATTTTTTTTATGTTCTTAGAAGTGTGTGTATATACATACATACAAACTGTATAAGTATAACTCTATAAATAAAGATCTAAAGCTATTACTTGTAGTGATTATCTGTACCCGTACAACAATAAAGCAGCACTTTATTTTAACAAGAAATCATCAATGTCATATTTTCTACTGCATTGTGCACTTTTATCTTTGTTTTATTTTATATTTGATTTGAATCATTAAGTCTATTTTCAAAATAATTATTCTTAAATATTTGTTTTTTATTTATGTATGTATTTTCAGTTCATTGATTAAGGAAAATCAAGTTGGTTTAATTTTGATTTAAAAAAGAAAATTTGATTACAAATTTTAATCGAAACATGATTATATGAAATTAATAAACATGACAGAATGGTCGCTGAAATTTATATATACTTGCGGGAGCAATATACAAAAATATTGAAAAAATATGTTGAGTTTTTTTTTAAATTACTATTGTAAAATTCGGGCTTTCTGTTATAAATAGATTTCTGCTAACGTTACTTTAATTATAAGCAGTTACTAGGTGTTGAAAAATTCAGCAGCAGTAAAAAACAAAATACGAACTCAAAATTCAATTGTTTTTATTATGCTTAAATTTCTGTAATTAAAGGAGGTTACAAATTATTTATTTAATTCTATATAAGTATTTAGCCATAAAATGAGGCCAGTCTTCAGGTCTACCTGTAAATTTTGGCAGCTCCTTTGCCAACCCTTTTCGTGCAGCTAAATGTTCAGAGGTAAGACGTACTGTTGTGACAATCACAGCTGGTTCAGAAGTAAATCGCATGGTTGGCGCATACCCATTTGATGTTTCGTCTAAGTTAGTATTTACTGTAGAACTCAATGGAACCAGATCAGGTGCCCACTGTGAAGTAAATACTGTCTCGATCCCCGGTGGTCTTGTGGATGCAAAAGTTATATGTTTAATCTGCACCATTTCTTTGGCACCCTCGCCAGCAGCATTGATAGTATTCTGTGACACTGCCAAAACTGTATTATTCACATTTTGATATTAAGATATCTGGCAGTGATGTAGCATTCCCACTTCTTACCCATTCGCTACAACGTATACCACGGGTCGAAAACTCACTGAACGAAGAACCACTGGCATCATTTTGTTGTCATTATAACGATTTGCGCTTTTGCATCAACTACTCACGTTGCAGAAGCAGTTTATTTTTCTCAGCGATCACTGCCAGTTCTTCATCGACCATCTCTAATTCAGCTTGAATTTGCTGTGATTTGTTGGACGATGCTTACTGATCGTACTGAACCGGTATGACCACCTGGACGCTCGAATTCGAAAACTTGCGCTTTTCGTATCAATTACCAATGACAAGACAATAAAATATTCTTTAATTTGCTGCTCCCGCTTTAAAATTTGACCAATTACAAATCAGTTCCACACTTAATTATAAATAATTTGCAGACTCAGCTGTTTGTCTGTCAATTGAAAGAAAATGGGAAGACTTGTTACAAATTATTTAACACCAGGGTTGCATTTTTGTCAAAATCGTTATCAAAAAATATTAAATTTTGCTACTTTAATGACACGCAAAATGACTGTGATATTCTTTGAATCAATTATTTTGCATACAAACTCTAAGTTTAAGTTGGAATAACTCCACTCATATTTTGCAAATAATCTTATTAAAGTGTATTCTCTTAAAATATCACCAAAAAAGTATTGAATTTGTACATAATTTTTGGCCAAACTAGAGTTGCTACTTTTTCTCCTTTTATTACGTCTGGTTCCGACAAATGACAATGTACAGCCTGTTATACTTTTTACTTAAAGTCGTGAACAGATGATGGATGATGCTTTAATCCCAGTAATCGAATTAAACAATATATATTGATATAATGTAAAAAGCTTTGATCATAGCAGACTGTTTAATATAATGTCCACAAGCAGATACTGTCCAAAGAAACAAAAAAAAATATTTTATTTTAAAAATTTACGTTCGATATGTATGTGGGTCATAACAGCAAGATTTATCCCCGACATTAAATTTTGAAATATATTTATTTTAAAACTTCCCATAATAACAAAACGAAACATAACGCAATATAGGAACAGAACAGAAATTTTAAATGAATCAAACTCTCTGACAATAAAAAACTGTTGCTTGCTTGTTAAAAAAATCTTTGATTCTGTTTGATGCTTAAACAATAAATTAGAATGAATAATTAAAATGCACGTCGCATTTTAAGCGGATTTCAAATATTAAAATAAATCCTTTAGGCATTGCAGTAAATATTCTAAAAAATTTAAATTGTGAATTTTTTTATAAATGCTTAAATTTTTAAATGTATTAAAGCCAAGTACATTCAGCGCAAAAATCTTTAAATTTTTTATATTTTTAAGTTTAGGTGCTCTTTATCAATTTGGTTTTAAATCTTTACATTCTCCTTCATGTTTAAATCCTGGTATATATTTGAAACTTTTTTATTTTAATAAATTTTTGTGTATTGTTGGTTTTATGTATGAAAAGGTTTTTGCTATTGATTTCCAAAAATAACACAACGCAATACAGTTTAAACAGAACATGTTTAAAATTTCAAATATTTATCTGAACAAGAAGTATAAAATCCATAACAACGAAAGAAACAAATAGACAAGAAAAATGTTGATAAAATTGTGATAGAATATTGCAATGCCAAATATTTTAAACACACAACTTGAATGGATCTTTGTTTTTAACTTTAAATTTTGTTTTAAATTTTTTGCTAAATTTCTATAGTATCGATGTATGCATTTATGCGCAGTATAAATAAATGTTATATTTCATTTTTTCAACCGTTCTCTTTCATCGAATTTTTAGTGTTTCGCCTACTGTTATAAAAGAAATGGAAATTGAATTGAAATTGATTTTCGCTTAAATTCATTTTTTTTAATTTCTAAAAACCTTTCGTAAACAAGAAAAACTAGACCCTAGCAGAATGTAATGCTCTATTTTCTGGATCGCTACATACTTCATCATCATTCTGCGCATCTAGCTACCTCGGCCTGAGTTCATTGTAAACTTCATCTATTTACCCAACGAATCTTGTAGCTAAGAATACGAGATGTATTCGTATCAAAATTAATTTTGTTAGATCAAGTCCAAAGTATTACTTCACTTTTCTCTCTGTAACTCATCTTCTACATTTGTTTTGCTTTATATCATTTATAATATTCGCAGTTCAAATCCTAATTTTATGAAAAATTAAATTAAAACAAGTAAGAGTGATATATTCGACTATGCCAAATCGACTATCTCATTTTTTTCTAATTTTATATATATGTAGCATTGTTGTTACCCTTCACCATCTATGTAAATTTAGTTTAGAGAAGAATATCCAATCGAAAAAGCAAATATTGGGGTGACAGGAAATTAAAAAATAAGAAAATTGTAATGCTACATATATATAAAATTACAAAAAAAATGACATCTGTTCTTAATGGGTTAAGCATTTTTCGAAAATTCTAGTATTTCCTAAAAAAAAAAATCTCTTCAAAAGCTTTAAAAAGATATATGATTAATATTTTAAAAAATTTAAAAACTTCAGAGCCCAATTTTTCACTTGAAATTTTTTCTTATTGTTTAATTCTCTATCGCCCGATATATTTATTTTTTTTTGAATGGAGTTACTTTATTTTGACATAAATGACATAAGTAAATTAGAAGAGCAGTGGTATTTTGCCTGCTGCCTCGAAGGACATGGATCGATTTTCAATATCACCTTTTTCGACACTATATTTGATCGATTGACATATTAATTTGATTTCGCTATGCATAAGAAGTCGAAATAAATAAACTTATTGTGTCGGAAATGGATACGGAAGTTACACACGGAATGACAAACTTATATATGTATATATATACCCATTTTCCACTCTTTGTGGTAAAGGTTATAAAAAGAGATGAAAATTTTTGAAAGAAAGGTCTCAACATGTTGTATTCAGGAAAATTTCAAGTCATCAAATACACGTTATTCAAACTTGTATATTTATTCTCATTTAAAAACATTTCCAGTCGGTCCGTATGTTTGCGACATTCTCAGAAAGTTTATAAACAGACTGAGTGTACATCAAGATCATAATATAAATTTCCCTTCACCTATCGGGGTTTTAAATTAAGAAACTCATAAATTTAATTAATTAAAGACGTCGTTTGTTTAACGAAACTACACCTGGCTGTCACAGAAAATAGCACAGGGTATAGGGATTCTGTGTTTTAATTTACTTTTTTTTTCTGTTTTGATTTTTTTCCTTTTATTTTATTTATTTATTATTTAGATTAAGTATATTAAGTATATTTTAAGAGTTCTTCCCTTTAGCTAAGGTAGTCCCGGAAGCACGGGTATATTTTTATTCCTGCTAAACTTTGTTTATTTTCTTTTTTTTTAATTGTACAACATGGTTCTGTTCTAAATTCATTGTTTTTTAAAATAATACGTCTAGCCCTTAAATAATCTTTGTTCTTTACTTTAAAAAATGGAAAACTTTAATTGTTGAAAAAATTTAACTTTAAAAAAGTATGCCACTTGATAGAAACTATTCAATAATTTTCCTAATATTTGATTTCGTTTTTAATGAACTTACATACTAAGTGATTGCTTGTCAGTTTCTCATTTACCAATTAATTCAGTACAGTAACGTTAAATAGAATTGTGTATTCTGTAACAAAATTTCACATATTTGGCCAAAGCACAATAGGGGATTTTGTAATAGTCGGTAGTTTCTTAATGGCTTGCGCGATAGTACTGATTTAGATTAGAATCTACATAATTATTTCTTTATTTTACCAAATCTACAACTGTCAGACGCCTTATAACAATTAAGAATACTATTAATTTATGGGAGTCAATTTTTTAGCGTATCTTTATGCCTGCTAATTTTTACAATCACTATTATTATTTTGAAAATAATATTGAATTACAATTTCCAGTAGGTTCTGCTTGACTTTGTAATATAAGTTTAAACATATAAAAGGGTACACCTTTTTAAACCCAAATATCTTTTTGCTACAATAAAATGAAACAAACTTTCAAGTTGTTACAGTGAATTGCAATGTTATTCCATTAAATACAATTATATTTTATTGAAAACGATTACTTTTCAATCAGCATTTGTTTTATACAAATACAGAAATCATTCTTCTTTACTTTATTTTTTTTTTTGTTTAATTTTCCGTTACCTGTAACAACAAAACATCATTGTCATTGATCTTTAAGAATTACGCTCAAATAACATTTTAACAATTTTTACTAATTACTTGTTTTCTTTGCTTTTGATTCATGATTCATTCGTGCACAAAAAATATACAATTAAGTTAACAGTTAGCAAAACAATTTTTAGCTTTTACAAAATTTGTAATCTGTAACTCTGACTTTGGCATAGAGACTATTTTTGCTACAATGCAACACAACTGCTGCAATTCAAAGCAACAACATGACATTGATGCATGTATTGGCCTAGATAAGAAGATGAATATAAAATAAAAAAATTAGTTTCTTGCTGTTGGTGTTGTAATAATTTTTCTGTTGAAAAAACAAGTAAATGGAAAAAATTTTACTTATAGTTTTCTATTATTTTCTTTAAAGATACAATATTTTAATAATTGAAAGTAAATTAAAAAATAATAAAACAACAATCAGTAATAGAAAATCTGCATTCTAACGCCAAACCAAATTTTGACAACATTCCAAAAATTATTTGGTATTTATAATTAAGCATTATGGAATGCTAAGTTTATTTTTAAAACATCAAAGTATGACTGAAAACGTGAACAAATAATTCACGCTTTTAAAAATATTTATGTTGCGCTCGAATCTGAATTATTTTTTCTATCAGTTCAGTAATCAATTTGTAAGCTATTGCTCACCGAGAGCAAGAGCATTTCTTTAATATTCTCTATCACAACATTTAAATAAATGCCATTCTCTTAAATTTATAGAGATTACCCCCGGCTGGGAGGACTGGTACTCTTTATACTAAGTATTTATAATTTACCTAACATTTATAGGTGCCATACCTAAATTGGCGCGTAAGTTGCAAAGCAATGTAATTCATAGCCTTTGCGCTGGAATGTCATCCCTAAATAAGAGCGTCAACTTTGTGTCTTTAACTCGTTTTATTTTATAAAACACGCTGTATAAGCATAAAAAAGAGATAAAAACGTCTTGAAAATAACTAAATTGTCATTACTTTTCAACCATAGCAAAACAAAACAAACCAACAAACAGCTAACTTCACTTCCTAACGCACTGTCAAAATTGGATTTTCCAGTTGCTAAGCGTTGACGCCGTGCTATTTAGGGATGCTTCATACATTTTGCATTTACATGAGAAATTTTGACAGATATCTTGCGCTTTACGCGCTAATTTCGGGATGGCAGTAGAACTAAAATAGTGACAATCTCTACATTCGATACAACCTCTTTTACCATATCAAACATAGTCGGATAAAAATTTGAGGTTATAATTCGAGCAGTCTAGTATTTTCAATGTAATGTATATTTCCAAGTAAAATTCTAAAGGCTTTACTGTGATTAAAGTAAAAGCTTTTTTAATTACCTGTATGTATCTTGGCAGCTACAAAAACTCAGCTTTAAAATTTGATGAGAGTCACTTTAAACAAAAAGTGGATAATGTGATTGACATCTTAACCATATCTTGGCATTGTAGGAGACGGATACCTCCCATACATAGTGAGTGTGAAATATAAATGAAATATAAGTGAAATATATCTGTGGGAGTTTAAATATTGCGGCGCACTAAATAGATTTGGTTTTTTATCATACCTAAAAAATTAGTTCGAGATTGCATGATTATTGACACGCACATCTCAAAAAAAAAAAGCAAATAAAGCAATGAAAACATCAGCAATAAAAGTGTTAGCAGGTCGGGAAGGGCCTTTTGATGGTAAGCCTAAAGCGTGAGACTATTACTAACTCTCGTACATATCTCGTATTTGGCCAGCCTTTAAATTAAAATCAACAAATATCGGTGATATAATTTATTTATTAATTTAATTTTATATTGCAGTGGTTAATTTATATTAATTATTTTGCAAGTGAACATATATTTATTTCATTTTTCGCCAAATAAAAAGTCAGCCGTAGATAAAAACAAAAAATAAAATCGTTATTAATTAATTTTGGCTTAAACTTTGATTTTTGTCTTCACTTGATTGCTTGGACCAAAATCTTTGGTTTATTTGAAATGTTTGTGAGAAGTTTCGTGAAGAGCTAAGTAAGCGATGGCAAACTAGCGAGACGACCTTTACCTTTAACAATCAATATCCGTGATTTAGGAATTAAAAAAAGTGCACGATATTTTTAAAAATTAATTTAATTAAATTCAACAAATAATTTAATTTTATTACAAATTTAAATAGGTCATTTGAAATAACTTGATTGATAGTTGGATAGTTAGATTTTTACTTTTTAACAGTCATTTAAGTTGACAGTATCTAATTATACAGTTACACGCAAAGAAAAAATATGGCTGAGGTAACCATAATCTAAGAGCAACATACTATGGTTGCGTTATATGGTTGCTAACAAAACATAGTATTGTTACATTTGCAACCATATTGTTGTCCAAAGTATAAATTTTAATTTCAATATAATTCATTAATTATGTTCAAATTTAAAAATTAACTGCTGTAAGCATACATACATACATAGATGCATATTTACTTCAACTTTTTTTAAATGTTGTAGTTCCCTTTTTTTATTTTCATTTTTGATTATTTATTTTGTATATAAACTTTTATTTTTTTTTTCACTTTCTTCAACAATAAAAAACAATTTTAAATTTTAGCTACCAGAAAAATTACTAAACTGTCAAATATTAGAACAAAATATTTTTTAGCGCAAACATTATTCTGTTGCTTTTAACCATACTTTGATTAATTATAATATATTATGGTTAAATATTTTATATTATTTTTAATAAGTTATAAAGCTTTGGTTGTGGTTGGAATTTTTTTTAAAATAAAACCAACCATGTTGCATTTTTGGTGCACAGTAACCATATAATCGTTAAAAGTTAACAAAAAATGTTTATCGTGACTAAAGTTTTGTTGAAAACAACTATAATTGGTTCTCCGCAACCATACATTGTTACAAAGAACATAATATGGTTATTGTGACCATATCAGAACCATGTTTTTTTTCTGCGTGTACCTGCGTATTTTTTAGTTAGTTGTGTGGTATTTTGTGCGCTTCAAACTAATACCTTTTTAATGAATTCGTGAAATGAACCCAGTATTTATAAAGAAGTAAACGCTATTACGTTGATTATCGAATTACAGCCTCATACAGCATTATTAGTTTACTTTTCTAACTCAAAGTAAAAAAATTTTAGACGTTACTTTGTTTTAGTTGGCAACAGCGTTTCTTAGTCATTTTGTAATAAAGGGACTTTTGCTAGAGATAAAGCTCAATTTTGGTTGCTTGGGTGTATGGAGTGAATGTAATCCCCAACTAATTATCCAAAAATTATTATATCAGAAAGGAATCACTGGTTTTATGAAGCTGCTCCATATGTCTACGGAAACGATGAATGACTGTTACAATCAACGATATAGAGATATGAACTCATTTTTGTTTTGCTGAAATGTGGTACAAGCATGACGTAATCAAAACATGGTGGGGTGCACGAGGTAGAATTAATTTGAAAGAAACAATTGGTGGACAAATAATTTTACGTTACGGGTATATTATTTAGCCACAAATGATGTGTCACCTAACCCAATAGTATAATAATACTTTTTTCTTTGAGGAAGATTAAACGCTAGGAACCAACATTATAGATTAGACCTTGTAGATAGATATGACGAAAGTTTTAACAAATTAGAAAGTGCATTTCATTCGGCTGGTATCCGAATGTTATCGTTCTCTTTGAAATTTTTCATAATTAATAAGGAATTTGAATATTAAAATATATTATAGGGAACCTTTCCTTTTTTAATTTACTTTAATTGTGATTGATTCCTTCAAACATAAATATTTCTTGATACACGCAAAGAAAAAATATGGTTGAGGTAACCATAATCTAAGAGCAACATAATATGGTTGCATTATATGGTTGCTAACAAAATATAGTATTGTTACATTTGCAACCATGTTGTTGTCCAAAGTATATACATAATTATGTTCAAATATAAACATTAAATGGTTAAATCAAAATATAATAATATGGCTGAAAATGTCATGTTATATAACTGAATTATAATATAGTCTCTTTTCCTGATATAAGAAACTGATTATTGTATTTTTATTAACGATTTGTCATAAAAATTATTTAAAAAATAAATTCATAAAAAAAATACATTATTTGCTTAAAATAACAAATAAACGATTTCACAATTATGCTTCAAACACAAAAATAAAGATTTATATGCTTACAATACATTCATACATTTACTTCAACTTTTTTTTAAATGTTTTGGTTCTCTTTTTATTTGTTTTCATATTTTGCATATTATTTTTAATTATTTTTTCCGTACATAAATTTTTATTTTTTTCATATTCTATAACAATAAAAAACAATCTCAAATTTTAGCTACCAAAAATTACTACGAGTAAACTGTCAAGAACTAGAACAAAATATTTTTAATCGTAAACATTATTCTGTTGCTTTTAACCATACTTTGATTAATAATAATATATTATGGTTAAATACTTTATATTATTTTTAATAAGTTATGAAACTTTGGTTGTGGTTGAAATTTTTTTAAGTTAAAACCAATGTATGCATTTTTACTGCACAGTAACCATATAATCGTTAAAAGTTAACAAAAAATTTTTATCGTGACAACTATAATTGGTTCTCAGCAACTATACATTGTTACAATGAACATACTATGGTTATTGTGACCATATAACAACCATGTTTTTTTTCTGCGTGTAGTCTCGTAAAATATTCATAATTCAAAAAATTCATTCAAAAAATAAAATGTGTTGCTGCAGGAAAATCATATTCATATGACTATTTCGCTACTGCTCATATATCTCATCAGTGGACTCTACTCAAAATTTGCAAAAAAAAACTCGAGTCATTTATCAAAATCAAAATTGATTAAATTAGAACTCCTCTAAATCATTAAAACAAAAAGATAATAAAAACTCAAAAATCTTTTAGACAGAAACACAGTATGCATTTTCCTATTTCTGTTTGTCTCTCTTCCTAAATACAAAAATTCCTTAACAGTTTATGACACACGGTCTATTTCGAATTAAATATTATTTTCTATTTGTATTTTAATTATTTTTGTTGTTTGTAATCTTATAATATTTTTTTGTGTTTTTGAGTGTGCTTGTTTTTTAATAGTTCCATTTCGGTTGGTACTCGTATTATTTTAGTTTGCGTCTAACATTTTTCCTTTTCTTTATTTTTAATAGCTATAATGTTAAGTTTTTTAACAAAATTTTGGAAATGCATATGATTTGTGGGTACGGTTAATTAGTTGAGAATTAGCAACGCAAAGTGCAAATCTTATTCTGTCAGTGGTACAACTTCTTATCAATACATCAGTATGAATAGACAGTTAAAGTGAATAGACAATAGAAAATATTATTTTGAAAAAAAAAAAAAACATCAAACGAACTTTGAACCAAAATAGTGTACAGAAATTATTTTACAAACACAAAAGGAAAATAACTTCTAAACCTTTCTTATCAAAATGTAAATTTATTTTAAATAAAATGATTAAAACATTTTAAAATATTTACCATTGTGAACACGTTGTTAAGGCTGGCTGTACGAAACATAAAACTGCCATAATATTAAGCGCTAAAATGCGCTAAAAAGGTAAAATAGTTTTAAAAATAAACATACATTTATTATTGTAAAGTAATATTCATGTTCTTTTTTCTTCTTGCTATTTCATTGTTTATAATCTGTCTATAATTGCAGCAACTCTAGGAATTGCTTTAGAAAAAACCTAAACCAAAATTGATTGTTTTTTTTTTCAAATAAATGTACAAAGAAGAATTACGTCTCTCTCGCATTAAGTTCAACCCATCACAAGTCTATTGTGCTATTTCTGTTGTATTCGGCTTATGTTGGGCATATTAAATTCATATTAATGTCTAGTGCCTTTTCATATCATTTTCTTGTTCTCTGGCATTTTAAAATATAAGTTGAATTTTATTATTATAATAGAGAAATTCTATACTTTCGTTGTAATGTGTGTATGTGTGTGAAAATATGTTGACTCGTATTACAATATTCATGTTTCTACGGTTGCATAATCTTCTATCTTTTTTCATGCTATTGTCTTGTTAAATACATACATATACACTTGTGCATACGAGTATAATCAAACTGTCACATGCAATTTGAACATTTTCGCTGTCATGAGGCATCCTTTTAAATGTCATTTATGCATATGTTATAGACTATGAATATTTTTTATTATTTTTTACTTCTTTACAAGTGTAAATTTTCATAGTTAAATACATATCTACCCAGTTAGCATTTTTAATCGTAAACGATTCATACATGATCGGAGCAGGCGATGAAATCAATCGCCTGTGATGTCATATTCCTACCGGGCAAGTTCAGTTTAACGGGTGAAACTGTGTTCTGAAAGACTCTTTAATTCCTATTTGAAAAGAGTCATGAAACAATCGCCTTTATGAGTATACAATGAGCTTATTATGAGCCCTTAAAGTATGCTACTAAATTCAAGTAATTTTTACGTGTTTTCTACTGCTATTTATTTGATTAATTTACAAAACCCTTTGTATCCGTGTGTACTGTGTATTGTTCAATTAAAATACAATAGTGTATGCTTGTTGTGAAAAATTTTCATATAAAATTTCAATACACCACTACACTTTTATTTTGCATGTTTTTGAAAAGTTTTATTGGTAATCTTGTTATCAACTACATGTGAATTCCATATCACATTGAGAAGGAGAAGAAAATAAGCAAAAGACATTTGTAATGAAAATTAATTGCTTTTTTCAGTCCTATTATCTATTTTACTACCTGAAAACCTTCTTATGAAAACTTATTTTCTTCTTCTTATTTGCTTTTTGACGTTTATTATACAAAATAAATTGATACAATAAAACACTGCGTGTTCACAAGCATATAAACAGAAAGTGTATTCAATACAAAATACACCATACCAAATTTTGTGAATTAAGCAATTAATTTAGTAGTTTGCATTGTAAATTTTACATAAGGTTAACAGTAAATATCAATAAAGAATTCCATTAAGAAAATAAAAAAAAAATTTTAAGGCAAATTAACATTACGTTACAAAATTAATAATGGATTCCATAAAAAAGTGAATATGAGAAAAATAAAACGAAATTAAAAAACAAAATCTCAAAATAAAAATAAAAAATTATCTAAATGCTTTATCCTGACTCCATCATTTTAATTTTTTTTTGTTCTTAATTTGTCACCAGCATAGACAAAATAAAAAAATTTGTGCAACAATTATTAAAATGAAATGTAACAGTATCAATTGCAAGACTTAAATGCGATCGTTGACTACAAATAATTTTTCAATACTATTCAAAATGCGTATTCGACGATTCGCTCTTCTAGCAGTCGCTAGCTAAAGTGGCTCGCAAAAGCATAATTTGGAAGAACAAAATACAAATTTTCTTGTATAATCGCCTGGACGATTGAAAAAAAGAATCGTAAAATGATCGCGCTTGTCAAACAAACTTCTAAATGTCAGCTGGGTATTGCTGTATGTATGTATACAAATATGCATATTTATGTATTTGTATACATTAGAATACATTCAAATATGCACATACGAATTTGTGTAATAAACAACAACTGTTACAACAGCAAATAAACAAAAATACTTGTATTCGATGTCCCCACATATTTATTTACATACAGACATACCTTTTTACTTTGACAGTTAAACAAACGTGGATAGTTTGTAAAGGCTCTTGATTTGATTAGATTTTTATAAGATCCAACTCAGAAAATCAACTTGAAAAAATTGTTATTGTAATGGACACAAAAAAATTATTAGATTTCTGCATGGCTGATTAAAATCAATAATTAGTCAATAATAGCATCGCGACTACGGTCGAATGAGTATGTTGAAGGCGTTGTAAATATCGAACATTTTACACCGTTAAAGCTATCAATATTATGGCTTTGTATTCTAAGGCTCCTTCGCATTGAAGGTTATTACTAAACTAAACTAAAAAAATATAAAAGAACTAATAACTAGAAGTAGATCCGAAGTGTTATTTAAGACTTAAAAATATTTTGAACTTTTTTCTTTCTGTAAGCAATAAGCATCCTTTGCCGAATTCTATTAAACTTTTAAGCGAGTGGTTTGCGTGAGATTACCACTGCGAGAAGTTACTGTGTAAAAATGTTTTTATACTAGACTTCTTTTACATATGCCAAAGATACATAAACATATTTTAACACTGCCTGCGTAAGGTAGCATGTTATAGGGTCCAAGCACATAATGTTTATCAACGTAGATTCATAACGTCCATTGATATTAACGGAATATTTTATTATATTCCAAGTAAAAAAGATACAACGTTTTTAGAAACTGGCTTTCAAAAAATCTTTCGTGAGCTAAGCCGGTGTTGGTTATGCCATAGCGGAGAAAGTGTTGCGCCCGACCGAAGGCCTACTATACAGTAAATCTTTGGTAAGCGAAGCTGCTGCTGTTTTAAGGGTGGACATTTTGACACTTGCTTAAGTGGCACTATGTCTATACTAAAAATGCTACAATATCCACGGTCATTATGACGTTTTCAAGGAGACATAATGTCCATAATGTGCGACATAAAGTCACTATGACATGCCGACCTTGTGTAAAATTATAATTAGAGCACTTCGTATTTGATCTAACAAATCACCGGACATCAGTGTTTTCAACATAAAAAAGATTTCAGATGTAATAATTATATGTATTGGATCGCAAAAATTATAAGTCGTCTGTAAATTGACAATTTTGAAAAACATGCGAAATTACATTTGCGTTTTCAAACAGACAAGTCATAAGTAAAACATCTCGCGTGAAAGCAGTTTATTCGTCTTTTATCTATTTGGCATTTATCTTACAATAAAGATTACCAAAATTATAAAGCATCGCAAAATGTGCATTGTTGTTCACATAGAAAAGCACATACTTTTAGTAGAAACACCCAAAGCTGCGTAAGTTATAAGTTAAGCGTAAAGAACAATATTTTAGAAAACTTATCTTTAATAGTGTTTAAAGACGACTATGCATATAATCGAAACCATGCAGGTGAGAAGCCTTTACTAGTTAATGTAAGATGAAAAAGTAGAAAAACTATTGTTTATTTTTTATTCGACCTTATAAGTTGTAAATATTTAATCTTTTATTTGGGCTCAAGGTCACAAAACTTTAATTTTAAATAAAACTCTTTTTATATTTTATTTAAAAACAATTTTCTTTATTTTTGTTTTTAAATAAAATATTAAAAGAGTTTTAATTAAAATTTAAGTTTTGTGACCTTGAGCCCAAATAAAAGATTAAATATTTAAAGCAGAAAAACTTTAAGATCATTTGGAAAACATGCATACAGTATAAGACTTGGGATTCAAAATTGAAATGTTTCTTTTTGCTGAAATTATTCTGCTAGAAAGAACAATTTATTTTTACTTTTTCTTTAAATCGCTGCTGCGATGAATGTTTATCTGTAATATTATCGGTTATCTAATTGTCGGCCAGATACTGTATGTCTTAGGTTTTGTAGTTTGCCATTTTTCTATACTTAATAATAAATAATTGAGCGGGAGATTCTATTCTGAAAAAATAATTAAAAAATGTTTAAGTCCCCGTTTAGACGAGCGATTATTTGGAAGAGAAACATTTAATTTAATAGCAAATTACGGGTGAGGAAGAGAGAATCGTTTTTGTTTTCTCTTTATTGACATTTTCGTTGCAGACATTTAAAAGCGAAAAACAACAATACTAATGAAATGTTCGCCTTCGTGAACGCGAATGAAAAAACAAAAGAAAATTCCAAATGTCTTTCTTTCAAATGTTCCTCCATCTAAACTCGCACTAAATTAAGGATACGATACCATAAAGAGAATTATATTATTTATAAAAGTTAAAATCAATATGATCTCTTCAAATTGTTGCCGCTGTATCATAATTTATTTACAAGACGCCTTGCAATTACGCTTATAATTTTTGCCTCCATCTGAGATCATTTAATTCTCAAAAATGGAAAATAATTTAAATTAGAATCGTGAAGCGATTGTGCTGTTTTATCTATGGAAGTGTTATCTCTCCATATCAGGTTCGATAAATGTTCAGCTATTTTAGTTTTAAGTAAATTTGTTGCTTTTCCAATATGCACTCTGTTTCATTGCCATTACAAGGTTTTTTTTTCTAAACTACAGTTTTTATCTAAAAACATGATCTTTTTACTTATTATTGAAAATATACTTCCCAATTAATATTCTTTTCTTAATTTAAAAATGTTTTAAACATACAGGCCTGTCACAAATTCCGATCGGAATGGTTTTAATTCCGTATTAACAATTCCGATCGATTTTGTTTTGCCTTCTTCAGATTCCGATCGATTTTGCTTATTAAAAAAATTACTTAAGCTCCACCTTTTTACTTAAATGTTGCAATATTGCGCATACATAAGTATACAACAAAGGTTATCTAAATAAGGGCACATAATTAAAGTAAATTTGAAAAACGGTTGGAAACAAAATTTAAAAGAATCTTAATTTTACTTTGAAATTTAAAAGTGGTTTCATACCGAAAAAAATTTTTCGTTTTTCGCTCTCGGAAGAACCAATTTACGGAATTGAAACCACTTTCGATCAGAATTTAGTTCTGTGACATGCCTGATATTTTCATTTTTGTGTTTCTAATTGGTTAATTTTGTTTCCTTGAATTTGATATTGTTATTTATTTTGTGTGTGCCAAAATCATACTTTACTTACTGGTGCTATAGCTATCCAAAATAAAATTAAAATTAAAATAAGACCTCAAGGTAAATGAAATATGAAAAGGATAATTTTAGATTGCTTTCGTAAATAAATTGTTTATTAACTTTTATATCCTTAGGAATATTATGTGCAGGCAATTTTGTATTAAAGTTTCTTTTTTAGCAGCCTGTGTGTATAACAATTAGGGCATCAACATTTCATATTTTCTATTGTCTTTAACTGTTGGTCTAGCTCTATTTAAATGTCACCATATATGTGTCACTTGGTATTTATTTAAATAGGTTTATTTTCTATGAATGTCTTAGGGAGTATTTACCAGCAAGTGTATTTATGTCTCTCGCCATTTATGTTTGTTTGATTTGTTTATAATGCTGTGTGCATTTTCTTACTTTCACATACGGAAATGAATAGAAGAAAAAGTATATAATTTGTTAATTACGAGGGCTGCTATATATATTTCTGGCCTAGCAACACTGAGTGCTGCCAAGCGCAATCTGAATTTTTCATTGGAAAGTTTGTCATTTTTAAGCATAATCGTACTCAAAACGTTTTGACGTACGACCAATTTTTGTGTTGTAAACAGTGACTTGAAAAAATTAATATAGAAAAAAATGGAATTAACTCGTGAACATTTTCGTGCCATCATTTTTCACAACTTTCGACGTGGATTATCACGACCAGAGTGCATTGATGAACTCAAATCTTTGTATGGGGATGAAGCACCATCCTATAGCACTATGAAAAATTGGTATAATGAATTTAATCGTGGCCGGAGCTCGCTCAAAGACGAATTCCGTGAAGGTCGTCATAAAACGGCTGTTGTGCCAGAGAACATTGATGCCGTGCGTGAACTCATAACGCAAGAGCGACATGCGACATGCGACATACCGAGAGATAGAGACATCGTTGGACATTTCTTCCACCAGCATACATTCTATACTGCATGAACACCTGGCAGTAAAAAAGGTTTGTTCTCGTTGGATCCCGCACAATTTGAAAGTCCCTCAAAAAAAGGCTCGTGTCGATTGGTGCAAAGAAATGTTGCAAAAATACGATTGCGGTTCTTCAAAAGACGTTTACAAGATCGTCACAGGTGACGAATCATGGATCTATGCGTATGAGCACGAAACGAAATAACAATCGACCGTGTGTGTCTTCAAAGACGAGCAAAATCCATCGAAAGTTGTTCGTGGAAGAAGCACTTCGAAGCAAATGGTCGCCTGTTTCTTCGGCAAAACTGGTCATGTGGCGACTGTTCTGCTTGAGCAACCTAGGACGATCGCTTCTGAGTGGTACACTACAATTTGTTTGCCTGAAGTCATCGGAGAAATTCGAAAAACCAACAAGAGAAGACGAATCATTGTTCACCATGACATTGCGAGCTCTCACACATCGTCTCAAACCAGAGCGTTTTTGACCGGCCAAAACGTCGACTTAATGGGTCATCCGCCGGTGACTTGGCACCTAATGACTTCTTCTTGTTTCTGCACATCAACAAAAAAATGCGTGGTCAACGATTTTCGTCGGCAGAAGAAGCTGTTGAAGTGTTCAAAAACATGTTTTAGAGGTGTCTCAATCGGAGTGGAAAAAGTGCTTAGACAACTGGTTTGAGCGCATGCAAAAGTGTATAAATCATGCTGGAGAATACTTTTCACTATTAGGCCAGAAATATATAGAGCAGCCCTTGTATTATATTGTTTTTGGTTTACCAAACAACAAAATTCGTTCTGTTTACTTGTGTTTTGGTATTGTGTTAATTGTTAAAATATATAAAAATGAAATGAAGTCATTTCTTTACTTAAAGATTTCGGGTTTCTTTAATAATATTTATAAAATGGATCTTTAACAAACCTGAATATGTTTGCATAAAGAAGGCAATTATTTAAGTATAAGTTATGACTAAAGAGTACCTTTATCTCTGCTAGTAAAGATGTGTTATTTTTTTCGTAACGATATTAACGGACAATCCCTCATCAAATATACAACGTGATTTAAGAGTTCACATCATCGACAGTTTGCCCTTTATTAGAAATCAAAGCAAAATTATTATAGCACACAAATGTTATAGAGATTTCTTAAAATTACGCAAATGTTGAAACGTCAGTATTATTTTAAATGCAACAAAAAATTTTATATTTGTCAACTTATCGTTTTTTAGTGAAAAGTTAGTTCGAACTTTCTGCCAATAAATAAAGCTTTTTTATGTTCCTTCGCAGTTATTTAAAAATAACATTTTTCTTTTAAAAGATTACTGTCTTTCTTTTAAAATGGTTTTAACCAATCGAAGTACATATTTCAAGATAAATAGGAATAAAATAAACTTCGTGGAATTGAAAACCATTTTTGGCCTTGCTTTGGCATCAAACATTTAAAATTACCTTGCAGTAGGTGATTTAGAATATTTTATATATTCATCATATTTTACAGACATTTTTACAATTTGGATGCACAATGCGGGATGAAAGACAACATAGGCAGATTTTAGTTCCAACGATTTTACAATTAAACAGCTTTAAAATGATTGTGTACAACTTAAATTACCAAACTTTTTGGCATAATTTTTTTTTAAATATTTTCTCAGAAATACTAATTGCGGCAGCAACCCAGCAAAAAATTAGACATTACCATAAAAAGTACTGGCCATATAATAACTTCCTTTTGTGATTGGCATATTTTGTTACTCGCTTACAAAACACATTACATTAGTTCAAAAAAAAAAAAACGAAGTATGAATGAAACTAGTTCTTTATGTTAAAAGACACTACCGTACTAATGGTACTTATTATTTCTTTCAATTATTTATGTAATCGGTTCTGAGTAATTGATTATAAAAGTCTCATGTCTTGTTAATTATTAATTATAAAAAAAATTTTACAAGCGTCAATAAGATCAAAAAGTGTGCATTTGTTTATAATTTTAACTTAAGCTTTAGCTTTCTCTATTCAGCAAAAGATTTAAGTTTTCTTTAAAGTTTTACTTTTGCTTTTTCACATATTTATCTATCATCAGATTTTTTCTTTCATTTTTATACAAAGTACAGGCGGTTTGCAAAATAAAAAATAATAACATAAAAGCAAAGAAACGTAACAGGTTTAAAAGTCTTACGTCATATTACATAAAAATTTATTTCAATCGCAAAAACTTGGCAGAATCTAATAACTCTTTTGCTTTAGTTGCACGCAAAATTTTTCTTTAAATTTGATAATTTTCGTTAAAATTTATTCTTAATAAAATTTCAGCTTTATTAGGTATAAGGACATTATACGCCTTTCTTGTGAGCATAAGTTAAAATCCTAAAATATTGCTAACGGTATGAAAAGAACAAATGAGAACAATTTATATTGATATTCTCTTTTATTTCCATTTAATTTTTAAAAATAAATGAATCATATTGTAATAATTGAAATATCTTTCGCCGCATTATCAGAGAATTCTCGCAGGCAACAAAAGTTATTGCATAACATGTCGTCGTCAATTACATTTGATATATCTAAAACTTTTGGAAGGTCCGATAAATTATCCTATGATATAAGAGATTGTTTTAAATTTAAAACGGATTTTTTTTTTTATAAATTATCAGTGATGTACAAAATTAAGGTAGACCATTCGCAAGCAAATTTATAAGTAAATAACATATTTTGTTTCTTTCTGTTAAGAATATCTTTTTTCTGTAGAAAATATTTATTTAATTAGTTGAAAATATATAAATAGGAATGCATAAAATTTCGAAATTCTCGTTCTTTTCTGTTTGTCAACCGATATTGTTTATTCTTACACATATCTTTAGATATTATCGAGCTTTAGTGCAACGTCTTTATGTCATTTAAATTGGGTCAGTATTTAAGAAAAAAAAGACCGCTTAGTTGCTACCACTACAAATGCAAAAAATGTACATATATTCAAAACATGTGTTCGATAATAAACTTGGTTAATCAAAAATTTATTTTCATTGGTAACTTGAACCAGAACTGGATAATCCAGGTCATCTGGCAAGCCAACTTGACACCCAGTCAAAACCTTTTTACTCAAACTTATCCTATTTTTTAATACAAATCGCTAAAATTAAAAAAGGACTCTTATAGAAAAGTTTTAAAAAAAATTATCTCCAGTCTGGACTATGAATTTAGCTATATTTTGGTTGAAAAATCAGTTGGTCTCCCAACTACAATAAATTCTGTTGTTATTATGGCAATTTATTGAGCGCTAAGGAATCTTTTTAAATGTTATATTAATAATAATTACATTTAATAGAATAAGAAACCAACAGAATTAAAAAAAGTAATTTAGTGACACAACGTTGAAAGAAATAAATACATATGAGGAGGAGAAATTTATCGTATTAAAAACAAATTAGCAATTTTTTTTTAATTGTTAAAAAGAAATTGGTTTTTAATTGTAATTTAATATTAACATGTTTTTGTAATGTAACTTAAGACATTGTAAGTTGCAAATTTGATACAAACATATATTTTAAAATGTATTTTTACTCTCACACAAAATTAAACATGCAAATATATTTTGCAAGAAATTTTAGAATTTGTTTGCAGGCTTGTGTGTTTATTCTACTAATACTACGATAAATTGCTGACAAATATTCCAAGGATGTTTATTTGCAGAAAATTTATATTAAAAGCGCAAAACGAAATGTGTATTAAATGCAACATGTAAATTTTACCACATGTATCTATATATGTTATGTATGTATGTGAATTTATTTGCACATTAAAATATTTAAAACAAACATAGGGGTGAAATTTAATTTAAATTCGTAACATAGGGTTAACAAAAGCAAGTGTCAGTACAGGAAAATAATTTTAAATAAAACCTTTTACAAAATTTCAATAAATAGTGTTAATTTTAAAATTTCTCTGATATTGTTAGTGTACACATACTGAAGGCTTATAGAGTTAGTCTTCCTCCTTCATAAGCCTAGCGGGATAACCATCTTAAAAATTTTTCAACTATAAGAATATTGTAGACAACCAAGAAGACGAACATTTCGGTTTGATATAAATTCTTTTATAACTATGACAGTATATACAGGAGCATTATCTATTGCATTATCCATTAAATCGGTCCACTTTACTTTGAGGAGAGATGATTTTAATGGGGTCTTGTAGATTTCTCCACACAATTTTGCACATTAAAACTTTTAATCGATGCATTATAAATTTCTAGAAGATAACCTTACCATGAAAATAATAATTGTAGTCATCTGGACATTACTTTTCGCAAATTTTAAGCGATTCGCTTTAAATACATTATTCATAGCAGGTTTTCTTTAAAGTTTTTTGTTTACTTTGAGCAGCTTTCCTGGATATAAGATTGATACCTGAAAGTTTAAATAAATTCTCAAAAATTTTCTCTTGCAGTTAAAATTGTTGGACAACTTCCTTTGTAATTCATCCACAGTTTTCTATATATTTAAAGTATCCGGCCTCGGTTTTTTAACTTTAACGCAAAGGCCTTTCACGAATATTGTTGCAAGTAATAAACTTCGTTTGTGGTTATTTTCCTTTTTCGTCCATAAAAATGGCCTTTTTACGATTTCTTGCAAAAAAATTTAGAAAACAAAATAAAGTACTAATAAACTCGACTTGTACTTATTCTTCACCGTGAATGTATAACCACATGTACTGCATATTTCACATTAAAAAGTTTAAATAAAAATCGGCATAAGCTTCGAAAATTATTAGTTTTGCTTATAGTTGTTGTCCCAGCTAAAATAATTGCGGTGAATAAGTAAAATACGCAACAACCTGCAGAAATACAAATGAAAGCTTAAAACCAGATATGGAAAAATTAGAGGCAGATGTGTTGTTTTGCCCGCTTCCTTGAAGCACATGTACGGATCTTGCTGATTTTCCATAGCAAAATTTTCGAAACTATTTTTGATCGTTTCGTGAATTTAAATTTTTTCTAGCTCAACTAGTGCCTTGGCAAAGTAGATTTCATTACGAACACAGATGAACAGACGGACATTGCTCAAACAATTTCGCTATGCATTTATATACTTTAAATGGTCGGAAATCGATAATGTAGAAATTACACGACTGACTAATTTAGATGTACACTTTTCCACCTGTGTTAACGGGTATAAAAGGATATAGCCTATTAAAAGCAAAGAAAACCAAGTGGTTCTTATTAATAAATCGAGAAAGTTTTGGAAATTTTTGGTGGCTGTCTGTTTGGTGTTCTTTGGTAGAATTTCGTAGAGGTCGTGAATACGATTTCTTGTACGAAAAAATATCTCACTTCCAAGAAAAAAAGAGATAATTGTGAAAGTACACAATTCTGATTTAGGTGATACTGGAAACTAGCACATCTCACATTTTTTTATTTTATTATTTTAGTAATTTCACAATGCAAAGGAATTCGCCTGCAGAAGGTTATAAAATATACAACATATGACAACATCTTATACAAAAAATAACTACTCTTTTTGTAAAAGCTTACTAATATTTATTTAGTCGATGCATATGTGCTTGTAGAAATGAATAGATAAATTCTCAGATAATGTTTATATGAATACGCCTCAGGAAGCAAATATTATAGCGTTTACGGATTGTTGTTTAACTATTAAAGGTTGCTTAAACCACATTTCTATTTTGCGATTGAATGTGTTTAAATGTCATGTCATTATATCAGTTTTCATGGTGAATAATAGAATTTAAATAACGCATATCCACAAGAATATTTAGAATGCCAACATTTTTTGTGTTCCCTAGCGCTCTATCACTGGCAAAGTTATTCGTGGCGGTTCTTAAGATTATTGTTAATTTCAACTAACTACACACTACATATTGACATCTTTGCAATATGGAAATTTAAAACCAAGTATACAAAAGTTAAGTTTAAATCAACAACGAACACAACAGCAACATTGTAGAGCAGACAACCCCTACCACACCTTAAAACACATACAGATACATTTTGACATTCCCAACAACCGACAGCTATTTATATAACGTCTGAAAGAGCACTTCATATAAGAGCTCAAGCTATTGAAAATATGTTTACCATTGAAAAAAAAAATATCCTTGGCAAACATTGTTACTGTATATGAGTGTGTGTGTGTGTGTGTGTGTCGTTTATTCAAATATGTAAAAGCGTGTGTATTTATAAATGTTGTGTGATGTGCAACAAGCAAAATATTTGTATTTAAACACATACAAATAAAAGTATTTCAAGTGTATTCGTCAAGTGTTGTAAGTATTTAATATAATATTCTTATTTTCTCAGCCAAGTTAGTGTGTACTTCAATATTTGTAAATACCATATTAAAATTGTGTTCATGTGTATGTACACCCACCCAAACTTGTAATCTCCTGTCATGTATGTAAATTTAAAAAGTTTTTTTTTGCTTTATTGCTTTTAACACTTCTCTCCTGACATTTGAAATATTTAAGAAATATAGAAATGAATCTAAATGTAATCTTAGAAGCTAAAAATGCTTCTGAAAAAGTTTGTGTTGTAGTTATGAGAAAAAAGAAACAAATTCACCAAGTTTGATAAAGTTTTAAAAATTTAAAAAAACAATCTTTTGAAAATTGTCTTTAACTTAATGTTGCTTTAACTTTTTGGTAAGCCAAATGTAGTTATCCGTAATTAAGTTATTTCAACGCGATGTTTAAAGTACACGAAAACCAACTCATCCAGATCTCAATTAAGAGTTTTACTTCCTTCAAACAAAAAAACAAAAGAATCGAGTTTTTGATCGCTTAATGTTTTATGAAGGTTAATGCATCATTTAGTGAATTAGCTATTTCAGCCTGTCATTTTTTTAAACTGGCACAGTATAATCAATCAAAAAATCAATTTTGAATTTTTTACTATCAAATTTTACATGAAATTTGCAATGGTGATGTTTGTTTAGTTTTAAAATGTGTCAAATGCAAAATTTTTATTATTTTTTAAAATTATGTAAATATTGAAAAAAAAAAAATATTTTATGAGTTTAATAATGATTATTTGACCCTTTTTTATTAAATTATTTTTTATTTTATTAAGCTTTGGGTCCTTATATTTTTTTATTAATATTTTATTTCAATATTTCGGTACTTTCTGCGTACCTTCTTCAGGAAACAAAATTAATATATAAGCAAAAAGCGACATTATCTGTATCTGCTTTAAAATTAATTCTTTTAGTCAATGGAGTATTAACAATATGTAACATTTCCAAAATATACCGTCTCTTATAATTTTTTTCAATACTAAGAACTGAAGCATTTTCAAAGTTAGGATAGTGACCTAAGTCAAAACAATGAGTGGATAATGCTGTTTTTTGTGAATTAACATATCTTAAGTCCGACTTATGTCCAGCAATTCTAGTCTTAAGTTTATTTTTTGTTGTACCAATATATACCTTATTGCAAATCTCCTGATCACTACCTTTACAAGGTATTTCATAGACTACATTACAAATGTCAAATTTATTAATTCTATCTTTAGTCTTACTAAATAATCTATTCAGTGTATTATTTGTTTTAAAAGCCATGTTATATTTTTCCTTATTGAAGATTTTTGAATTCTTTAAACGTTCTGAAAAACCTTGTACATAAGTTAAAGACTTATAAATCTTAGGTTCCAATGTGCTTATCTTATTTGTATTTCTTTTATGTCCGTATTGTCTAATAAATTTATAAATAAGTCTTTTTGGAAAGCTATTATCCGCTAGTATATTTTTAATCTTTTCTTTATTCTTTTTATGAAATTCTTCATCACTTATAGTTAAAACTCCTTCAATTAAATTTTTAGCTGTATTAATTATTATACCTTTGTTGTGCTTTGAAAAATAGTTAATAATTCTTCCTGAAGCTGTCGGTTTTTGATACCAATCCATTAATATATTATTACCTCGTCGAATCAATAAAGTATCTAAGTAAGGAAGTTTGGAATCGCATTCCTTCTCTATTGTAGACTTAATATTAACATCAAAAGAATTGAAAATCTTTAACATATCATTAATTGCACTATCAGAAATAATGCAAAATAAATCATTAACATACTTAGTAATAACTTTTGGTTTTTTAATTAGTTTTTCTAAGCAAAAGTCCAATAATTTCTCCATAACAATGTCTGCAACAATTGGAGATGCCGGAGATCCCATCGGAAGACCCTGTTTCTGAACATATATTTTTTTATCATACTGAAAATATCTATTATCCTCTATGCAAAATTGAAGAATACATAAAAATAAATCTTTATCAATTTTAGTGTGTGGTCTAATTATATCCCACTTTTCTTTTATTGTATCAATAGCTAAATCTACTGGTATACTAGGAAATAGAGATATCACATCTAAAGAAACTAATTTTTCATTATTTCTACTTTAAGTTTTTTTATCTTATTCTTAAAATCTAAAGAATTCTTTACGTTATATTTTGAAAACTCAGTGATTTTCTTCAAAATATCTGTCACATATTTGCATAGTTCATAAGAAGGCGAATTTACAAAAGAACAAATAGGTCTTAAAGGATATTCAGGTTTATGAATTTTTGGAAGTCCATATAACCTAGGAGCAGCAGCAATGTTGGTCTTAAGTTTCTTCTTGTCAAAAATATTTATAATTTTTCGTTTAAAAAGTTCATCTACCAAATCATTGTTAATCTTCTGCAATTTGCTAGTCGGATCTTTATTTAAATTTGATATTTAGAAATACGTTCTAAAATATTATTAATTCGAATGTTATATTCATGTTTCATTAAAGCTACTGTTGTATTACCCTTGTCTGCTTTTACAATAAGCAAATTTCTATTCTTTTTTAAAAAACTCTCTGTTTTTCTTACTTTATCTAAAATAAACCTATCTCTACTGGTCAATTTCATTTTATTATAATGATTGTCAATAATTAGTGACAACCTAGTTCTTGCTACTTCCTGTTCCTCTTTACTTTCTAAAGTTTGTATAAAATCTTCTCCTTCAGTTATTATATTCACAATAGGTAACTCATTTTTTGCAGTGGGAAGTGCATGCTTATTACCTAACGCTAGAACAGATTGTACTTCTAATGGAATATCTAAATTAGTTTTATTAACAAACCAGTTTTCATTAAATTTAATACCTAACTTCTTTTCTTGCAAATCGCGGAGACAATCAAATTTTCTAATATGTATGTTTTTAACTTTCTTTTCAAAGGAAACTGCCTTAATATCTTCAAAATTAAGAAAAGATATCATATCCCTTTCTGTAAAATATCTATTTAAATTTCTTTTTATGTATACTCGTATCACAAAATTACAAATATAAATAATTTTCACTAAAGAAAATATTAAATTTTTACAATTATTTATTATTTATTTATTATAATTTAATTACCTAATACCACTAGTGTAACTAAAAGACTTAAACTTAAGTTACTAGCATAAAGAGGCCTTCGACCCGAAAATTAAATATATATTTTGGTTTGAATATTATTTTCTTTTATAAATTAACAGACGGAAGGTTACCAGTAAAGATACTTCTTCTTGACGTGGTATAGATAATGCATTCATGTAGAAGGTGTGGAACTGTTACTTGTGTATTACAAGCAACGCAGATAGGGGCCGGTGTTTTATGCATTAGGTGTTAGTGTGAAAATTTGCAATGTCCAAATTTTAATGTTGCGAAAATTGTTATTTCAGCTCTGGAACACGTATTGGGGTAAAATTGCTTTTCACCCACCGGGTTGTAGGATTTATATTTGTGTTGATATTGACCCCATTTTTAAAGACGTTCTGCCCCTAAATGAGTTGCTACACTATTTTAAATAGCTCTACGTCGGTCTACGATTTGCTTCAGCAGCTAATAAATCTGCAAATTCATTGCCTCTAATGCCGACATGAGATGGTACCTATATAATTTTAATGAAGTCGCGCTGTTTGATCAGCATGCTTCTTATACGTTTAACTAATGGAGAGTCATACAAGGTAATTTGGATAGCAGCAATTGTGGAAAGACTTTCAGTAAAAATTATACATTTTAACTAAGTCTTACAGGCATATTCTAAGGCACTAAAGACTGCGAAGGCTTCAGCTGTGAAGTTTGAACAATGATTATCTAAGTGATCCAATTTTATGCTGTTACCATTTTGATTAACGACTTCAAATGTTGTATGTACACGCGCACGCCTTAGAGCCGTCTGTGTATAACAAATTCCAATTTTCTTTAATAAATTGATCTGATAAATTTTAAAATTTTGTTGTTAGATAACAGGTATTGTACAATTTTTTGGTAGCGAAACTAAGTTTAAGATAAAAGATGTTTTATCTTAAAATGGTTGAATCAGATAATTACGTTCATGAAAGACATTAATGCATTTAAAAATTGTGGACTGCAATCTATAAGTTCTCTGCTGTTTAATCACTTTAGATACTTCCTTGAACAATATTTTGTTGGTGCAAATATATATATATAGCTTTGGGATAAGCTTTAGCGCAAGCTGTTTGAGTCTTCTTCAATTGTTGGCATGCCGCATTCTTTTAAAATTAATATCAAGGTTCCTAGGAAGTTTTCTTTGAAAAACTCAAAACTACGTAAATGTTGTATAACACGTTTTAAAAATAATTTGTCCATACCATGCGAACTAATAATTAAAACTTCATTTCTTAAAGTTTTTTTTTTTTTTTTTTTTTTTTTTTTTTTTTTTTTAATTTTCACCCTGACCAGGATTCGAACCATCGATTTTATAAATTAATGAAATTTTACTTTATTTTCGGCTTTTTGGTTCTTTTTAATTAATTTTCTAAACATTTTTAGAAAGAAAAATTATTATAAATTATTTCTTAAAGTTCTTCATCAATAACTTATACTATTTTTGTTTTTTAATTATTGGAGTATTTCACCTTTTACCGTATTAAAACCCGTTTCTGTAATCCAACATTTATATTAACATATATACCGTTTTCTTTACGAACCACTTAAAGAAGTTTATGAAAATATTAATTTTTAGCAAATTACAAACTTTTTATCTTATTTTTATTCACTTTCTAGTATTATTCATTTTATTTATTGTGCTACCAGCTAATGATCTCATTTAATATTTTTCAACAATACCCAGGATAAAGAGGAGAAAAATGTAATATTGCAAAAAGGGACATCCCTTATTTTGTTATCTTACACATATTTTATGCCGAGCAAACGGGAATGAGATCAAAAAAATATAACACAGCATAAACAGTAATATCATGATGGCTTAAGTTAAACATTAGCCTGTGTTTTAATGATGCCATATGGAAGACCATATGAGATTAAGAAATTGAAAGGATTTCTATCATGGTAATTTGGATTCCATATCATAAGTTTGGTCTACATAATTTTTTTTAATATTTATTAAAATACTTAGTTTAGTTTTCAATCAGCTTTTTACATATTCGCTACATTATTATACTGGAATGCTTCGAAAATATGATAATTAGAATTTTTGCTATTTTTGACCCCGAGAATGAAAACTGAAATATTCTTTTATTGTGTATTCCGTATGGATAAAAACTATTTTTAAAGTAAAATTTAAGAATTGAATACTTATTTTTTTTTAATATTTTATTACGTTTGTAATAAAAATATAAGTATACCTAATATATTGATAAAAAATAAAAAAATAAGAGCTGGAAAAGAAAAAACTTGCAGCATTACCCTTTGCTTATTTCCGTCACATCGTACAAAATTTGATGATCGTTGGTTTTCCTAAACCTCTCTATTTAATTTTTTAATTAGACGTGCCCTTTCACCAACTCCTGGAAATCAGTTGAATCGAGCGTTAAGACAATTTGCGATATCGTTGTGTCCATATTCTTACTGTGCTACATTTAAAAACCTTATCAAAATCCTGTATAAAACAAAAAAAGATTATTTTATTGTCACTTTAATTTATCAATTTTTAATTTTTTCCCAATCAAGATTTGAACCGGTGATATTTTTTTTTTATTTTTTAATTTTTCTTTCTAAAACTTTTTAGAATTTTTTTTTTGCCATTTCTGGCTTTTGCTGACAAATTCGTTGCCTTAGAAATTCATTTTTCCTCCTTAATATCTAACTAAATTTTTTGTTGCGGTACAGATTTAAAAATTCTCTTTTTCGGAAAGAGCTTTTTTAAAGTGAATTATTTTATAAAAAAATTTGTTTAAATTTATTCGGTCACACTATTAAATCTAAAATTATTTCAAAAGCAATCATACTTACCTCTACAAAGTCAATGAAAAGGGAATTTTCTTTAGCAATAACTTTTTTCTGCTAGCTTTGAGGATGACTTAAGTCCGCGAAAGAACAAAGTTAAATTAATGATTTTCATGGTTGTGGGTTATTATGCTTCACAGATTCCTTTAGTTGTCTCTCTTACAAACATTCGAAAAATAAATATGAAGTGGTCGAACAATGAAAACGAAGTATAAAAAGATGGTATTTAAACACAATGAAAAAGTATAAAAATGAAGTGGCAAAAAATATATTTATGGTTTTTATGAGGTCGTTTTTATTCTTTTGGATAGATTCATTTGGATAAATTACTTTGAGTACATAATTTTTTCTTTACTTTTTAAAACATAATGGTAATTGACTATTAAATTCATTTTATTGTAAAGTTTTTTATTATTCCCGCTACAACTGTTTAGCATTGCTAAATCAATTGCCCACTGTAAGAAAAATGGATCATAAGATTTTTTTTTTTAAGATTAAACTGTGTGTTCTACTGTTTCAATTTCTTTTAATTTAAAGAGTAAAAATTAAAAGTTTTTTTATTCTTTGGTATTTTCATTTATTATTTTATCAAAAACTCTCTTTAAAAAAAACTGATTTTAAAAAAAATTTCTAGGGTACATTTCAGGTTATAGCTTTGCCCGCTCCTAGATATGCGATGTAGTTTTAACACCATCAAAACTCTCTGAAAGAGGCATATCGGAGCAATCGAAAGCAGAGTTTCACATTTTCTTCTTCTTTAACCAAAGACAAAACTCTTAAACGGAAAAAAAACTAAACCCTCAAGTCTGAATTAAATCTTAAATTAAGCCTGGTTCGTAAATTAGAAGATTTTATTCTTCTAAGAAATTATTTAAATTATGTTTAGAAAGAATCTGGTTTTACTTTCTTAAAGAGCATCGGAGTTTCAAATGTAACTTTAGATAAATAAATTCATTGTCTTCAGCTACATTTAACGATAGTTTAAATATGAACGATAATAAGTAATTACTGTGACCGAGAGAAATAAACCGACAAATGAAAAGGGTCAAAATAAAACCTTTGTTTAAAAGAATGCTTCTCTATTTCCACCATATTACTTTTAAGATTCAGCAAACAAATCTGAATTTGATATATTATTATGTTTAATAAATGCATTTTTTTGCTCTTAAGCTTCTAATAAATTTTTAAAAATGTATGTATGTATGTAAACTTAGATAAATTTATAATTGACAAACTGATAGTTAGAATATTAAATGTGGCTTTTTATTAAACACATAAACTCTTCCATATAAAATATTCACCTTTAAAATATTTCTTAACCTAAAATGTTTACTTTTATAAAAATTTTAAATAGTCTTTATTGTATTTTTTTTTTTTTTTTTTTTTTTTTTTTTTATAGAATATTTATTCTCTTCATTCAATTTACTTGTATGACTTTCGGATAGTTTAACAATTTCTCATGATAAAAATATAAAATTAATGTGTATTTAACAAACCTTAAAAGCATTAAAATAATTCCCGTTTTTTTTTTAATCATAAACCTTTAATAGTGGTGCGAATTTAATATTAACCAAACGGCTACCGCACTCTAATACAACTATGTACAGTGGATATTAAAATTATGGGAACTATTAGTCTGGTTTTTTTTTTTTGTTTTGTAATATTAAACGTTTAAAAGAAAACTAGATGAACCGTGCGAATATTTCGCAGCGTGAGTTGTCATTTTTGTAAAATAAAATGAAAATAAGTAATGGAAATTTTAGTAACTTCAATACATTTTATTAAAAGTATAAAAATATTAGAAATCATAATATATCATACATATTTACATACATCCATACTTCTTTGAATACAATGTTAAAGGTAATGACATGATCATCGTTAACTTTTTGCCCGTGGGAATCCTTAATACAAACAAAAATATCTATTAATAAACGGCATTGTAGTAAATAGCGGTATTGCCAGAATGGATTTTAATTCATACTGTATAATGTAGAACTGCATTACATTTAAGCGACCCTGTATTACCACACTTGAACAAAAACATATAATCACTGCATTATCATGCAGTTCTATATTAAATATAATTTTTATCCCTATGTTATTTTAAATAATTTTTGAGCTTGAAGGTCTTTGTTGAACAATTATTTTATTATTCGATATTTCGCCGACTTTTATTATTCTGAGAAGAACTATTTTATTAAGATAAGACTGATTATTAGTATTGTTTTCACCAACCTCTTTTTAGTAGAAAGTATAATAATTTTCTGGTTCGTACGTTAGAAGAGAAACAAGAAGCCGTTGCCGTACATTTGTGCTTGTCAATTCAGAAGCCGGAATTACATTCAATAATTTTCTAAAGATGATTAAAATTTATTTATCTTATAACTGCACTATGTTGCCATGGTAATAAATTAATGTTAAGAATTATGATTTTAGGTTTTAATTTAAGTTAATTCTGCTTGATTCCTTCAAATGTGTGTATATTCTAATGAAATATTTATTGTTTAAGAAACTAAATATGAAATGTATTACTGCGAGGAAACCATATTGTTACGAATAATAAAACTTGGCAACCCCTATTAGTTGGTTGTTTCCGTATGAGTGTGGTGAATAAAGATAATTCAACAACCAATGGTGTGTTTATAGAATAACAAAATCACAAGTTAGCTAACAAAAGCTGAGCAGCCTCAATGGCTGCGTTGGTAGAGGTGCGTACTACAAACCAGAGGGTCCGAGTTCGATACCGCATGCGGGCATGCGTGCAACGAAAGAAATAATAATTGTTATAAGTAGAGCTTAATAAATAGCAGTACAAACCTCCCTAGAGGCAAAAGGCAATTATTGTGTGAAGCCATGGCAGACAATTTAGTGGAGACGTCTAATTTAATAAAGGAGTAACGGATAATTGTCAAGAAGCCCTTTATAATAAAAAGTAACAACGGTAGCGGATGCGCAGGGAAGTGTAACAGCATAACAACAGTGTATGGCAGACGTGTGTTGTGGCTACTGGATTAAAGGAGATGACTGGCTTGGATAAAACGAGTAGTGGAGATGTCTGTGAATGGTTAAGATTACTAAACAAGGCATCGAGTAGTTCATGTCTCGCCGGAGTAACACAGTAGTGTAGCGTGGATGGCTGCGCTGGTGGTGATAACGCATGTTTAGTGAATACGAGACCAAGGGTTCACAAGACCGGTAGGATCGAGAAGTATAGCCAGAGAAAGCCATAAAGGTCGAAGACAGAATTTAGCCACAGTGGTGGTTCTGCTCTAAAAGGGTAAAAACGTAGCAATATGTATTGCCATTTCGCCACTGCTCATATCACTCATCAGTGAATTCTACGCAAATTTTGTAAAGAAAATTGAAGAGTCTTATATCTCAAGCCAAATTATCTGAATGAAAACTACATTAAATCAACAAAGCTAAAAGACGATAAAAACTCAAAAATCTTTTAACAAAAAACACAGTAACAATTGTGTAAATATTTTTATTTAAATTAACGTAGATTAAGTAGAAAAGATTCCAAATAATAAGTTTTTAAATTTAGGTTGCTTGCCGAGGCAAACTTGAATCCACAAAAAAAATTAAATATGTCAATCGAATGGATATAGTGTCGAAAGAGGTGCTATTAGATATCATCGTGATCAGTACATGTCCTTCGAGGCAGCAATAAAGTAACTCCAATAAAAAATAAATAAATTGGGCGATAGAGAATTAAAAAGTAAGAAAGCATTATCAAGTGAAAAAATTGGCGCTTGCCTATATTTTCCAAATAACGGGGCTCTGAAATTTTCAAATCTTTTTAAATATCAATATGGGTATCATTTTCAAGCTTTTGAAGAGATCTTTAAGAAAATACTAAAACTTTTAAAAAATACTAACGCACTAAGAGCCAATGTCATTTTTATGCACTACCAATTTTATTTATTTTTTAACTCTCTGTCACCGCAATATTTGCTTTTTTGATTGTATTAGCCGAATAATAATAATAATAATAATTTTCAAAGTCCAAACAAGTGCTACGTTATTTTTTAACCACTGTTCATGAAAACTTTATATAAAAAATCTGAATAAAGATTTTACTTCATGACATTAGTTATTCTCGTTTGTATAATTCATCTGCGAAAATAATATTTTTACCATTTCAATTCTGTTAATAGTTTTTTTTTCAAGTACCGCATGGTTTTTGAAGCGCTTGAATAAACATCTGGTGTGACCGAGCTTTTAAAAATGATCATAAATTATTTATTCAAAAATTTTTATATTTTTGTGTCGTTTGTTTTTTTTTTTTTTTTTGTAAATAATATATAAACAAATGTAAAAAATATCTTTAACTGGCTAAAATATTCGGGCCTTTGCAATTAAAGATTGTTTAGTAAAAAATACAAATAAATATATAAAAGAACAAAAACAATAAAAAAAGGGGAATTGAAAAATTTGCTAACTAGAACAATAAAGCATTTTTGTTATTGTACTTCCTGGATTATTTATATATTTTTTTCATTTGCATTTGTGTTTTAGTTTGAGTTTGCGTATGTTTGTATGTTTGTTTATTTGTGTGTTAATGAATTTACATTTAATTGCTGCATGCAACAAATCACTGAAATACTTTTGTTTTTTATTGCATCTGTTAGTTTTGTTTCAATAACTTTATAATGGCTGCATTGCATCTAAAATTGTGAAACAATGGCAGCAGCACTTTCGAACTAAAATATTTTATTTCTTCATTTATTTATTTGCTTTTGTTCATATTTCTGTTATGGGGTTTCGATTTCTTTGTTGCTGTTAGTTGCCTGCATAGGAACATTTTTGCATATAAACTATAAACTTAACTAAACATTCATTTTGAAAAATAACATTTTAGCTTCAGTTATTTGATACTGTCTCGTTTGGAAAATATCACGTTCTGCTTTACTAAGTGTTCGTTAAAAGCTTTTCAAGCTTTTCCGACTTTTACTAATGAGTAATTAATTCAACTTTTTTGTTAATGTATTGCAAATTACGGGAAAACTTTTTGTTAGGTCATGCTGAACAATGAGGAGGTGAAATGTATTAATTTTATGACATGATAATTAATGTAGAGTAGAATTAAAGGGGGAGACGTTTAGTTTCTCGTTGAAATTAAAATTACTTTTAAGGTTCTTAATAAAAAAAATAATTATTTTTTATTTGTAAGAGGACTAAGATATTTTAAAAGGGCGAGCTGGCTGTACACTAAGAGATGAGTTTACCAACAAATATGATAAAATAATATTTTAATGTAACTCTGGTTGAATTTAATTTATTTTAATTATTAAATTTAATTTTAAAATTCTGTGAGCATTTTAAGAACAAATATTTATGGTTTGTGTTTTTCAATTATTTTTTTATTTATTAGGGACGCAACGCAAGAAATTAACATTACAATAAACAAGTCAATAAAATATTAATATTAGAAATATTTACAAGATATTTTGACAGATTTTGTATTTGATGTCAGTGTGATTCTCTCTGTCCAATAAAGTTTTAAATCTATAGGCTATTTGAGCAGGCTCGATTCTAGAACAGTATACAAAGAAAGAAAATAGCTATTAATAGGGTGTTCTACTGTTCCTGTTCTAAATAAATCTATACAATTAAAAGGCGATACGCTTTTTCACTCTACAATTTCCGCACAGATTATGAAAGTAATTTTATGTAAAAAATCGACCACTTGAACTGTATTTTCTTACAGATGTAAATAATCTATATTTTATTTAAATCGGTTTAGTATTTTGAAATATGTAAAGTATTTAATTTGACACTAATATAATAGCAAATGATACACAATGCATGTACGTATCTTCCCAGAAAATTTTATAATATTGACACATAAGCTTTACTAAAATGAATCGAAAGCCAGGCATACTAGCTTTTTTCTCTAATACCCAGCAAAAAATTAGACATTACCTTAAAAAGTACTTGCCACATAATGACTTACCCCTGTGATTGCCATATTTTGTTACTCGCATTACATTAGTTCCCAAAAAAGAAAGTAGTAATGGAACTAGTACTTTATGTTAAAAGAGAATACCTTAAAAAACCTACTAATGGTTCTCATTAAATCCTTCAATAATTAATGTAATCGATTTTCAGTAATTCATTATAAAAGTCTCATGCCTTGTTAAAATCATTAATTTGGCAATCTAGTTGAGAACTCTTTCCGCCAAAAATGCTTAATTCCACAATCGATTACATTTTCAAAAATTCTTTGCTGGGTAATAATTGTTACGTTTTTCCCTTTTAGAACAAATGTACGGATTCTTTTGATTGCAAATACCACTGTGACTGATTATAAATTCTGTATTCTTACTTTATGGCTTTCTCTGGCTATATACTTCTTGATCCTACCGGTATTGTATATCCCATGGTCTCGTATTTACAAAACATGCGTTATTATTACAAACGCAACCATCCACGCTACAGTACTGTGTTACACCAGCGAGATATGAACTACTCAATGCCTTGATTAGTAACCTTAACCATCCACAGACATCTCCAAGCCAGTCATCCCCTTTAATCCAATAGCCACAACAAACGTCTGCCATACACTGTTGTTTTACTATTACACTTCCCTGCGCTAACCGTTACCGTTCTTACTTTTTATCAAAAGGGCTTCTTGACAATTATCTGTAGCTCTTATATTAAATTTTACGTCTCCACTTAATTATCTGCCATGGCTTCACAAATAATTGTCATTTGCCTCTCGGGAGGTTTGTACTGCTGCTCCTTAATTTTTAATTGCATTATAAAAATTATTATTTTCCATTGTACGCATGTCTGAAGGCGGGATCGAACTCAAGATCTTCTGTTTTACGCAGCCATTGAGGTTGCTCAGCTTGTGTTTGTTAATTGTGGTATTATTCTATACACACCATTATTTGAAGTAACTTATTTACCACGCTCATACGGATAACAATAATAGGGTTTGCCAGATCCTTTTTTCGTAACAATATAAACAAAATTTTGTCCTAATTTAGGCCGGTTTACTTACTCTCTCCTTTTTTTCTCCCTTTTAAACTTTAAATTGCATCTATTAGAAATGTAATGCATTGTCCAGATAGGTTATAAGATTCTTGTAACCTAAACATGTTGACCGACGCATTGGTAGTTCTTCTCAAGCGACTGCAGAATAGCAGATCTAAAAATAAGATAAACAAAAAAAAATCGTAATACCAATTTAACACCTTTCATTGGAAAGATTGCTTTTTGGCCGGAATCTTATTACTTCCAACTGACAGGCGATGCACAGTCATTTGAAAACGACTTTTTTGGACAATATTCAGTATCTCATGAACCTCTCAAGATATCTCAATAATGATTTACAAAGGCAAAGCAGAGATAGTTCTCAGTGAATCTAAGAACGATCGGCCTCTTAGGATGAACGGCGGCTTCTAGGTAGGCTACTAAAGTTAGGTGCCTCGCACATATAATTTTCTGAAAATGTCAAATCAGTTTATTTTTACTTCAAATGTTAAGATTTTTTAAATTTACATAGACCTTGAAACTATCTCTAAAAAACGTGCTTACATGTGTATTTTATATCTTTCAGTTTGGGAGAAAATTGGCTTTCAATTTTTTTTTTTAATTTTGGCCGACCTTTACTTTAGTATTTTTGGCGTAGTGCACTTATTAATTATCAGATCATTATTTGTAGACATTTGCTATATTCTTAAGTTTCAAGTTTTGTTCTGATAACGCTTTTCGTTAAAAAGTTACAAGCCTCTGAATTGAGAAAATGTAAAAATACCGTTTTTTAAGGATTTTCCCGTAAAAAGTGGAATTCGTCGTTTGCTTATGTAATTTAAATTTACTTCACTTCTAGCAACTTTTTTTAAGTCGTTTTAAAGACAACCTTTAGCAAATGCAAGTGAAAGAAAAACTATGTAAAATATTTTAACGGTTTCCAGCCCTATCAAAACGTTGCCGATTTTTACACAACAATTTAAAATTTATCGTAAAATTCCTCTTAAGTCCCCAATGGACTTGACCCGTAATTGTTAAAGGCAGGGTAGCCTCATTAAAAAAAAACAATTTTTTGGGACATTTTTACCCCGTTCCAGGAATTTAAATGTTAGCAAAATATATTAATTTTTATTTCACCATTTGATTAAAAAGTCTTTCATCTATAATTTCAAAATTATGTAAGAATATCTCGACGCGTCTTGATTTTGTACCAATTTTTAATCCATGTTTTTAAGGCAAACGACATTATTACATGTATGTATATCGAGCGTATAGTTAAGCTATAGGAGCTTAATAAATCTCGCATCCTCATGATTTTTTTGCTTTCTAAATGTCATAGTTTTTTAATATCTATTTGAAATTGCAACTATTAGTAGCGTTACTGTTAGTGAGTCTATTCATTATAAAATGGCAAAACAAATTAACTGCAAATCAAGCGCCAAATCGACTAACTTAAGATGAGAAGGAGTAAAAAGACACTTTTTGTCTAGAGCTTACAACAACACAAAATAAAACTGCCAAAAAAACAACTGAAAAAGTATTAACAGTTTTTATTTTCTATAACCACACTGCTAATGAAGCTCATTCTGATGAAAAATCAATAGCTTAAATAAAAAAAAAATTAATGTGTTGACTCCGTATTACAAGCGATCAAATCGTCTGGAAAATTTGTACAGAAATGGCCAGAAAACTTGAGTGCTTTTCACACAATTTTTTCAGACGAATTAATTGCTTATAATACGGAAACAGCAAATAAATGTACTTGATCTCAAATGTTTCCAGGAAATAGGTTCTATATGTTTGATATATTTTGATATCTCTCAGCTTAAATATTGTTATCTTCGTCTTCGCCATCAACTGAAACTTTAAACCGATATGGCCAAAAACTAAAGCTGTGTGTATCCAGTGGACGAAAAAGAGCGACAAAATTGTCAAAACTGATGACAAGAAACAATTAATTTAATAAAACTGAGCGATAAACAGCAATCGGATTTTATAATGATATAACAAAGGATATTTTTGAACAAAGCCAGGTTAAAGAGACTATCAAGGAGTAAGGTTCGGTGCGATTAAGTTTAACCAACGCAAAGTTTTTTCTTTTACTTTACTATCAAAGAGAACAAAAATTGTTTGATACCCAGTTTAACTTCTTTCTTTAAATATTGATACGCAATATTTTGTGTAATTTTTTTTAGTTATTACCCAAAACTGTAAAGGTACATTTAGCCGGCCGTAAATGTAGAAATGTAAATGTAGGTGTCTCAGCTGTTCAATTTTATTACACGAAGAGTTATGCAAATGCTTAGCCGACTGAAATGTCACTTAGTCGTAACGTTTCAACCTGCTGAAAATAGAATTTCAATATGAGATTACGCGACAGATGTAGCCAGTGATGGTAAACAACCTTTTAATACTTGTCCTTTTTTACTTAAACTTTTAAGTTGTTAAATTTTATTGCACACAATATAATTTTAAAAATATTTGTAGAAACAAAAACCAAGAATAGTTCAAGAGAGTTATGAACAGCTAAAATGAAACTTGAAACACTCAACTTGAAAGTAAAATTAAAAGCAAGTTCATTTTAATTTTTAAAAGTATGAGTTTATTAGTTAAAAAAATGTGAATTTATTAAAACTTGAAGCAAAACTTAAAACAAGTTAAATATATTATACAAGTAATGTTTTGTAATATTGTTAGGCTAAGTATAACTTATGCAAATATCATGTTTTTCATTCTTACAAAAGAACATCATTTTTACTATCATTAAAATTTTTACGTAGTTTTTGCAAAAAACCGCAAAGTAGCCATCATTAGTTTGAACAGCTGTGCGCTATTATTTATTGATACACAGAAATTTTTACATTTTTACGGTCGGCTAAATGTACCTTAAATCTTTATTATAACTTTATCCATCATGTGAATAATACAAAAAGTGTTTCCTTCGACAAGATAACTTAATTTAAATTTATTAGCAAATACATTCTTCACTACTTATTTTATTAATTTTTTTGCAATGGAATTACTTTTGTTCTTAAAATTTATTATTATTTTTTCTTAAAATATTATAAAATACACTCCTTAAAATAAAATATCAAGCCAATCTTTGGCTACCAGAATAAAAAAAGTTTTTTAAAAAAATGTGACAATAGTTTTAAGTCAATATTTTTATGTTTAACTTTCTTTTTGTAACAGAACTATAGAACTGCCGATACTGCTTGATTTAGTTTATCTTTAATATTTTCAGTTTATGTTGCAAAAACATTAAAACATTTTATGACACCTACTTTTTATAATGTAGAAGTGACCGCTACCCAATTGCATTCAGTTTAATGTGAGCAAATCCCTAGAGCATCCTTTCACATCCAGCACTTATAGAATAATTTCGTTATAGTTGAAAATTTAATTTAGCTGCAATAAAAAAAAGAAATACTTTCATAAGTATTTTACTACAGCCACTTGCTTTTTTTGATTTCCTCTTTTAATTTTTCTGCTAAATTTAAGTGTGATTGTAAGTGTATTTGTGTGGTTGTTAGATATCGTGCTTCCTTGGCAGGAGAAGTTTTTAGTTTTGTTTTTGTTTTCTTATTACTGAATTCTTAAGACTTCATTCGTTTTTTGGTCTTCTTCTGTGTTTTTGTTTTCTTCTGTTCTTGTTGTTTTTCTACTTTATTCGCAGGAAGTTCCGGCCCTAAGAGATGGCATTTATCATATTGACTCCTTTGTGGTGGATGCACCAAAGACTGCCATTTGTGTGGGTTTACAAGATGATTACACATTAAGCTATCAACCAGGATATATACACAACTACTCGAGCAGTGGCCATGAAAATATAATGAGTATTGACATAGAAGATAGGCTCAGTTCGAATACCAGTTTTGTAGAAAACTCCTCCACATCATCGGAAAATAAAAATTCAGGTGGTACTCACAAATTGCAAAAGAATTGCTGTACTGCTTATAGTGGAGGCTGTCACGATAGCGATAATCATGTTTCGGATACTGATGAATTTATTGTGGTACCATATTGTCCATCAAAACTTATAACATCACATTGCAGTCTTCACTCTAATTTGATGATTTTCCCACAAGCGGAGAAAGAGATGTTGACAACACCCACTACCTCAGATTCTTGTAACAGTTCACCGGCACCATCTTCAGGCACCGCCAATACTGCCAACACTTCCGGAGACTCTAGTCTTATTTCTGCTAACAATGTTGCCATAGCTACCATCACTAACACATCTTTGGCAACATCGTGCTTTAGAGATGACATGTTGCAGTTTCAATCTCCCATGCAAAAATGCGCACATTAGAAACTAAAAACTCAAGTCAGTTTATTTCTGTTTTTATTGTTTAGCTGAAAACAACTTTTATGCCATAAGAAATTTGTAAAAGACTACTTTTAAGCCACATTGATGTCATATCGACGTAGTTGTTTAGAAAAGAAAATAAAGCACTCAAATAAATAATAAATTTACAACAAACTAAGGGCCACAGTGGTTGGGTTCGATTGTTTTACAAAAAGCTAAATTAGATCTGTATCTTTGATAAACTCTGATACAATAAAATATACTAAACCTAAGTCCACGTGATAAAATAATATATCTAATATGCAATTTCTTGAGGCCATTTCGAGTACTTGTGGCAAATCAACAGCATTATTTTTATCATCCAAGCAGTACAATCGCTACTATGAGAAGGTTAGGAAATCGGGTATTCACAATCTGAGAGTGGTTTTCAACTGACTTCTTCCTCTTTTTCTAGTATAAGTCCATGTCTGATTCTTTTTAAGAGCATTAGCGCACCCATGTCTTTTGAACCCAAAGTATTTATTTTTTGTCTGCAGACTTTTCTATCAGATTTGAAAGACTTTTGGCTGCAAGAGTTAATCTTTTAAACAAGTCAACATTTCGAAAATTTTGCTTGAGAAACCATATTTTTTTTAAGAACAATACAGAGTCACTTACTATTCGCCCATCCTTTCTATCCTCTTCAACATATCATCATTACTTCCCACAGTGACTTAAAAACTATTTATTTTATACAAAATTCGGTATCTCATAAACCACTGAAGGTATTTTAATGAAATTTTACAGAGAAGAGGCGTTTCTGACTGAAACTGGATACGGTCGGCCTTTAAATTGATTGCAGGCTTCTAGGTAGGCCCCAAACTGAAATGTTAAAATTTTATTATAACCTAAAACGTTCAACGAAAAGTGTTCTTTCATGTGTAGTTTATCTCTTTTAGTTTGAGATCAAATTGGCTTACAACTTTTTGTGTAATTTTGGTAAAACCTAACTTAGTATTTTTAACGTGGTGTGCTGATTACGAGGGCTGCTCTTTATATTTCGGGCCTAATAGTGAAAATGCAAATATTTATAATCAAAAATGGTTTTATTGTTTTTCAAAGTATTCTCCAGCATGATTTATACACTTTTGCATGCTCTCAAACCAGTTGTCGAAGCACTTTTTCCACTCCTATTGAGACACCTCTAAATCATGGTTTTTGAACACTTCAACAGCTTTTTGTGGCGACGAAAATCGTTGACCACGCATTTTTTTCTTGATGTGCGGAAACAAGAAGAAGTCATTAGGTGCCAAGTCAGGGCTGTACGGCGGATGACCTATTAATTCGACGTTTTGGCCGGTCAAAAACGCTCTGGTTTGAGCCGATGTGTGAGAGCTCGCATTGTCATGGTGAACAATGATTCGTCTTCTCTTGTTGGTTTTTCGAATTTCTCCGATGACTTAAAGCAAACAAATTGTAGTGTACCACTCAGAAGTGACCGTCCTACGTTGCTCAAGCGGAACAGTCGCCACATGACCAGTTTTGCCAAAGAAACAGGCGACCATTTGCTGCGAAGTGTTTCTTTCACGAACAACTTTCGTTGGATTTTGCTCGTCTTTGAAGACCCACACGGTCGATTGTTGTTTCGTTTCGGGCTCATACGCATAGATCCCAGATTCATCACCTGTGACGATCTTATAAACGTCTTTTGAAGCACCGCAATCGTATTTGCAACATTTCTTTGCACCAATCGACACGAGCCTTTTTTTGAGCGACTTTCAAATTGTTTGGGATCCAACGAGAACAAACCTTTTTTACGGCCAGGTGTTCATGCAGTATCGAATGTATGCTGGTGGAAGAAATGTCCAAGGATGTCTCTATCTCTCGGTATGTCGCATATCGAGCTTGCATTATAAGTTCACGCACAGCATCAATGTTCTCTGGCACAACAGCCGTTTTTGGACGACCTTCACGGAATTCGTCTTTGAGCGAGCTTCGGCCACGATTTAATTCATTATACCAATTTTTCACAGTTCTATAGGATGGTGCTTCATCGCCATACAAAGATTTAAGTTCATCAATGCACTCTTGTCGTGATAATCCACGTCGAAAGTTGTAAAAAATGATGGCACGAATATGTTCACGATTTAATTCCATTTTTTTCCATATTAATTTTTTCAAGTCACTGTAAACAACATAAATAATGGTCGTACGTTAAAACGTTTTGAGTACGATTATGCTTAAAAATGACAAACTTTCCAATAGAAATATCAGATTGCACTTGGCAGCACTCAGTGTTGCCAGGCCAGAAATATATATAGCAGCCCTCGTAATGACCAGATTTTTACTTGAAGACATTTGATGTATTCCTAATAAAATTAAGAATAAACAAGTCCCAAGTTTTGTTCTCATAGAGCTTTTCGTTAAAAAGTTAGAAGCCTGTGATTTGGGAAAATGTAGAAAATACCAACTAAATTATTAAAACCGTCTGAATGGTTATTTCGCTACCGCTCACTTAGCTCTTCAGGAAACTTCTCGAAAACATTTTAAATAAACTAAAGATCTTTGCAAAACAATAAAGTGAAGACAAAAGTCAAAGTTTAAGCAAAAACGATAATAATCAACTATATCTTATATTTCTTTATCCACTGTATACGGCTGACTTTTATCGGCTTTTTTATACAGTTAAAAGATGATAAAAATAATATAAAAACAAAAAACAAAGTATCACAAAACGCACGATAATTTATTTTTTGTTTTGTCCAAGGGCACTTGAAAATTAATTTTCAAAAAAGTAAATAATGGGAATATCAAATATATGGCAAGTCTTCTGAAGAGCTAAGTGAGCGGTAGCGAAATGGCCATCAGGGAGTGCTTTCACCCTCAATAATCAATGCTGGAGGTTTTATTAATTAAGTAGGGATATTACCACGATAATTTAAAAGTTCGATTATTTTAATTTGATATTCCGGTTATTTATTTATTTTTCCAGGATTTTTCGTTTTTGGCTTATGTAATATAAATCCACTTCGGTAATAGCATATTTTTTTTAAAACATTTTAAAGACATTAACGTATCTTTGGTAATTCATTGTATACCGAATTTTGTCCAATGTAAATCGTTTTCAAAGCACTGTGCTTCCGTGATATCATTGCGTTTTAGTCATTTATGTTTTATATATTCCATATAATTTGTCTTGACGTTTTGCAGCACCTAAACAGGGATTTTAGATGTAATTTATTTTTTCTTTTATTTCAGTTGGTTAAAGTTAGATAAATTGTTCTGAAGTTTGAAATAAATGAGCAATATTTTAGACCAATATACCCCTCAGAGCAAGTTTTCGTACTAAAAACATTTAAGAAACTTCCTTTCTTTTGTTTTTTTTTTCTATTCTCTTTTCCCAGATCGCTCGCCATGAGCTATGATAACTTTGTAGCTAATGAGATTCACAAGAACTATAAAATGTTTGACTCGGAACTGTTGAAAATAGTTGAAATGCAAGTTGAAGAAAACTAATTTATCAATTAAAATTTAGAACCGAACTGTTCTGCTTAAACAAAAAAGTAAAAATAAAGGAACTAAAAAATTTTTATTTCTCATAATAAACTCAACCATCCCTTTTAAAAATAATTATAATTCTATTCTTGGCCATATCAGAGCAGAAACGCAGAATGACTTTAATATAATTTTTTTTATTTTATCTTTTATTTTTTTCTTGCCGAATTTTTCAATTACAAACGCATACCATTTTTTATAATGTAAACAATTGATTGAACTCTATTTGACATGAAAGTAATGAAGTCAGAAAAAAAATGTATTTCAATTTAAATTTCTATAGATGGTTTTTCGTGATACTGAACCCAACCACTGTGACATTACAATCATAACATGCAAAAAACAAACAAAAGATAAAGTAAAAAAATGGTTTCTGTCTATTTTATATACAAAAACTGTAAAGGAAAAAAGTAGATAAGAAATAATATTAAAACTAATTTTAGAGAGAAGATACTTTAAATCAATGAACTAACAAAAATTGTTGTAATAAAAAAATTTAGTTAAAATAACCAAAAAAAGAGTTTGTTGATATTTAAGCTAGAAAAACCTTTATAATTTCAGATGTTATTCGTTTTATTGTACATTACAAAAGATGACAGGAATATAAATATCATTGAATAATACACTTTGAAAATGGTTTTACCCTAAAGTTATATGTAAAACTAAAGTTTTGTGCCTTAATTGCCAGGGGAATATATTAAGGTTTAAAGTTTTTTGGGGCTTTTTTAAAACAGCATGTAAAAAATTTTTCTTTTTGTTTTCACATAAACCATTAGAATATTTAATTCACATATTCATTGAATTCTGCTGTCACACCTCTCGGTAAAGACCGTCATCACTGGCAGTCTGTTGGGTACGGTTGATAACCACTTTTTTATAGCAATAGAAAATAAGTATTAGGTGTATTGTTATAAATGGTACTGTATTCAGATTATATGTTTTTTCGAGTCATATTTTAACTGTGTTTTAAGGTAAATTGCCTACTACCTGTTGAATTTATGTCAAGTTTTTGCATAATTTAATATTTCTGCCTTTTATTATTATTATGTAATAATGTCAAAGATTCATCATCTTGTCAATTGGACACACAGTCCATGAGTATCAAGAAGTCCTGCAAAGTAAGAGTATTTTCTTTTCCGCTTATATCAGTGTATATGTTCTTTGAATCTTATTTTGTTTTATTTCTATGGTTCCAGAAGTATGATTTACTTCTCTGGCGCTAGATTTGTCAGTGGCTAACAATTTTCAATGTCTTTAGCAACAGTTGCATTCGTGATATCTAGTTTGCCAATTACGTTCTACAAGGCTGGGATGCAATTATGAGAATTAGCATCTGCGTTTTTAACACACAAACATCACTACTGATTCATAAAGTACAACGAAATGCAAGTTTGTTTCTTTTCTGATTCCTTGCTTTACTTAAAAGGCGCTTAAATTTGCTCAACTGGCATTTATTAAATTAGGCACCTTAGCTCTTTTCCTAAAGAGCTCTTAGCTAAAGACCAACTGTTTATGCTTTTAAATGAGACTTTGGGAGAATTAAACTGCTTCCTGCTGTTTGTTCGGCTTTTAAACAACTAGAACCCCAACAAACTCAGCCACGACCACTACACACCGTCATGCTATTTCTTTTCTTTCCAACCAGGGCAAAGTCAAGGTTTACATCACAATTTTCTTGTCTCAATATACAAGTGCCTTAACCATCCCATTAAGCCCATTTTCAACTTTATCACAAGATTTGCCATGAATTTTAATAAGAAAAAAATAAAATCAGAATGTTATGATTGACAAAAAATTTTATGTAGCATAATATTTTATTCGTACATTTTAAATATATTTAAACATTACATTTCTACTGTCGGTATGTAATTTTAGAAATAAACTCGGCTTTCATGTTGACTTGGTGGTATAATAATTGGTTAAAAAAGCGCTTGCAAAGTAAATGCAAGTTCCGAGAGCAGAAGTGTCATATCTTAAACTTTAAAGCTTCTGAAGTGAGTATTAAAACTGTCTCTCAGCAAAAACCATTTAATTTAAGTTGTGATTATTATATAAAGCAAATATTTTTTAATGGCTTCAAAGACTTGAAACAAAATTTCAAATATTATACGCATTTATCCCACTCCGAGAATTTGTTAATTTTTTGTTTTTTTTTTTTATTTAATATGCCCTTCTTGCAGAAAGGCAATTTCGCTCAACATTGTAGTATTTAATCTTATCTATGTATAGATAGGCAAACACAAAACTTCTGGATCCTTTTTCTCTTATGTTTGTTAACCGATTTTGTCTATTTTTTCTTTATTGTCGCGCTTTAGTGCACCGTCTTCGTTTCATTTAAATCGGTTCAGTCTTAAAGAAATAAATGGCCCCTTAAGTTGCCATCACCACACACGCAATAAATAAATATACATGTATTTAAAACATGAACAAAGAATAAAGTGTTCAATAATAAACTTGATCAAATTTTGAACACAAGGTAAACTCTACTTTCCTTAATTTTACAAAATACATATTGTACAGAGAAGTAATAATATTTATTTCTAGACAATAATTTCAATTAAATAAGTAAGAGTGTTATATTCGGCTATGTCGGATCTTATATACCCTTCACCATCTATGTAAATCTAGTTTAGTGAAGAAACTCCAATCAAAAAAGTAAATATTGGGGTGACAGAGCATTAAAAAAATATGGTACTGCCTATTCATATATATCTGGGCGTAAAAATGACATCGGCTCCTAATGGATAAAGCTTTTTTAAAAATTTTAGTATTTCCTTAAAGATCTCTTCAAAAGCTCTAAAATGATGCCCATATTGATATTTTGAAAAATTTGAAGATTTCATAGCCCCGTACCTCGAAAAATATGGGCAAGCATCAATTTCTTCACTTGATGTTTTTTTTTTCTTTCTTATTTTTTATAACTCTATCGACCCATTTATTTATTTTTTTTGATTGAAGTTACATGAAAAACTTAGAGGAGGGCGCGGTGTTTTGCCTGCTGCCTCGAACAACATGGACCGATCATGCTGATTTCCACTAGCACCTCTCTGTACACTATAACTGATCGATTGACATGGACGGACAGATGGACGCAGACAGACAGACAGACAGACGAACGGACATCGCTCAATCGACCTCGCTATGCTTAAGAATAAGTCAGAATATATATATACTTTATGGGTCGGAAATGAATATTATAGAAATTACACACGTAATGAAAAACTTAATTATACCCTTTTTCTACACTTTGTGGTGAAGGGTATAAATATAATATTCCTACTCTAACAAATTACAGAAGTTTTAGTTTATTCTTTTTCAGTTTTTAACGTTTACTAAGACAAGCTTGCTGCTTGTAATAAAGAAGGTGCAGCTCATTTGAAATTTTTCATAGCCTTACTTAAGTTCATTATAATTGAGATATACACACCTAGAAGATTAGTAAAATTATCTTCCACTAATTATGCAACAGAACTGATACAGTTTAATGAGAAAATTTTGAGCCCTTCTGTAGTGTATTTCGTATAACCATTGTGGACACAGTCCCAATCTTATATGGGGTAGGCTGTTCGACATAAAAGTGGTTCAAATGTCGCCGTTCTTTTCTACAAACATTTTCTAGTGCATATTGGATATTTTAATATAATTTTGTGATCAAAATTCGTTCCCGTGTCTCTGTGCCTGGTCACAGCCTGACTTTTAAGTATGAGGAATAACTATTTTGTAGCTGATGTTCCACCACAGATCCGATAGAATAGGATTTGCTAACGTAAAGTAGAGAACGCATTTATGATTATAAATTTAAAATAGTCTTCTTCAACATAAATCTCGGTGTCCCATTTAAAATACAAATAAGTTTAAAATGCTTTAGCGATATACATATATTCGTGAAAAAGACTATTTTACGATCCTATGACTTACAGTAATTAAAAATGAAAGAGTAAAAAATTATTTCAATTAAAAGTAAACAAAATGCAAATGTCATGAATTTATTTCTGTGAATATCTCATTTACTTCCCTATTGTACACAGAGAATTAAATTCGTTATAAGAACCGAATTTGTTGCCAATCGATTTTTGTCGGTTGTGTGTATTAGCTTGAATTCGGTTGTAATAAATCAATTATAAATCAATCACTCACAACTATTTGAAAAAATGTTTATTGGGTGACTATAAAGTATCATTGTGAATTAAATAATACGAAATATTTTAACATTTACTTTTATTTTATTTAGGTTCTTCAACTTTCTGTCCCAAACCGCACGTTTTGCTGCTGCAAAGTGTATTAAACATTTTGGAATTTTTTTAATTTACAAACGTCTTTCTGAGATTGATTTGGCACTTACCTTTCAACAATATTGGAGAACTTTTTCCACTAACAATATATTCTTGGTTTTTTTAACTAAAATATTGATGATTTTTTTTTTTTTTTTTTTTGTATGAGTAATGTGTACAAATTCATTTTTATTATGTCAAACATTTTTCGGTATTATAAGATACAATCGACTTTGATGACTACCAAACTTTGGTTTTCAGTAGTAATGTGCTGAATAAGTTTAGTTGCACCTTTCATTTAATAGAATAGATTTCAGTAAAGACACAAATCGATCAGGATAAATAATTTTAAAGGTGTAAAAACTAACATTTGGACGGTAATATCATTTGTTAGCTTTTAATATTAAAAATAAGTCAAAATTATAATTTATATATATTAAAAATCAAATAATTATATTAGTAATTCAATTTTGAACATATCAAACAAATTTTAACTAATCTTTTTTCTGTTTGTATATGCATTATTATTTATTTTTATTAATTTATTTTTTTTACGAGTAAGAAACAGTACAAATAATCTCAAATTCTTAAAAAAAAGAATCTCAAGATATTGTTTCTGAGCTTAATGATATTGCGAGTACGAGAATAATGTATTGATTTTATATTCTTCCTTCAACTGTTATTTACAAATCAGTATCAAATTGAAACAAAAAAATTCTTCAAGTTTTTGTTTCATTTATTATTTACTTTTAAGAATTGTTTAAGTCGAGTCATTTGCGTTGATGTCCTTTCCGTTTTCGTAGTTCTTATTCTTTTGTTTTCTTTTTTCAATACTTAGATAAAAAATGTTTAACATCTTCTGTACGCTAAGAAGCTGTTATTGGATTTATCTTTATTTGTGAGTTTTGTAAAATTTCCGTTTTAATATAAACATTAGTTTCGTTACTTGTAAAATTGTAAGTTTTTCATTATTATTATTTTTTTTTTTATTTATTTAAGCTTGTTCTTATTCCATCTTGTGAATTTTTTCCGTAAAAATAAAATAAACAAAATCTTGTATTGTTTGGATTATTATGGTTTGATTTCTTTTCTCTTATTTTAACGTTGTGCTTGACACACCCAAAATAATTTAAAATAGTGATTTTTTCTACTGGTCTTACGAAAAAAGTACATTTCAAATTAAAAACTAAATTACATTATTTAATGTTTTTTTAGCGCTTATATTGTTCTTATACTTCACTTGTTTTAATTTTATGATAGTGTATAAAAATTGTTATTGTATAAATTATGCAGTTTATTATCTCTATGCCGAAAAAAATTCAAAATAAAGTTTTTTACTTAAGTTGTTTCCATTAAAAGCAAACGCGTTAAAAAGGAATCCTGTATTCAATCGCTTTGTTATGCCTTTGTATTTTTTTGACAAAAATTACATAGGAAAATTCGATTGCCTGCTATTTACTCAGTTTTGAAAATTAAGGAACAGAGTCACTAATTTGAAAAATTTATTATTTAGAATCATTTTTATGCTAATCAACTTTAATTGTTATTGATTCCTTTAAGTATAAATATTACATGATATTCTCATGAAATAATTATTATTTTTAATTTAAAAATATCTATATGGCCTTTTCGCTACTGCTCATTAGCTCATCAGGGGATTCCACCCAAATTTTGTGTAAAAAAGTAAGAGTTCTATATTCGCATTTGCTGAATCTTATATATTATTCATCATTAATGTAAACCAAGTTTAGTGAAGTAACAGCAATCAAAAAGAAAAGAAAACATTGGGATGAGAGAGAATCAAAAAATAAGAAAAAAATTAATTAATATATAAAATATAATATAAAAATGTTAATGGCTTAAGCTTTTTTAAGACATTTTAGTATATCCTGAAAGACCTCTTCAAAAGCTTTTGAATATTACCTATATTGTTATCTTTAAAAATATGGGGAACAATCGTAATTTTCTATGTTGTTTCAAATTATATAGAAACATTAGAGGCAGGCCTAGTGTCTTCACCGCTGCCTCGAAGGACATGGACCGATCATGCTGATTTCTAATAGCACCTCTTTCGACTCTATGTCTGATCGAACTGAAAAGTCTTGTATCAAAAGTCAAATTGATTAAATGAGAACTACATTAAATAAACAATCACCAGCAGAAATACAAACAAAAGTTTAAAAAAAAAGATATGGAAAAATTTGAGGCAGGATGGTGTTTTGCCCGCTGCCTCGGAGACATGGACCGTTCTAGGTGATTTTCAATATTTTTTTCAAAACTATATCTGACCGAGTGTTTAAGATTTCTTTACCTCATCCAGTACCTTGGCAAAGTTGATTTTAACACGAACACGGACGGAAAGACGGACATCGCTCAATCGACTTATGTAGACTTATTATTATCGTTCACGTGACTTTTATTTGATTTTCAAAGCCTAGCAAAATATACTGGGTTTGAACAGTGGGCGATATACCTCCCATACAAAGTGAAAAAATGCTTATCTAGAGAATTATACAGCTTAAAATGTTGAAATTCTTATTTTGTTCATAATCAAACAAAACTCTAGCTGGATTGAAAGTGTGGATTTGGCATTTTACCAAATAATGTGCTTTTTAGCACATACAATTTATTTCTTCCGCTATCAATTTCAATGATTTTTAAAAACAATCTATTTTTTATTTTACTTAGGAGAAAGCAAAAAAATCACGAAAGTTTTTGAGTGCAAATAATCTTTCGCTTTAAAACTAGTTTTGTTGCCTTTTAGTTTTGATATTTATGCCAACAATTTATTTATTAAACTATAGAAGTAAATAAATATATAGACGCCTTATAAGAAAACCGTTAACTTCAAAACGTCTTCAGTCGCTAGAAGAGTTCATATTTTTTCTTTTTTTTTTTGCAGAAACTAAAAAAACTCAAGACGCAGTTAAACATTCAAGGTATCGGTTAAAAACAACGTCTTCAGTTGCTAGAAGAGTTCATAATTTTTTTTTGCAGAAACTAAAAAAACTCAAGTCGCAATTAAACATTCAAGGTATCGGTTAAAAACAAGGCATTGCATTTAGGAAAGAATCCATTAAAAAGGGTATTTTTTTAACTCCGATAGATCTTTAAATTAAATTAAAAAAAAAAATAACAAAAATTTAATTAGAACACAAGAAGAGATTTACATTTAACAGGAACAATATTGACCTCAATTTTTGTCGATTCATTAGCATAAACTATTTATTTCACATGAAGCCACAGAAAGTAATCGAGCGATGTAAAATCTCACAACCATGAAGACTAATTGAAAGGCTTTATCCTTAAAATCAAATTATTGCATTGGTTGCTATCCACATAGGTTTTGAAATCACAAGTTTCCTGAGTCAATGTCATCCATAAATTTAAAAAAAAAAATCTATGATACTAAACCCTATACACATGGTGTTCTGAAGAGTCCTTAATGGAGCGCTATCAGCCTTGTATCTGAAATAATTGTGGTATTTAAAAAAATAAAGTTTGAACAAATTCTGTTTCAGCGGAATTTCTTGAGAAGATAAATGTTCATTTCCATTCCGAGACTAATGATAACAACAATGCGTAAACCGCAAAATAGAATATACAAAACTAATTATAAAAAAATATTTATTTACAAGGCGCATCAATACAAAGTGGTCGCGATGGCGAATTCATTCATTTTCGGCGAAACCCCTAATGTCAAACTCTATTACCCCAATTTTAAACAAAAATTGCGCGCGAGTTTTTTCACTTTTCGCTTTTCTTACATTATAAATTTTTTCCACTTTTGATGGACTGCGGAAAGTGAAAAAACCTGGAGAACAAAAGTAGATTTTATGAATTATAAACAAAAAAATTATATGTAAATAAACAAAGTAACTCCCTTCAAATTACGATGATGCCACTTTTTTCTTATTTTGTTCTCAGGGAATTCATAATTGGAGAAATCTTTTCTCTATAAAATTTTTTCCGTGAGAATAATAGGGCTGTATATATAAAAAATGTGTATAACTTTTTTATATGGTGTTTGACTTTAAAGTTAACGGCGAAAATTAATGAACTCGCCATCGCGATCACCTAGTATTAATTTGACTTGTTTATTTATTTTAAAGCATTATTAATTTTAAAGCATTATTATAATATTATTATTATATTTTCATATTCGTATTTTTTACCAATCTTTATTTCTGACAATTAAGATTTGATATAGTTACGTTAACAACAATATATAATAATTAATATGCATAGGGGGCATTGTGGTTAACAGAAGCAACCCCCTTCGGGTCCCTTTTCAATTTCCTTCACTTTTAGTTAAAGTTTTCGATTGAATTTATTTTGAAACTTACAGAAATGTTTATACTTTTTTATTTACCATTTTATTAAATTTTCTTCAAAGTGTTATCTTTTCGTAATTTTTTTTTTATTATTTCCCAAACTTTAGTTTACCCACAAAACACTTTCCCATTTTCTTTTTTATGTTTGCATTTAGCTAACAAAAATTTTATTTCTTTATTTCTTATTCTAATTTCAGGAACATATACGTCAATCTAAAGAATCAAAATTAAATGAAATGGGTCGCAATTCAAAAGCACGTTCACGTGAAAACATATCTATTGTATCACCCAGGTATGTGAATAACATTATCATTTGCTTAATTTAATTTTATTAGTGCTATTACGAAGCATTTTATTTAATACGTACTCATTTGTACAAGTAAAATTGAAATAAATTTCTATTGCTTAAACATTTGATATTTGTGTAACTGTTTAGACAAAAACATTCGCAGACATCACTGCAAATACTCGATGATGTTTCAAGTCGTTATTATCGTGAAATGGAATTACAAACAAAAAGCAGTTTTAAAGAAAAGGATCCCAGTATTTTGCGACATGATATGATTGTACAGACAAGTTTATGCAATACGGATGATTCGTCAACAACAATGACAGACCAGCAGCCAACACCGCCACCAGGTGTTAGTAGCAATGCCTGTGATATGGGCTGTCAGACAAGGTGGGTATTTAAGTCGATAAAGGGAAATTAAATTTAGTTGTTAAAACATATTGCACTGATTTTCATACAGTTAGTTGTTTAATAAAATTTAAATGTTATGAGAACAAGCTGCAGCTATTTAGAAGTTTATGTTAGTTAAAGTTGAGAGTATTGTTTGCACAAAGTCATTCACAATGAACATAGAGATCTCTGAAATAAGTTCTTTATGTCATTCTAATGTTAAAAATATTTCAAATGATATTTTTAAGTGCAAAGAAGAATTGTGTCAACTATTTATGAGAAGAACGTTTGAAATGCTTTCGGTAATAAAATCGTCATCATAATAAAATAAATTTGCAGTTTCATAAAATTTTACTGCAAAAAAACGCAATCCGAAATTTTATATAAAACATACAATTTATAATAAAGAATAGATAAAAAAAACAATTATAGTCAATATTATTATTTTTTTTTTAAATATTGTGAATTCATTTCAATCAAAATTCATCAATTCAAATCGCTAAAGGCAAACAAAGTTTTACGACAGCTGAAATAATGTAACATTCATTAAAAATTTATTTCTTAAATTTCATTCCAAAATGAGTACAAAAAGTTCTTAACGCTCATTTTTGTACCCTTCACCAAAAAAAGTGTATCCAAGTTTGTCATTCCGTGTGTAATTTCTACAATATTCATTTTCGAAGTCGATGGAGCGATGTCCGTCTGTCCTTCCGTGTTAGTGTTGAAATCAAGTTTGCCGGGGCACTAGATCAGCTAGAAAAAAAATAAATATGTCATTCGATCAGACATAGTGTGGAACGGAGTGCTATTGGAAATCGACATGATCGGTCCATGTCCTTCGAGGCAGCAGGCAAAACACCACGCCTACCTCTAATTTTTTTTAAGTAACTTGGAGCAATAAAGAAACTCCAATTTAAAAAAAAAAAAATAAATATATGGAGCGTTAGAGAATTAAAAAATAAGAAAAAAATATTAAGTGAAAATATTGACGCTCTTATTTATTTATTTAAAATTATATATATGCAGTACCAAATCTTTTTTTCTTATTTGATGATTCGGCTTAGCAAAATATAGCACTCTTACGTGGTTATAGTGCGTTCAATAGCGACATACAGTACTAAGAAGAAATGAAAATTCATAGAATGTGACCTATCTACTACTGAATACTCGTTTTTTAACTTACCCAAATTTAATAAATCGATTAAAAATATTGGCACATTACGTTTTATTTTTCACTATCATAACTAATAAACTTTATTTTTTTTTTCCTTACTTTCTTAATACGCAGAGAATCTCTATTTGCAACAGCTTCGCTGCTTCGTCATAAATCAAAAACACCCTCTCTTGCAAGTAGTCAGCGAACAATAGAAGGCGTACCACCGCCACCACGTTTTTCAACCTTCGGCTATGATGCTTCAAAAATAGCACCACCTCCACCACCCACTGTGTCGACATTGTCAAGGCGAAATATGCACCTGCCACAAGAGTCACTTGAAATGGAAAATTTACCACAGCAAACAACGCACAATATGATGATGATGCCTCATCAGCAACAACATCAAAAACAACAGCAGCATCAGCATTTACATCACAGACCCTTACAGGAAATCTGTCATCACCATCACCAGCATCAGCAGCATTTGCAGAAACAAACACTGCCACGACATAATGTACTACAACAACAACAACAACAACAGCATCAAAATCAACAACCATCACATCATCAACACCAGCATATGCAACATCATCACATTAGTGCTGCAACAATACCATCCAACTTAACACAATTACCAACAGCGGGCACAGTCGTTGCAACGGCAATTTCAACTGGCACTAGTGGCCGTCACAGGGAACAAGGCACTGGCAGTGCTGCTATTAAAAATAAACAAACAAAAATTGATGACTCAAAAGTGTTTTCTGACATTAGAAACTCAGCACCTGATGTTATAATTATGACATCCCATTGACAATTAAGGAAATTAAAATCAAAAATTCAAATGTATAGAATTTCTAATCAGCGGGTTATTTTGTGTATTATTTTATCATCCCATATCATCATTCTTTTTATCACTATGTCATGTCATGAATACAATTTCATTGATTTTATCATTTTCATTGAATACAGCAAGTAAGTTTTTATCTAAGTTTAAGGTGTCAACAGTTATTATAATTCTTAATTTTTTCTTGAAAATAATACTGATTTAAAATTTTTAAAAGCGGAAACATATTTTGCACAGATGTAATTTCTAATTAAATTTTCTTAATCCTTTTTTCTTTGTTTTTATTTATTAATTATCAATTAATATTTGCATCACAAGGACTACTTTTTGCTTAACAAATATTTGTTAAATTAATATTGTAGTTTAATGTTGACTTTGCTTTTAATTTAATAGGAATTCTTTTATTAAAATACATAACATGAGAGAATCAAAATGAATGACTGCTTGACAAGCTGACTGAAGAAATATTTAGCTAAAATTATTAAAGCAGGATTTTATTAAATTTCTTAAACATAAATATACTCAAATACCTAGCAACAACATCCCAGCAAAAAATTACACATTACCTTAAAAATCACTTGCCATATAATAACTTACTTTTGAGATTGCCAAATTTTCTTACTCGCTTACAAAACACATTACACTCGTTCGCAAATAAAGGAAGTAGTAATTGAACTATTTCTTTTTGTTTAGATCATCATTATTACCCACATTAATTAATGTAATCAATTCTCAGTAAAAGTCTAATGGCTTGTCAAAATCATTAGGTTGGAAAGTCGTTCCGCAAAAAATGATTAATTCCACACTCAATTACCTTTTCTAAAATTTTTTGCTGGGATTATAAACATCATGCTTTTTAAAATCTTTACGGACAGAAATTTGCCAACCAATTATCAGCAACATCGCCTTTGCTTAGATTGTACCAGAAGAAAAAAAACTAATTAATATACCAGAGTAGCTCAGCTGAGAACTACTTAAAAATGTTTATGGTTGTAATTAAATGAATTATTAATTTAAAATTGATTAGTATGTATATCGAAAAAAAAATCTTATAAAATCTAGAAATTCTTCCTAGCTTAACATTCAACTACAGAGAAAATTAGAGTAATTTTTAAAATTTGATTACTGCTTTGTTTTTGCAAATAGGCTTTAATTATACCCTTCTTCACAGGTAGAAAAGGGTATACCTAAGTTTGTCATTCCGCAATATTCATTTCCGACCCTATAAAGTAGATATATTCTGATTTCATATGCATAGCGAAGTCGATTGAGCGATGCCCGTCTGTTCGTTAGTGTTCATGGTAGGATCAACTTTGCAACGGCACTCGATCAGCCAGACAAAATTTAAATACGCTAATCGATCAGACGTAGTTTCGAAAAGGAATATTGAAAATCGGCAAGATAGATCCATGTCTTTTGAGGCCTCTTGCATCTAATTTCTATTCAATGGATAATCTGCATATGGTAAAGGGTATATAAGATTCGGCAGAGCCGAATATAGCAAATCTTACCTGTTTTATTTTATGTTCACTGTGAAAATATTTTTTTCAACAAAATATTTACGAATTTGTTTATTTAGCTATTCCAATCAATCGGAAATTATTAGAGATTTAAGAATTTAGTAATTAAAAACCAATTTTAATTTCCTCGGCATGGGCTTATTCTACTGTTAATATTCAAGCACATGTATCCTCTTGACATGCATACATATGTGTTTTTGTTTAATTCTTTGCTTTTAAAACGGGAAAAGTAATGATAACTTGGCTTGGCTTCTCATGTTATATCCTTAAACACAGGCGGAAAATATGAACATAAAGTTTTTATATTTCCTTATGTAAGGAAAACAACCCACTCCAACCCAAATATAGTAATAAACATTTTTGCATCTGATAATTAAGAACGCCTTCTAATAAATAACGAACAAAGTGGGGACACCACAATTCTCATATTAATGCCACTTTTTTTGTTTGTTTGCTTAGATATTTATTTTTAGCAAAAGAGAGGAGCATGGATAAAGAAAGGTGTGCAGGATTCAGTATCACTGACTATTAGATCTGGTTTTTGTTTAAATTTCACTCAATTCGAAGTGGACATCTAAGAATATTTAAGGACATTATCAAAATACTATTTACCAATTACAACTTTATTTGAACTGTAATGCAATTTCTAAATCTTTAAAACCTTCCTCAGCATGTTTAGTATGCTACCACAAGGCACCGTATGGAAAATTTAGGACAATTGCACTTAAGGCAATACAAAAAGTAATAAATTTTTACCAGTGGAAAGTGAACATATCGCATATGCAGGGGGCTTACAAATGTTTAAAAGCTAAAGAAAATATTGAAAATTAAATTTTTTTTAATCTCGCATTAGCACTCAGCGGCTGACTCCTACCCAAGCAATGCTTTGTGACAGAACTAGGAAATTAGGTTATGGGAAGAGGTATGGAGGGAGTAGTATTTGTGGACATTCGAAATTTCCGATATTGAAAATGACAGGAAAGACTTCTGTAGAAAGATGATTCCACATACCAACTGTTCGGCTAAAAAACGAAATCTCTCCGTAATGCATAGTGCGGTGAAGAACTTATTGTACGCAAAAACGTGCGGATATTGGAAATAAGTTTCCTAATCTTGTTAAAACACATCCAATTGTAGTATTGATAAGACAGCGAAACACAAATCGCATTGCGTCTACATTCAAAAGAGTTAATAGAGTTGTATACCCTACTGTCGTCTATGAGTCTATTAGCCCTCCCTTGTACGCCGTCGAGTAACTCCAAAACCGACTTTGAAGCACCGGCCCATACATGAGCGTTGTATTTCATTCTCAGCCGAATGTAGGTGGTATAAGATGGAGTAAAATATCTTTTATACTGTATCAAAAAACCGAGCTACTTAAAAGCTTAAAAATTTGTTAAGTATATCGAATATTACACTGAATTTTCACGCCAAGAATATCAAGAGCTTTTAATTCCTCAATAATTATGCCACCCATACTTACAGATGAAGCATTATTTTCGGTCGAATATCTGTGCATAAGCGTAACAGTCTTCGACAAATGCTGCTATCATCTTCAAAAGTGTAAATATGTTTTTAACTCGGATAAAGAAGATCATTTAGAGAAATATTAAATGTGGTACGAGAAAGAACAGACCACTGTAGTACCCCTGAATTTATCTTAAACTCGTGTGATAAGATCCTCTCTATAACAAGTCGTATAGTGTGATCCCTGAAGAAACTCGATATAAATCGAAAAAAGTTATCACTGACTGAGCATCATGCCATGCTCTTTTCTTTTTTTTTTTAGAAAAAAAAAAACAATTTAAACTAAAAACATGATATCTCAGTGTTTTGTTTCAAATGAATTTTGTAAATTTATGCAAATACAAAATTTAACTAAATATTTTTATTTGTAGTTATTTCGTTATTTGCTCTTCATTAACAGTATTTCCTTCTCTGTAATTTATTAAATCAATATTGTATATACATGAGGTCTTAAATGATGATTAAAAAAAAACATCTGGAAGTGATACATGTTTCAAGTGCTGAAATACATATTTGTCACTGGTCACATGACACATTGTTGAAAAAAATCTACAGTTACAATTTGCAAACGCAATATTTTCATTATCAAATAAAAGCACGGCTAGATATTTGTCTGGTTGGTGCAATAAGGTATTTATATTTTCAAACAGCGGTCCTAAACCATTCACAATAGCAATTTTAATGTAAGCACATTTTTAATGATGCACCATTTGTTAACATATAGAAGAAAAAAATATCAATCTTTTCGTATAAATTAAATGCAGTTACAAATTTGAACTCAATCAGAATCAAATGATTATTGTTCACATAATCTAACTACATATACTTCCACATTTAAAACACTCTTTGTAAGATTGACTGCAGAATAAAATCCTTTAAAATTAAGTCAAATAAAGAAAAAAATTTGTGACCTAATATAATTAAAAAAAATCGCTCTTACCATGATAATATTTTTAAACATCCAAATGCAATCTCAAGTAAATTTTTTGTTTGCGTACCTTTGGTCATAGACTTAACATATTGGAACTGGTGGATGACGCCTCTCCTGAAATTTATAATGTTATCTTTGAAATTACTCTTTCGATTACAAAAAATTGTTTCTACGAAGTGCAGACCTATAGTATACAAGTACATGAAAAGCCTACATATTAAACCTGGGCAATGCCGGGTGCAATATGCTAGTATATCATATTTGTTTTTACGCGTAAATATGATAACTTTTTTTCCTTCTTTTAATGTTTGCAAATGTCAATTGAACTTCTTGGTTGGTGAAAAATGTGTTCTTTTAATTGTTTGTTGGAATAGTCGATTAAAATTCGCGATTTAGTAATGAATGCCGCACATACCACACAAAGAGAAAAATTATTTCATGTTGTATTTCAATATCGTTTCATAAAGCACAGATTAACAAAATGTGAGTGCTTGATAAGCTGGAAATTCTTATGAAGGATTTATTTCAAGTTCTGTTAAAATACTAATGACACAGACAAAAACAGCTTAAATTGTGTGCTTTTCAAATGCAAAGTAGTTTCAGAGTTTCCATGATTTATGCTGACCTTATTTAGCAGATGACATACGGGTCCAGTAAATGACCTTAAGAGCATGATAAATACGAATTCGTAACAAATATACGGTACTTGATCCATTTTTATTATTGGTATGGTGAGAAGCTGTAAAAGCTGATATGACTTGCATAAATCATCATTAGTGCATAAAAACGCCAGGATACAAAAGGGTTCGACATCCGTACCCTTAAGCACTACATGCATACATACATGCTATAATCCTTTTTACACATCTTTATGATTAAAAACACAGTTGCTTAATTATTAAAGAGAATAAGGCCAACAAGAACTTCATCATCATATTTTGAGTACTTTGCAAAGAATTGATTCCTTGCCATGCAAAGAAATGTCAATCTTATCTAAATAAAACAGGTGGATAATAATTAACAACATAATAACTTCAAAAATAGTTCTTTAAAATTGGTTCATAATATTGGATCTTACCTTGCCCATGTACATAATGGAATAACTAGACACATCTGCTAACTAAATTACTGGTTTGGAGACAGTACCAATAATGTATTCAGTATTGTGCTTGTTCGTATTTTTATCTGCCTGTTTCTCCTTCTTATGCGGTAGGCATAAACCGATAAAATTAATGGCATTTCATAAGCCATTCATGACAGTTCTCATGATTTGATGTCTTTTTCAGCCATTGGGTTACACCTTTTTGTGTTTCGATTGTCAGTGTCATACAGATTAAACGCAACTTGTTTACATAAACTTGTTAGTTTGCATACATTCGTGGCAAATGTTTATTGTTTATATTGATGCTTGGGATACGATACACAAAAATATATAAACGGTGCAATGTGTGGTGAAATTTTGACATTTGCTTTTTTAATTTGTTACTTATCATTGCATTTTTATTACTCAAATTATTTGCTGCCACAGTGAAAATTTAAAGGTAATTTTTCCTTAAAACTTTTTCGTATATAATATGTATTCCAAATTTCTATAAGGTCACTAATGAACCTTATAAATTTCTAAAGGTTTAATAAAGTACACAGCTTATTTTGTCATTCGTAAATTTTTGATTGCTCTTGAATCACAATTTTAAATTTTTATTTTAATTAAAAAAACCGAAAAGAATCGCTTGTATAAAAATTTAAATAAATTTCAGAAAGAAAAATTATTTACAAATGTATGCTGATATTTTTCAAAGAAAACAAGAACAATTACACACCAGCAGAATGTAATGCTGCATGTTCTCGATCGCTAAATCCTCCACCAGTATTCTTCAGGCCTTAGGTTGTGCACACTGTTATCATCAATATTAATTTGGTTCGACGAAGTCCACACACAACCCAAAACATTTCTTCATTGTTCCCTCTAAAACTCATCTTGGGCACGAGATTTTGCTTTGTACCAACCTTCGGCATGACCACGAAATGCAATTATATACATAAAAACTAATTTAAGCTGAAAATTAATTTTAGTTAATTTATAATATTCACAGTTCAACCCCTGACTTTTATAAAAAATTGAAATAAAGAAATTTTTTGAGTGTTTAACTCACCTAAAACCTACCGACATTCGGCTCAATTTAATATTACTTCCTATGGTAGTGCCGTCTAGTAATGATACCCCGAAAATAAATATGTGGTGATAGCTTTCCTAATATATGCGAAATGACGGTATGCTAACGGAGAAGCACAATCTTTGTAGAGATGTAAAATAAACAAAAGTTATGACATTTTTCTGGAAACTCTTTCGGTGGCAAACATTTTTATATCGTTTTTTAAAGTGTCTTATTCCTTGTTTATTTTCATAACTTTTGAAGATGACTCCTTACAACAGTTTATCCGGCTAACTGATTTGATAATCCTTATTAATGGTAAAAGACATTTTCAGATAATAGCACATTAAAAACAAAGATCTATCGTCTCATCTGCCAGGTTCTAGGATACCTCATCTACTACTGCTTCCCTGACGAATCTAGTGTTAGCATATCACCTTTTAATAGGACACCCCAGTTCTTCAGAATATGATTATGAGTCTCCTCGTGATATAAATAAAATTTGCACCAGCACTTGCTCAAAATGCTTCGTCTACTGAAATGCTTCCTAACCTATAATGCACTTTGAAAAAGCCAACAATCTTAAATTGTTTTCATGAGACGTGAGAGCTCTAAAACGTTATAGTCATATGTCTCAATTGTCTGCTTTAAAACTGAAAAATTAATCCAATGGTATTTAATCTTGTGGTTTTTTTAGTGGATTCTTTTTAAATTAGGTTCATGAAATGGCTCAGGTTCGGGTAGGGATTTATTTTCTACCCTTCTGGCCAGTTTACCTGCCTTTCATTGCCTTTCATTTTAGCTACTGGGAAAACAGCTTAGAGTAACGTTATTAGCGATATTTAACTGATTTATTTTAAAACCAAATTGAACTCCTAAGTTAGTCTGAAGCCAATTCATATGAAATTAGAACCCTAGTCGCTGCTTAACTATTCGAGAAGTTTTTAAAGAATTTTGCAGATCACTCAATGACAATGCCTTCCGATTAAAAAAAGGAGGGGCTCATTCCGTTATACTTATAGTAGTGTTTTCGCAGACATACATTCAAATTCATAATATAATCGACAGTACTAATAACAATATTTTATATCCAATTTAGCTATTAAGAACCAATTAGACTTCTTCTCATAATAAACATGTGGGCAATCATGTCCTTAACTATTAATGGGTGAGTTAAGCCTCAAACGCAAGACATTTGACTATTTAATTCACATTCATTAAAACAAACATAGATCAAAAATATTTCTACCAAATACCCACTGTAAATTGTATGCAAAAATATGTTTTTTTAGTTTTCCCTTTAGACAGTTTTCAATTTTTGTTCTCACTTATTGTGTTTCATTCATGTTTTGCAGTCAAGTGCAGCAAATATTTTCATGTTGTTCTTAAAAACGCTGTGTTTATTGTCATCAGCGTTGTCACATAATTTGCATCGTTCCCCTATATGAGGACATGCCTATATTACATGGTAACAAAAGGCTCTTTGCACACCATGTTACACATCAATTTCAACAAGAGCACAATTGATGTGCATGTAGTTGGTTAAAAGGAAAAAAAAGAAGAAAAAAAAACAAGGCCAATAAATAAAAATTGTGCAAATCATGATTGTGTTTGTCCGGTCACAAACACTCAAAAGCACTATGTTCTGAATTAATTATTTCTCTACAAAGTTTCGTTATTATGAAATAATATGAGGGCTGCTCTATATATTTCTGGCCTAATAGTGAAAATGCGAATATTTATAATCAAAAATGGTTTTATTGTTTTTCAAAGTATTCTCCAGAATGATTTATACACTTTTGCATGCGCTCAAACCAGTTGTCGAAGCACTTTTTCCACTCCGATTGAGACACATCTAAACATGGTTTTTGAACACTTCAACAGCTTCTTCTGGCGACGAAAATCGTTGACCACGCATTTTTTTTCTTGATGTGCGGAAACAAGAAGAGGTCATTAGGTGCCAAGTCAGGGCTGTACGGCGGATGACCCATTAATTCGACGTTTTGGCTGGTCAAAAACGCTCTGGTTTGAGCCGATGTGTGAGAGCTCGCATTGTCATGGTGAACAATGATTCGTCTTCTCTTGTTGTTTTTTTTAATTTCTCCGATGACTTCAAGCAACAAATTGTAGTGTACCACTCAGAAGTGACCATCCTACGTTGCTCAAGCGGAACAGTCGCCATATGACCAGTTTTGCCGAAGAAGCAGGCGACCATTTGCTTTGAAGTGCTTCTTCCACAAACAACTTTCATTGGATTTTGCTCGTCTTTGTAGATCCACACGGTCGATTGTTGTTTCGTTTCGGGCTCATACGCATAGATCTATGATTCGTCACCTGTGATGATCTTATAAACGTCTTTTGAAGCACCGCAATCGTATTTTTGCAACATTTCTTTGCACCAATCGATACGAGCCTTTTCTTGAGCGACTTTCAAATTGTGCGGGATCCAACGATAACAAACCTTTTTTACGGCCAGGTGTTCATACAGTATCGAATGTATGCTGGTGGAAGAAATGTCCGAGGATGTCTCTATCTCTCGGTATGTCGCATGTCGATCTTGCCTTATAAGTTCACGCACGGCATCAATGTTCTCTGGCACAACAGCCGTTTTTGGACGACTATCACGGAATTCGTCTTTGAGCGAGCTTCGGCCACGATTTAATTAATTATACCAATTTTTCACAGTGCTATAGGATCGTGCTTCATCCCCATACAAAGATTTAAGTTCATCAATGCACTCTTGTCGTGATAATCCACGTCGAAAGTTGTAAAAAATGATGGCACGAAAATGTTCACGAGTTAATTCCATTTTTTTCTATATTAATTTTTTAAAGTCACTGTAAACAACACAAATAATGGTCGTATGTCAAAACGTTTTGAGTACGATTATGCTTAAGAATTACAAACTTTCCAATGGAAATGTCAGATTGCACTTGGCAGCACTCAGTGTTGCCAGGCCAGAAATATATATAGCAGCCCTCGTAAAGGTATAGAATAAAATTAAATGAAATATCAACGTCAGCAACTTATGCATAAGCAAATTAATAAAATTAACACAAATATTTTATTATTTAAGGGTGTGGCAAAACAGTTTATTCAAAACTACAACACATTATTTACACATACGGGTATATGCTAATGTAAACCATAATAAGCAGCTCTTGTAAATTACATAAAATATATCCGCTGTAACAAACATAAAAAAATAAAATTTTGAAGCGCAACGGACTGATCACTTCGTGTGCGATTCTAACCCGACATGTCAGATTTATAATAGAGTATTTGACGGAATTTATTCATTATAACGACATTTATTACAAAAATAAAAATTTCATTAAATGTCCTTAATTAGTAAATTCACACAAAGTGTGCTATTATGTTATATTTGTTGTAATTTCCATATTTCTTACACAAAGTTGCTATAGTTTGGTTTTCTTTTATAATTTTGGTTATTTCTCTTTTTTTTCTAAAATTATTATTAATATTAAATTTTTTCCCCCCATCAGGATTCGAACCATCGATTTTATAAATTAATGAAATCGGCCGAAAATAAGTCAATTTTCATTAATTTATAAAATTAAAAAGAACCAAGAAGCCGAAAATAAGTCAATTTTCATTAATTATTATTAATCACAAATTGTTATATGAAAATATGAAAGACCGTTCAAATCGTGCTATTTAGCAACAAAAGTGTATTACCGAACTCATATTTTGAGCTTAAAATGCTTAACGTTAAAATTTTCCCAGATCAGTTTAAATTTAAATAGCAATTGTAGAGTTTAAATGATAGTCATACTTCAATAACGGAAAATATATTCTGCAACTTTCCAAAACTCTCAATTTGAACTCCTAGTAAATATAAAACTGAATTTTTTAATACAAAATACCTTAAAGGATTTATTATAACAACATGTCCCCTTTGTGTTTATTAGCGTTAAATTGATTTTTAACTTTTTAAGAAAAATCCACATTTACTTTACATCCATCCACTGAAAAATTTAATTATAGTTTCGCCGGCATTTAAAAAAATAATTATTTAAATTTGCGTTTTTACATGCCTTAAAGCGTCTACCGATAAAAATTAAATCCTGAGTTAATAAACTATTGGTTCACAAGCTCAAAACTTATTATGTAAATAAGTGAATAACTGCTTTAGAAATTTTTCGATAATAACATACAGGTGATAATCATTGAGAGCACCCTTAAATTTTTATTCTTGTTAATTTAACGAACATATTGTTATACACTGAGTGAAATTCAAGCGACTGCCTGTAACTGTATAAAGTCTTAAACCATATACGTGAAAATAATGTCTTTTAGGGAACGCCTTTTGATTTCTAACTGCATTTTACAAATTTCATCTGCAAAATTTGTGTGCTTAATGACCGAAATAGTAAAATGCATATTGTTACGAAAAGTAAGATCTGGCAACTCCTGTTGTTGTTAACAGTATGAGAATTGTGACTAAAGTTACTTCCACTAATGGTGTGTGTATAGAATAATTTTACAATAAGCTAATAAAAGCTGAACAACCTCGATGGTTGCGTTGGTAGAGGTGCGTGCTGTAAAACAGAAGATCGTGAGTTCGATCTTGCCTTCAAACATGCGTACAATTAAAAATTAAGAAGCAGCAGTACAAACCTCCCGAGAGGCAAAAGGCAATTGTTGTGTGAAGTCATGGCAGATAATTAAGTGGAGACGCCCAATTAAATAAAAGAGTAACAGATAATTGTCAAGAAGCCCTTAATAACAAAAAGTAAGAACAACCGCAGTTAGCGCAGGGAACTGTAACAACATAACAACAGTGTATGGCAGACGTGTGTTGTGGCTATTGGATTAAAAGGAGATGACTGGCTTGGATAAAAGGAGTAGTGGAGATATCTGTGGATGGTTAAGGTTACTAAACAAGGCATCGAGTAGTTCATGTCTCGCGAGAGTAACAAAGTAGTGTAGCGTGGATGGCTGCGTTTGTAATAATAACGCATGTTTAGTAAATACGTGACCATGGGATTCACAAGACCGGTAGGATCAAGAAGTATAGCCAGAGAAAGCCATTAAGTAGGAATACAGAACTTATAATGAGCCACAGTGGTATTTGCAATCCGTACGTTTGTGTAAAAAAGGGAAAAACGTAACAATGCATTATCTCGTCAAGATATTATTCATTTTCAAATTTGGTAACACTTTTACGATCTACAAAATCTAAAGTATATTTTAGGGATGTCTAAATTTTATTTCTCTTTATTAATAATTGTCAACACAAATTTTGCACAGCGTGAACACTAAAATTTTATAATTTTGGAACAGCATAAAGCAATCTTTAACACACTTACATACGTATTTAATCGATCACCAATTAAGCAGCAGCAGCAGGACTGATTAAATAGGCATTTCATTTCAATAAATTGATTTGTGTGATATACATACATATGTACATATGAAGTATGTCAAATATTTATATAAAATACGGAATTCGATATTGATTACGTTGCATCAAATGTTCATAAAAAGTACTTATGCATATATGTAAGTATGTACTAACATATTTGTAATTAAGTACATACATTTGTATATGTATAAATAAATTCACACATAATTTTGGTAACTAATTCTATAAATAATTTTTAATAAGGCAGCATTAGCATTGGAGTTGTGAAAAATAACATGGCGTATGTAAATGATGCATATTATGTATGTATGTATATACATACATATGTATTTATGTTTGAAATTAGAAGTACTTATGTATGCAATATTTCCCTTAGATTTTCGGTTGTAATGGCCTATTTGAAATTATATGCAACAGTACAAGGGTTGTTGGAAAATTCAAAGTAGAATTCAGTGATTGGTTTACAATAAACGTCGTAAAGTGAAATCTACAATTTAAACTTAAGTTCTATTAATTAAGAAAAATTACGGCACTATTTCGCAAGCTGTAAAGGAAAAAAAATATAAATATGAAGTTTTAATAAAAGAGTGATATTGCAAAGCAAAATAGCATTATTTTACATTAATAAATTTAGTTATTTTTTAATATTGTCAGTCTTAAAATTATGCGTCTGCTTTATCCCTTTGATGCGTGGCGCAAATTTTATCAACCAGTCACTGCGTGAAATTTTAGCATAAATTTTAAATTGTAAAGAGGCCGTAAAATTTCAAGACAACTTGAGATCAGTTGTATATATTTTGTCTAGTCATCATCGACACAGCCGCTTATATGTGAAAGTTTATTTTCAAATTAAAAAAGATGGATTTTCACGCTTTTTTTTTTTTATGAATTTTTAAATGTTTCTTTTATTTATGTATGTATATGTATATTAAGAAGTTTAAAACCCATAAAAAAATAATATAAAGTGAAAAAGTTTTTAGAATGAAGCGGATTTTACATTAAAATGCACATCCCCAGAACCCAGTTTAGAATAAAAATTTGTCACCAATATTTTTTTCCACATGTTCTTTTAAGCCTTTTAAAGCTTTAAAAACCAGATATAGAATTTTTCAACGGCCGAAATTAATACCCGTGTCAAAGCATATGTTTGGCTACGTTCAATTTCAATTTCCAATCGGCTTTGGCCGTTGCATTGGTATAATTTTTAAATTTTAATCAGAAATGAAATCACTATTGATTAGTGGTATTTATTGGCTTTGATGCTTTTGTTTATTGATTTTTTGTCCACTTTTCAGTTTTTAAAAACATTTTAAAGTTTAAGTTGTGATGAGCAATCAACGAAATGTTCATAGGAACTGCCTTTACCACCAGGGTTTTATTTAAAAATAAGATTTGGGTGTCACTAAAACGTGAATTAATATTAAATAATTATAAAAAAAAACTTTTTTAAATAAGAAATTTAATTTAAAGAAAAGTAATGAAAATTAAAATTAGGAGGTTATAGTTAATTCTAACTTTATAGGCAAGTTATCAAAATGAATCTAAACCATTAACTAAAAAGTTCTGCACAATAGTCCATAATTACTATCAGTTTAATCAAAATTAGAATAAAATTTGATTTTGAAAAACCAACTAACAGTGGCATGATGTGGGCGATTTTTTTTTTGGTTTCTTACACAACACAAAATATTATGTGTTAGAATATATCTCAATCTAATAAAAACATAACAAAGATAACAAATTTTTATAATAATAATGTTTGTATTAAACTAATTAGATTTCTCAACGAACGAGTTCACTATTATACTTAAAAAATTATACTTAACAAAACTTTTTCTACGAAATAAGATAAATAAGCTGATAAAACCCTCGCCTAAAACTATTTATATGTCATAAACTATTTAGTTTTAAAACAAAGCATTTTCGAAAAACAATGTTGTAGATAGTAAAATGGCTAAAAATAACCTGATTTTAAAGTGGATTATCTAATAATTAAGAAAAATGTTATTTAACTATAATTAAGTAAAACAAAGACCCAAACTCAGAAAATTATTCTCTCAATGTCATAAATAAATAATATAAATAAAAAGCGGACACATTTGACACTACTATCACGACCCTGTAATGAAGGCAAATTCGCTGCTTCTCTCAAACTTTGGTGGCTATAGTTTTTATATGTAGGCTTAAGCATTAAAAATCAACTGGCGATAGTGTATATGCACTGATAAAAAGTTATGGGTACGCAGAGCAAAATGGTCCAATAACATAGCAGACAAGATAATATATATAAAACCATAGTTGGGAGAGCAAAACATGAATCACATACACGTACGCCTCATGAACGAAAATGAAAAATGAATTTCAACTTCGTTTCTGGCGTCGAGAAACTAAATAGTTTGATTTGCCTTTCAATAGAGGTCCTACACAGGGACAACCCCGGACAGCTTTCTCATTACAGAGGAGTGCAGTTTATTTACTGGATTATGCACTTTCCACTTACCTAGTCCATGAACTACAAAGCTCTAGTTTTCGAAGCTGAAAGGTGTCGATAGATAGGTGCTATTTGCAAATTACATTATCCTTTTTATTTTAAGAAAATCGGAATTCGCAAACGTTTTTTAAGACCTACATTTTAAAGATGTTTTGGGTATTTACTACCGCGTAAGGACTTTCCTTTCTAAATTGAGTGCAAAACAAGAATTTATTATTGAAAGCAGGAAGTAAAGTCAAGTCTTATAATTTTTAAGTTTTTTTAACCCCTTGTGCTCTTGAGTTCATTTCCAATATCCTACTAATTACTTTTAAAAACTTCATACATCCCTCAGTCTCATATGTCTTATTAATTCAAGTTCATATAAAATTTTGAAATTATAAGTATTTAAGAAAATCTAATCATTAAACAATTAACAATTAATAAAAATGAACTATTGGTGTAAATATTGCAACTACAAACAAAATGTACAGAATTTTTTTAAGCAAAATTATATAAAAATAAAGAAAGTAAAAATTGTTTATAAAAAGTGTCTAAAAATTAAATAAAATTGTGAACAAAAAACAAATAAAATTCTTATTAATTTTTTAAGCACATAATGAATGCTCAAACAATTTGCAGAGTCATGTATTTTCTACACTAAAAAATTATATTACACATATTTTCAAAGAACGTTACAATTTACACAATATTAAGAAATCAGTAAAGTTTTATTTAATCAGAAAAAGTACATTTTCTGAAACGTTTGATAATTGAGTATTTGAGGTGCTTCCAAAGTTAACTATGTTATAATTACTCTACACAGTCCTGGCCCATAGTTTATAATCTAACAATCAACGAAATAAAATTGCTTGAGAAATTTAAGATAATGCTAATCTATACTTTATACTTTATACTTTTTTATATAAAATATAATTATTTAATTTTAATTCATTCATTTATATTATTTAATTTTCATAAAAAACTTCGTGCTATTTTTATAATTATCCCGATTAAATAAATTACCGACATTGATTATTGAGGGCCAAAGTACGTCTCGACGGGCATTTCTTTACCGCCTACTTAACTCTTCAGGAAACATCTGACAAACATTTTTAATTGTTTTTAATTATGTTTTGCTTCTCGGAAGGTTTGTACTACTGCTGCTTCTTAATTTTTAATTGCATTATAACAATTATTATTTTCCGTTGTACGCATATCCGGAAGTTGGGTCGAACTCTCACAATCTTCTATTTTACAGCAAGCACCTCTACCAACGCAGTCATTGAAGTTGCTCAGCTTTTGTTAGGCCCCTTTCAGATTAGGCAAGTTTACTTGGGCAAGTCTTGTGTTTGTAGGTGTGAGAGGAAAGGTCGGTTTGAAGGGAAAAGACTTGCCGAGATTTGAGTACCGACTTGCTTGAACTTTGCAATTCCGCTTCTGCTGTCATTCTCGTCTTGGATTATTTATTAGTTTTTTACATTGTCTTTTATTTCTTTTTCGGCGTCTTGTTAAGCTACATTCCAAAACGGGAAGAAATTTATGGTTTACAAAAACGTCAACAAGTTAAGAAAATCCAGCATAAAAAAATTAAACTTGCTCAACAAAGTTGCCGAATGTGAACATAAAAGCAAGTTCAAGAGAATATAAACGAAAGTGAAAATTATACTTGCGCAAGTAAACTTGCCTAATCTGAAAGGCGCCTTAGCTAATTTTAATATTATTCTATATACACACCATTAGTTGAAGTAACTTATTCACCATGCTCATACGGACAACAACAACAGGAATTGCCAGATCTTATTTTCATAACGTTATGTTCATCATAGTGAACAGTTTATGCCGCTCAATTCCATGGAAAATCAGTCAACATTTAAAGCTAAATTAAGTTATGTTGAAAGTGATATTAAAAACATTAAAATTTTACGAGAAAGTTTCAATATCAAAATTTATTATTTGGAATCCTTTTTATGTTAATTTATGTTATTGGGCTTGAGTTCTTTTAATATAAATATTACATGATATTCTCAAAAAATATTTTTTGCTTAAAACTAAAAATGAAATGTGTTACTGCTTAAAAAGCATATCCATATGGCCATTCCACTATTACTCATGTAGCTCTTCAGTTACTAACCTACTAATATATTTTACAAGGTCTACATTCATTAATCAAATAAAAAAATTTCACATTTTAATGTACAGCCTTTTACAATACAAATAAAAGTTAAAGCGTTATTCATTATCACTGAGTCGATAAATTTTAAAGTTTTCGTAGAAGGTGACTTCAAGGTACTTTAACCTATTCGAAGCACAGACTGAATGATTTGCAATTCGGGTATATGCAATTACGCCTTCCTTTAAACATCATAGCGACAGTCTAATGGATGTTAATGTTGAGGACCCACCTTTTGTAATAGTCTGTCAGAGCAGTGACGTATTGATTAACTCGTTCGTTAACAGTCCTTGCTCCTGAAGAAGCAATGAGGATGTCAGCAGCATAGATCAAAAATAGATCTCCTTGTGGTGGCAGAGCTATATTTGATATGAAGACATTATACAACGATATGAAGACATTAGCAACGAACCTTGTCTCACTTCCGTAAATAAGAAAGGGCAATTTCAATACGCACTCTAAAGGAACAGCCCCTTAGAAAGCTATTAATCATACGGTCGATACCCGTATAAAATCCCATTCCCATCAGTTTGTAGAGAAGCCCATTATGCTAAACGATGTCAAAGGCTTTGGCGAAATCAAAGCTCACTGATATTGTAGGGCATCTCCTGTTCAGAACCGTGGCAACATAGACTGTAATCATAGCTACTACGTGTGTCGTCGAAAGTCCGTTCCTAGGCCCGTATTGAAATATCTTTCAAAATCTCATTGTCAGTAATAACGTTATTAATCTAATGGCTAAAAATCACCACGTCACATTGTCCGTTTTCTTCAAAACAAAATCACATATACTGTCCATAGCACTAGATCTCTTCTCTTTACAGCATTATCACTGCAAATTTTTTATAGAAAATTAAGGAGTCTTATATCTCAAGTCAAACTGAAAAAAAAGACACCAAAAATTCAAAAAACCTATTAAACAAAAACATAATCATAATTAACATAAAATAACATAAAAATTTTCTAAATAATAAATTTATTTTTTTGCACGTTGCTTATTTGTAAAAATTCTAAACAGTCTTTATTTTTTATTAAATCTTTAAAATACACAACGGCAAGCGTTATATAGAAAAATCTTTACTACTAGTGATTAAAGGCTGCAAATGTTTTCTTGATTTACAACTGTTAACTTTGTTTGAAGATTTGTGTTGGTAAGCTAGTTAGTAGATTTTAGATTTGACTCCCCTGAAAGTCTATTAAAGTTCGAAGGATCAATTTCTGTTAGTCTCTCTTATAAGCTTTTGCTACAACTCACCACATTTTTTAAATTCTTTTGTTCCTGAGAAGGGTACATTTAAATAATATTTGCATCATTTTCTTTTAAATATTATTGGAAAGGTTGCACTTATTTTTTACATCCTAAAATGTTTACCTTTGTTTGTAAATATTTACCTGTTGTGTGTGAAAGCTGTTTTAATCCCTGTTTATCCTTTTATGAACTGTATATGAGATCATAATTTTTTATGTAGGATTATAAAAAAAGTAGAGAAGATTTTTTTATAATGAACTTATGTTAAATTAAATTACAAAAAAAAAATCAAATACCACATCTGTAATCCCATTATTAATAATGTTACACGAAGGAAATATTTATGAGAAGGATAAACATATTTTTTATTTAATTTAGCCACCTTTTTTACCTTTTTTAAGTTTTACAAACAAATTTATTTTATTTTAAAAGGATTTAAGGAAAAGGTTTACTTTTCTCTTGTATTAACTGAGCCCTTTTTGAATGTCACCGTAAAAGGGACGAATATTTATTATCCTTTGAGAGTCACCTTTTTAATAGGAATCAAAAAATGTTCAATAATCAAAATCATGCTTAATCGGCAGAAATTTTGAAGGAATTTTACTGATGTTAATGTGGCTGCACACTTACATATAATGTTGAACGGTCAGTTCTACCGGAAACACAATTCTAAGTTGTTAAAATAAAGTAAAAAAAATCGGTTGTATTATCACATTATTATTTAAAAGTTTGTATTTTTTGTTGGGATTTTTAATTGAAAAATTTTACAAAATTATTTTTATTTATTTAACTTTTTTTTTAATTGGTTTCCGGAATGTTGAGTTATAGTCACAGCTGGGACTTGTGTACTTTTATAACTAACTTTAAAGAATAATTTTCATATGCGAAACCAATACAATTTTTATTAAAAATGTATATAAAAATTTTACTTAATTTGTAATTTTCGTCAGATTATAATACAAATATATTAAGTTTTTAGCAAAATTTAATGTTGTGTTAAGATTTTTCGTACACAGATTTTAGCTGAAAGTTCCCGTGCATGGCTTAATTTCATGTAATTTATTTATGTTTATTTATTTGACAGCTGACAAGATTAAATAGAGTTTTCGCAAACATATACCAGCATTAAAATTGTATTTTAATTGACGATATACGAAACAAGTGGAGCTGCCAATTTTTATATACATTATTTTTATTATTAAAATAATTATTTGTAATTTATTTTATTAAATTGTAAATTAATGTAAAATTATACATAAACTAGTTATCAGATATTTTAGTTGCCATAAAATATAAAAGACAATGAATTTCGGCAAAATTTAATGTTTGTAGCATTTGTGTACAAATGTTGTATTGCAGACAGCATTAACATTTTTTAGTGCGATGAATCAATATCGAACAATAGCAGAATCTTGCTTAAAAGTTTTTTTTTTCTAAAATACCGGTACTTATTCACAAGTGTGGCAGTGTTATAAAATAATAATTTTTTGTATTTTTAAATAACTATTTGAGGGTAAGAGCAGATCTTGTGAAATAGTAGGCTTGAATAGTTCATAAACGAGCTCGTTCAACTGAACTATTCTATTGCGTGAACTATGTAAACTAGTTCGAATTTGTACGTCTACTTTGTTCACTTTTGAACTATGCTTTGAGTTTGAACTACCACATGATGGATTTAAATCCATGTATATTTTTCGATGGATTTTAACCCACTATTATTGAAACAATTTATTTACAATTTGAAACGATAGTTACTTACCTTTTGTCTTTATTCCTGATATAAAAAATGAATGCCATATTATAAATTAAATGAATATAAATTTTATTATGCTTATTACCTAATCGATAGGTTGCTTGTAAAGTCGGTAGAAAAGATTTCACTAGCAGCTGGTGTAAGTCAAGTAGAATGTTAATAGTAATTAATTTTTGTTTAGGCCGAACAAAAACCTTAACTGGGTTAATTCCTCCAGTATATATTAAACTGTTGTTATAATTTTGGGTAATAACCGTCGTCTCATCATTTTCAAGCCACGTTATCACATCGAAAGCGCTCGCCAAACGTTCGAAGTACACATCCAGAGACGACGGTTATTACCCAAAATTATAACGACAAAAATCTTAACAGTTGGTCCAACATTATAAAAAATCAAACTGCAGGGTACATCGCGTTTTCACGTCCAGCACTGTCTAGTATTAATATGAGAAAATTCCGTATAAATTTAATGGCAATTACGGCGGATTCTGTAATTAAAAATTTTGTCGATGGCTAGAGTAAAAGTCGGTTGAATGCCGCGTATATTTTACCAAAAAAGCATAATCACTATTTTACATATATTTATTAAATTTTCTTGGACAGGTATCATTAAAAATGACAATTTATAATACAATAAATTTTATTTCTTACCTTTATATTGAGAAGAATCCTTTATTTCTTAATAAGAATTTAAGACGGACAAAATTGTTTTCCATAATTGAGTGGGTACGTTTATTGGTCAAATATTTGAGTAATCTGACCGTAGCTTTAGTCATAAATTTTAATGTACTTTTGAAGTACTTCACTGGAAATCTATTTATTATAGTATTATTAAAGGTATAATTTTTTTATTTCGATGTAGATTATTTTACGATTCCACAGTTATACCTGCGTTCTTTGAATATATAGGGTCCGCCAAATAACTTTTTTTTTTTGAAAATGCTATAAGAAAAAAAAAAACAAAGTAGCTTTGGCTGTGTGGCACGTAGCGCCGTCCTGTTGAAACCAAATGTTGCCAATATCCTCCTCCTCAATTTTTGTGAACAAGAAATTGTTCAACATGGCCCGATAATGATCGCCATTTACTGTAACGGCCACTCCTTCGAAGAAAAATTGCCCAATTATGCCTCTGCACCAAAATCCGCACCAAGCAGTGACTCGGTTTGACTGCACCGGCTTTTAAATGTATACGTTCGGGTTTTCTGTGCCCCAAATGCGACAACTTTGCTTGTGTACATACCCGTCAAGATCAAAATGAGCTTCAGCTGAAAAATTATTTTTTTAGCTTTCAAGCGTATACACAACCATATTCGTTCAGCGGAAGGATAAAACTAATTATCTGTCAAATCAGACATGAGCTAAGTGTTACTATTCATTGAAAAGAAAAAAACGTTAGATGGCGGACCCATTAGTAAAGGCCAAGCACTGGTGTAGATAGACAGGCTTGGGGACAGCTAAGCTACCCCCAAAACAAATGTTACCATTTAAATTAAAAAAAAAAAAAAAAAAAAAATACGCAGCCAAAAGAAAAAACAGCTAAAAATGGGAGGAATGGACGCTATAAAATATAATATGGCATATCGTTGCATTTGTGATGGCCGCAACTGTAATCTAGCCAGAATTGTAAATTTTATTTGAAATTATAATTTTTCTTTTTTACTCAATGCAAAACAAATAAAAAAGTCTTTTAGAAACAAAACTTTTTGACACATACACATAAAATAAATGTCTAGGTAAAAAATAAATAATAAATTTGTAAAATATATAAAATTATGGATGAAAGCAAAAAAGTAATGAAATAAATTTCTCAAAATTAATACTAAGTGTACAAAAATTAAGAAATATTAAAAAAATATAAATAAATATAAAAAATACTACTTATGTTTAAATGTTAACTAAGACAATTGAATAAAGAAATAAACTAATATTAAAAATTATGCCCAATTTTAAATTATGTTTTATAAAAATATTAAAAAATAGAAAAAATTATAAAAAAAATAAATAAATGCAAGTTTCTTACAAAATGCAAAGAAATGCACAAATTGTTTTGTTTTTTTGTTATAAAAAATATTTTCTTTATATTAATCACTACACAAATTTAATACTTTGTTAAACAAATATTTTTACAAAATTGTATATATTTTTTAAATAACAAACATAAATAAACTCCCAATAAATTTAAAATAAATTGTTTTATTTAATGTATGGGCTTGCTATTTCACTTGTAACTTCAAGAATAAGTTTAGTTGTTTGTTTTAATTAAATAATTATATGTTGGATTATTGAAATTAGGTTTTTCGGCAGGCCGATCTGTAAGATATGTTTTTCAAAATTGTACTTCTTTAATAACCACAACCGATTAGAAATGGTTGAGCTATGATCAAAATATATTTTGAAATTTTCAGATTCCAAAAAAAATAAATTTCTGCAGAAAATCAAATCTTCACATGTTACGTTTCTTAACAAATAATTATAATATACAAAAACTTAAAATTTTATTAATCAAGTTTCTTGAAATTAACAACAAATAAAAACACCCAAAAATTAAATTAAACAAACAAAAAATGTCTTATTTAACTATTAGTTAAGCCAATTGATATTAAAATAAATGAATTAAATTAATTGCGGCTTAAGATAATTTTTTTTTAATTTCAAAAAATTTTAAGAATGAGAAATTATTTACAAATATATGCGGTCGTTATACAAAGAAAACTGGAAAAATTGGTTATCAGAAGATTCCAATGCAGCATTTCCTAGATTACTACATCCGTCATCAGTATTCCTTGCATCTATCTACCTAAGGTTGTGTACATTGTAAACATCATCTATTTAACCATCAAAATTTTTAAATAACAATACGAGGAAAATCAATAATCAATCAATATTAAATTAATTAGACAAGGTCCACACACAACCCAAAGCATTTCTTCGTTGTTCTCTCTGTAAATCGTCATTTGCATTTGTTCTTGCTTTCTGCCAACCATAGGTATAGCTCCGAATGAAATTTTTATTTTTTATCCAAAATTAATTTAACTAATTTGTTTGAATATTAATGAATATTAAACATTTCAACTAATAATTTTATTAAAAAAAAATGAAGTAACCCCGCGCATTTATACTTAATTCATAACAATCAGTGGGATGCTGAAACAGCATCTAGATTGTTGTGGGGGGAAAGTGTGAAAGAATAAAAATAAAAATCGATTGATTAAAATTAAATTTCTGTGGTGCTCGAATTGCAACAATTGCTTCTGTTTATAGAATATGAATTTTAAGCACGAATGGATTTCCGTATGCACAAAAAAAAACAATTCTTAAAAAGCTTTTTTACAAAAATTGATATTTGCATTTTTATTACTGATTCTTTCTATTGGAAGCGACTTGACATATTCGAACACAGCAATCTAACTTTATATTTTGTTTGAACACTGTTGCATAATAAAAATCGTTTGAATCAGTTACGTTTAATCCTTTATTAAGCCTACAGGGTAAGTAAAAATAGATCCAACAAGTTTCATAAGACATATTCCCAAAATTATTTAAGAAAATATATTTTGCCCTATTGGAGGGAGTGTCGCTGAATCTTTTGAATTTTTGTGATTTTGGCATTTGGTAGTGTTTTTTTAATCCTAAATTAAATCTCATTTGAGTATAACGAAGTACATATCGTATGCAGCCTATATCGAACTTGATATGTTTTTTTATTTCATAATAGAGCAGCTTGATTGAAATTGTTGTCACATTTAGAAGTGAAGTAAAATAATACCGAATTGCGTACTTTATTGCTATTAGATGCCATACTATGTTGGATTATGTGTTAGATAATAAGAGCTAAATAATTTGCTGTTTTTTATGATTTACAATCGTTGTGTGTAAAACAGAATAATGAAAGTTTCATTAACAATTTTTGAATAGCCTCTTTGTGACGCCTGCGTCGGTAGAGGTGTTTAATGCTTTTGAGTGTAAATCCCAACAGAACCTTGGAACGCAAATAAATAATGATCAGCATTTCTAAACTTACAAATATCTTAAGTAGAGCAAAACATTTGTTGTATAGCCACGTTAGATGAATGAATAAGCGGTGACATATGGTATATTTGAGGCGCCTAAATAGAAAAATATTGACATTGTAGACCAAACCGAAAAAGAGATGAAATTATCAACATAAAAGTCATAGCATCGTGAGCTCAAGTTGCACTAAAGCAGCATTTCAAAAACACAAGACTAGAATACAAGTGTATCAAAATTAAAATTTCAAATGTTAAACCTTATTAAAACTGCATTTATTATTATCAAGAGTATTTCTAAAGCAATAGGAGCCCAGTTGTCTCACAGTGAAACAACAAGTACCCCAATATGCCGTTATCAAGGGTTAAGAAATATGTTTAGCTAAAACGCTAACCAATAATCATTAATAATGTTTGGATTCACCATAACGAACGATAAGACAGAAGCTTATAAAATGTATATTCTAATGACAGTTTTACTCCTTAAAAAAATGTTTCACTTTATCATTCTCGTAGCATTAAATTTTCATCACACTGTAAAAAAATTCTATATTGATTGCGTATGTGTTAAATTTGTGTGTGTTTTGGTGGCTTAAATCAATTTGGCATAATACTTACAAATGTTACTTGTTGTATTTTATGAACCGGGCACAATCGCTGTTATTTCAATTTTTGGTGGCCACTAAACAAATACATTTGTCACCAGATACAATGACCACAATGAAAAATCACATAAAATCGCTACAAAATGCAAACAATCGTAAAACAAATTTGGAATATTTGGAATAATGTTGCTAGAGAAATGAAAATGTCAACCAGACGTAATAATGGAACTGCAAAACAAAATGTGAACAAACGATTCAAGAACAAAAAAACAAAAAAAATATAATAAATAATAATAAGTTTGGATATGACAGCATTATAACCACAGGACAAATGCCAATATTAAATTGGCGCCACTTATAAATCCGTAATAAGGCACTGTCAAAACTGCAAAAAAAAATTATGACTAACTCAAAAAATGAAATGAAATACACTGCAAATTGAGCTAAATGCAGCAACTTGCAATTTATTATAAATATTATATTCTTTATAACTCTGATTTAAAGAGTAATAGGAATACAATTTTTAGTATTGTAAGTAATTTTTAAAATTTTTTATAATTTATAATTGTTCATTTTATAAACGGCAAACTAATTTAATTCCAACAGCTATTATTTTAATTAAATCGACACCAACACAAATAAGGTTGCATAGTCACGTTGCGAGATTTGCAAACAAAAAGTAACATTTGTAATTGTCCTTTCCGCTATAATTAAATCAACTAAAAGTTATTGATTATGAAAAAGTTTCATTCCTTAATGTATACATGTGACTATAAATGTGTGAAAAGGAACCCATATGACCAGTTTAAAGGTTAAACTTCACTTTAATTTTATAATTTTTAAACAAAAACGAACTGCTTGGATAGCTGTCTAACTGTAGCATACTTAACGGGATTCTGCATACTTCGGCCCGGCGCAATATGCACCACTCCATCGAAGACACTCTTTAATATGCTGCGCTGGCAACAGGCCAATATCGTGGTCAAACAACTGGTTATGAACTCGGCAGTTAGGCTGAATGCAGCTATGGAATTGAAGCCACGGGACTTTGATCTTGTGATGTGCTTCGGCTCTTCCCCACATTATCAATTATTGCTCTCCTACCCCTATGTGTGACATTGGATTCGAACATGATGATTCACAGACGGGTCAAAGACGGACATTGGAGGTCGAGGAGGCGTCTTTATTCCTAGATTTCAGATTAGAATGAAGTTTGAGCTACAGAACCAATGTAGGATAATTCAGGCTGAAATTTTAGCGATTTAAAGGATGGTTGGCTGAATATCCAGATTGGACCGTAAACGCCGGACATCTCTAGATGAGAGGGCGAGACATTCTAACCAAGAACTATTTTGGGTGCCGGGCTTACCTGGCAAAATACCTGGCGGACGAACCCGCTAAATCTGGAACTCGGCTGAGAGACCGGGATATAGATCCTCTGTTGGGAGTCCAGTTAAACTGTTGTAGGGTTATATTTCAGAGAACCTTTTAGGGCCGCGCACACCAGATGGTCTAACGAGCTCACCTGCACAATTTCGAGGATATTATGGCTTCAGTATGATAGTAGGAGATCAGCAAATCTGCTGGTATTTCCCTGAGAAATCTGGACACACTGGTGGCTGTGCTGACAAGGCACTGTGTTATCGGTACCCATGCCAGGAGACTGATTCTCCATACTATAACTTCTGTAGAAGTTGTCAGCTTGAGATGAAGGAGGACACAGTGGAGCATTTGCTCTGCCATTGTCCAGGTCTTTCTGGATACATAGCGGTTCTTCTTGGCACTCCGAGATTACATCGTCTTACATATACATACATATATGTGTCTGCGATATTGCTAGGATAAACTCGTTTATTCGGTCCTTGGGGTGGTATGGTGATGGATCTGGTGGTAACATGGAGACCTTAATTAATGCTTTACACATCAATTTTTAGGCAGCACAAAGGGACCATTTAGGACTTAGGTGTGTCGATTTTCTCATATCGGCAGCCTGTGCAACCTATCTTAACCTAATATAGGTAAAGAAATATAAAGTAGACTTTATGCTGTTGGCATTCTAGAAAAAAGGTTAGCAACTGTATGTCGCCAAAAATCATGGTTCCATTGTTTACCTTCAAAAATATACAGCTAACTAATAATGTTCTAAATTCTTCGGATTAGATTTGATTGCAATTAATTTTTAAATAAGTTTTTAATGCATGGTCAGCTGGGAAAACATTACCAATTTATGTACATAAATATGTTCAAGCTGCTACAATGCAAAACACAAAATGTCGAATGTGTGGCTGAATTAGTTTTTTTTTCTTTTTGTTTAAATTGCTTTTCATCCATTGTTTCATTTGGTATTGAAATAAAGTAGTATTAGTAATTATTAGAATTGCTTATCAATAAAAAAAAATTCGGCACATATTAATTAATTACGTAATAGCTATTGTTCTAACAATATGTATCAGTATTTTCTAAAAATTTTTTTGCTTATTTTTTACAGGAAAATAGACAGTTATATAATAAAGTGAGCAGTTGTGTGTAAATTTTAATTGTCATTTTGTAGAAAGAAATTTTTTTTAAAACTTTAACAAAACAATTGTTTTTGTATTTTTTTAGTTGCTTTCAACATAATTTTTCCAGTTTTTTTTTTTAAATTTTAGCAAAATAATGCTAAGAGTGTGCTAAGGGTCCATTTCTTTAATCACAAGCACAGAAAAATTATATTATGACAAAATAACAAAAACTATATTATGATCAGTTTAAAAGCGTATCTTCACGAGGATCAAATTAAAGTCACGAGAAGAAAAATGTTGTTTATAAAATAGGCAACGTGGCTGAACTAAGTTACGTTATTTTTGATAAAATTCATACCACATCCAAAGTTTTATAAGTATTCTATTATAGTATTTGTAACCATAGTATATTATTAATAAATAAATAAACTTTATGTTAAAATTTTTTTTACCTCTTCTTCCCCCACACAACAAAACTGCAATGCAATCGTATTTATAATACAACGAAGTAAGGTTTTAGTCATTTATTAATTTTAATAGCTATAGGCTATTATTTTGATTGCCACAATATATCCGGTGTCATTTATCATTTTTGATATCGCATATTTATCTCAAACCCAACTTAATTGTAAATTATAAATAATTTTTTAAAAAATTTTACAATAATATATATTTTTTACCAGCTGTTCCTGGGGCGTTTCTCTACCGCCATGAGAATAATCGTACCACGACCACTCTTCCAAGCATGTTTTTTATCTGATTAATATGAAGTTACAACAGATTTCCTTCTGCCTGTTGGATCTTATGAATAATAAGTTATTTATTTTACAAATATTCTTAAAATTGTTTTTTCTTAAAATGGATTCTGCACTTTTTTATCCTTCCCCACTTACCCGTCCTGTACCTCTTTTCAAATAATCATACTCTCGTAGAACTTCTAAACAAATGTCTATCTCTGTTTTAAATTTTTTTATATCGGTGCAGCCGTAAATGCTCTTCTTAGTCAAACTTTAGATAAGCCATCTACACTACCATAAGAACTGAACCTAAAAGACCGTATGACCGTTTCGTTTTACTTGCAACAATTTTTGATATTTTTTGTAATATAGTAAAATACGAAAAGTAATGGAACATACTGTACAATAGATATTGCTAAAATTAAAACCTTAGCATATAATAATAGTTTTGTTAATGAAATTTAAATTTCGAACAACACATTCCTACCATTTCACTGTGATACTAAATTCAAGTATTGACACTCAAAAATACATTTATCGGTGCGAAATAAAAATTTCACGAAATATCTCACTAATGATCAAGTTCTTTAACCTGTGTAAAATTTTTTGACAAAATCTTATTTATGAAAATAAAAATATCAGCAACTTAAACTGAAATTATTTTTAAATGCACAACTTAAAGAGTTTGGTCTAGTAGAGAAGCACAGATTATTAACAGGTAAACACAATAAACCACAATAAGATTTCTCTTAGTTGTTGCAACAATTATACTTCAATTAATTTTTAATCAAATATTTTGCCAATTTTGCATACAAAATTTTAAATGGAACCACAGTGGACTGGCGTTAAAAATAACAAAAAGGTCAAATAACAAACTATTAATTTTAACTAATCCATAAAGTGGCTGTGTTTTTATCCACAGGATATATAATAATAAATTATGGAAGTGTTGACCAGAAGAAATTACTGAAGCAAAAAAAAAAAAAAAAAAAAAAACTTGTGATAAATGGGGTTTTGTTTAAAATTGTATAGTTTTAAGAAATAAAAACAAATATATAAACCAAAGCTTTCTCTTAAATTTATGTTCTACCATTTTGTGGTTTGCTTAAGCTCAAGTGTATAATTAACTATTCTATTTTCATACGAATGCAGCAACTAATAGGCTAAAATATTTGCTTTTAACTTGTTATTACAAAAATTTTAAACAAATTTAATAATTTTAGTCAAATACATTGATTTTGAAAGATTTAATATGATTTAATTAAAGCGATTTATTGAAATTGCGTAATTGATTTATTTACAGTTAATTAAGAGCGTAATTAAATAATAACATGTTGTTACATTATTCAGGTAAATAAAAAAAAAATATACAATGAAAATTTATCCATGATGCTTATTGCTGTAACAATACAAATAAATGATACATTGTGAAATATTTTCTATTGATTTAATAAGCCTTAAACATAAAATTTTTCATTTCACTTGGTTGTTCTACTTTAAAGTTAATAAGGTGTTAAGGGTATTTACGCAGTATCTTATCTTGTGGGAAAATGCCGAACACCGTAAATCACTGGAGAAATACTTCCACCCTGTGTATGGGTTGCGAAGATCTGTAGCATCCCAATTGAAGCGTGTATTTCCTCGCATTAAGGCTATGAGCAACGATCTGACTAGATGACTAATCGACGGCACATGTGGAATAGCGGACCGAACTAGCATTTTTTGATCTTCGAACCTAAATATGCAAGGGATTGTGTGACTATTGCAGGAATTGTGATAACAAGCAGGAGAAGCAAGCTTTCACTATCTATGTTTCTATCCTACTCATCCTGTGTCCATATATTTCATATACATTAACAGACTCTCTGCTGTGAAATAGATGATTCTACAGTTCTACATCTAATCATGCTAAGTACTTACCAATGCGTCGCTCCACTTTTCTGAACTTTAGGCTTATCAAATCACTCTCTTTCAGATTTGTATGTCCACTTACAAGGGACATGAAAAGGGTACCAAATTTTGAATAAATGAGCTGCCTGCTAATAACCTATTCTTTCTTAACAATAAGTCTTGAAACAAATAAAAATTTAAATTTTCTTAAGCAAAAAAATACTTTTAATAACAGTGCCGATATACACTCCCTCTGTAACCTTGTTTTTTGATATTCAGTGGTAGGTTTAAATAACTTTTTTACTATCGTAAACACCTTTTATTAGTTTCCTGTGTTTCAACTGATAAGGTAGTGATTGAAAAGGCATAGAAAAAACCCCAGGAAAATAATTAACTTTCTTCAGCAAATTCCATCAAAAACGTGGTCTGAGCAGTTTTTGATCTAGCAAAGCCTCCCTTCTTTTTATTTACAGTTTCCTTTGTATTCTCTAGCATATAAAATTTTTTCCTCTCTTTTCGGCCATATAAATAATTACATCCGTCGCTACTGATAACTCTGTTTGTTGCTATAATTGCGAAGCCATGTAACACAAGTTAATAATACTGAACAAATCAATTAATTTCTCTTAGCTAAAGTTTATCTTAAACAATTAAACCTCTAAATTCTCTAACCTTCATTTATTTAGGCATTTTAGTGCTATCTTAACTTGTTTTTGCTTACCCTATTCTATTTCTGTGCTTTGCTTTTATCACAGTTGCAATAAGTGGAACTTTAACCGAATTTTCTAAAAATATTTAATGCGTTTGGTTGTTTCAGGACTAATTACCATCAATCAATTAATTATTCTAATTGTATTACATTTACTTAAATATTATTAAGTTATTTCCTGCAAAAAAAAACAAAATCAAATAGGAAGAGAGTAGTTGAATAAGGTATAACAAATAATTAAACTACACAAATGTTACACCGGCAAAATGCACAAACTTTTAAAAATTATCTGCTGCGTCACTTGATTTTTCTCCCATGTAATTAAAAGAACATTTAAAATTTATACTTAGGCATAAAATATAATCAGTTGATTAAAATTTAATTCCTTATTATTACATTTAAAAATTTTATTTTAAATAATTTAAAAAAAGACAATAAAAATAAGATTTCTGTTAGAAGGGAATTTTTGAATATTGTTACTACATTTTAACAACTTTAACTACTAAATGCAACAACGTAATAAAAGTTTTTATATACAGTCATATGTGTGCGTGAGATTAGTGTCATTAAAGATCTATAACAAATAATAACATCAACTTACAAGACGTCAAAAATAATCGCAACAGTCACGAATTCTTAATATCTCTATTAAATGCTGCTGATACTTGCGTTGAGTAGGATAATGTTTAAGAAGGATAATAAAAAATCGTAATAAGCACTCCTTTTGGTATTTTAAAGGGATTCTTATTTATATTTAAAATGTTGTGTCATAAAAAAGGAGCTTAATTTTTATTGCTGGTAGTAAAAATTCAAGATTTAAAAAGTATTAAATATTTTCATTATTGGACTGAAAATAAAAATAAATAGTTCTGTAATTCTGTTGACTAAGGCAAACATACTAATCTCTAGAAATTCTTACATTTAAATATCACGAAGTAGTGGATTATTTTACATGAAATCTATGTGTACGTATCTATTTTATTTTAGTTTTTGTTGTATCTGTACAAAATTTTATAATCAAAGTTTCTTTTGTCAAGACGCTAAACTTAATTTCGATTTTGAATACTATTAAATTTATGTAGTAGCCTATTGTACACTCATAAAATAAAAAACACACAAAATAAAAAATTTATAGGGAAGTGGTTTTATAATTCTTCTACAACTTTAAATAAACTAACACGACTAAAATAAAAGCTTCTGAAAGAATTTTGTTTTTCCAAAAAAAAAAAAAAAATTTAATTAAGTTGAATCTAAATATATCTGCAGGTTGTTATATTCTTTAAACTCATTTTTATCAGATCTAATAACGTAATTTTTGTTAGTTAGTGACTTTTTTGATGTTAGCGATTTTTTTCTTTTCTTTAAAAAAAAATATACTCCATTTTAATTTTTTCGTAATTTACTGATGGAATTTGAGAACCATTAATTTTTATATACACGTAGATTTTGTTATTACTTAAGTTCAAATAAATTTTTTCGAACATATATATTATATTTTTATAATTATTCAAACTTGAGATTTTATATATTTGTAGTGCAAACTTAAGCTAATGCCAAAATTAAACGAAAAGCCTGTTCACTACTCAAGCAAACTTAAAAGGATTTTTTTGGCGACCATAGTATACTTTCGTGAACTTGGGCGTTCCACTTCCCACAAAATTAAATATTTGTTATCGCAATACTTGGAGATTGTAATAGCTATCACCTTGATATAACTCTCTCTTATTAATAATCATGATATAGCAAAAAAAAAAAAAAAACTGTCTGGAGTGGAATAGTGGGCGTGGTACCATCCATGTAAAGTGAAAAAGTATTATCATATAACTACAGAAATATAATATGTAAGCTCAGTCAGTCGAACTTCCCTATAGTGAATCTCCACGGGGACAGATTATTATTTCACTATATAGAAACTTCATTATACAGAAATATTTTCTTATATACATATATTTAAAATAATCAGGTATTTTTGTTTGAACTATATATTTTCATTTTTCTTTATCAATAAAAGCTTTAAATTTTTAACATTTTTTGGAACGTTGCTCTTTATTTCCAAAAAAGTTTGCAGTGCATCAAGTGAAGAGGAAACGTGTTTTAATGTAGGTGTCGTTTTATCAATACTTGCCTTTACATTACCACCCAGTTTCTCTTCATCGTCATCTGATATACTTTACTGTAATCTACAACTCTCTAAAACACTGCTTAGAATATCTTCATCGGACGGAATGCCCATAGTTTGCAAATTAATATCTACACTGACATAATTTCAAATGATGCAACTTTTCTAAACGAAGCCTGTAGAACAGCTAAATCTGATAGTGGAAGAAGATCTTCTTACTGTGCTTAAAATACGAATGGCTTGAAGCAAATCCCATAGATTTCAGGTTTTTTTCTTCCATTTGTGACAATATGTTCATCAAAATTCGTTTTCTGTAAAGTTGTTTTATATTGTAGATTACGACTTGCCCCATTGGTTGAAGAAGAGAAGTCATATTGGGAGGAAAGTAGACAAGTTCAATATTTTGTAGTTTATCATGTTTTACGTTCTTTGGATGCGCACTGCAGTTGTCAAAAAAAGCAGAACCTTTCTCCTTTGCGAAGAAAATTTTTGGTCCAGCTCTAAGATCCATATTTTGGGAAGCCAAAAAATTTCACTTATTTTGCTTATAGTGTTGCAAACAAGTATAAAATAAAGCTGCTAAAAATAGTTCACCATATGGAGACAAAAAACACGTAAAAATGTTTTTATTTCCAAAATTTTGTTCATTGTAAAGAAAATTCACTGTGTGGAAATTCATCATACGGAGATCAAAATACATTGAAAGTGCAACAAAAAAGCAGTGTTCTTGACTTTAGTTCATAAAAAGGAGAACTTCATTGTATAGAAGTTCACTTTAACGGAGTTCGACTGTATATCTATAACCACTGATTTGATAGGAATAGAGGGCGTGGAACCTGCCATATAGAGTAAACATTGTGGTCGTTAGGGGAAGTGTCTTAAAATTTCATACAAGCTACTTTCATACTAGTGTGCATAATTAAATAAAAAACTGGCTGGATTGGAAAAGTGACCACGGCCGCATGATTTTTGGAGGTAGCTTTAATATATAAATATAGAAATCTATTACTATTTTTTTTTTAATTTAAAGAAATATAGTATAATTATAAAAAAAGAGAAAAAAGCAACAACGAATTATTAAACAAGTAAAAAACTCTGCGTGTATAAAAATGAAAAAGAAATTAAAACGTTTGAATAATTAAAAAATTATTTTTAATATTTCAATTACATTTAACAAAAAGTCGCCTCAACGTTTTCCGTTTTAAATATGCACATTTTTTTTATATATTTATGTGCATTTCATAGAAACATCTGTTTCCCTACCGAATATGACATCAGCTTCTCACTTTGCAAATAATATTTGACGAAATTTCAGGACATTTCTTTTAATTAATCATAGTGACATTTTACACCATGACCCTCTTCGTGAATCTAGTTGCATGAAATTGTTGTTTGTTGGCAAGACGTGTAGCAAATCAAGCGAGGTAAGCAAAATGGCATTGCTTGAATAGGGGGATGTTCTTACACTTGCTTTATGAATGTTCACTGCATACGTTGTTTGGTTTGTGCATTATTTAAAATAACACAAACAACTACCATAACGATTATCAAATTAAAAAGCGAAATATAATAATTCCGATGCCATAAAATATTTCATAGTATTGCGACGCCATAAAACTCCCTGAAATTTTGCAGAGAACTGGAAAAATGGCATGTTATAAATAGCAGTGATGATGATTTATATGTATATATTTTATTTTGTCAAATTGACATTGAAATATTTTTAGTTTATTATTACAAACGATATTTTTTTATTGATCTAAATCTCAGAGCATTTATAACGAATTTTGAACATCAAAATAAGTGAGAGGAGGACCAGGAAATACCTTATAGAGTAATTCTTTAACGAAATCCGTAAGTGAATTTTTTCACACACAAGTAAAATTCAGTGCGGTATCGAGCTGCAACAACATGTCCAATACAAACTCCGTGACGTTCCTCTGTTTTTCGATGTCACCAACTGATTTAGTCTCTCTGCTTTTATAAATTATTTTTTTGATATCAGTAACATTTTGTGTGAGATTTTAGAAGTGTAGTCAACAAGTTTTCTTTATTTTTAAAATATTGTTCAGTCAATGAAAAGCATTATCATCTGTCTCGAGCAATGTTTTTTACTTACCTTATACTGGCAGCTATACCCACTATAGAATAGATGAAAAATTTAAATCTCGCGTGAATGTTGAACACTTTTAATGTTAAACTAAAGTATAGAATCGTTACTGTAGGCATTAAAAGATTTCAAGCATATAGATAATTACTATCCGAAAAGCAATAAAAAATATTTAAACTCGATTTAAGACTTCCACTCCAACTTTACCAAAATTAAGTATCAGTCTCTTATTCGTCATCACTGCTATTAAGAAATATATTTATTACTTTTTTATTGTTGGTCTTAATTGACCATACCATCGCCTTCAGCAATACAATCTTTACATATTGGCATGTTTACTCCAGTTTTAGTGTATCACAAAGATTTTAAAATTAAATCTTTTTTTTTGTATTTAATCAAACGGTCCCGAAAAACTTGTTTTTTTCGCATTAAAATATAAACAATTTGTTTTCTTTAAGTAATAATTAAAATGAAACAACTTTATTTTAAGCTCATTCATTTTGTTATTTATTTTTGCAAGAACCCAAGAAAAAAGTTTATTCTTATTTTAACTTTAAATACTGACTGTAAGTATGCAAATTACGCATTTCACCTTAACAAATGACAACTTAGATTCGATTACGTTTGATAGTGCTCGTAACTTGATTAGTGTCAAAATGTTTAAGGGTTGTGACATCAATATCATCTGACTGTTCTTCTCTCGATTCAGGAAGTTCAATGGTACGTGGCAGATTTGGCAGGGTATCACGAGTTATGGCTACAAGTATAAAGTTAAGAATTTTATTTTAAATTTAGAAACTAATTTCCATAAAAGTTATTTTTGATTAAGCGTCATAAATATTTAAATTTTTAAACAAAGTTTCAACATGTTTAAGAGAAAAGAGAATCTGTCATAAAACCAGTCAAATATCTGATTCAAAAGGTACTCAAATTGATTTTATAAATTCATATGTAGAATGTAATGTAGCAGTATAAATCAAAAAATGTTAATCAAATACATTTCATTTATTTCTCAAATTATTGAGAATTATCATAAGTGTGACACTTTAAGTGACAGATAAGCTCAATTTTTTAATACCGTTAATAGCTTTCTGAATATTCTCACTTGAATCTGGACATGCTAGATGGAAATTGTATTAGAGTCTTACCTGAATTTTGTCTATAGCCATATTGATCGGCATTATAGAAAACAGTTACGTAGTTGCCATCAGGCATACGATATGAATAATAGCCCACAACAACTAAAGATTTTTGTTTATTCACTTTAACAAAATATCCTCTCTCATAGCGGGTCTGGCCATCGGCTAATTCGTAACGAAACTCATAACTACCATCAGGATATCGATGATCGAAATTATCCAAAACACGATTGTCCAAACGATTCACTTTATTATAATCAACAGTTTTTTCTTCTCTTAAAGCCGATTTGGTACGCGAAGGAAATCTGGGTTCGTCCAAAGAATTTTGTTGATAATTATTATTTAATTGTTCCGACACTTGATTCCTAACTAAAGCTGCTTGAATTAAACATATAAAAAAATTCAACAAAAGGACAATTTTTAAAGTTGTTTCTGTCATGATTTTAATTTTATTTTTTATTTTCTTATTTACAAACAGTTAAATTACACTTTAATGAAAACTTTAGCAATTCACTTGTATTATTTCTAAATTATAATAATTTTTTTTTGTTTTTTTTTTTTTTTTGTTCTCCTTAATATTAAAAATTGGGTGGATTTTGAATGCGTTTGTTACTGGGTGATCTTTCGGCAACGGTTTAATTTAAATTTTGCTCATACCTTGGCTTTTATAGTTTTAACAAGGTACACAATATGAATCCCGTCTCAGCAAATACCGACAGACAGACAAACAACTCGTATAAATAAGCCAAAAGAAAAAGGTAAATAAAATTTTATATTTTTATAAAACTTGTAGCAACATTTACCTCATCATCAACATCATAATTATCATCGTCATCGTTGTACTAAATACAGGCGGGATGTTTGACAACAACAACAACAACAACAGCAACAACAAAAGGCTATTTCATTCACTTAACTTCAGAACTTAAATAAAATTATTTAAAACAAAATAAACTTTATTTAATCGTATGCAAAAAATCTCTTTGCTTACTCTTAATAAAAAAAAAAGCACAAACAAAGTTTTTGAAATTTTTTTGTTTGAATTACAATCACACTATGTGGGAAGTATGTTAAGTTAATCTTTTTGTGCGTGACATTTTAGAGAATTAATTTTTTATGACAATTTAGATGTAAACAAATTTACCCCCATATACACAAGAATAATGAATACTTACTTACGCACCTATTTCACTTTAAAATTATTTATAAAATATTGAATGCCTCCTAACTACATATAGTTACACAAGTTTTTGTGGAATCTGTTTTCAAAAGCTAAATCTGCACACGAACGCCACAAAGATGATAAAGATAAAGATGATGACACTTGTTTCCATTTATATGAATTAAAGGGACTTTTGTTTTATTAGAATTTTTAGAATTTTTTATAAGTCACAACACAATAACATTGTTGTATTGTTTTAATATTGTATCGCAATACCATTTGCAAGCTTGTTGTTGCTAATTTTCATCTACTTTGTGACACAACTTTAGATTTTCTACCTGTTTGCACTGTGTACACATTAAGACGATCGACTCGGTCTTTCAACGGGTCTTCATCTTGTTCTGACCTTTGGACGGCTTTTTTGTTTAAACAAATTTTTTATTTGATTATTTTAAAGATTTTAAACTTTAACTTTGAAATATTTAAAAGCTGTTTGCTAAATCCGATTTCACACTATAATACTGAGTATTGAGATTTATCAAATATCTATGTTTAATAAAAAAGTTTGATAATGTGAAAGCAAATATAATGTATCTGTCAAATAGTCGAAATAGGAATTTGGCATCCCATACTACAAATACATTTTTAGAAATTTTACTAAACATTCTGATTTGTTATTTTATCAGGGTTATTTTGCTGCTCATAACCCGGCCAATCATTAATTGAATACTCCGATAAAAGACACTTAGAAGGACCCGCCTACGGAGCTCTTTCTGAGCATAAAATTGCTCATGCAATGATCCTTAAATTGGTGTATCTTCAGAGCTTTAAATATAAGAGCTCTTTAAGAGACAACAAATCTATCAAAGAAAAGTATTTCTGAAATAAGTTAAGAGCTCCTTAAGCTGAACCAATTAAGTAGAAAAAAAAAAAAACACTAATTTCTAATTTTAGAATGGCAAATGATTGCTTTTGTACTCTTTATGAACGTAACAGCTCTGTGTAACGAGTAAATTTAAGTATTAATATTATTATAAGTAAATTTTCCTTTCTGGTTCATATGGTTTGCTGGGAATTTTTATTTTTCTAGAAGTGTGATAGTGTAAAAACAAAAAAAACATTGCATTTTTAACAAACAAACCAAATTTTATTAAATATATTTCTTGCAAAACCTAATGAAAGACTTGTTTTAAAGTGTAAATGGACTCTAAGCCCTTTTGTTGCAGATTGTTTTATTTTTCTGTTAAATTAAACAAAAATCATTGTACAATTTATCAAAAGAAAGGATTGTCCACAAAGCTTTAAAATGTTATTTTATATCCAGAGTTTAATTTAAGCTAAATAATTAGACATTATTCTTGCTTATATAAAAGCACAAAATGGGTTTTTTTTTTCTTGTCGGAAAGCTTAAGCTGACTTCTCGAATGGTCCCATCTTTCTGAAGTTTTCACAGTTTGTTATCAAAGTAAAGTAAATAATCGTGTAACTGGAAAACTATAATAAACAACCTGTTGAAATTTATTAATGCAAATAATTAGTTAAAAGGCTGGCTGGATTAGAAGGGAGGAAGTCTTACTATTTTTCTGTTGGGGTAACGAAGCCCGTCGGAAAGAGCTAGTACCTATATAAACGTACATTTTTCAGCTATATTGATTTTTCGAATAAGTTCGTATGTGTGATGCTTTATTTTGTACATCTTAATTTTTTATTTATGAAACACGAAACTAAGTATTTCTATTAATTTATTATTTTTTTTCACAAACAAATCCAATTTTGTTTTTGATTTTTCAGAAAACAGATTTTTTTAAATGTCGAAAACTGGGTCACCCTAATAAACACAAGTATGATGTTAATTCTCCTGACATAAATCCGCTACAAGCTCACCTTTCTTAGAAGAAGAGATATACAAATAATTTGATTTTTCTAATAGTCAACATTCAAAGATTTAATGGAAAGTATTTAGAATAATAAACAACAAAATAGGAAATTCACTAACGTTTTATGAAGTAAAATATTTTATTAGGCCTCTTTATTATTTAACTTTTCATACAATTACCAGCATAATAATATAAGTAAATAACCGGTATTTAATAAAAAATAACGAATTGTGTTTTTGTAAAGATAAAAACCTATTTGTGATAAGTGGTGTCTTATTTCTGTTAATCATCATTAATTTTTTTTTTTTTTTTGAAAGCGGTTTTAGCACAACTTATTTATGCTGTATGTGATTGGCCAGGAAAACTCCATATCATATTCATTTTGGTTCGTCATGTATAAAAAAATGCATTCTCTACAGAGCATCATAATATTAAAGGGCTTAAAAGAGGATAATTAAAATATAAATATACTTATAGGCTTTGCTTTGTTGAAAACTACGAATTAAGTATGAACTGCTTTAGTATATACATAGATATTAAACTTATAAAGTGTCCTTTGCTTAAAAAGTGTGACAGTAATTGGTCATGCTAGCTTAAACAGAATTAACTTGAATGAAAAATTCCATGAGTAGTTGCGTCCTTATTATGCCTTATTAGGCCTTTCATAAAATACAATAAGGCTCGTTACACTTTAAACACAAAAGGTTTGCAAAAATACAAATATTTTTTCTGCCTGAAGATCGCTCATTATTTAATGCACCCAGCACATTCAATCTCAGAAAACTTGTCTTTTAGCAAGGAAAGTACGCATGTATATTTGATAAATGTCTATGTTTGATTATTTGTGTATATCTTTAGCTGTCTTTTTGAGAAAATTAATGTTTCTGTATTCAAGTGAACGCTACTTACCTCAAATCTGATCTCATAGATCACTTAATCCTAAGAGGAGAATATTGATTTAGTTTATTGGTCCGGGGGAGTACGAATAAATTCTAACGTAAAGTAGAGGTTGTCAGCTGATGCTGATGAACGTTAGTGAAACTCTAGAAAATAATTATAATCTATAATAGAACAGCTTGGTTAGGGTGTCCGCCGGAACTCTACTGCTTTATTTGTTTATAATTTTTGATCCAATAAAAGAGAATGGATCTTATGTTTATACATAAATGTTTTATTTAATGTCGGCAATTATGTATGGAATACAATAACAGATAAATGTCCACTTCTGTTAGCCTCACAAATGCGAGCGCTTTTGAGCACATTTTTCATTGTATTTCCACACATTTCACGCGATATTTCATTAATTTCAACGTGAATATTTTGTTTGAGTTGCTAAAGCGTTTTTGGTTTGTTTGCATAAGCCTTGCTTTTCAGATATTCCCACAAAAAGAAGTTCGGAGCGGTAATTTTGGCAAAGGTACAATCAACATCGCCATTTCTAAAAATAGAGGGCTGCTATATATATTTCTGGCCTGGCAACACTGAGTGCTGCCAAGTGCAATCTGACATTTCCATTGGAAAGTTTGTCATTTTTAAGCATAATCTTACTCAAAACGTTTTGACGTACGACCATTATTTGTGTTGTTAACAGTGAATTGAAGAAATTAATATAGAAAAAAATGGAATTAACTCGTGAACATTTTCGTGCCATCATTTTTCACAACTTTCGACGTGGATTATCACGACAAGAGTGCATTGTTGAACTTTAATGTTTGTATGGCGATGAAGCACCATCCTCTAGCACTGTGAAAAATTGGTATAATGAATTTAATCGTGGCCGAAGCTCGCTCAAAGACGAATTCCGTGAAGGTCGTCCAAAAGCGGCTGTTGTGCCTGAAAACATTGATGCCGTGCGTGAACTCATAATGCAAGATCGACATGCGACATACCGAGAGATAGAGACATCCTTGGACATTTCTTCCACCAGCATACATTCGATACTGTATGAACACCTGGCTGTAAAAAAGGTTTGTTATCGTTGGATCCCGCACAATTTGAAAGTCGCTCAAAAAAAGGCTCGTATCGATTGGTGCAAAGAAATGTTGCAAAAATACGATTGCGGTGCTTCAAAAGACGTTTATAAGATCGTTACAGGTGACGAATCATGGATCTATGCGTATGAGCTCGAAACGAAACAACAATCGACCGTGTGGGTCTTCAAAGACGAGCAAAATCCAAGGAAAGTTGGTTGTGAAAGAAGCACTTCGAAGCAAATGGTCGCCTGTTTCTTCGGCAAAACTGGTCATTTGGCGACTGTTCCGCTTGAGCAACGTAGGACGGTCACTTTTGAGTGTAACACTACAATTTGTTTGCCTGAAGTTATCGGAGAAATTCGAAAAACCAACAAGAGAAGACGATTCATTGTTCACCATGACAATGCGAGCTCTCACACATCGGCTCAAACCAGAGCGTTTTTGACCGGCCAAAACGTCGAATTAATGGCTAATCCGCCGTACAGTCCTGACTTGGCACCTAATGACTTCTTCTTGTTTCCGCACATCAAGAAAAAAATTCGTGGTCAACGATTTTCGTCGCCAAAAGAAGCTGTTGAAGTTTTCAAAAACCATGTTTTAGAGGTGTCTTAGTCGGAGTGGAAAAAGTGCTTCGAAAATTGGTTTGAGCGCCTGCAAAAGTGTATAAATCATCCTGGAGAATACTTTGAAAAACAATAAAACCATTTTTGATTATAAATATTCGCATTTTCACTATTAGGTAAGAAATATATAGAGCAGCCCTCGTAACTTGTTGTGGAAAGAGGTCTGGCAGCAATTCAATTATAATCCTAGCTGTATGCGATATGGCACCGTCTGGTTGATACCACATGTTAATCAAGCACAAAGCTTGCAGTTGTGACGTTAAGAAAGTTTTAAATCATACAACGATATCGTAACCCATCCATCAGTTACCGTTATACCGTTTATATTTTCAAGGAAATAAGTTCCAATGATTCCTCCTGATCAAATTGCACACCATGATGAATAACTTGAGGGTTTTCCATTGCGCAGAACCGACTATTCTGCTTATTTACATATTCATCCAAATGAAAACGTGCCTCGTCACTCATTATTATTTTTTCATGAAAATCGTGGTTGCCATGGGCGAGCTGTAACATCTTATTGGCATATGTACGGCGGTTCTGCGGGAGAAACTCCTGTGTCAACTGAATCTTGAAGGGTAACAAATGCAAATCCTTGTGCAAAATTGTGGCCAAAATTGTTCTTTGAAAACCACGCTCCTAAGCACGGCGTCAAATTAAGGTTGATGGAGCGTTTTGAACACTTTCTTGAGAAGCAGTAAGGTTTTCAGCCGATCTTGCAGTACCCCAGCAAAAAATTAGACATTACCTTAAAAAGTATTTCCCATATAAAGACTTACTTTTGTGATTGCCATATTTTGCTAGTCGTATACAAAACACATTACATTAGTTCCCAAAAAAGGAAGTAGTAATGGAATTAGTTCTTTATGTTAAAAAAGAATACCTTAAAATACCTACTAATGGTTTTCATTATTTCCTACAATAATTAATGTAATCGATTCTCAGTAATTGATTGTAAAAGTCTCATGCCTTGTTAAAATCATTAAGTTGGCAATCTAGTTGGAAAGTACTTCCGCCAAAAATGCTTAATTTCTGACTCGATTACCTTTTTAAAAATTTTTTGCGTTTTTTGCGTTCCATGCTTTGCCCTACCGCCTACAGATCCTCTTTGTTCAAAAAGCAAATTTATAATTATAAATAATTAACTTATTTTATTTATTTAAATAATTGTATATTTCGACGACACAGTTTATTTAAAAATAAATAGAACTACAGCAAGTTAATAACTTTTAATAAAAAACAACGATTTAATAGATTTTTTTTAATAAATTTAATTACTTTTATGGCACCTGTACACAAATTTTAAACCATGTATGTGGCTCAGCAATTTTTTCTATTTTTTATTATTCTTATAGACCTTAGTTTTAAATTACAAACTGATTAAAATCGGTTGACAAGCTACAGATTATTGGAAGAAAAATGATTAACAAAAACAAAAAAAAAAAAAACAAAAAAATATCGATACCAGAAATCTCTTTAAAAGAATCTGCTTCATAATAAAATAAAATCTGGGTGAAGCGTCCTTTAACCAGCAAATAAAGCTGACAAGTATTATACTTAGAATCCTTTAAAAGCAATTAGCAGTAAGAATTTTTCTAACTAGATTTTGTTTGATATGCTGTAAGGGCCATAAATTTGAATATTTTTTATCTAAATCAAAATCATTATTCTTTTTTATTTTTTTATTTTTTAATAAAACTTTATTAGTTGTACAAGGAAACATGTGAAAGTTAAATACCATTAAAAATAGATCTTTTAACTATCACAAATTATTTGTCAAACCCTTTTATTGTCTTATTTGTCGTTTTAAGCTCTTAGGAAAATGTTTATATTCCGATAACAGTTAAAAATTAATATTTTTCTTAAGTTAAGTTAAATATTCTCTTTTAATATTCAAAATTTTAGCATATTTCCCATAATCTCGTTTATATCACAAAGCACGAAGTGCCGATTAAATTCGATCTGAGCAAATTAAAAAAGATACATTTTTAATTTGGCGGCATACACTTTTATAAATACCTGTGCATTCTCATACAAACAAATACTCTGGTAAACGCCTAAATTTGTAAAGGAGTGACGAAAGTAATATGAATGAAACTCAATCTCTTTTTTTCTCTCGCTGCCGCTCACATAATAAATTATCAAGCAGGCATGGAAAACTGAAATTTTTTTATATTTTAAAGCTACATATCGATGGCTTAATATAAAAAAGGACTAACTCAATTTTTTGTTACTTCATACGAAAAGGAAAAAACTTAATAAAATCCTAAATATTTTCGATACATTAAAAATGCTAATGCAGTTCTTAACAAGAGAAGCAACACAATTTTATAAAAACTGATTTTAAATTTTTATTCTAAAATTTTTAGGATTTTTTAAGTATTTTCCTTCTCCTGTAAAGTAAAAAAAATTGAGTTAGGCCTTTTTTATATTAAGCCAGTGATATATATTTTTAAATAATAAAGTTTTTATTCCGGATATTATTGAGAAAAAATATTTTATTGTTTTAATAGTTCGATTAAAAATTAATTTAAAAAAAATAAAAATTGTAATAATAAGAATGTCAAAATTAATAAAAAAAATAATTTCAAATCAATTTAATTTAATTTTATTTTACAAGAATTTTAATTGTTTTAAAGAATAGATATAAGTGAAGCAACTGTTTTCAATTACCTAAAGTGACTAGAGGGAATATTCGGTATTCACCCAGCGGCGATATATGCAAATGAAATTTACGAAGAAATTTATGTATTTTAAAACGTCACCAATTGTTAAACTATAAAGACTTCAAGAAATTATTTAAACACCAAATTCAGACGTTTCTTGCGGATCACTTGAGGCGTTTTAAAAATCTTATCGACGAAACGAGTAAACATAACCTAAAAAAAGTCTTTTTAAACTATTTTAAAGTATTAACACATAAAAATAGCAGAGAAAGTTCCTGGCTTCAACTAAGAATGAAAAATTTTTTTTTAGTAATGTATCACTTTAGCCAGTTAGTTTGATCATTTTCTTATTCTTAAAGCCTTTTTCATTAGATAAAAATATACTTCTTAATGTTTCAAAAAATAAGGAAAGCAGTGAATTTTCCATGTCTGGAATAAACACAATTCTGTTGTTAAGGTGTGATTACTGGTGCTGGAAATTGTCAGGTAAAAATTTAAGCCAAACAAAACATAACAAAAACAAAATATGATGGAATTTATAAATAAGAAAAAAAAAACATGCCTGCTTTAATAAAAGTGCTGAAAAGAACAAACAAAAATTATGTATATGACTCCAAGTGACGAAAGCTGTGTGAGTAACGCCACTGTACAAAATAAAAACTTCAAAAATTCCCATACGTGTCTATTTTGTATTTGCATCAAACTTTAAGTTGTCCAAATTTTGTTTTATCATGTTAACAAATTGTTTTTATTTACGATAACGATTTGTGTATTTAAACAATCAAAAAAACCTCCTTGACGTGATTTTTGTTTTACTAATTCATAAGAATAATAAAAGAAAAAAAAAAAAACAATAAGTCTTTAATCCAGATTACTGTATGATGGGATAGATGACTGTCGTATTTTTAATAAAACAATATTTTTTAACTTGTGTTAAATATCGCAAATTGCTGCTTAATTTATGTTATTGTTTCCGCTTATAAGGCGACATTGTACAATAAAATTAATTTTAATAATTTATTCAAGAACAGCAAATTTAAACAAACAAATCAAATAATAATTTCAGTATTTGTCAAACTACATGACATAGATGGCAATAATTGTGAGACTTCTGTTTTAAACGTTCACAAAATGTATTTTCAATCTGATTTTATAACGAGAATAATAACGCCTTGTACCAAATATGATAAATATGAGGACCATAAGTTTTATTTAATTTGACATTTTAACTTTCAAAAATCTTTTTTCATAATTTAAGTGAGATTTTTGAATTTAAATTAAACTGAATGGTGTAGTACCAATGCAGAGTGGCAATTATCCCAGTTGAATATTTCTTTTTCCAGAAACGAAGAATTAAATAAAAAAAAATTGTGAGGATTTCTATTGAATACAACTTTTTAAATATTTTTAAATAGGATTTGTGTGAATTTTTTCAATGTTTTGTGTAACATACTTAACATTTTGAATCGATAAAAAGATCCTTTTCGAAAAAAGTTTGATTTGTGTGCTTTTGCTAGAATGCTCCCATTTAAAGACTGCTTTTGGTGAAAGGGAAAAAATCACTACATGTTTTATTTAAGAAGCCATTAATTTTAATATAAAAGAATATTCTTTATAATGGATGTCCGCCGGAGATATACTACTTGCAGCAATTCCATTATAATCCTGGCTGTGAGCGATGTGGCATCGTCTTGCTGATACCACATGTTAATCAAGCCCAAAGCATGCAGTTGTGGAGTTAAAAAGTTTTCAACTAAATCAAGATATGGCACCCATACACAGTTACCGTTACGCAGTTTTCATTTTCAAAGAAGTAATGACGAAGAATGATTTCTCCTGACCAAATTGCATACCATACTGTCACTTTTAATGGATACAAAGGTGACTGATAATTTTATGGTTTTCCATTGCCCAGAACCGACTATTCTGCTTATTCATATATCCATCCAAATAAAATTTTTCTCGTCAGTCAAAACTTCTTCTAAAAATCGGTGTAGTCATGGCCTAGCTGTAACATCCTATTGGCATATGTACGGGGGCATAAATGGTCTTGTGAAAGAAGTTCTTGTGTCAACTGAATCTTATATGAAAACAAATGCAAATTCTTGTGCAAAATTGTGGCCTAAATTATTCTTTGAAAACCAAGCTGCTGAGGACGGCGTCGAATTAAGGTTGATGGTTCATTTGTACACTTTCTTGAGCAGCAGTAATGTTTTCAGCCGATCCTGCAGTACGTTGTGGTCGGTGCTTGGGCCTATCACCTACAGATCCTCTTTGTCCGAAATCAATTTCTTCTCGATAATTAGTGCGTTTTGTTGGCACATTGTTTCTCCCAAAAATTTTACGTAACTTTCTCATCGTTACAGTAATCGATAATTGCTTTTGATAAAATGTTTAACCAGGCCCTACATCATCACGGAACTATCATAACTAATGTTCATCAAAATGGAGGCAAAACGAAGAAATATACTTTCCCGGCGTTAAAAAAAATCTCCCTACCCAGAGCTCCTCATTACTACTCCGCTACGCTCGCTTAGTCAGATTTATTTATTTTGGCTAAAACTCATTCCCTTTTTCTTCAGAGTAATTCCCTGCATTTATTACAAGTTTTAGTCTTTCAATAACTAATAAAGCTAATAAATTGTGAAGCAAAATAATCAAAATTTTATTAATATCTTTTGTTACTAGTAACCTCTCTGCCTGTTTTAAAAGCATCCTTTGCTACATATTGAATATCATTAATTTTTTTTAATCCAATAAATTACAATTTATTCGATCTCAGATTCATACGTACATATAATCCTCTTCAATATCGCCATAAATTTAATCTTTGAAATAAATAGTAAGTAGTTTTACATTTTTTACGACTTTAACGTAATAAAACGTTACAAAATTACTTTAAATACATACATTTATTTTCAAAGTCATAAAATTTACTCAAAGCTGATGTAGGGCAATGACGCTGTTAAAAATTTGTGATGAAATGAAAATTTCATTTTTTTATTGCCGCGCATTTGCGGAAGCAATTTAATCTGCAATAATTTTAATAGCAAAAAATTATTTATTTAAATTCATCTTTTAATAAACTTAAGCAATATATTAAATTTAATTGTTTCAATTTTATTGATTATTTAAAGATAAGGAATTTTATTTGAGTATTTTATATGCAGAAACAAGTTTTATCCTTCAAAATGAATTGTCGTAATTTTTGGGTGATGTTATCAACTTTATTTAGTTCTATACGTAAATTTACAAACGAGGTCCGCTTTTAAATTATATGAATAATTATATTATATGCTATTATAATTAAATATAAACAGAGTTTGGAAAAGAAATTTTTTACAAAACTCAAAGTGCACATGGTAAGGGTTTCGACTTAATAAAAATCACTGAACAATTTAGTAAACTTTTAATAATAACCATTAAATGTTTTTTGGTTTCCGTTTGAAGACGGGTACAAAATGACCAAAATATTCTTGCCACAATGTCTATACGTTCGTCTGTCACAAACTCCTGTTTCGGGAACCGTAATAGTTAGTTTAACTATTATGACTGCTAAAACAACAAAAAATAAAATATTTAAAGGGTAGCAGCATAGGAACCCATATGACCTAATATTTTTACTCCTTATTTCGTAAAACACAAAATAACGCCAGAATTTCTTTTGGAAACAAAAACCAAATTCAAGGCGATTAGAATATAAGGAGGTAGCGATAACGAATTCGTTAAATTTCGCCGTTAGCACGAATGTCAAACTACATACAAAAATTTTGTACATAAATTTTTTATATATGGAGCATGGCGAAATAATACAGGTGGTCTTGATAGCGAATTCATTAATTTGGCGTTTACGGCGAAAGTAATGAATTCGCTATCGAGACCACCTGTATTATTTCGCCATGATATGGAGTTTGTCAGTTAGACTACCGGCGAAAATAAACGAATTCGCCATCGCTACCACATTATACATTATCCGCCTTGAGAAAATGTTAACTGCCGTATTCATAGAAAATCAAAATAGATTTGAAATATACTTTAGGATAAATTTGTATAAAAAATTTGTCATAAAACACATTTCAAAGTTATTTTATTTTTTATGAATACGGCAGTAAATATTTTAAAAACTTGTTTGTTTTTTCATAAATTCAGGGGTGTCAAAGAAACCAATATTGGTTTTGCCAATTGTTTGTTTTGAAAACTAATATTGGTTTCATTTGGTGTCACGAAGCCAAGTTGGTTTTGTTCAATTCGAATGTAAATTAAATCAATATCGAAACAGCTGTTGTTTACATTTTTATTATTTTTTTCTTTACTTTTTTGCAGAAAATTAACAAAATATTATATTTTTCTCATTAAAATATCAATAAAAGTGTGTTTTGTGAAAATAATTGATATCAAATAATTTAAAGGTGATAAGTGCCTTCAAATAAAATGACTTCAGCAGTTGTAGCATTTTTGTTATTGGAAGATGAACGCTCAGAAAAGGTGACGAGCTGAATGTAACGCACACTTCTTTCTCACATGCAGCATCTACATCTTCGTTGAGACCAACTGCTACGCCGCAAAAAATTTTCTTTTCATAACGCAAATATTAAATTATTTTACTTACATTTGTAAAAAAAAAACATCCCGATGCAAAAAAAAAAAAATAAAAACTAAAGCGCACAAAAATGAAAACTGACAGCTGTTAGCTGCTTGGTTTATTTGCAATAAAAAACGATAACATTGGTATGTGACACCTAAAACCGACACTAGTTCTAATTCGAACATAACAACAGTAACATTGCTTTCTATGGGCCCAAACATATTCCGACAATTATTGCCTATCGTTTACTTTTTAATCGACTTCAAAAAAAGACAGAAGTTATCAATTCGTCATAAGTCATTTCTGAACCGCTTCACCATATATGTAAATCTAGTTCAGTGAAGTAACTCCAATTAAAAAATATCAGGCATGTCACAGAACTCAATTCCGATCAAAAGTGGTTTCAATTCCGCAAATTGGTTCTTCAGAAAACGAAAATCGAAAATATTTTTTGTTTTTCCTTGCTATTAATAGAGGTTGAAGCTCTTGTGTATTTTAGTATAAATTGTATGTCAATTGAAGAAAAATAATATATATCAATTACCCGAACTTACTGAAGCCTTCTACAGACATTAAATTTATGTTAATTACCACTTGATTCCTTTATTCCCTAAAGTAATTTTTTATTCAAACTTAATACCCTGTTCAGACATACGTTTTAATTTATACAATTAAAATTTTAATTGAGTAATTAATTTTGGTGTTCACACATATCCAATTTAATTTACTTAATTAAAATTTACTGTTCAATAACAAGAAGTTGTTACTAATTATTATTGGAAAGTGTTTACTTCAGTACCTCAAAAGAAGCAGCGAAAGAGTAAAAAAGAGTAGAAGATGTGAATGTTAATACATTTGTTACTACTTTTGTTACTGTCAAGAACAGAACAGCTGATTCTTGTTCTGTTTTACAAAATAAGTTAATGAATATTAAATACTTTAAACTGAAAGTGTTTATTAGCACTTTCCACGAAAATATTTACATCACATCGTTGTGGCTTTTTTGCCATAATTTATATGGCGATTTTAAAACCGAATATCTACCCTGAAATTTTTTACAACCACACAGCAAAAAATATACATAACATTTATAGTTTTCGGTTTTAAATACAAAATATTTGAACTGAAGCTAATGTTTGTATAATAGTAAGAAGAAAGCTAAGGAAACTATGTACAAGTAAACGCCAGGTTAATAAAACAATAAACAAAAGAAATAGAATTAAATAAACTAAAAGTTTTACAAAAATGACAGAAAATTTTTGGCAATTTTGTAAAGTGTTCGAAAAAAGATGCTCACAATCGATGACAAAGCTCTTGCGAATGCTAACTGTTGCAATGCAAAATGATTTAAGCAACGAACACCGCTTTTTTTGCTGTTTTAGATACAAATTTTTTTATGGTTTTTTGATATTATGGTAAGTTCGGCTTTACTTTGTTATTTTTTCCAAAAATGCGTTTATTCCGTTTTTTTTTTTTTTTTTTGGAATAGTAATGTTGTAAATTTTTATTTTACTCTATCGTTGCTAGTTTATGCCGGAAATTTATTGAACAGACCTAATTTTTACATTAGAAATTTATGTTGGTAAATTTGGAAGAATGAAGAGAACTTCGGCTTTCAAAGAAAGTTTGCTTGTTTTTATTTGAAATATGGAACTCTTCCAGTTTGTACGATCAAGTTTTGACTGCACGCTAGCTTTGAATTTCCATTAAATTTTCAAAAATTTTTCATTTCATATAATTTGAAAATATTTTATTTTTCATTTTTATTGGATTTACTTTTGTCATTGTTTAAAATTTTTTCTAACTGAACACACTTCACAAGGGTTGTTGGAGTAAACATAATCAATTATCGACTTAATTAAGTGCTAATTGAAAATTTTTTTAATTAATTTCTTATATGGTAAATTAAATTCAATTAGGGACTTAATTGCATAAATTCCTTTATTGAGCAATTAAAACGTATGTCTGAACAGGGTATAACTGGGTTATCGCTAGTCGCCTTTAAATGTTTAAAATATACTAAAGTTGAAATCACTTTTTATTAAATTAAGCTTTTTGGTACCAACGCCATTAATCAATCCTCTTGCGCTTTATTTTATCATTATAATTAATTATTTTCCTGTGAAAAATTGCACTTTAACATGTTGCCAAAACAGAAACGTTCAATGAAACACACAACAACTGCATTTTGCAAATATTTCATGTTTCACACAAGTGATTTTTATGTTAAGATGAAACAATAAAAACCAATTTATTCAATTAAGTAGTAATCCATATTTATAAAATAAGTTGAGTTAATTTTCAATACATACAATTTACTTATGTAAAATGAATTATTTATGAAGATAAAAAAAGGAATAACTTACAAAAATTTGCCGCGATGTTATTGTATTACTCTTGGAAAAAAATCGTCCAGCAACTGGATTTTGTTGAAAAATACTTTTTTACACTTTTTAAAAGGTTTGTCAACAAAAAAGTTTAAAGTTTTCAAAGAATAAAATCTTGTTAAAATAAAACGAGAAATAACTCATTTTTTCGTTAACACGAAAAGGGTGTCATTTGCTCAATGCTACTGGCATAATTCAAGTACAAAGTAAAAACTTTATGGGAAAAGATAACCTTTAGAAATGTGATTACCCAGTAAACATTTATTGTTAACACAATTTTATGTTACAAAAAATTAGAGTAAAATAGGTGAATTTCTTAAAAGGTACAACAAAGTTAAAAAAATTTATTTATCTTATAATTCTAATTTATATTTATTTTTTAGAACCATGTTGCAGAGCCCTTGGTGCTAGTGCAAGGATTTTATTAATTTTCTACTTTGCTAAAGTCTGCTGCTAAGCAGTTTTATCAGAAAGAAGACAATGTGTTATGTGTTAGTACGAAACGACTTTAAACATATAAGAATAATTTCAAATTGACAGCTGCTGGGGTATGAACTCAGGCGACCAAACTAATCAATATTACGATCATCTAAGCTAGGCCACAGCATTCTTTTATGCCAAAGATAAAAAATGTGCCATCCTGACAGTCGTTTAAATATAGTGAGTTTTTCTGATTTCTAGTTTAAATAAAGGCAGTCAAATCGCTTACTATTTACTAGGATACTTCCTAAAAAATTAATTTTTGTTGACTGGGTTATAAGCAATTTAGCACTTATAATGAGATTTTTATTTCGTTTTAGTTCAGTCTTGTACAGGAATTCTGTTTAACCTTCATAAAATTGATAAACCATGTCCCTCAGCGAGACCTAGTATAAAAAAACAAATTACTAACCGCAACAAATCATAACTAAGCAGCAACAAAAAACGGAATAACTTTTATCTAAAAACACAGATATAAAAGAAAATAAAGAGAAGAAGTTAAATAAACAAAAAACATGATTACAAATTCAACTTTTAGATAAAGAAAAAAAAATCCGTTTCATCAACAAGAAACAAACCTATCAAGCAAAAAGCTTCATCAAAGTAAATACGTGCCAGTGATGTTGTTGAAAACGACACATCGGAGAGTATTTGCTAGCAAATTCTAGCAGACTTCATAAACTTCACCGCTTTACGTGAACTTTATGTCTAAGTCAAGGAGACGTAATTTTGTTTTGCTGCATGTTTTGTTAAATGTTTCTGCAGCCAGTCAACTAGTGGATGTTAATGACTATTAAGATATGCTTACAAAAGTGAATTAGTTATGCTGTTTATCACGTGTTTTACTTAATTTAATCATTAATCGCATGTATTTTGATTTTCGAAACTTTTCTATCTTAAAACAATATGAGGCATTCGAATAGAATTTATCTATAAAAACCACAAATACATATCTGAGATCAGTTTTTTAAAAGTCCTTTTAAATAAAAAAAGAGGAATATTCTTCTGCCAATAAAAGTTTTTTACTTCCTTAATGAATTAAATGAATCGGAGGGATTTAACATGCTTAATATGAATTTGAACTCATTTCTTTAGGGTTCTGTGCGCAAAGTGTAAAAGCGTTACCAATTGTTTTCGTCACAATATCACAATATCTGTTTACCTGTCTGCCAGTTATGCCCCTCAATCTCTGGAAACGCAACAGTTATAATAAAAAAAAAAAAATAAAGAATAAAGAGTGTTTAGAAAGTGATGTAAGATTCATACAAATATTTTTACTTTTTGCACTATTGTACGCAGACACGTCAAATTTCACAGTGTCAGTTTGCGGTATACCAGCAAGTATAGAGTGTCCGCCGGGAGCATAATCTACACCATTTTGATAAATATTAGTCTTGACAGTTCATTTGGCTGTCGTGAAGTAGACACGTGGTAAATTTATTCTGGAAAAATATTCGATAAACCAACGTGTTTTAATCGTTAAACATTTTACCAAAATCAATCATCGACTACTGAAACGATGAGAAAGCTACGTGCAAACAAAACGCACCATTTATAGTGGAGTAAATGATTTCCAAGCAAGAGGGTCTAGACTGTAGATGATACGCCCAAGCATGGTACACAATGTACTGCAAGATCGGCTGAAAACATTACGGATGCTCAAGAAAGTGTGCAAAACTATCCATCGACCTTAATTAGACGCCATGCTGAGGAGCTTGGTCTTTAAAGAACTTTGGCCATAATTTTGCACAAGGATTTGTATTTGTTTCTACTTAAGATTTAGTTGACACAAGAGCTTCTTTCACATGACCATTTACGCCGTGATACATATGCCATTAGGATGTTACACCTCGCCCGTGACAACCCCGATTTTCATGAAAAAATCATAATAAGTGACGAGGCACATTTTCATTAAGATAAATATGTGAATAAATAGAATAGCCGGTTCTAGGCAATGTAGAACCCTAAAACTATTCATCAGTCACATTTACATCCATTAAAAGGAAAAGTCTGGTGTGCAATTTGGTCAGGAGAAGTCATTGGATCGTACTTCTTTAAAAATGAAAACGGGGTTATGGTAACTATGTATGTGGAGCGATATCGTGATATGATTGAAAACATTAGAATTTTAAGGAATGAAACTAAGCATACAGTTATTCTTCTTTACAAAGGTACTATTGTTAAATAATTGAAGCAACAGTTGCATAGAGATCATTTATATATCGGACCTCAAGATTATTTGCGATAACTAGGCAACGATTTTAGCCGCTAAGAGGTCAGCAAATAGCTAAAAGAATAGTAAGCAAATGCTTTAGATGCTTTACTGCCATCCCTAAATTAGCGCGTAAGACGCAAAGCAATGTAATTCATAGCTTTTGCGCTGAAATCTTATCCCTAAATAACAGCGTTAACTTCGTGTCGTTAAAAGTAATGTTAACTCATTTTATTTCATAAAACCCGCTGTATAAGAATAAAGAAGAGATAAAACCGCTAGATTGCCTTGAAAATTACTAAATTGTCACTACTTTTCAACCATAACAAAACAAAACAAGCCAACAAACAGCAAACTTCACTTCCTAACGCACTGTCAAAATTGGATTTTCCAATTGCTAAGCGTTGACGCCAAGCTATTTAGGGATGCTGCATACATTTTGTATGTACATGAGCAATTTTGACAGTTATCTTGCGCTTTACGCGCTAATTTAGGGATGGCAGTTAGAGTGAAGCCACGGCAATTACATCAATTGATTGGCAATTTACTGGAAAGCCGAATTATTAGAACTCGAATTATTAGAACATCGTTGTGGTCAGGATTACAATGGAAACAAGTAAATTAGTTTACCTTCCCGGCAGATACACTGTGAATAAATAATACTTTTAACTAAAAGGTATTCCAATAATGACGTATTGTCGCTTATATGGCTGCAGTTCTTCAACCGTAGTAGACAGACATGTAAAATTCACATAGAGTATATACAAATACATTTTTTTGTATCGTCATAGATTAATACTATAAATTTACGCAGGGTAGTAATTGCTAAATCACTATAAAAAAAAGTATATAAAAATTAGAATTAAAAGTTGTCTTCAAAGCTCCTTTTTTCACAGGGCTAAATTTTAACTATGACCGCTCTTACAAGTAATTAAAACGATTTGAATATTATGTCATAACCTATACATGGTACGGAACCCTTCGTGTGTGAGTTAAACTTTTACTGGGGGGGGGGGGGGGGGGGGGGGGTTTCCTTCTAACGTAGCTAATTTTTAAGATAATGTCAAATATATTACACCTTTAATTAAGCATTCACGAAAGTGTATTTAACCATAACTATAAAAGCAATAAACAGAATACCAGAAGATGCAAGCTAAATTACCTTAAAAATATTTAAATACTTTTTTTCTCTGCTTAACGGATTCGGGGTCATTTTGAGATAAGAGGCGGAAATCTGTACCTCAATATATATATTTTTGTTGTTGGTTTTTCTAGCCATAAATTATAAATATAGTTTTTTTTTAGCCCAAAAAAGCATAACAACATGCATAAAATAAATATAAATAAAATTAATGTTTATGCACAGATTTGCATGATTTTTATTTATTTTTTTTTTATTTCACTGATAACTAATTTGCATTTAAGAATAATCGCAGTAAAATGTAATTTTTGCTTTTCAATTATTTATGAATTCTTAAAAAAAAGTTTTTAAATTAAAGTAAACAACGGGAGTATTAAATTAAAATAGATAATTTTTAAAAAAATAATCCATTTTTAGCTTCAGTCGGCGCAGACGTCTATTCGATACTAAGTTGGTATTAAATTGCGCGCATATGTTGACGTCGACATTTTATCGATAATTTAAAAAAAAAATATCATCTCCATATATTTTGACAGTTAATAAACTTGAATTTTTTAATATATTTGAAAAAATTTTGTTTATATTTGAATCAAGTGGAAGCAGTGATGAAGAACTTCTAATTCTTTTTTTTTTATTTCCATTTTTACTTTCTTTAATTCAATTTCAGTTTCAAAAAGTTTTTCTTCTCTTTGGCAATGCTTTTCCATCATCTTTATTTTTTTCTCCTCAACTTCCGAAGGTTTACGTTGATACCGACAAGTTTCTTTAAGTGTATTTTTATATCCATCATTGTGTTTTCTTCAAGCTCCCATAGTTTATATATATTCTAGTAATTTTCTTTCAAAGCAGTTTTCATTTATGTCATGGTGTTAGAAATTTGATCAAAAGCTTCCTTGTGCATGGAGTTATGCTTGTTAAACAATTCCTCACGTCACTTTTTCTTCTATTAGAAATGGTTTCCTCTCGTCTTTGAATTGAAGTTGGCGAAGTTATTGGGACGTTTTCCTCGTCCTCCAAAATTGTAATGTCCACGTCAGCAACATTTGCCGTTTCGATTTCATCAACAGAAACTATAATTCCTTGTATTTTACCTTCCAGACTAAACTGTTTTTCAAACTGCAAAAAGTTTGCCGCAGCTTCTTCCAGATGTGACTTTATACATATCACCACCCGTTGCATTTATTTTAGCCTCATTGTGACTATATTTTTTGCAACTTGCATTTGAAATCTCTCTTTTTTTACATTTTTTTTCTGTTTAATTAGATAGCTGCTTATATTACATTTCCAATGATATTCATATTGTCCCATTCTGCATCAAATACTTGACATATGCCATATTAAACATAACAACTTCGGAGGCCCGTAACTCAGGGTTGGCGCCAAATTTTTCACTTAACATTTTTTTGCTTAGAATTGTATTCTACACCCCGTCGGCACCTTTTTTTTTTCTTTGGAGCTGTGCCGATAAACTGGACTTGTTCCTCGAAACTGTTAAAGGAATCAACAAGGTGCGTAAATGCTTCTTACAGCAGATTAATTTTATTATAAATCGTCTGATTCCTTTTCGGATGAACCCTTTTATTGGGTTATGGAGAAAAATACTAATACAAACGTGTTATTTGAAACAAAAAGCTACACAGATTTATTTCCAAAAATTTAAAATTATTTAAATACGAAAACCATATGCTACTTGTATTACAAATTAATGTCTTTCTGCTGTATAAGTAAGACATGCTAAATGAGTATTGCAATGTTTTTTATATATTTTTTTTTCTGTGGTTTCGTATTCAATACACATGGTAAATTTTTCTTTTGTTTTAATGCTATTTGTTTATATATTGTCTATCCACAAATCGTTTTGTTGGGCTTCGTTTAATACTATTTGACCACATGAAAACAAAACACATATGAGCATTGAAAATGTTTTGTTTATTTTGTTTTTGCTTTCTAAATTGTTTTGCAGATTTTATATCATTTGTATGGGATAAAGAGTTTTCAGGTTTCTTACTTTCGTATGGTAACACAACTGGCGTAAAAAAGAACTATTAAAACTTGTAGGTTTTTTAGTAAATATTTTTCAGTGCTGTTTGCCTAAGTTATTAAACCCAGTAAATAATTTTAAGCTTTTTGGAAGGTGTGTTGTAATGTAGTAAAAAGTAATCAAATACTACAAAGAATTTAAAAACATTTTTTGCTTTACTAATCGGTCTTCTTTTGGAAAAGAAATCAGCGCTCGACACTTTTTAGGTGACCAGCAAGTGATGGTACTTTAACGACGTACAGCCAACATTTAACATGATTAAGTTTATTAGTAATAAATTGTAGGCCTTAGGTGATAGTCGTACAAACACATATAATCCTTGTAGATCCTTAGATTTATGTTAAGATGTACATCTTTAATATCTCAGATTGCTTTTATCAGCAAGTTTTTGCAATTTTTTTTTTTTTTTAGTAATTCAGAGGTAAATTTGTATTTTATTATATTTTAAGCTTTTTTTAAGAATTTTTTAATAATGTTATTTTTTGTGAGTTAATGATTTATCTCTTTGCTAAGGTTTTATATAGAGGATTTCTGGAGCAGCTATAGTATTTTGGAAAGGAGGAAAATTACGTAATGTATTATTAATTCAATAAGAAGCAACAAATTCTGAGAGGAACTTCTTTTTCCTGAAATTAACCTTGCCCTTCAAAAACAGGCCAAGCTGCGCCAACGAGATACATACTGTATTTAAAGAATAAATTAAACAAATTTGATTAAAGACACGGGAATATTTTTTTAAATATTTATTTTTTTTTTAAACTTTGTACTAGTTTTTTATTTAATTATCCCGACTGAATTAATTACCGATATTGATTATTGAGGGTCAAAGCACGTCTCGATGACCATTTCGTTACCGTTTAGTTAACTCTTCGGGATATTAAATACAAAAATACCACAAACTTTAAAAAAAAATATTTTCGTCAAATATTCCTAGGCTTTAGGAAAGCTTTAAAAAAAACTATCAGGTTTCTTACACAAAAAAAAAAATTTTTAAACTTATTTAACTTCAAATTTTTTTAAACAAAATTTGCTCTTTTTGTTACAAAAAATATTTTGTCCATAAATAGCTGTAAATGTATGTTTTCCGGGGTACTTGCTAAAATTAGAGTTAAGGGCTAGTTTTTAGTTTTTAACGTTCGAGAGTCTTATTGGTTCATCATGGGTTAGCAATTTGTTTGCAACTTGTATGGCGCTAGATAGGAATTTTGATAAGATCTTCTATGATATCCATATTATCCCATTTCGCATCAATATGTTGAGACATTACAAGATATTTATAAACACTTTAGGGATATGTAACTTTGAAAGTATGGTTTACCGAAGAAACAAACTTTTATTTTAAAACAAAACATCTAATTTACAAAATTCATTTTATTTTTAGATTAAAGTGGGATAGATGCTACAATAAAAACTGGTATGTATTTATTAAAGGTTTACAAATGGTTTATTAGGCTATTAAAAGTTTATGAATTCTCTTTTGTTGTCATTTGCTTATTAATGATTGTAAATATTTTAATTCAATTAAAAAGGATGTTCAATGTTAGGATGTTGTTACACTTGCCTTATGACTTCTGTATTTTACATTGTTAAACAACTAACATAGATGTTTGTTGATCAATTTGCGAAGATGTTAACATTTTCCGAAAAGATATACGCAGAAATAAGAAGAATGTCCTAGTTCGATCCGAATGCTTTCTTTAAAAAAAATTGGCACTAATAGTCTTTTTTCGTCTTTTTCCTTCAGGATGTCTTTCATTATTTCAATATACTGCATTGATCACTGAGTTTCTTCTTTCAAAGTAGCAATTAGTCTCATTATTATAATATGTCTTTTAAGTCCATTTTTTTAGTCTTATTTTTAGCACTAAAAATTATGCGTCGTCTAGTTATATGTTCTCGACAGCTGAGTTGATGGTAGATGATAGACGTTAAATGTTGTTGAGATGCGTTAACCCTTTCGGGACGGAGTTTTATTTTGCAAACCAAATTATGTATGGTAAAATTTTTTTCATATTCTAAAAGGTATGATAAAAGTATTATGTTCTCCAAACTTAAAAATTTTAAATTCGTCCTTTTATCCTGGGACATATAATCCCAACAAGTGTTTTCATCGGGCATAAAATCACAATCAGTGTTCTCGAAGAGCGATTCTAAATTAAAAAGACAACTAAAATATATATATTATTAGGTTGAGATAAAAGTTTACATTTATTTTTAACATTTTAGGAATGTAATTAGGTATTTATTTGTGGAATGGCCCAAAACACTTGTAACATAAGGCGTTGTTACAATCTGAGCATATCATCTTTGTTCGCTTTTCTATGCCAAGTGAAGAACAGCGGACACAGCGACAACGCTTCTCTTGCTCTACTGGCAAGTGGTCTCCAATATTGATGCTATCCGTTTTTGGACGTTTGGCAGTTCTATCTCCCTGGCGATTGCGTTGAAAATAAAGAAAAAACACAGTTTGAAAATTGCTGGGACGTATTATCCCAGTAGTCCCGAAAGGGTTAAGCCAAGATGTAAACTAATTTGCGTTTATTCAGTAGTCAACTAACAAAAGTTTGTAATAGCTTTGCTTACGGTCACGACAAACGCAAATAAGCCCAATTCAAGAAGCTGCGTACAGAGATGCTACTGATTAACATTAGCCATAGATACCAGGCATATTACTGGTAGTGCCTTGAATCCCGAATGAACTGTTTGCAATCATTTCTCTAGAGAGGAGGGGTGTATTGAAAATCAAGTCAGTTGTTGCTTAAGCTGTACCAAGGCATTTCTTTTAAAATAAGGAATGGTAAATATAAACCTATATAAATATTTTAAAAAAGTTGCTTGGCATGTTTTTCTTCTCGAGTAAATATTTTTACTGGGTAGTAAAAAAAAACATTTCTAGATATTAGCATGACATGTACTTTATACAGACACCTCATTTATAAAACAAAGTTTACGCCACAAGTTCAAACCAAATGTGGTCAATTGAAATAAAAACAAGAACAATTGCTTACACAGATATTTACCCATATGCACAAAATTATTCTTTAATTCGTATTTTATCGTCCTTCTTGGTATTACCATTTAGTTTGTACATTTTTCCCCCTTAATTTAAATATGATTTTATACTGAGACAAGAGTAAACAATTCAAATGTAAATAACACCCACAAATTTGCGAATTATACACATGTAGAGCATGGTAACGGAGGATGGTTAACAATATTGATGATGTTTACAGTGTAAAACAAAAAAAAGTTCAAAGATGAAATGCTAATGCAAGTTTTAGGTGAATATACAATTAATTTTCATTTTATTTGTTTATTATAGAAATTGCCGCCGTGATAGGTGGACTTGAACATATATTACAAGTCAACTAAATTCTTATAAATAAATTTGTATAATTTCTCTTATCATTTGCGTTTTTTTTTTTTTTTTTTGTAACTTTTTGAACTGACACTGTTTTTGCATTGTATCTATGTACATACAAATAATTTAAAGCCACATGATTAATTTTCTTCCTCTGGTTAGACTAAAGAGACTTTAAGTTGTTTCAGCTTACACATGCAATTGTAAAAAGTTAAATATTTTATACCTTCATAATTACGAAAAGAGTTGTCAAGCCAAATTAAAAACAGAAAAAATATATATTATAAATATTTAAAAGAAATCTTACATGCGTAATTAAATCTGCGCGTTAAGCGTTGAATTCATTTACACAAATAAATTAGAATGTTATTTGCAAAACAGTTACAGCATACTTTCGGGCTTCCTTTTAAAGATAAATTAGAGTATTTACAGTGGGAAAAGTTAGAAATTCATATATGTAATCTTTTTAATCTACGGTTATTGTGCGTTATTCCTTCCAATATAAATAATTCATGATATTCTCATAAAATATTTATTTTTTAAAACTACAAATGAAGTTACTGCGGAGAAAGCATATCCATATGACCATTTTGCTACTACTCATATAGCTCTCAGGTCAAATTGATTAAATGAAATCTGAGGCCGTATTCTGTAATTCTATTAGCTAAAACTTAAGCTAAATTGCTTAAATGTTGAACTAATCCATGTACAATTTTTTTAATTAATCAGTATCTGTAAGTCTAACGCAATGTATAAGACAGTGCTAAGTATAGAGTTAAATGTTGCAATGTCGTATTTTTTTTTTTTTTTTTTTTTTGTTATACAGAGAAGTAGCACTTTAGGCATTAATACCTACTTAGTTTGTAACCGTGCCACATCCTTTAGGTAAGGGATAGATAAGAGATAGACAGGTGGTGAAAGGAAGTACCGACGATGGAGGCTGCATGACAGAAAAAAAAACATTTTTTACTTTTTGACTGCCGCAAGGGTTAAACCCAGGGCAGCCAGTCAACGTGCTTATCACCTTTACTACAGCAGTCTCAAAAAACTGCTTTGTTAAAATTAAATTATTTTAGACATGGTGATTTAGCTTTAGCGACTTACAGAATAAAGGCCCAACTATAATGTGCATAAAACAACTTAAGCAAGCTTATACAACTGTGCATATACATTAAATTATATGTGGTAAACTACAATGTAGATAAGATAACATTTCGTTAAATTTCATTTCTTAACGCAAGGTACGGAACTGATCGCACTTTCCGTACGGAAACAGCTGTTGTGCTTTGTGTTATACATTGCTACAGAAAAATTTTTATTAAGACCTTAATTGTTAAATTTTTAGTTTTTAATTCAATAGAAAATGTAGAAAAAACAACATTTTTCATTATGACCAATTTTTTACAAATATAATATATTTAAATTAAATTTAAATTTATACTCACATATGTATACGAGCTAAAAGTTATCAGAAGCAAGATGGCCATATACACTTGCTTTTACGTGCAATAATCAATATCGGCGAATTGTAATTAGTAATAGAACTATACTCGGATATGCCGAACCTCATATACCCTTCATCGTAGATGTTAATCTAGGTAAGTTTAGATAAAAAGCTTTGTAAGTGCTACTAAGTTTTACTACCTTTTATCATAAAAACTAACCAGCTGCAGTAATACAAACGAATATTAAAAAAAACAGATATAGAAAAATAAGAGGCAGTGGTGTTTTCTTAATTCTTAAGCATAGCGAAGTCGATTGAGCGATGTCCGTCTGTCCGGCCGTGTTAGTGTTGAAATCAAGTTTGCCGAAGCAAACTTAATTACACAAAAAAATAAATATGTCAATCGATATAGAGTCGAAAGAGGTGCTATTGGAAATCAGCATGATCCTGAGGCAGCAGGAAAAACACCACGATTACCTCTAATCTTTTCATGTCATTTGAAACAATAAAGTAACTCCAATCAAAAAAAAAAAAAAAAAAATTCATGGGGCAACAGAGAATCAAAAAATAAGAAAAAAAATATCAAGCGAAAAAATTGGCGCTCGCCCATATTTTCCGAATTACGGGGCTCTGAAATGTTCAAATTTTTTAAAATAAAATTTTTAATGCTTTTGAAGAGATTTTTAAGGAAATACTAAATGTTCTATTTTTAAATTCTCTGTCGCCGCAATATTTGTTTTCTTGATTGGAGTCACTTCACTGAACTAGATTAACATAGATGGTGAAGGGTATATTCGATTCGGCATAGCCAAATATATTAATTTTATTTTTTTTTAACTATGATAGTTTTTCTATTCCAAACTTGCTTTCTGTTGATTCCAGCTAGGAAGTCTATGGCTTATAAATTAATTTTTTTTAAATTAAATGTTCATTGCTTTTTCTGATTCAAGGCAACTATCAATTATAAATAATTAACAAAAAACTTTATTTTGAAATTCAGAAAAGCAGTTTGTGGTTTGCTCAAAAATATTTTTCATTCTATCAAAATAGATAGTAGCATAAATAAGATAAACATAATTAAGTTTATTGGAATCAGGCGCTTAAAATGCAGAGTAGAATTAATTTTTGAGAAGTTTCATTATTAAAAATTATTTAAATTTCAATGAGTATCAGTTGTCATATACTCTTTTATAATTTACTTTTTTTACTTTGTTAAGAATCATGGAAATTTTAATTTGTCTCAAACAAAAACTATGAACAGCATTATTATGGTGAGATATAAGTTTTTAATTTTAAAAAATAATAATGGTTTTATTTTGATTTCAGCACAATTTTGGAGAGTAAAATCAACCATAAAATAATAAAAATCAAGTTTCAAATACAATCAAGGTTAAACTAAAATTTTCTATATATGGCAACCCTATAGCCAACAAAATATTCAGACTTAAATGAATAGCATCGACCATACACTACATTTTTAATAAATGCACCGAAGGATATTACTCTCCCACATATTTATTCCTTTTTATAGACTTTCTGCATAAATTGCAAAAAGAAAACCTCTTTTCTTATTTCATTTTAAATAGATTGTAGAACACATTTACCTTTTCATTAAATTTTTCATGCAAACCTGCTTTTATTTGCTTGTATTATGCCATATTTAATGACTTAAGTTTGACAAAATGCCAGGAATACATTTATGAACAACAAACGTTTTGTTGCGATTATTCTCCTTCTTTGAACAGGTGCCGTTAAAATTATATAGTTTTTAGATTTTACATTATTTAACTCATTTTCATAATTCTAGAACTTTGGAAAAGACATTAATCCTATTGAATTATAATTATTATTTTTAGCAGAGCATGCAATAGTATCTTTCAATGCACCTGGTAGCATCTCTAAAATTGTTTTTGTGCATAATTTTGCATGAAAACACATCTTGCTTATTTTGTCATTTGTTTGTTTTATTTATTTTTTTTTATTTTGTGAAGCTCTATTAAATTGTCATTTATTTCTAACATGCACTTGCATCTTAACGAACTGTTTATTTCAAATCCATGCTCATTAAGTTTTGAATAGCTTTTAAATAAAAATATATAAACGTTTTTGTCTGTATAAAAATATTATACAAACAGTAATTTGTTAAGCATTAAAATATAAGAAAACAATAATAAATTAGAGTGTGGGAAACATAGGAATGAAGAATGGAGAAGAGTATAGATTTTTTTGCGCTCGCAAATTCATTACGTTTTATCAATCGTATGCTTAATGAATATAAAAAATATAACTTTCTTAATGACGATTTCATCTTTTACATGAAAGAAAGCTTACAAGAGAATTCGGTAAAAAAAGAGCGGTCTTTCTTCCCGCCTTACAGCTTTGTTGTGTTGAGGCGTGTATATCTAATCTCAGTATTATTATCTCTCTGTTTGTTAATGCCTTTCCAATATTTACTAGGCAAATTAAAAATATATTAAGCACTTCTTTTATAACTTAAGCTTTGTAACTCAAAGCTTGCTATTTTATCCCCACCTAAATGAATAGTTCAAAGGACCACAAACTTAAATATTTAATAAATTGAAGTTAAAAAAATGCATAATAGGATCTGAATTTATAAAAAACAATACTAAAAATTAAATTTTGATGAAATTTATTTTTTTTATTGTTTTTAGTAAACTCTGGCAAATCATTATAAATAGACTGACGTTTGAAAAAACCCTATCAAATCATCCAAGTCTACTTTGAAAATCTGTCATCAATTTTAGCAACCTATAGACGACTTCATGATTTTTATGGCACACATAATCGTCCGTCTCAGCAAGCCATCCTTCGAACTGTTGATAGATTTCGTACCACATACTCTTTAGAGGATGCAATAATACCAACACGTAGAAGGAATGTGCCTACTGAAGAAAATATCGTTGCTGTAAGCGAAAGTGGACTGAAGATGCAAATTTAACGATTCGTCGTTGGTCGCAGGAGTTGGAGATCTGTCCGTCCTCTACGTGGAAAATTGTGCACAAAGCGCTACGTGCCATACGGCGCCCGCAACCATCGAGCTGTTGAAATCAAAATTTGGCGATAAGTTGATGTCGAGAAATGGACCTGTCAATTGGCCTCCAAGGTCGTACGATTTGATTATTTCCTTTGGGGCCACGTGAAGTCACTGTTTTATGCTGATAAGCCAGCAACAATTGACGCCTTGGAGGCCAACATTGTTCGTGTTATTCGTGAAATACGGCCAGCAGTACTTGAAAAAGTGACGCAAAGTTAGACGTCTAGAATGCGCTTCATCATGAGCAGCCGAGGTGACTATATGCCCGAAATAATTTTTAAATATTAATACCATGTTCTTTCTGATCTTTCTTTTAAAAAAAATTCTTCATTGCAATTTAAATTTTTGTATTATTTTTTATAATTTAAAGTTCTGTCGGGCTTAAAAAACACCCATTATTAGGTGATCATTCCTATTAGAAGATCATTTTTTGAAACGGAATTAAAAAACAAACAAACAAGCTATTAAATCATAAAAAGAAAGAAAGGCAAAGAATATATTAGCAAAGAGTTTTGAAAAAATCTCCGAAGAATGAATGCATGGTTAGATTATTTTGAGCAGCCATCCTTTTATAAAACTTTATAGTAAAACAATACCTCTCCTAATTTTGCCTGTACGTTAAACAAAATAAAATCAACACGTTGCTTTCTATAGAGTCTTAGCAAAAATGGAATGCGACTAGCATAAGCAGAAGCTAAAAGCTGTTTGTCTAATTAGACTTTAAGACTTCACCATTTCATTTTTCAGTTCCCAGACAAGCCTAAGTTTGAGGAACCTCCGTCATTTCTCTTATTAACCAAGTTTTTAGCTTTTTCAGCAATATACATATGTTAAATATTAAACCCTGTTCAGACATACGCTTTAATTGCGCAATTAAGGCCTTAATTGAGCTCTATTTACCATATAAGAAGTCAATTAATAAATTGAGCAATTATTTCTTAATTGCATCACTAATTGAATAAGATACGAAATGCAACTCTTGCCAAGTATGTTTACTTGGAACTATATTCAGTGAGAAAAAAAATTGTGAAATTGACAAGCCGCAAGTAAAAATTATAAACAAACAAATAAAAAGAAGACATACATATCAAGAGGTAGAAACTTCATGACATTTCATGTTTTCATTAACACATTTGTTATTTTTTCATTTCTTTTTTATACCGTTCACCACAGTTGGAAAGGGTATATACTCGTATAAGTTTGTCATTTCGTTTGTAATTGCTGAAAAATCCATTTAGGACCCCATAAGATATATAAATATCTCAGCTTTGATGCATAGCGAAGACGATTGAGCGATGTTCGTCTGCCGTATATCTGTCAGTGTTCGTATTGGGATCAACTTCGCCAAGGCTCTTGAAGAGCTACACAAAATTTAATTCAGTGGGCAGAGCACCACGCCCACCTTTAATTTTTCGATATCTTGTTTTTCAACTTTTGTTTATATTCCTGAACGTGTTTGTGTCTACAACTTAGTCACCCCTTAAAACTTATTCACCACAGTTAACATTAAAGTTTTAAAGTTGGTGATAAAGAATTTATTATGCCGATTTATATGTACATGTTGTTATACATATATAGAAAAGGGTATATAAGAATTGGCATAACCGAACATAGCTCTCTTACTTGTTTACAATATAATTGAAATAGGTGCTTCAAATAAATATAAAAATTGTGACAAGAGGCACAGAACCCAAGCGATTTTTGTGAGCGCAGAACAGACCACCAGGTGAGAAAAGCGACAGATTTCATCTGTCTGTCTATAACGGTCAAAAAAATGGCCACATACAAAATATACCTTAACAATTGGTACACCCTTGCAATCCATCGCTAAACTTTATACTTGTTATAGCAGAATTAGCACTACCGCTCCACGTAAATTTCAACCATTTGTCTATAACTGTGCAAGAGTTTGGCAACGTCATCAAATTACATCAACTATTGAGTTACCCTTTAATTTATAATATTAAATATTAATAGTTATTACTATAACAGTCATTGCTACCGGCATTCTGTCTAATTTGCAAACGTTGGTCTATACCATATAGGTCAATTAACATTTCTTAATACAAATTATAAAGTTGTTGATATTGGAAGCTTAGCAATACAGATCCCTTATAAGTTTCAGCTGTCTGTCGAGAATGGTTCAAAACTTCGGCCACATATATCAAATTAAATAACTATTGTGACACCCTCTAATTTCCAAATCCAATTTATATACTTATAATAGCGAGGTAGCAATACAGTTTTGTTGTAAATTTCTGTCTACATAAGTATGGTAACATACAAGGCGAATCAATTACCAGGTGGCAGCGTTAGAGAATTTATTATTTTTGCTGGTAGAAACGAATGTCAAACTTCATATATAAAAAATAGTACACAGATTTTTTATATATGGAGTTTGACAGTAGTGTTCACGGCGAAAATTAATGAATTCGCCTACGCTGCCATCTGGTAATTGATTCGCCTTGGTAACATACATCAAATTAAATGAACTATTGGCGCACCCTTTAATTTATAATTTTGAAAATCAATATTTTTTACTGTAACATTCGTAGCCATCGACATTTTACCCAATTCGCAAGCGTTTGTCTATAACGGTTGAAAAGTTGGGGACATTCAGGTCAATTTACGTCACCTATAGGGCATCTTTTTAACTTGTAGATTTATTTTTGTATTACTTTTTGCTATCGGGAGCTATACTGATACGCACTTTTTTTCTAATTTTAAAGCGGTGAAAAGCACACCTATGTTGTATGAGGACACCCTTTAGTTTGTGAAATTATGAACTGTTTTAAAACGGGATCAATTCGTAATCATTACCTTTCAAATAAAGAAAGAATTTTCAAAATCGGTTCAGATATGACGTAGTTATGGAGGCACAAATATAAAAGAATATAACGTTCAGTCGAATTGATAACCTCGTTCTTTTTTTGAAGTCGGTTAAAAAAGAACTATAATTCACCGCAAATATCTTTATAATATCAAACATATACATATTTAGCAAAAAAGGAAACAAACACATAAGTCTTTTGGTGAAGGATATATAAGTTTTGACACTTTTGCTTGTTTGTCAATAAAAATGGATCGCAATAAATTGTTGACGCTTTTACACAAAACTTCTAAGCAGTTCTGCTTAAACTAGTTGATAACACTAAAAATATAACCGTTTTAAAACATTGAAAGTAAAATTTTATTTATTTTACAACTTTTTAATGATTCTTAGTGCGCAATACCAAAACTGACCTCACTGAAAGCAGTTTTGAATTATATTTCTTGACAGATTAACAACCGTACGATTTAACTGAATTTAGGTTTAACTTAATAAAATATAAGAAATAAATTATAAAGAGTCAAAAATGACATTTAAAAAAATTAACTTAAAACTGGCATTTACTTATACTGCACAAACAACGTGCTTCGAATTTGCTTTTAATTCTGCCGATGACAAATTAAATAAATAAATTTAAGGAATGTTTTAAGTATTTACTTCTACAGCCAACCAAGCGTGTGTCCAGCTTAACCTTGTTTCAATTTAAATGTTCTCATTTTGATGACAAAAGCAGGTTGAAAAGTGCATTTAACTTCCCTGTCACAAATTTAACAATTTTACTTCATAGAAAAAATACAGCGAAAATAAAATGGCAAAATCTTTTTATTAAATAATTAAATCAGAAGAAGAAATCTTGTCTTGATTAAAGAAAGCGAAAGCTCAAACAGTTGCAATTAAGGCAAAAAAAAAATAGAAAATTCATTTTAAATAAAATATTAAATTAAAATCTAGTTGTTAGTTAGATTAATTTATATTCCTTTTAATTTACTCTAAAATTCTGCTAAGATTGTTGGCTGGGATGGCAGTGGTACAACACTACTTTGACGTGTTCTCAGAAACTATTTGTTAAATCAAGAATTTTGGTTTTGTTTGCTGGCAGTTCTATTTTAGTGCTTTCACATCATGGTAGTCAAAGTTATCTCTGCACATCACCAGCACTAGGAAGCAGTTGGAATATTTGCTTTGCAGGAGAAAGTTGAATGTGGTTGGATAATATGAAAGCGTTTGTTTTTAAAAGGAAGTGGTTCTACTTTCCAACAAAAGCGGGTATGGGTTGTTGATATGGGACGTTAACGTGTTTCTGGCACTGAAGATGGATTGTGTGGCAATTTTTTTTTTTTTATGTACAAAGTTTGATGGTTGGTTGCTTACTGGGTGTTCGTAAAATGCTTCAATGGATTGTTGTTTTTGGCAGCGTTGTTTGTTATTGTTGATTTTGCTATCACTTAAGATTCTTCCTTGGAATTTTTTCTATTTCCGCTTTACTTTTTCGAATTTCGTTTGTTTGTAGGTAAAATGGCAGCTCTTTTTTGTTATTAAAGCAAAAGTGAAAAAAGAGCAAACATTGTAATTCATTATTCCATATTTATTTGTGTTAGTAAATCCAGTTGGGTGTGGATGGTTTTTCTAACGGTCGTTGTGTTGCTGTAGGTTTAGGTTGACGTGTCGTTATTTTTCTAGTAGTTTTTGGTTTCTGCGTCGTGGTTGTTGTTGTTATAATTGTACTTGTCTCCTGCGGGAATTCCTGCTGAGGTACATCCAAATATTTTGGCAACGTTGGAAGTGCAATCGTATATTTGGCTGAGGATATTTGATGTAAGAGCATTATGTTATTATGGATTATTTTTATTTCTAATATTTTTTTTATATTCTACTTTTAATGTATAAATATTGGACAAAGTATTTTTTATTATTATATTTTCTTGATGTGTTTTATTTTGTTGTTGTTAAATCTTGTAATACATAAAGTATGTACTTACCAGTATCTTGGACGTAACCATGTTCATCAGCCGTATAAAATACCGTTAAAAATGTATGATTTGGTAGGGGGTGTGAATAGAAACCCTTACGAGCCAAAAGTTTTTTCTCTCCCAGATACTTCCAGTAGGATTTTTCATAACGTGACACGCCATTACTTAAAATATATCTGCAAATACAAAATATGATAAAATTTTTAAAACTAAACTCAAAAGATTATTATGATAAAAATAAATTTGTGTCATTCGTAAATAGTGATTTTCAAATTTTATTAAAACTTCGATCGATATCCAGTGCCATATATGCTTCCAGCGGAAAATAAAGACATGTGTGGGCTAAATTAAAATTGCTTAATAAGTTACTAAAATAATACTACTACTAACAATTTTCAAAAATTTTTTTCAAAGGTTGTGTAAAAATATTGTTGAAGTCTAATTGAATTTATTTCTTAAAGTTAATTTATTTTCCTCCAAATTTATTTTCCACCAAAATTGATTTTTAAAAACGCCTACTATTGACTAGTTTCAGTTTTATGAATGGAATGTTAAAAAATTTTCAGAATAAATAATAGGTATAGATTTAGGATTCTACTAAACTTTCGATTGTTAACTTACAATTATAAGATTGGATTAATTACTTTCAAATATGGCTCTATATTTTTAAATAGTTTTTTGTTTCATTTTATAATTGTTTTTTTAATACATTAATAAACATAAATTCTTTAGTAGAATACGGTAAAGACTTTGACAAAGTTTAATTAAATCCCTGTAACTGTTTGAAACCCATAAATTTTGGCGAGCTCCGACAAAATGCGAAGAACTTATACTGACACGCATTTTTGATGTTTAATTTAATTTTTTAAATATTAACTTTTTGTGATAACTCTAGTAGGTTATGTTTTTAGTTTTACAATATATCTTTTACTTCTTTGTTTTTGTAATTTTTTGGAAATTGTGGGACTTTAGGTAGCCCTTCTTATTTTACTCTTCACTGGGTATATCTAAGTTGGTCATTCCGCTTGTAATTTTTACAATATTCTTTTTCGAACCCATAAAGTGTATGCAATCAGAGCTCTTATGCATACCAAAGTCGACTGAGCGATGCCCGTCTGACCTTAATATTGTTGAAATCAAATTTTCAAAGAGCTAGAGAAAAATTAAATACGATAATCGATCAGATATAGCTTTGAAAATTTTGCTGTTAAAAATCAGCAAGATCGGTCCATGTTCTTCGAGCGTGCAAAATGCCAAGCCTGCCTCTAATTTTTCCATGTCTTTTTTTTTTTGTTTTCCCGCAGGTGGAAAGTTAAAAAAAATTGGTAGGTTTTTAGTTGATGCAGCAATCTTTTCATTTACTGAGTTGGGACAACAACACTAGGCAAAAATTTTAAAAACAACTAAATGGTAGCAAAGAATTTCCTATGCTGATTTTATTTAAACCATTCAATGGGAAATCTGCAGTATGGTACATGTGACGGTATATGATGAAGGGTATATAAGATTCTTCATCACCGAATCAAGCACTCTTACTTGTTTTTTTTTTCATTTGTTTATGTAAATTTATACAGTTAAAAAAATACTTCATTTACAGACATGGATAAGAAATATTTTATAGCATTCAAAATAATAACGAAAAAAAAAACTCAAACTCTTGTTATTTTTTGGAAAATTATGCAATTCCTTAAATGTTAATAAATTATTTGTATACTTCTTTAGATCTTGTGGGAATAGGTACTGTTTTTGGAATTTCCCATAAAAAAAATTAGTCACAGCGGACCATTTTGCTATTTTAAGCTTTTATTACTCTTTGTCAGAGGAACTAGTCTTGAACCAATACAACAAAATATCAAAATTGTTTTGAAATTTTTTTTTGACATTCTATTTTTCTCTGCCATTAGAATTATTTAACGAGAACAGAACCTTAAAATTATTTCTATTATGGACAATCTTTAGGGCATTCGAACAATACGTTCATAATAGTTAAACCTTTTTTTAATGAAAAAGATGTATTACGGATGTATTATGGGCCATTTAACATCGTAATTGTTATAAGCCGACTGGGTAAAGTTTAGGGACACAACTCACCGGGCTATTTTAACGTTTGCGAAAAGTTTTTTTTCAATCGTTTATTTTTTTTGTAATTCGACTAATTGATTTTGTAATAAGTTTTTCTTAGAAATACTAATAAATTTTGTGTCAATATAAAAAAAATTAATAAATTTTTGAAAAATATTTTTTAAAAATTAATTCATTTATTTAAATACTCCTGTGGTTTAATTAATTTTCCAAAAAAATTATTTTATCGTTTATTTTTTTTTTTTTTTTTTTTTTTTTTTTGTAAAAAGACTCAAAATATTTCTGGCGTCATGTTTCTTAACAGCAATATGTTTTGTGAATAATTTTACTTCGGGCGGAAGAGTAAAAACGGCAATCAATGTTGCATATCTAAGGATAATTAAAACAATTTTTGCAAACTTAAAAAGAGGAGTACTTTGCTTTATAGAAAAAATTTTCAAAATTTCTATTAACCGTACTTGGCACACTGTTCGTTTAAGTGGAAATCGTTGAGCGCCATTTATTAGTTTATATTGAAAGCTTGACACTATACTTTTCTTCTACTTTTTTGTTCTCGGATTTTTTTTTTAATTTTATAGTAGTTGGCTTATCAGCTCTTGTTTTAAAAATCCTCCACGAAATAAAACGCAGTTTCATATTTACTTAGCTTTGAGAAAATGTTGCTAGAAACATATGAAAGCTTTTCACGACAAAAACAGAGTCACTTAATTTGACTAATAACATTTTTGTCCACAAGTTTTTGCAAAATATATCTTTTCTGTTTAACTTACTTGTATTCATAACTTCCATCTAAATATTGACGATTAAATTCTTCTAAGACTCGTGGTTTTTTATCCTCAGCAGGATGATAATAGCGTTGGTCTTCACTGCTATTGGAATCAATTGTTTCATCCGCCAAATTAATTGAAACTGATGGAGTCTCATTCGTGTTAGTGACAGTTGTGGTATCAATATTGTTTATCTGCTTTGAGGAATGTTCACTAAGTGGAAGTTTATCGGCTGCTGCAAAAGTAAGCATGCCGCAGTAGACACAAAGTGATGCCACCACTAATAAAGCACGTAACATTTTAGAATCACTTTACAAACAAACAACTTTTTAACTTTGCAAAAAAAAAATGTATTTAAAATTAAAAGGTTTTTGTTTTAAATTCTTGACTGTTACAACGTAAAACAAATAACTTTGTTCTTTCTTTTTGGTAAAAAAGAAATTCTTGAGGAATGGATTTCACGTTTGTGCTTGGTTGGAAATTCACTTATTGATGTTTATCTCAGGCTGCTGTTAAGCTTTTATACTTCTCTCAAAATATTAAAATCAAATATAGCTCCTGCTTTTTTTTTTGTTGTTTGTTTTTTTTTTTTTTTTTTTTTTTGTTAATCACTTTAAGAATCTGAGGTTTTTTTTCTTGGTTACGTATTTTTGGCAACAAAAAATATTTCTTTTTATTTTTTTCGAATTCTTTGCTGTCTTAACAATGTTGGTGAGTTTTAGTTTTGAGACGTGTATATATGTATATATATTTACTCCTTAGAAAAAGTGTATTTGATATTTAATTCCATGCGTATGTTTAATGTCTCATTATCAGATTTTAAGATGTATGTAATGATAGAAGCTTCTGAAGGAGTGAATTCATGTGGATATTAGTTAGTCGGTATAATTAACTTTATAGCAGTTTTTATGTTGGTAGATGTGTATTAAATTAATAATTTTTCTTTTTGTTGGAAATGATTTTCCAACATTTATCAATTCTTTTTTTTTTTTATTTATTTTTTTTATAAAACCGTGAAGAAAAAATTTTTATTGTATTTTATTTGAAATATTTTTACAACTGGATTGTCATTTAAAAGTTACGCTTAATTTCGCTAGTAACTATGATAAATTTTAAAAAGTACAATAAAGGATAGAAAAGAATAATTCTTCCCAAAAGTCTATTTTGATTATTATGACTGGTTTAAAACGAATTGTTTACGAACTTAAACCTAACTAGAATATAATTATAAATCTTTTAAGCGAAATTGATACAAATTAATTTATTTAAATTTCGGCATTCGAAAACTAAATAACCAGACCAGCAACCCTGGTTACATTATGAGCGATGCTGATTCGTCTTTCCTCGTTTAGGTTTAAGCAGAACATTATCAAACTTTATTTACATAGAAACAAAAATGGTTTTATGTAAAAAATATTTCTGTTTTAATGATGCAGAAAGTTCGAAAGTTACTACCTAATTTAATAGGATGACCGTTTCTAGTTTATACATGTGCTCCCCCTTAGAGCGAAGACATTTTTGATAACTTTAGCAAAAAAAAAAAAAAATATTATCCAAAGAAAAAAAAAAAAACTTGAGTATAAAATAATAAAAAAGATTTTATTAATTTAAATGTCTGAATGTATACTGCTATTGCATTTATCGCTTTGTGCAGTCAATACCAATAACCTTTACAAATGCTATCTAATACGGCTTTTGTAAAAGACAAAGATTTCTTCTAGACATTCATTTATCAAATTCTACGTCATCACTTTTAAACTCCATATACTTGTATGTATGAGAAAAACGCTTTGCATTGTTTTGATAATGACATCAAGCACTTTTTTTGTAAAATCTTTGCCAGAAATTGATAAAAAAAACTAAATACATGTGTTTATCGTTAACTGTTACAAACAATAACGAAAGAAAACAAAAACAAAGAGATTAAGGGAAGTATGACCTGATAAAGAGTTAAAAAAATGTGTGTTTCAGAAGTGCAAATAATTTAATAGCTTTATGCAGTGTTGTCAGTTATGGCGATTTCTTGCCAAACGTGGCGAAAAAAATTCTCTCTTGTCAATAAAATTTTTCAAAGGGCAAGAGGCGAGATTTTTTGGCGGTACTCAAAAGTACTTGATGAAAATTTTGGCTATTTTTTATTATTTTCTCTACGATAACATCGTATTTAAAAAAATTAAAAAACCTAGAAACTTTGTTTTATATATTTTAAGGCTAACTAAAAATGTATAAATATCGGCGAATTAACCAAATTTGCTTTGATTCCTATATTTGTACGTACCATTGCGAAATTATGTACCAGCTGGTAATAGATTTCGCCATGGAACGTATTTTTATATAGTCGCGAGATTTGGGGATATTAACAAGCCATTAGGCGAGAAATTTAAAAAAAAATCTGTTGTCAGTGGGTGTATTATGTAGGCGGCCTTTCCTTGCATTAAAATGTTTCCTTATCTCCAACTACTTCCACTACTGTTTGCATTTTTGTTTTTGCTTTAGAAGGCAATATTAAGGTTATTGACTGACCACTTTTGTAATATTGTTTTTTTGGCAATCGAATATACAAAGCCCTCCAGAAATAAACACACACACACAATATCTTACTAATATTCAAACTCTCTGACATTATTTCATCTCCCTAATGTTTGCTCATTAATTTTCAATTGCTGTAAAAGCGCTTTATATTCAAGATTACGTATTCAGGCAGTAGAAAAAAAAACATGGAAAAAGCTAAAAAAAAGAGAATGAAAAGAAACAAAAAATATTTATGACCCGTTTAACATGCAAGCGAACAAATATTTTATGGCATAAACGACAACCAAAGTTTAGTGTAAAACAAACAAACACAAACTAAACAATAGCATAACAATTTTACAACCTGTAGACATTAAACATTAATAAATCCATGTTTTTGGCAATAAAGTGTGTTGAGCACGCACTTTTATTGTTACATGTTTACAACTTAGTCAACAGCAAAATGTCACTCAAACAATGGGCCGGAAAAGTTAAATAAAATTAAATTAAATAGAAAGGCTTAAGAAAGATTATACTTTTAGGATACTTGCTTTTATTATATCGATGATCCCATGTGGAAAGGTCTTAACTCGCATAATTGTAATTTTACAGGAGAAGGCAAAAAAATATTAGAAACTGATTTGTCACAATGTAATATTTAACCCTTTCGGGACGGAGTTTTATTTTGCAAACCAAATTATGTATGGTAAAATTTTTTTCATATTCTAAAAGGTATGATAAAAGTATTATGTTCTCCATACTTAAAAATTTTAAATTCGTCCTTTTATCCTGGGACATATAATCCCAACAAGTGTTTTCATCGGGCATAAAATCACAATCAGTGTTCTCGAAGAGCGATTCGAAATTAAAAAGACAACTAAAATATATATATTATTAGATTGAGATAAAAGTTTACATTTATTTTTAACATTTTAGGAATGCAATTAGGTATTTATTTGTGGAATGGCCCAAAACACTTTTAACATAAGGCGTTGTTACAATCTGAGCATATCATCTTTGTCCGCTTTTTTAACGCTTCTCTTGCTCTACTGGCAAGTGGTCTCCAATATTGATGCTATCCGTTTTTGGACGTTTGGCAGTTCTACCTCCCTGGCGATTGCGTTGAAAATAAAGAAAAAAGACAGTTTGAAAATTGCTGGGACGTATTATCCCAGTAGTCCCGAAAGGGTTAAAACAGAAATTCTTGTAAGATAGTTATTTTTAATACTATTGTATTAAAATTTTGTGAGGAGGTTTATTTGTGTAAACTGTATTGGAATCAGCTTTCTACTTCTACGTGAGAATAATTGCTGCTGTAGACCAATTGTCAAAATATCCCAAAGCAATTTTGTGTTGAAAATATCTAAGTATATCTAAGTTTGTCATTCCGATTGTATGTATATATATTCTGACTTCTTATGTCCGTCCGTGATAGTGTTAAAATCAAGTTTGCAAATGCACTATATCAGCTAGAGAAAATTTAAATACGCCAATCGATCCGACAAAGTGTAGAAAAAGGTGCTATTGATCGATCTACGTCCTTCCAGGCAGCAGCCAATACACCACGCCTGCCTCTAACTTTCCATATCATTTAGGACAATGAAGTAAGTCCAATAAAAAAATCAAATATATGGGGCAATAGAGAAATAAAAAATAATAAAAAAAAACAGCAAGCGAAATAATTGGCGCTCGCCCATATTTTTCTAGTTATAGTTATATTTTTAAAAATATCAATATGGGTATCATTTAAAAGCTTTTGAAGAGATCTGTAAGGATAAACAAAAATTATTTAAAAATGCTTAAGCCATTAACAGCCGATGACATTTTTATATAAAATTATATATAATGCTTATTTTTTTATTTTCAGTCCTCTTAATATCTGTTTTGATTGGAGTTATCTCACTAAAATAGATTCACATATGTGGTGTAAGGTATATAAGATATATACAAGCACTCTTTCTTGTTAATTATTAAATAAATACAACAAAACATCAGTAGGTCTGCATCCCACCAACGTTTTTATCTTGTTCTGATTTATTAAATTGGCTGGTTAACGTACAAAACCTCAGGTAGAGAGAATGCTGATGAAGGATGAATATAGTGAATTTCTAATTCACCCATTACATTCATCTAGTGTATTTTTCGCTGTGAGAATTGAATTTTTCTAATACATATATACGTATTTAGTGTGTATATTTATATAAACATATCGTCACCTAAAATCCAAAAGGCCGTAACTGACAAAACAATTTAAAATCGGTTAATTTTTTTAAAGCTGTATTTTTAATAATATCAATTCATTCAATCAAAATTAAGGGTTAAATTATTTGTTAGGTATGGCCTTTGAGATTTAAGATATATACTCTTACATGTTAAATGCTTATACATATATTTAAATAAATAAATCATATATTATTCATTTTCCTCATTTGCTACATTCAAAACATTTTTATCGTATTGGAGTGTTTGAAAATGTAATTGAGTGTGGAATTAAGCATTTTTGGCAGAAGTATTCCCAACTAGATTGCCAACTTAATGATTTTAACAAGGCATGAGACTTTTATACTCAATTACTAAGAATCGATTACATTGACCTTTAACTACTGAGGTGTGGTAAATTTTACCCTCATTACCCATTGTTTTTAACTTTGAGATAAGTGACTATGAAATAAAGTTCTTGTTTTGTTATTTCCAAAGTTTAATTTTTTTGATTTTATGATTTTATTTAATTAACTATATGTTAATTTATTCTTTTGAAAAAAGAAAATTAGAAAATAAAAGTTATCTGGTAAAATTTTTGATAAAAAAAATGGGGTAAAATTTACCACGACCTCAGTAGCTACGTCAAAATATTTCACCTCAGTAGTTAAAGGTTAATTATTGTAGGAAATAATGAGTACAATTAGTACGTTAGTCTCTTATAACATAAAGAACTAGTTCCATTACTATTTCCTTTTTTGGAAACTAATGTAATGTGTTTTGTAAGCGAGTAACAAAATATGACAATCACTAAAGTGTGTCATTATATGGCAAGTACTTTTTAAGGTAATGTCTATTTTTTGCTGGGATATTATTTATTGGAGCTTCGCTTTTATCCAAGTAGCCATATTTAAGAGAAATTTAATTAAAAAAAATCAGAGCGCAGGGAAACAAGTTTTAGCTTTATGAAAAATGTCTTTCAACTTTAAAATCTGAATATTGAACTGAAATACATTCGTATCCACAAGACTTTGTTCTTGCACTGCGAATAACCGTTGGCGAGCGCCAACATACTGTTCGATTACGAAAGACTATTTCTATAGTACTGCGAATAGAATTCACTGCCCACTTATAAATAAGTAATTTTTATGTTATTAACGTACTTCAAACTAATAGTCAAAACTATGAGTTAAAAAACATTTTACCAAAAAAAAAAAAAAAAAACAGCTCTCTTGTTACTTGCGTTATATTGCGGTCAATAATTTAGGCATATGTGGGTTACGGTAAAATTAAACAATTCTGCATCAAAAAGTCAGATTTCAAAAATATGTTGGTTTCTTTATTTTAGGTGTTAAGGCACGAAATGCATGTGTTAGTTTTGAAGAAAAAAAAAATTAAGTATCTAAAAAAAACAGGAACAGGAACAGCATCTTCTGGACCGCTAGATTCTTTTTTAGGAAACTTATGTACGTTTTAAGGAAACGTATGTACGTTTTAATGAAATGTGTGTATGTTTTAAGGACACGTATGAACGTTTTTCATTTTACTCCACAATTTTTTTGGCTTTTGTTGCAGTTCTTATAGTCAGCAATTGCGACCTTTTTTCTTAATAATGGAACCAGCTTCAAAAGGGCTTCTGATAAGTTGGTTCTACTTCATCTCATAAACTGTTCATTATACAATAATCTCCATATCCGTCCATTATGTTTGAATTAAATAACAATTTCTAACGGTTTTGATATTATATTCTTACATATAAATTAATTTAAAATAGGAAATGATATCAAAGTACGACCTTGAAACTCCAGTATTCCATAACAAATCAGTTAAGCAGTTTTCCTTCCATTTTATTAATTTTTTCTGCTTTTATTTTGTACTTTTATGTCGGCTTTTGCCAACAAAATAATCTTAGATAGATAAATAAAAGACAAACAAATAAACTCCAAAAAAATTTTATGTATAATAAATATTCAATTACCACAACTGTATTTTAGTTATTTTTCTATTGTTTAGTTTCATACTCAGATTGATTTCGTTAACGCCTTCCAAATGGCCAAAGTCACAAGTTCTGTTATAGCAAGTATTTTGCATTTTATTGGCAAGATGCCACCTTAAAATATTTGGCAATAAAATATTCGTTTGGAATTTAGGAGCAAATATAAATATAATAATGCAAACGAATAAAGAAAATTTAAGCTGGTTCTTTTTGAAGTAAAAAAATATTTCTGGGACAAAAAATAAAGAGTTATAATAAACAGCTGTGAACTGGAACTTTGTGAGTAAATATTAATGGTATTGTGAAGCACTTTTATTTTTTTAATAGTTTTTTTTTTTAATAATAATCATTTTTATTTTGTATTTTCAAGACGATTACACGGATCTAGAAAAACAAAATCAAGTACCAGAATGTATTTCTTACCATCTTATTTTTCATATTGTGTCATATGCTATAGTAAATGCGAACCGGCAATAAATGCGGTAAAAACCACACTTACTTTAATGTTGCCAGATTTTTAACTTTTAACAACTGAACCACAATGAACACAATATATGTACATTTTTCGTCCGGCCTTTGTTATTATTAAGATTTAAAATTGAATGAAAAGTATATAGACAAGGTTAATGTTTATAAGTGAATGTTAGCTGGAAATACCAATCAAGGACTACCCATTCTTATTTGCTAAACGTAGAAGTTCAAAAATATTTTTTTTATATAGTTTATACCTTTGCGTGAAGAGAGTCCTTTATAATAAAAAGTAAAAACGGTAGCAGTTAGCGCAAGATAGTGTAACAGCATAGCAACAACAGTGTATGGAAGACGTGTGTTGTGGCTTGGATAAAAAGGCGTAGTCGAGTTGTCTGTGGATGGTTAAGGTTACTAAACAAGGCATCGAGTAGTTCATGCCTTGCCGGAGTAACACAGTAATATAGCGTGGATAGCTTCGTTTGTAATAACAAGGCATGTTTAGTAAATACGAGACCATAGGATTCACAAGACCGGTAGGATCAAAAACTTTAGCAAAATAAAGCCACAAAGCAAGAATACTGAATTTATAATGAACCACATTGGTATTTGCAATCAAAAGAATCCGTACGTTTGTTTTAAAAGGGAAAAAGGTAACAATATTAAAGTCTGTATATTAATATAGAAAAAAAGAAAGATCCCTTCTTTGACCTTACTACTCTACAACAAATCGTCAGCAAAGTAAACAAATATATAAAATTGCTGTCATAGCTTCAAAAAGTATTGCGACTGTTAACAGCAGAGTCGCTGTAACATTGAACTTCAAATAAATATAACGCAACATGTTGTGAAAAGAAAATGAAGCGTTCTATCTATCACTTTTCTTCACCACCGATATTCTCTACACTATCCCTTTCCAGAGAAGGTAACGCAATTAATAAGTATGTATTATTGTCTGAGTCTTACTTCTCTTTAAAAACTATATAAATTAGTTTAAAAAGAGATGGCATTGCCCTTTCTCTTTTTCTTCACAGTTTAAAATTAACGTCAGTAATTTACTTAATTAAAATATTTCTAACTTCAGTTTATTAAGCAACTCCATAGGAGCTCGAAAGAAATGGAAAGAATACCTCGCAAGACGTGAGCTGCTTAGTTTCTCAAGGCTTTTGTGCAATAGGATCCCTTTGGCATCAAGTCCAGAAGCTTACTTGGATGTAATCGAGGCTAAGGTGGTAACGCACAAGTCGTATGAATGTCCAGTTATGACACAGGTACACAAGAAACTCTGTATTAGAAAGAGAGTTATCATACGATTATTAAGTGCCTACAATCTTAAACAAAGTCTAGAGATAGTACGAGACTCACTGAATCCAACGTAATAACTTATTTGTTGAGTATCAAAAACCATTGGGGATCAAAGAGTGATTATAAAGGGCCCGCAACTGTATACATATGTAGAGGGCATGAGCGATTTTTTTAACTTTGGCTTCTTTACGACTACTCATTTTTTAGATCGATATTATTATTTACTAGTTTTTTTGTACGTTTATTATTACGAGATTAAAAATTATAATTAAAGAGTAAGGTTGTTAAGTGTTTTTTAATTTACTTTAATCGTGCATGATTATGTGATTATTATTAAAGTAAACCACTACTGCTCATATAGCTCATCAGTGGATTTATCCAAATTTTGTACAGAAAACTTGAAAGTCTTATATTAAAAGCCAAATTGATTAAATGAGAACTCAATTGAATCAATAAGACAATAACAACTATAAATGTTTTCTATAACACGATTAAAGTAAATTAAAAGCAAAAAGATTCCGAATAATACATTTTCATATTGTTAAGTTTTCTGTCTTCTTTGTTCTTCTGCTTCTATAGAATCTTACAAAAATAAATGTGTTGAAAAATTGATATTTTAGCTCAACAATACGCCTTATGTAACAAAAGTTGTTAGCGACATGAAATGTTTTATTAATTGTCTGTATTTCTTTTTAATTGTTAAAGAGAAATATTAATTAATCAACATATTTAAAGCACAAAATAACTCTTTTGTAACTTATGACATATAGACAGACACTGATTACTTTTTCCCTTAAAAATACTTCCGTCATTGTCATTCAAGTCATAATTCCAAAATTAACTAATTATTTAAAGCTAAAGAAATTAATAAATTTCCACTTCATCAATAAACCAATAGTCTAATGAACTTGCGAAAAAATATATAATAAATTATAAATATCTGGATAATTGCTTTGCAATATGGCACTGATACATGTTATCTTATCAATTTGAAGCAAAATAACGCACCGCCTATATATTTATTTAACAGCAGTTATTTTAATAAAAATGTATTAAAAATGTACAATAAATAAACTCATAAATTGATATCGATTAAGTTAAAGTGTCTTAAATCACCTTAAACCAGTCAATTAAAAAATTTTTAAAAAGTAATCAAAACAAATAAAAACGATTGAATTTACTAAATACCAAATGGAAACAAATACACACAAACACATATTGAAGCAGTAGCACCCACTGTAAATTGTGTTCAAATAACCAAAGAACATATAAGTCATATTAATGACTGTTGCTACAACAAAAATATTAAGAGAAGCAACAAAAAAAAATATATACAACAAAAATAAGTAAATACAATATATTGTTTATCCAATAAAAACATATTAACTGCGAATAAAATGTTTATTATTGATAAATTAAAATTAATTAATTTGATTTAACTTTATTGACGATTATTTGTTCGCACACACGCGCTTACACTTAATCACACAAAAAAAAAGTTGAAAAAAAAAATTGATGATATAAATCTGCTGCCTTGTCTTGGTTTTTATTATTGAATAAGTTTTGTAATCTTTTGTTAAAAAGTTTTCTATTAAGTGTTGATTTCAGCCATAATCGGGGTACTTAAATATGTTTTGTTATCTTCAACATTTTTATTAGTGCAAAAAGAATGATTTTGAAAAATTAGTTAGAACAGAGTTGTTGGAATTTTAAGGATTTCTAGGGAAAGTATGGGAGATTCTTCGATAAAGTTTAAATTATTTTGAGAATTTTTCGCAATCTGTATTTTACATAATTTTTTATATTATATTAGTCTTTAAATGTATTTTAAGTGTAGCAAAAAGCAAAGACGACAACAACGAGATGTCCCTAAAAAATTTAAAATTTTTAATCGTTTAATGATAATTCCTCTATTAATCTTTTTTTTTTTTGTCAGTTTTTCTGTTTTTGACATTTTAGAAGCGTTACCATACTCAACTTTGAGTAAAGCGCAATCTATCTATCAAAAACTTTCATTTACATAAAAAATGTATGAAGCAAACCATAATAGCACGACGTAAATTCTTAGCAATTAGAAATCCAATTTTAAGAGTGCGTTATGAAATGAAGTTGGCTGCATCTTTGTTTGTTTTATTTGCTTTTTTTTTAAAGTAATGACAATATGTTTATTTTCAGGATAATCTAGCGGTTTATTTTTTTTTATTTTTATACAGTGGATTTTATAAAATAAAATAAGTTAACATTACTGTTCAAGACACAAAGTTGACGACCTTATTTAAGGCCAGGACTCACTTTTATACACATTCGTACGATTTAATCACACAAAAATAAGACAGAATTCTGTCGTACTTTAAAAATCGTTTCAAAATGGCGTCGTGGGTGCCACACTATATATATATATATATATATATATATATATATATATATATATATATATATATATATATATATATATATATATATATAGTTTTAATATTTTGTTGTTTTTTTCTCATTTAAAAAAATCAACCCTGATCGCATAGAGAAAAATATTTTATGAATTACCTTAAAAGATAATAAAATCGTACAGATCTGTCAAAAAGTTTGTCGAACACATACACTTTTATTCAAACACTATCATACATTTTGAGCACATATGCAATTTTTGACAGATCATACGAATGAGTATGATAGTGAATCCTGGCCTTAAGACATGACTTTTTAATGCAAAAAGTATGCGCCAGATTGCGTTGCGCTTCATGCACTACTTTTAGTTGCTTATTACTCTCCTAATAATAATGCAACATATAGCTGCATTTAAAAGGCTTTTGAATTCATAACAATAGCAAAAGGCCAATTATTTAAAAAAGTAGAAAACAAAACAAATTTGTCGAATCATCCATAGTATTCTTTTCGTGTTTCTTTTCTTCACTAAATCATTGTTCATTTTATTTATTTTTCTTTTTAAAATTTTTAGCATTTAAATTTATTTATTTCTGTTTCAAAAAACCAAAAAATTTTTATATTTTTTATACTCGTACAACCCTCTATTTTTAAACAATTTTGATATTTTCTGAAAGATCTTTGCAAAAGCTCTTAAATAATATAATAATAAATATTGGAGTACTCAGCGAAACGCATTCTGTGCCACAAGCCATTTGAGGTGGCCAGCCTATAAAAGTTAGAAAAGAAACTCCATAAAAATATTTTTTGTTTGTATTAATTTACCAGTAAAAATATATTTGGAAGACAGCGGAGACCTTCACCTATATGACTAACACTAGTGCCAAGGGTATACAGCTCACCTCTCTGAAAAAGCATTTGGTTCAATTTTGGTTTCAAAAAATAGTACTTTTATTGGTTTATCTTCCTTCAAAAATTGTATGCTTTTTGTGGATTTTTAAATAACTTTTTAACAAATTAAATGTAACCAATTAAATTATATCATGCAGCAATAACAATAAAATGATTACGTAATTTGTCGCGATTTATTATATATAATTTTTAAAACTAATTGTGCATGAATAAAAACTAATAAAAAACGTTTAGTAAGTTTAACCACAACTAGTAATTTAGTTTAATGAAAATTAAATAACAATTTAATGAATAATTAATAGTGTTTAAAAACTTGTTAAAATATATTTAAAAAAAATATGTTAAGCCTAAAGACCATTATTTTAAAAGCTGATTAGAACAACCAGAAAATGTATTTGAAAAAATTCCAAAAAAAAAACCAACAACGCGTTTGAAATTTTTTACATCAAATTGAAACTAAAATGTTTAGAAACAAAAATATTTTTATGGTGATAATTTTTGATTAGCTTTTTTAATCTGAAAATTAAACAAAATATGAGTACCCCAGAAGTTTGAAGAACGGAAAGACATTTTCCAGATTATGTAAATTTTGAATTTTAAGAAACTATCGAGAAATTGTCTTCTTAATGACAATTCCTTGTATTTTGCTTTCTTGGAAAGTATCCTAGCTTTGTATTTATGATCGTTTCTGCATTACAAGAATTGCCACGGAAGTCTCAATAGGCCACTTATACAGCAATAAGTGAACTGGCCACACACATATTTTATATTTAAGGATCTTCCAATTTGGTATAAATATTAATTTAATATTTTGTTAACATTTCTTTTATTAAATTTTCTGTTTTATCTTTTGCACTTCGAGCCGTTTAAAGTAAAATGCAATAGTTATTTTCCTATCAACGGTTAAATAAAATTTGTTTAAGTAAAATAGAAAAGCTTATTATTTTTAGATCATACTACACAAAGGCATTTTTAACATAAAAGGTAAATTCGAAATAAGTTCCGCATAAAAGTAAGATTCATAATTAATTTGTATTTGATTAATAGCCACCAGAACTACAGGGTTATGTTTAAAAAAAAATTATTCTTCTGCCAAAACTAATAACCCGCAAGTCTGCATTTATTCAAGTGTAAATGACACATGTTAACTGCATTAATTTTTGGATATTGAAAACTACAACAATAGTAAAATATAACCATTTAATAAAAAAATGAAAAACAAAATTAGTTATGTACAACAACTTCAACAACATATTTACAAAAAAATAGTTATGGTGTTTAAATGAATGGCAAAAACAATAATGAAATCAGATTTCTAATTTGTGCTTAAATTCTAAACACATGTGAAAAGTGTTTAAATTGGTTTTTACTCCTAAGCCTCGTTTAGTTGGTTTATAGTGCTCTTTTAAATTTATATTCGTGATAAATTTTCAAGGAAAAAAATTTTCCGAAATTCGAAATTAGGTCCCAATGCTCTCTTAATTTTACGTGAAGAAAAAACATATTATTAAATAATACTTGAGATGCAATTTCTTTTGTTCAATAATAACATTATTGAAAGAATTACAGTTTTGATCTTTGTTTTATTATTGTGCAAATAGATAAACTCAACTATGAGGCGATTCTATAACAAGTGATTGCAATGGCAAATTCGTTTATTTTTGCTGGTAATCTAACTGTCGAATTTCATAATATTTTTTCAAATGGAGTTTGACATTTATTTAATTCTTTTCAATATCTCTTACACAAGATTTACAATTAATCAGGGTAATGGAAAAAATTAGTTGGTAATTGATTTACCTTGATCTTATGTCTTTAATAAAGCTTATATTTTCATTACTAAATTTACATCCTATTGTAAATTGTATGAAATAGAAGCAGGGTGGTTTTAAACATAAATTTGAATGTTTATTTATTTTTTTTTTTGTTAAACTTTTAAAAACTCAAATTTTTAGAAAGAAAACAAAAAAATCTAGGCGCATTAATTTGAACAGGTGGCATCATTGCAACAGCTAATTATTTTTTGTTTACCTTTGTTATGTGTAGAGTAGCTTTCAAAAGTGTATCATTTTTTATTAGAATAGTTCGTTTTTTTCATATTCCTTATAATATAACTGTAAATCAATTTAAAAATAGGCTTATTAAAATCGTTACTAAAAAGGGTTAGAAGAGCACTAGTTGTATGTGTTTTGCAGTCCCCCATACACTTCAGTGCCTGTTTTTTTTTATATTGTTGTAGCGGTGCGACAACATCCTACAAATTCGCCTCAATAAAACAAATTTAAAGAGAAGCAAATAAGTGTGCTATATTTAGCTATACTTAAATATAGTTTTTCCCCAAAGATCTCTTCAAAATCTTTTATATGATACCTACATTGATGTCTTAAAAAATATGGTGCACAGTCGTGCTTTTACATAAAAATTTCAGAAGCCCATACCCGTAAATTATGGGCGAGCGCTAAGTCTTGTTTTTTCAATTTTTTATATTCTCTATCGCCCCCTATATTTATTGTTTTTTTTTTTTTTTTTTTTTTTTTTTTTTTTTTGTTCCAAGTGATATGGAAAAATTACAGGCAGCCGTAGTGTTTTTTTCCGCTACCTCAAATGACTTAAGGTACATTTAGCCGACCGTAGAAATCGTAAATGTACGGTAAATGTAGCTGTACAGTAAATGTTATTGTGCTTATAGAATATGTAAAAACGTGTCATGTATTTTTGACATATTTCTGTTTATTTAAAAATAACGCACAGCTGTTCAAACCAATTATGGCCATTTTGTGCAAAATGTACGTAAATGGTACTGTTGTTTTGTAATAATGAACAATATAATATTTGCATAAGTTATCCTTAGCCCAACAATTTTACAAAACATTACGTGTATAACATATATAACTTAAGGGTTACACGGTCAAGTTTTACTTCAAGTTTTGTGTTAAGTTTTAATACATACACATTTTGTTTACCAATACACTCATACTTTTAAAATTAAAACGATTTTGCTTTCAATTTTTCTTTCAAGTTGGTTTTTGTTTCTACAAATATTATGCCGCCATAAATTTTTGCCATCTTACCCTGGAGTTAATGTCGACGTCGTTGACGGCGTCAAATGTCAAAAAAAAAGTTGAATCGTATGAAATTGTATGAGAGCAGTTAATCTCAAAGCGTTGCAACGCCGTAAAAGTTCAATCTGTTTCAACTTTTTCGGCGTTGAAACGCCGTCAACGACGTCGACATTAACTCCAGGGTTAAAAGCAATTTGCTTTGAAGTTGCGTACAGCATACATCACAGCTGTAAATTTAAACGAATTTTAACAAGCAGTATGTGAGAAAAACGTCATAATTTCTTTATATTATATAGATATTGTGTGTGATCAAATTTTACAACTTCAAAGTTTAAGTAAAAAAGTACAAATAAGTACTTGAAAAGGGGGTTTGTACTTCAATTCAATTTATGATATATTTACCATCACTGGCTACATGTGTCACGTAACTTTATATTGAAATTCTATTTTCAGCAGGTTGAAACGTTATGACTAATATTTCTGATTTTAAATTGCACTTCTTTCGACACTATATCTGATCGATTGGTATATATAAATTTTCAATAGCTGATCTAATGCCTTGGCAAACTTGATTTTAACACTAACACGGACGAACAGACGGACATCACTAAATTGACTTCGCTATCCATATAAAGTTAGAATATATATAGTTTATGGGGTCGGAAATGGTTATTGTATAAATTACAAACGGAATGAAACTCTGATATACCCCTTTTTCACTATTTGTGGTGAAGGCTGTAAAAACAAAAATTTTCATTCCAGCTTTTTGGCCGCTTGTCGCGTACAAAGAAAGTTATATATGCAATTGTACCTTTTGAGCTTTAAACAACAATGGAATTTAGGAATTAACGGTTCTCTGATTTTTGGAGAACGTCGTTACGAGTGAAAGTGATTTTTAGTTTAATATTCTTTCAAATAGTAAACGTGACTCCTATTGACACAACAAAAAAAATTTAACGACTTTGAAAATGTTATGGGATATTAGCATAATATAATAAATAATATTATAAAAATTCCCAAAAAAAATAATTCTTGCGAAAAAAAAACCTACTTCAAACCAGGCTTCATCTGTTGTAACACCGTTATATCTCCAAACTTTTTACTAGTTCAACTGTTCAATAGTTTGGCAATATACATCAAACTACAGCAAATTCAAATTATATATTTGCTGCTGTAGTAGATTTAGTAATCAGGTTCTGTGTAAATTTCAACCGTCTGTCTGCTACGGTTCAACAGTTTGCCCATATACATTAGATTATATCAATATTTAATTTACAGTATAACATCTTTATGCTTCTTATTATACCAAATAAAGTGGTGGATATTCTATCTAAAATTAATGTGTTTGTATACAACGGTTCAAAAAATACGGCCATTTGGAATAAATTACATTAATTTTGGGAATACCCTTTAATTTTTAAATTCAAATTATAAGCTTCTTGTTATAGCGGACTAAGCAAAACATGTCCCTTGTAAATTTCAGCTGTCAGTCTTTAACGGTTCAAAATCCGGCCACATACACCATATTATATCAACTACTGGGACACCCGCTTATTTCCAAATCCAAAGTTTATACTTGTTTGTAAATTTCAATCGACTGTCTACAACTGTTTAAAAGTATGGCCATATACCAAATTAAATGAACTATTGGTGCACCCTTTAATATATAAATTTAAATATTATCAGCTGTTACTATTACGGCTATAGCAATCGATATTGCGTAAAATTTACAAGCATTTGTCTATAACGGTTTAAAAGATAGGCCTATATAAGTAAATCTACAGTAGTTATGGGACACCCTTTAATTTCTAAATTCAAATTATAAACTTATTTTATATTTGTTGTCATAGCAAACTTACCAATACAGGTTCGTTGTAAATTCCAAGCGTCTGTCTATAAATGAATAAAAGTATTGCAATATACATCAAATTAAATGAAATATTGGCACACCCTTTAATTTATAATTCTTAATATTAATACTGGTTACTATAGTGGCCATAGCAATCGACCTTCTGTCAAATTTACAATCGTTTGTCTATAACGGTTTAAAAGATAGGCCTGTATAAGTAAATTTACATCAATTATGGGGGCACCCTTTAATTTTTAAATTTATCTTTGTATAATTTTATGTTTTTGGGAGGTATAGTAATACGCAGTCATTTTAAATTTTACAGAAGTGCCCTTCACAATTTATAATATACGTAAAGTATCTGTATGTTGTATGGGGACACCCTTTAATTTTTAGATTTATTTTTGTATAATTTTTTGTTATTGGAAGCTAGAGTAATACGCAGTTATTTTATATTTTACAGAATCGCCCTTTACACTTCATAATACACGCAAAAAATATGTATATTGTTTTCGGGACACCCTTTAATTTTTAAGGTTATGAACTGTTTTTAAAACGGAACTAATCTGTAAGCATAATCTATCATATTACAAAAAATTTTCAAAATCGGTTCAGAAATGACCGAGTTCTGGAGGCACAAACATAAAAAAAGCAACATTCAGCCGAATTGTATCCTTCTCTTTTTGAAGTCGGTTAATAATTTTACAAGTAAAAATTATAGCCAAGTGCTTGTGAAAACTGTGGGCATCACTATAATGTTCTTTCTTTTTCTTGAGATATTTATAATAATAACTGTGCTGTTTTTATTTTTAATACGCCTTACGTCTGCATTAAGAGTCGGCATATAACCAACCTAACGCAAAAGCGTATGTAAGCAAAAATAAAAACATGGTTTGTTTGTTGGTAATTTTTGTTAAAGCCTTAACATTTCTGTATTCGCTTCTAAAATAACTCTCATATTGTTTTTTTAAGTTTTTAAACTTAAAGGAAATGTTTTTGAAGAACGAAAGACATGTAGGATGGTAGCTGATTTTCTTAAGGATCGTTCTTTTAAAGTAAAAGTAGGAACTGAATTACCACACATCAGAGCAGTGGTGGGAGGTGTTCCTCAAGGCTCCTTATTGGGGCCGGTTTTGTACAATATCTTTGTTTCTGATATTCCGCAGCCACCTGCGGGATATCTTTTGCTCATGTATGTTGATGATATATTGATTGCTGCTAGTGGTCCTAGGGCGAAAAATTTGAATGACAGGGTCAACAATTACCTGAACATTCTTCATAAATACTTCATGAAATGGGGCCTGAAATTAAATATTCAAAAGACCGATGGGGTAATGATTAAGGGTAGGCGTGGTAATCTCTACCCAAATCCAAGAAGTTTTGTGCCAAACTTAAGCATTGCTGGCGAACGTATCAGTACCTCTGATAGGATGAAGTATTTATGGGTAGTATTCCATGAGAACTTTGAATTCTATAGACATCTAGATTTCATAATAGAACGTGCTAAAAAGGCTTATTTCTTATACCATAGGATTTTACGCCGCAGGGGTGGTCTAAGTACCAAAGTCAGGCTTCTTATTTACCGTCAGATTATAAGACCTATTATATCTTATACTTTTCCAGTCTGGTTTGGAATATCTTTCCACCAGATGAAAAGGCTTAGGATATGGGAGAGACGTGTTCTCTGCTCCTACCTACGGCTACACCCCAGGATGGGCCCTCATGGCATTTTTCGAAAACCGTCCTGTAGAATAATGTATAGCAGTATAAATTTTGAGAGGATTGATGTTTTTCTCATGAGATCTGCACTCAGGTTTCTTGACAAATCATCTTCTTTAAATAATAGTTTAGTAGGGGGATGCTTTCACCGGGCCCCTGATCTGGAGAATTGGCTTAGAAATAAGTACCATTCCCCAGTTAGCCTTTTGGCTTTGAATACTGGGGTCTTCTCTTTGGAGATGCAGGCCTCTTATTTTATCACAGGAGGGTATAAACCATTGACATAACTTACTTGGTGTACAACACCGCACAGTAGTTTTAGGAGGACTTTGTGATAGATATTATATATCGCTTATTTTATTTCTTTTTAAATATTAAGTGTTATTTAGTTTGTAGGGTAGTTTAAGTTATTAGTTTTAAGTAATAAAATAAAGAAACCAATGCGTGTTTTCCTTTTTATCCTTTTTTTTTTTTTTGGAAATGTAAACAAATGTAATAATTAAAAAATGACTGTATACAGCATATCTGTAATGTAATTAATTAAGTGCAAATTAGTCTTAGAAAAGTTGTAATCCGTAAGGAAATTTTTATAAGAAATATAGTTTAAGAAACATATGTATAATGCATTTTTGGAATAATAAAGTAACTCACAGGTGTAGCAAGTCAAATTTTTCAACAAAAGAACGAAAGAAATGTATAACAACAATATTTCAAAGACCTAGTAGTTGATGAATTCAGTCACTGTAGTGACCAGTAATTTAGCAATCGCAGGAACTACACCACATGTTTTACAAGTTTTAACAAAATATTAAAGAGATCTTGCGACAATAAAACAAAAATAATGTTCGCTACAAATTAATGCTAATTAAAAACATCAGAAGTGCTGCCATCTGCTAAAAATAAATTAAGTTTTTCTATCTTACGTTGTTTTAATATCTTCATCTTTTATTCTATCAATTTTCAATGGTCCAATTTTATTTAAATTTAAAAAGCACTAATTTTAAAATTATAAAAATTTTTTGTGGAACAGTTTTAAAGTGTTCATTCGAATAAATATTTCAAAGTATTAATAAATGGAGCCAGCCGCCACACAATCAGCACTTATTGTTTGCTTTTTGGCTTAAAAGCTGTGAGTTCAAATAATAAAAACAACATAAAAAGCTATTAAATTCGGTGTTGCATATACGTATGTGCGAGTAGCCTTCATTACCGCAAACTATATTTTTCCACGTGCATTTGTTCATGTGTGTGTTTCTGCCTGCCTCAGTGTATTTAATTTGTAGTTATTGTTTTCTATAGAAAAACAACGATGCAGGTTGTTGATTCTATAACAAATTGTGAATTTTAAAACTTAAATTTTTAAACGAAAACTAAACATAAAATTGAAAATTTAATGCAATAAAAATAAATAGTTTATGATTTCAAGAAATTCGATGAAATAGCTAAACTGAACTCTAATAAATATTTTAATTTTGTAGTAAAAAAATTAAATTAAAAAAATATAAGTTTTTACAGTCCGTAGAAAAATTTCATAAAAATATCAATATTTTTATTTACGATAATCAATTGAATATTTCTGTTATAAAGAATTTAAATAACTTTTTCTTTCATAATCATATCTCTAATAAGCTTCAGCAGCCCGTAAACACCGGGATTATTATTTTTACTTTCACTAAAAGATAAATCACTTTCGCGCTGGATGACAATATTTTCAGAATCGTTATTTGCAGCTGAATAATGCTCGATTATTTGATGCGAAAATTATCAAAGAACATTTCTTAAGGTGCGATCAGATTAGTCAAATATCTTACCAAAAAGACGTAACCACTAAACTATGGACAAAATATTTCTCCTTAAATATTAATTAAGAAATAAAAGATTCTGCTCAATATAAAAGTTAAGATATCATATCTATTATATTATAAATCGTCATTCGTAATTCGTAATTCGTAAGATTGAATAATCATTTGTAAAAATAGTGGTTATGATGTTTTGGTCAAATATTTGACTAATCTTACTGCACCTTTTAAAATAATACAAATTTTTCTTTACCAGTCATTTCCTTCAAATATAAGTACTATACTATAGTACTTTATTACAGTGGTGATAAAAAATATTCAATCCTAAATTATATTACGAACATCACATAAAGAGTGCTGCTCTTTATAACCTTCACTACAAAAAGTGGAAAAAAGGTTAACTAAGTTTCTACAATATCCATTTCTGACCCCATAAAGCATATATATTTTGAGTTCTTATGCATAGCGAAATAGCTTGAGCGATGTCCGTCTGTCCGTTCATTTTGGTGTTTAATTCAAGCTTGCCAAGTCACAAGATCAGATAAAGAAAATTAAATACGCCAATCGATCAGATATAGTGCCGTAGGAGCTGCTATCTAAAATCAGCAATACCGGCTCATGTCCTTCGAGGCAGCGGGTAAAACACGACGCCTGCCCCTAATTTTTTCATATTATATTGGACAATTAAGTAGCTCCAATCAAAAAAACAAATATATGGGGCGATAGAGAATTAAAAAATAAAAAAAAACATCAAGTAAAAAAATTGGCGCTCGCCCATATGTTCTGAGTTATGGGTCTCGGAAATTTTCATAGAAAAGTACGATTATGCACCATATTTTTTAAGATATCAGTATGGGTATCATATAAAGGCTTTTAAGGAGATCCCTAACGAAATACTAACGTTTTATAAAAATGCTTAACCCATTAAGAGCCCATGACATTTTTATGTAAAATTATAAATATGTACTTCTTAATTTTTTTTTCTATTTTTAATTCTTTGCCACCTCAATATCTGATTTTTTATTGGAGTTACTTCGCTAAACTGGCTCTACATATATTATTTATGGGATACAAGATTCGGCATAGCCTTTTTTCGCATAAAGTACGTAAAAAATCTGCGCTGACTAAATACTTAAGTCTACCCTTGTGTTTCATAATTCGTAGGACCAATATTCTTTTAAACCAGCAAGTATTTTGTAAAGTGATTTTGCTTCTGGCGGCAAGATAAGTAAAAATCACTGTTCAGAATTGTAAAATACATATAAATAAATAATATGAAGCGAATAAGTCTACCTAACATTTGCTTATTTCTGAGGCATCTTACTAAACAAAACAACAAGAACAACAGCAGAAATACTGAAGAACCATTTAATGTTTTTATTTTTTATGTTGGATTTTCCTTTCACTTGCAGTGTTTTATTTAAAAACTTAAAGATGTTAAAATCTTTTATTATGTCTGTTCTTATTTACTTTTTACTTTTGTTGCTCTTAAAGCCATTTTGAGTAGCAGCGTGAATCAGCATGTAATAAAGACAACTTGTTGATTAATCTTGCGTTCAGGCATCCATAAATTTGCAGCAACTGTGCTAAAGTGTCTTTCAAAACTAAAGTGTTTATATTAATTTTTAACAGCCGAAGTTTTAAAATATTGTGAACTTTTTTAATTAATTATTTTTTTTTTCCTTTTTCTTTTTTGTAATCTGCTAAATTCTTTAAATAATATTAGTCACTTTACGTAAATATGTATGCTTTTTATGCTATAAAATAAATCTCTCAATTTATTCATTTTTAACAACTTAAGTAAAACATTTTATCCGAAATTTATTATAACACGAGTGACTAACTTAATTATTGTAGAAAAAAATATCAGAACCAAAAAAAAAAATATTTTTTTTTTTAATTTTAATGAGACTTTTAAGAGAAATTAAAAACATTTTTATGTAATGGGTTCAGTATAAACTTTTGAAAAAATTAGCATATTATGGTTAGGTAAAAATTATCACTAAATTTTAAATCTGTAGTATTAAGAAACACATTAAAATTAAATTACTTTCTTAATTTACCGCAATCATGTTTATTTATTAAAAAAAAATAATAATATTTAAACGAAAGAAAAGCTGAGTAGTTTTTTGTAAAAAACCGATTTTTTTTATTGATAGCAGCAAACTTTTTAAAACGCTAGTCCAAACAAAAAAACATAATAATAACAATAACAAATAAGATTGCTATATTCAACTATGCCGAATCTTATATAGCCTTATGTATAACCACACGTATATATAAATCGGCTTAAGAAGTTCTGTTCTGTTTTTCTGTTCAAAAAAAGATATTTTTTCAAAATTGTAAGTTTGCTTAGGGTTATTGTCTCAGCTTATAACATGAATGATTACTGTCTCAGATCCTAGTATATCTTAGTGGTAAATAAGTAGTGAGGTTCACCAATTTTTCTTACTTCTTATTGTGTTTATGATAAAAAATTCTCATTAATTTTACTTTTAATTGGTCTCATATTATATATCGTTACGAAAATAAGATGTGGCAACCCCTTCTGTTGTTGTCCGTATGAGCGTGGTGAATAAGTTACTTCCACTAATGATGTGTGTATAGAATAATACCACAATTAGCTAACAAAAGCTGAGCAACCTCAATGGCTGCGTTGGTAGAGGTGCTTGCTGTAAAGGAGAAGACTGTTAGAGTCTGAGCCCACCTTCGGACATGCGTACAACGAAAAATAGTAATTGCTAGAATGCAATTAAAAATTAAGAAGCAGCAGTGCAAACCTAACGAGGGGCAAATTACAATTTTTGTGTGAATCTACGGCAGATAATTTAGTGGCAACGTCTTATTTAACATAAGAGTAACAGACAATTGTCAAGGCGTCCTTTATAATAAAAAGTAGCGCAGGGAAAGTAACAGCATAACAGAATAACAACAGTATATGGCAGACGTGTGTTGTGGCTATTAGATAAAGGGGATAACTGGCTTGGATAAAAGGAGTACTGGAGTTGTCTGTGGATGGTTAAGGTTACTAACAAAGCATCAAGTAGTTCAGGTCTCGCCGGTGTAACACAGTAGTTTAGTGGATGGCAACGTTTGCATTAATAAGGCAAGTTTAGTAAATACGGAGACAATAGGATTGACAAGATCGTAGGATCAAGAAGTATAGACATATAAAGCCACAAGTAAGAATACAGAATTTATAGTGAGACACAGTGGTATTTTCAATCAAAAGAAAATACCACGTACGCAGGCCAATTTTTCATAAAATATAATTTAATGAATCCGCGTCAGCGTCACGGATAAATAAGTTTTAAAAAAAAAAAAAAAAAATTGTATTTATTATACATTTTAAGAAAGGTGATAAGATAACATATATATATATATATGCATACGTATTTTATATTTAACAATGTATGGGTTATTAAGATGTTAAATTAAATGTTTGAATACAGGATGATTTTGTAGAAAACAACTGAGTTCTTGGCATTTCAATAATTTCTATAAGAATTCTTAAAGTCTAAAAACACTTTTATAAGGCCAAGACATCAAAATGCTCTTTATTTTTAAAAACCTAAACTAATAAATATTTGAAATCAATAAAAACTAAGTAATGTTCGATTAAATTCTTTTTAAAGAATCTTTAAGACTTAGAAATCACTCTCTAATAAATCAAATGAAAAACTTAAATCAAGCACACAAAGGAATGAATCCTTAGTAGCAAATATGTCTTTTAAAGTGTGACTCCTCCTGTAAAAGTATTTCCAGGTTCAGATAAATTCTTAGGTCTATTCCCCTTTATTTGCAAAAGATACCACTATACGTCATTACACAATCCGATTTTAATATAAATGTATTTTGCAAAGTAATAAAATAAATCGAACTTTTTCTGGTAATTAAATTATTATTTTTTTTATTGGTAAATATCCTGTGATGATTGAAGATTATTAGAATTTTTATTATCGCTTTGTTCTTGATTACATTTATTAAATAGCAGCATGTAATTAAACGCTTAAGTATTCCATTTCAAGGTCATATTTAGAGAGATTTAATTATAAGATTGTTATCTTAAAAATCATGTATGTATTGTAATATTAATAAATTTTATCTTTATAACTTTCCATGGATATAAAGGCCAAGGAGATAATATTTCACTTAAAGAGGCTTTAAATGACAAAACTACATACGTCTTTGAAAATATTGTGTATCGAAATATTAAAATAGATTTAAATTCAATATTACAATCTGCAGTAATACAGAATATAAACCAATTTTATGAACTGACTTGATTCTGTTAGTGGATTTCATTCATAGACTGCATTTAGATGATTTGGCTTAACACGCACATACAAGTGCATTTTATAAACGCATATTAATATATTTTATTATATGTTCACTTACAGATTTGACTAGTCTTACAAATTATTCTAAGTATTATTATTATGAATAATATCATATAACGGTGAAGACTAGCTGAAGCAACAATACAGTAACAGCATCAAAGGCATACGGTGTTGTAAGAGATAGTTTTCATATACAATTTCGAATTTCACACAAGATATAACAGCCACAACATTAATTCAATTGAAATACTTGCAACACTATTCCATACACAAATGCACAGGATAAGTATTTATGAACATAAATATGAATGATGTTTTTTAAATGAAGATTTATATTATTCATGCACTGCATCATTATTATACTTTATTGATATTTTTTTCTTTCAGTTTTTAGTATTTATGTTGAACTTAAAACGCTTTCCAGGATTAACTGCTGATTTGACTTTGGAAAATGATTTATTGAAGAAGAATCATTGCAAGTTCTTGTGGCGTAAAGAAATACTGTGTCAATATGAGAGATAAAAAAATATTACTGAACATAATCACAAGTAGAATGCAGCAATACTTATTTTACAAACTCTATTCTACTTTTGCAGATGATACTGTTAATGCAAGTAAAGATTTTGCATGCACCCTGTTTGCCACAAGAAATTTGTTGCTTAGAAAAATTAAGTCCAGGACTTTCACTCAGCAGCTTAATCATAGCTTTTGTTAGAAAGTTCTAGCCTTCTTTACTGTATACCGATCACTTATTGACGAGTCTGCAGCCTAGAGGTTTCTCTTCTGTTCGTATTAAGCAAGTGATCCTAACGCTTGTTCTTAAAACACGACTATATTCTCATCTCAGCTCACAAACAGAAATATCCAAAAAATCCAAAAAAAAACTGCCAATCGGTATTTTTAAAGAAGTCGCTATGTGCAGGTATCCCAGCCAGGAAAGTCAGAAGATTCAGAATTCTAGCATGACTCCAGATATCAGGCACTAATCAGTAAGTTTTTTTTTATTTTTTTTTTTAAAGCAGGTTAGAAAAATTTAAAAAACCGACTTCAAAACATATTTCATCTGTCTGCTTATAACAGCTCAAGTGTATGGTCACATAAATTAGGTTACATTTACTATTGGGACACGCTTATATCTCCAAACTTTATCCTTTTTCAACTGTTCAATAGTTTGGCAATATACATCAAATTACAGGTAATATAGGGTCAAATTCAAATTATATACTTGCTGTTGTAGTAGATTTAGCAATCAGTTTCTGTGTAAATTTTAACGGTTCAACAGTTTGCCCATATAGAGCAAAATCTTAGTATCCGATTTGCAACAAAAGGTGGGAATGATATCTTATTAAATTCAACATAAACAATAACGATCTGAAATTATATTGTCACAGATACGACAAATAACCTTCTTACATATTCAATTAGACAAGAGGTGGTCGACAAGGTGCAAAATTAATATTCTAATCTTTTTAAAAATTTTTATTCTCGACAAGCAAACATGTGATGCTCTCGATAACCTCATGTGTTGCCAAAATATGTTTTTTCGTGTAAAAAAAAATTGATAATTTTTCAACTCACATAACAAATGCATCTTTTGGTATTCTTGAAGGCATTTACCTACTGGGCATAATCTCTTAATAACTACATTTTACTAAATCAGTAAATCAACAAAACTAAATTGAATACAGTAAAAAAATAAAGTTAGATTATCTTTTGAGTAGCTTACAATATTTATAATATCTTAAAACAAATCAGGAGTAGTTTTTTAATTGAAATAAAAATCCTAAAATATTCTTCTACATGCAATTTAATGTATTAAAGAACTTAAAATCGACTCTAAGCAAATTTAGTTAAAAATTAAAAAAGTATTTAAATCTCTATTTATGAAAATGCTTCAATTTAATTATTTATTTTTTGTTTTCAAAAAAGAGAATGCAACAGGATTATGAAAGTGTTTTATTCTACCGGAAACATAAAACATTTGTGTTTGGTTACGAAAATGTTGTTGGTCTGCAATATTTTAGAAATTTATTTTCTAATTTTTTTTTATATGAATACTTTTATTTAAACCATTGCAGTTTGGGTTGTAATTTTGCCTAGTTATATTTTATTTTTTAATTGACTTTGAATAATAAACAAACAAAAATAATGTTGCATTTAAAATATAACACATGAATACACAACAGATAAGGGAGCAGCAAAAACCAAAAGAACTACACAATTTTTTATTAACAGTAAGTTTTCTAAAGTCACCTTATGCAAACAACAATATTTGTATAATTTATGTTTTAGTAAGGAAAATTTTAAATTAAGTCTCTTAATCTATTGTTTTATAAAATATGTCTGGATTGTTTTTCAATGCGAAAAAAAGTTTAAAACTAAAGCCTATTTAAACGATCAAAAATCTAGTCTACTTTAAATAAAGAAAAATGTTAAAAACTTAAAAAAAATAAAAATAAACTTTTGCATTATTGTAAAAATACGAATGCCCAGAAAGAAATGTTAAAAAGAGATTTTTTTATTAAACACAGTTTCTTTTCAACATTCAATACTGTAATATAAATAATTAAAATAATGGAGTTAAAAGAATAATAATTGAAAATGCAATTTCAATTTTCATTCAAATGTTTAATCATTAATCCCATCTCCCATTTTAGCACGAGATTAAGACGAGTCCCATCATGATCTCGTAGGTTACTCTAACAGATCGTATTTTCGTATTTTAGTGCAGCAAATGCAATAAATTAATGTCGATTTAAAAAATAATAATCTATTGTTTTTGATTTCATGAAAAAAAAAATGGTCTGCTGAAGTTAACATTTTGCTTAAGTTCATTAATATAACCTAGAGTTCGCCTCGTGGTCAGAATTCGACCAAGGTTATTATTAAACACTTTTTCTTTATTACTGTGTACACATTTATGTTGTGAATACATGTGTAATTTTTGTATGTGCAGTGGTAGCAATTAAGGGGTCATTTATTTTTTGAATACTGAATCGATGTAATTAGATAAAGATGTAGCTCGACACAATCTACAGACATTGTGATTGGTTGACGAACAGAAGAGAAAAAGGATATTTATGTATAGATAAGTATTCACGGTGCTTTATCGACTGGTACAAACACTGTTTATTTGCTGATAGTCAACGAACAAATGCTTATGACTCCTCCGTTACTAAATTGAGTAGAGCACCTATAAACCAGAGGCAAGAGTCTAGTTAAGGACAGTAATTATCAAAGCTGGTGTACTATTTTTACTCAAGGTTAAAAAATACTACCTTGTCTTTCAAAAAGTTCTAAATTTTAATTTTTCTAGTCTTAATAATTACACATTCCCAAACTTAACATTATTCTTAATTTGTTAATAATAATAATTTTTTTAAAACGATTCAGATAAAGTTAAAAATTATCATTTAAAAAATACAGATATTAAGTGATCTATTCATAAAACCATTTAAATTCAATTATTAGTTTCGGTTAGTCTGACGTTTTCGTTACCTTGTTTCAGCTGCCAGATAGAAGTGGAAAAAGAATAAAGGAAATTAAGAGATAAAAAGCTATATGAGAATATAGAAACAAATAGAATGAATGAGGAAGAAGAAGAAGAAGAAGTGCTAGTTAAAGATGGCAAAAATGATATGAAAATACATCCATTATGAAAATATTAGGGGGTTGTCAATTGTAATTTTTGTGAATTTTACTTCTCTGCAAATGCTTTGACTTAATACAGGGTGTTCGCCGAAAAGTAGTATGCCTCTCAGCAATTCCATTGTTATGCTATCTGCATGCGATGTGGCACCGTCCTGTTGATACCACATGTAATGTAAGCCCAAAGCATGCAGTTGTGGCGTTAAAAAGTTTTTAGTCATATTACGATATCGCTCCCCATTAACAGTTACCGTCAATGCAATGCAATGATTCCTCCTTACTAAATTACACACCAGACTGTCACTTGTAATGCATACAAAGATGACTGATGAATAGTTTGAGGGTTTTCCATTACACAGAACCGACTATTCTGTTTATTCACATATTCATCCATATGAAAACGTACCTTGGCGAGCTGTAACATCCTGTACGGCGGCCGAAATGATCTTGTGGAAGAAGCTCTTGTGTCAAATGAGTCTTAAATTAAAACAAATGAAATTCCTTGTGCAAAATTGTGGCCAAAGTTGTTCTTTGAAGTCCAAGCTCCTGAACACGGCGTCGAATTAAGGTTGATGGTAGTTTTGAACACTTTCTTAAGCAGCAGTAATGTTTTCAGCAGATCTTGCAGTACGTTGTGGTCCGTCGCTACTCCTTAAACAGTGCGTTTTGTTGGCACGTTGTTTCTCCCAAAAATTTCACGTTACTTTCTCATCGTCACAGTAATCGATGATTTATTTTGATAAAGTGTTTTAAAGATTAAGACTTGTTTTTTTATTGAATATTATTCTATGGTAAATTTGGCACGTGTCTACTTCACGACTGCCAAATATGAAGTGTCAAAACTAATGTTTACCAAAATAGCTGTAGAACAAAGAAGTATACCTTTCCGACGAATACCCAGTATAATAACTTGTTCACAAAATATGTTAAGCCTATAAAAGAATATCAGCTGTGAATTTGTAAGTAGTGGCACAATTTGTGACCTGCGTCGAGATAGCGTCGACGCAATAGCGGTGATTTTTGGAATTCTTATTTTTATACCCTTCACCACAAAAAGTGGGAAAAGGGTAAATCTAAATTAGACATTCCGTGTATAATTTCTGTCTTCTTATGCATAGCGAAGTCGATTGAGCGATGTACGTCTGTCCGTCCGTCCGTAGTCTGATCGATCGCCTACCTCTAATTTTTTCCTATCATATGGAACAATAAAGTAACTCCAATTAAAAAAATTAATAAATTTGGCGATAGAGAATTAAAAAATAAGAAAAAAACATTAAGTGAAAAAATCTGCGCTCGCCCATATTTTCCAAGTACCGAGGCACTAAAATTTTAAAATTTGTTAAAATGTCACTATGGGTATCAAATTAAAGCTTTTGAAGAGATCTTTAAGGAAATACTCAAATCTTTTGGAAATGCTTAACCCCATAAGAGCCGATATCACTTTTGTATAAAATTATATATATGCAGTACCAAATTTTGTTTTTCCTCTGTCACCCCAATAGATTTACATAGATGGTGAAGGGTATAAAGATTCGGCATAGCCGAATATAGCACTCTTACTTGTTTTTTTATTTATTTCGTTATTGTTGAAAAGTGTTGACAATTTAGGGCAGTCTAGCAGTTTTATCTCTTATTTATATCTTTATGATGGGTTTTAAAAAACAAGATGTGTAAAGAATAGTGCAATATATCAGGATAGAAGCAATGCGTTAAGTATCATTGCGCCTTACGCACTGTAAGTCAATAAAAAAGTTACAATATAAAGGTTTACTTGTGCGGCGTAAAGCGAACACTACCTAATATATTTGATACATGGATAAATGATGACTAATTGGAATTCTTAAATTAATTTTAGGAACTAAACAAATGGTTATTAAATCATATCCGTTTAAATTTTTTACATCGGCTATGTCAATTGCATCCAAAAATATTTTATTTTTTTTTTGCTGGAAACATATGCAAACTTCGTATGAGTAGACTTTGGTGTCCCCAATACATTTTGGGTAAAATTTTTTAATAAGTTTTATATATTTATTTCTTGTAAAAACACCTAAAAAACATAAAAATATGTTGTTGGTCTGCTACAACAAATAAAATATAAATTGTTTTGGAAAATGTCTTCCTAAAATGTTGTAAGAATTTTCTTGTGTTTAAAATAAAAAATTTAAACTTTCATATGCTACTTGTAATATCAGTTTATATTTACATATCAATAAATTTCAACTTGTTGTTGTTGCTTTTAGAATTCTGTAAAAGTGTTGGAAAGTGTAAATGTGCAATTGTGCCTTGGACCTTGCACCTAAATGTACATAAAAGTTTAAAGCTATAAAGAAATTTTAGCTATAATGACTGTTGTTTATTTTTTATTATTTATTTCAGTAATTTAATTTATGGGAAAAGAAAAGTTTAAAAGTGTGGAATGTTTTTGATAATTCTTCTTAAAATTGTAAGTTTCCCTGATAACATTTTTCTAAGACTCTTTTCCTTAATAATTAACTAGTCTCATGTTTCAACTTGTTTTTAAACTTGAATGCTATTTATTTAAACTTTCCTAGCATTTGTCTGTAAAATTCCACTTATTCTTACACAACAGAAAAATTTAAGAAAAGGCAACGTCAGACTACGCAAATATTCAACAAAATAAATTTAAGCATTACTTTCTGGAAAAGGATGTTGCATCCTACTTCACAGATGTAAAATAAAATAAACTTTTTAAACTTAATGTTTATTTATTTAGGAAAAAGTGGTTTATTATATAAAGTGTTTCTTTTACCAATAACTTGTCTAATCTAACTCTTTGTCTTTCTTCTGAAAAATTGTTTTAAATATTCTTTGCATGAGCTGCAGCAACTACACATTATTTCAAACACACACACACACACATGTCAATATTTTGTAACAAGAAATTCTTTTTACAATAGTTTTGCATCTTTCACTCAATCATTGCCATTTTATGGTTTAATCCCTCAAAGTGCCCCTAAAGTGCATGCACTTAATACTTTCAAATACGTGAGTGTGTCTTGTTTCCCAACAATTCTGGTAAGTTTTTCCAACAAAGTGATGAAACTTGTTTTATTACTGATGAACAAATTTTTTTTGGACAAGTAGTTACTTAAGTGTGATATTTGGCAACGATAAATTAATTGTTCATTGGAACCTCACTAATGTAAACTGGAATATATCAAACACTGTAAGATTTGAAGTGGGAGGAAGGATGTCAGAACGAGAGAAAAAGGGAAGATTTCTTGCTGATCCTCATTTAATCTTAATCTGTCCTATTTCTTTAGCCTTTGACAAATTTTGTATACTAAAGAAAAGAAGGTACTTATTTTGGTTTACGGAAGACAGAACTCAGTTTCACATAGAAGTCTGTTTTGAAAAATCTACACATATCAGCAATTCCACTATTAAGTCAACCTTCAAAATAAAAACCTTTGAAAAACTTTTCAAAATAAGTTTGAGAAGAAAAAACATCCTAAATGGAACTATTTATAGATTTTTACAAAATAAAAGAGCACATTAATTAGGTGGCATATCATAACAATTAAGGGCATAATGTGCATCAACGTAGATTCATAACGTCCATAGATATTAGAGGTATATTTTATGGTATTCTATCTAAGAAAGATTCAACGTTCTTATAAACTGGCTTGCAGTAAGCCTTTGCTAAACGTAGCCGGTATTGGTTATACCATTGAGAAGAAAATCTTTGCGCTCAGCCGAAGGCCGTCTATCTTTAGAAATCTCTAGCGGGCGAGGCCGTTTTTGTTTTAAAAGCAGACATTATGACACTTTCAAAAGTTAACTTTTAAGTGCTACATATCCATGGGCACTGCCACCATTAATTATATTAAAATGGGACAAAATATCCAACAATTACCGTGTAATCTTAATACCGTCTTAAGTTCCTCTATATTATACAAAACTAACACTGTGCAGGTAGGATTAATTGTTTTGCAGAAATTAATAAAGTAACAAAAAACAAACAAAAAAATAGTTAATACACTTTGTTTAAAATATTAAAATCCTTTTCAACTTTAACACTCTTTACCAATAAGTTCATATTACTTAAAAAGGAGAAAATTAAACACGGTCAAAATATTCCTCGAGCATATGTTAGTAGTTGTGCAAATGCCTTATACTGGAAATACTGGCTGAAATATCGAAAAATTTTTATTTTTGGCGTACTTTAAGCACGTAAAAATTTTCCTCTTTAAACAAGATTTTAAGTTCAGCGGTTGCACATTGGTTTAGAAATGATCTATTTTGGACAAAATTCTGTATATCATGAAAAACTATCTTAATGATAGGTGTACCTCGGGTATATAATTTTTTAAAAATATCAAAAAAACGTAATTTTTGCTTAAAATGTTAAGATTGTTTAAATTTATTTAGTCCTTGCAAATATCTATAAAAATTTTGTTACATGTGAAAGTTATCTCAGTTAGTTTGGGAGATAATGGGGTCACAATTTTTTTTTATATTGGCGTAGTGCACTTATTAATGATCGGATTATTACTTCAAGACATTTATTTTATTCATAATAAAATTTTGAATAAACCAGTTTAAGGATTTTCCCTAAAGAGGAGGTATTCTTTTTGCGTATGTAATTTATAGACAACCTACAGCAAATGCGAGTAAAAGAAAAATTTGCTCAAAAATTATAACGGTTCTCTATCCAGTCCTATTCAGTAAAATTCCTCAGAGTTCAAAGCACCGATCGCGCATATTTAGGGGGTCCGCCGGGAACTACTTTGTGACATTTTAGTAAACATTAGTCTGGACAGTTTATATTTGGCAGTCGTGAAGTAGACAAATTTATTTTAGAAAAATATTCGACAAACCATAGTGTTTTAATCGCTAAAATATTTTATCAAAATCAATGAGACACCCGCCGCTAAGGTATACTACTAGGCTATAGGAGCTCCTTAACCTTACCTTCTCATGATTTTATTGCTCATTTTGCTTGTTAAGATATTTAAAATGGTTACCTAATCATTAATCAAGAAAACAAGATTGCGCATTCAGCCGTCCAAAAAATTTTCTACTGCGCATCTACGTCACAATAGAATAATAATGTGTTTTTGTTGTAAAAATATAAGAGATTATTGGCTCTCTTACTTTAATTCTGTTACACTTTCCATACAAATATTTTATATCTACGTCACAACAAAGAGAGAACGATATACAACAAACTAACGGACCTGCGCAATTTGCAATCTTGTTTTCTTGATTTATGTTACCTAATAATGTCCAAACTAAATCGTTTTCAAGCCACTGCGGGTTGCAACAAATATCTAAAGATAAAATCTTTTTTTTTTTTGGAATTAATGATTTTTACCGACCATGACTGTCTTTTTCATGTAAGAAGTTTATTTTAGTTTAGTGACCGTAATTTTAAACGTGTACAATGTGAAATATTATTAAAGAGATATAAAAAACAACACCGGCTTAACAAAGTACTTTTTCATTGTCATCATCAGAACTATAGGGAGATGTCTATCTGTGGTAAATATTCTCATAAACTTGTATGTCTGTATAGTCTATTCTACAACACATTTTTGTTGGATTTATTTCAGTTCAGTTGCCTTATGTGAGCAGCTTTTGTAGCTTTCATTTCTTCTTAAAAAAACTTAAAAGTTTAAAACATTTTAAGAATCGAATGTAAAAATTTACTTCAAATTCAACTTTATTTAAAAATTCAACTTATTATTGTTAGTTTGCATGCATATGATTTCTCAACAAAATATTGTTATTCATTATACAGAATACACTTTAAGATTTTTGCAGATTTTTTTAAGATTATATTACATGCTGCACACTTAACAATGTAAGATAATTGAAAATCATTTGTTATTACGTCTCAAAAATTACTTTGTATTATCACCCAAATAACACAAGAGAAAGCAGAAAACTCTATAATGGTTTGTTTGGCGCATACTTTAAATTAAAGGGTGACCAAAAATTTACGCAAGATTTAATTAGCTAACATTAGTGCAGTCATTTATTAATAGTACAGCTTAAGGCTTAAAAATATAAAAGTAAGTTTTTTAATGCCACATTTATTTTTTAAGAAAAGGGAAGATAAAATTTGGGACGACATTTGGTACCAGCACACAGCAAGAGTTTTCACAACGACCACGACATAATTTTTATTTTTAACAGACTTCAAAAAAGAAGGAGATTATCAGTTCGACTGAATGTTGCTGTTTTTATGTTTAAACTTACAAAACTCAGTCATTTCTAAATAGATTTTTAAATTTTTTTGTAATTTGATAGATCGTTCTTAAGGGGTGCCCGCATAGGTGGCGAAAATTAAGTTGTATGGGCCTATCTTTTGAACAGTTATATACAAACACCTGAAAACTAGACAGAATATCAACTTGCAATTATAAATTGAAGGGTTTTACAATAGTTGATGAAATCGGATGTATATGGCCAATTTGTTGAACCGTTACAGACAGACGGTTGAAATTTACACAGAACCTGATTGCTAAATCTACTACAACAGCAAGTATATAATTTGAATTTGGAAATTAAAGGGTGCCCCTATAGTTGCTGTAATTTGATGTATATTCCCAAACTATTGAACAGTTGAACAAGTATAAAGTTTGGAGTTAATCTAATCTAATGTATGTGGCCATACTCTTGAACCTTTGTAGGCAGACAGATGAAATCTGTTTTGAAGTCGGTTTGTTTAGCAAGAATTATCTTAATGATAAGTTTTCTTGCCATATACTTTATCATGTGGCGATCAGAAGTGGCCTTTAATGTTGTGTAATTTAAAACAATTATATATCGCTATTGGAAATGATTATTGTAAAATTTTATGCCACCTTAATTGCATGTCAACACTGCATCAACAAATTTTATTAACATTTTGACAAAAAAAAGGTGCATACAAGCTATCAGAACCGTCGATTTGTCTGATGAAATCGTCACCATAGATTATTTTACACTATGTATTGCGTGACTTAATGAATAAATTCAAATAACAATAACACAGGTATGCAAAACGAGACTTTTATTTTCCCCCCGAATATTTTTATATTTTTTTATATAACTGGGTGTGTAAACCAAAAATTTGTTCTACATGACATGAAAATATAAGAGGTAGGCGTGGTGTTTTGCCTGCTGGCTCGAGGGACATGGATCGATCATGATGATTTCCAATAACACCTCTTTTGACAATATAATCTGATCGATTGATAATTTATTTATTTATTTTTTTGTAAAATCAGTTTGCCCCGGAAAATGGATATTGTAGAAATTACAGACAAAATGACAAATTTAGATATACCCTTTTTCCAATTTTCGAGATCATGGGTATAATAAGAACTTTGAATTAACTGATGTACATTTATATGAATATATGTGTATATAAGTTTCTCAGGAAACTAATTTTAAAATAACTTTATCAAATGTTATTTTTCTAAAATAACATTATTTTTTACAATGATTCTAATCAATTGTAGCCAAAAAAAAAGAACATAAACAAGTAAAAATAAATTGTAAAGTCTTCTATTCCCATGCCAGCAGAATACAAAATCAATATTCCAAGCAATTTAAAAAAATACATAAAAATCAAAAGTTTTACTAGACGAGCAACATGTTGCTAAGCCAATTGACAATACAATTTACACACTCCCCAACATCGATAAATAAATCTCACACATGCAAACTCAACACACTCTTCTAAAGCACCACCCACTTTTTTTACGAACCAGAGAACCACAAATGTGAGTGGTATTTTAAACTTTAGCAATAAATTGTAACGCGTGTGGGAGTATATTGAGTGCCATATATTTGAAAGAGGAACATTGGCCTTGACATTGTAATATTTAATTTATTTTTCGTACTTCTTTTTATTTTATTACCTTTTCTCTATGAGCATTACTCTAATGACTGTAGTGTCTAGTCTTTAGGGAAGCAACTATTAAGTGATGACTTAAGTATTAAATCAAAAAAAACTCACACAAACAACAATAAGTACAATTTAGTAATACCCAACAATTCTGGTGGTAATAATAAAAAGTGCTTTGTATGAAACCTAGATGAAAAAGTGTAAATAAATCTGTTGTTTCTATAAGCGATAGTTTCCAAATTGCTCCATGTGCCTGGGGTATACAAACAACATATTTTTCGTCAATATCTTTCGCTGAGTGCTGCTTTGCTGCTCATAGGCAGTGATGACGATTTCTCGCTAAACGTAATTTGTAACTCCATTTGGGTTAGTAACGTTCGCTTTACTACAGTAATTTTTATCGTATCAGTGAAGTATATGAACCTCTTTCCCCTGCCAATCATAATTGCAAGCAGAATTCTTTGTTGTGAATCTTAATTTACCGCTTTATATTTATAAAACGCAATAGAAAATTGTTTTTATTAATTTGAAATATTTCATTTAAATTATCTTTAGGTATGTTCCATTTTAAAAACTTGCCTGGTTGAAAAATTATTTTCCACAATGAATTCGACTAAGAATGGTATCTAAAATTTAATCCAGTACGAACTTGTTGGCGGTTTATTGCATGTTTTAATTAAAGGTATTAATATAATATACGTAGCATGAGAATGCTGCGTTTTCAAAAATGTTAAATAAATACATATGATGTCAACCGTATTCCAAAAAAAAAAAAAAAAAAAAAAAATCCGGCGGTTGTTTTGAGAATGAAGTGTACAGTATATTAGAAATACCTTCAATTAAAGTTTAACTTTATATTTGCTTTGCCGAATTTGGTATAACTTTTACCAATAGAATTGTGTATTTATTTTCCTTAAATATAGTTTTTTTTTTTTTTGCCTAGGTATGTAATAATGAAGATATAAAAGGTTTTTGTGCGTTTTCAGTTTTGAATAAAATTTGAAGTCTTTTTTGCGAGTAAAAATGTTTGGCAATAGTTTAAGAATAATTTCGAAATAATTTTGCACAAAACAAAAAGTCGATGCTGAACTCTAATTTCGATTGATTGTTTTATAAAAAATATGTTATAATTTAAAACAAGTAAGAATGCTGTATTCGGCTATGCCAAATCTTATATACCCTTCATCATATATGTATGTATAATCGCATGTATCATGCTGCAGATTTATCTTTGAATAGTTTATGTAAATAAAAATCGGAAAAGAAATTCTTTCCTACCATAAAGTTTTTTAGAATATATATACTTTATGGGGTCGGAAATAGATATTGTAAAAATTACATCTTAAATAAAATATATTATATATATTATAGAAACTTTTTATTTCTATTATTTTTCAATTCTGATAGAAACTTTTTATTTCTACTATTTTTCAATTCTGTACACTACCAAATATTTTCATAAAAAAAAATGACAAACTTTTCAGTTTTACTTTTCCCTTTTATACCTTCCAAGTGAACAGATCTGACGTCATATTCTTTATGACATTAATTGAAAAGTACTTCAATATGAATTAAGCAAGTATTTATTTGTTTTTGCTCTAACACGGCCATCCTGTAAAATCATCGCTCTCGATGAATTTGAACTTCTTGTTTTCAAAACAATCATTTGTTTATTACAGAAAGATCAATATAAAATCACAAAAAAAAAAACAAACAGTTTACAGAAACCACGAATTATTATTTTTATTTCTAATTCCACAGCAGTTATCTGTCCCCTTGTATAATTAACCACCAGATATCCAGAGCTGTAAACAGAATCATTATTTCAGATGTTACTTTCTGAATCGCAACTAAGAGGCAATCTTAAGCTTGTTTGCAAATCAAATGAAAGTTATGACTCAGAGGCAATCTTAGGCTTGTTCAAAACTTCAACACCTAAACTGAAAGTTATGAATCAGAGGCAATCTTAAGCTTGTTCATGAATTCGATTCTTATTGGATGAAAAATTTTTTTTTGTTTTTTTTTTTAGAAAATTTTACTTTATATTAGTTACTAATATCCTTCTCGTCTTCACTGTCATTTAAAGGACGAATGACCTCCCTTGCTGCAACAATAAAAGTTTTGCAGTTTTCTTTCTTCAACTTATATCGATCATTGTGAAGGACACCAACTATTTCATAAGGACCACGATAATACGGCTGTAACTTCGATTTACGCCTCTGGTTACTACAATAGACAACCTTTTGTCCAATTTTTAATTGAGTTGGTTTGCATTTATTTTGATCAAATCTGATTTTTATTCTAGTTGCATTTAACTCTACTCGTTCACTGGCAAGCTTTCGTATCTATTCTACGTCCTCAAATTGTGGCTCAATTTCGAACTCTGCTAATAATGCACTAATATCTGGAGTACCTGTTAATACCTTTAACGGAGAAAATCCAGTTGTTTTATTAACTGTTGTATTAAGAGCTAGTTGTACACGACTGATATAACCAGTCCATTCAGCAAAAAAACTACTTTGTTTGTAAAGACAAAATGTCTTAACCATGATTTATTAATTTATTAAAATATACGCAGTTCCAAGATTTTATTACAGTTTTTTGAGTGAGCAACTAAATACTGTTCTTTAGAGGGTGCATTTGCAATTCGTTATAAGAATCAAAAATAATTGCAATAAATTAGAAAAAGAAGAAAACCACTAGTGAATTTACTGATGCTAAAAAGATTATACAATGGCTTAAATCCGTTGAACATCAGTGTTATCGGGGCCAAGTGTAAGGGCTACTAAATTCCTCAAACACTGTTAAAAAAATTTATCTACAATCAGTTTAGGTTTAACAGAGAAACAGAATTGTTTAAGCTGCAATAAATTGGCTAAAGCAATAAGAAAACTCGGACATTTTTTAAATGCTGTACATCCAGCACAAAACAAAAAAAAAAACAAAAAAAAAACACAAAGCTTAAGCAAAAAACATTTAGTTGAACAAGTCTTTAAAACCGGCATTCACAGCACTTAAAAATAGTTAAAAGTTGTTGTAAAATGTTTTCTATTAACAACGTTCTTATGTGGAAAAACACTTAATTATTTTTCTATAACAATCTTTAAAACAAACTTAATTTTTCAACATGACCCAACACTAAATCAAAAAGTTCATTTTTCATTATTTAACATTTCCAAAGATATTTATATTCATCAGTTTATCATCCAATCGGTTTAACAATAACGTGAACTACACGTTGAACTTTAGAAATTTTGTAACTTTCTTAGAAACTTAAACACATTAAAATTTGGCAGGTTTATAACTTTTTTCTGTTCTCTTCTGTTTAGTGTTTTTTTCTATCTTCTTTTTTGCCCATCCAAACAGTGTTGCCAGAACTTTTTTGTGTAAAATCTGCGAAATCCAATAATATTTCGCGAAAAAATCTGCACCTTATTTTAAAAATTTCTAATAAATTTTCAAATGCATTTTTCCTTTACTAAATATTCTCTCTCTAGTTTTTGCAAAAATTAACTGAAGTTATTTATTTTTCATTTAGTCTTTAATACTTTAAAATCTAATGCTTTTAAATCTCTAAACTCCAAGTCCAAGTCCTGTTTTTATTTTCTTTAAAAAATCTTTGGAAAATATTTAGGTAAGATTTCGGCTAAAACGCCTAGCGATTTCATTATATTATCAAAATCAATAATTCAATATCCAATAATTCAACATCAAATTTAATACATCTATCAAAAATTTTGTTTATACCGCACTGATCAAGGCTTGTGCTTGAAATTATTTCTGCTGCATGAGTGCCTAGATACGCGCTTAAAAAAATTTGAAGGGCTCTTGTCGCTTCGCTTTGGAACACTTTATTAAAGGTATTAATAATACCACGAATGTACTATAGAAAGATAAATATATTTTATTAATATCATTTAGGTTATATAATATGAATTTTACATTTTCGATTTGCTTGATATTAGCAACAAATAAAAAATCATTTTTTAAACATTAATATAATTCTATTTCGCGACTTAGTTTACTTTTTAAAATTTGAGCAACTGAATGTTTTTTAACTGTGATGACAGCAGCTCATTGACGATAAAATATTTACTGCCGTATCATAGTTTAGAACAAATTTGCGTAATTCTACAGATTTTAAAATCTATACATAAGGATTTTTTATTTAAAAGGTCGTTTTTAATTTAATTTTTTATGAAAATTAGCAGTTGAACTGTGATTTATTATAATTAAATTGAAAATGATTTTGTTTTAAGTTCATTTTTTTGATTTCTTAAAATCTTTTTTTAGAAAGAATAATTATTTTACAAATGTATGCGGACGTTTTCCCAACAAAAAAATAAAAATTATTCAGCGTAATGGAAGTTGCCACACAGATCATAAAAAATCTTCGATTTTAGGCCAAAAATCTTCAAATCTGATTTTTGGCAATTTGAGAGACCAAAATCTGCAAAATGCAGATAAATCTGCACTTCTGGCAACAGTGCATCCAAATAAAGTTTAAAATTCAATATTATGCTGCTAAATGGATAAACAACAGATTTGTACCTTCCCTTATGTACGAATTAAATTTGTACTTGACTGCAGTTTGAAATAAAAAAGATAATAGGAAAAAATTAACTTTAATACATTTCGACACACATATATGCTAAATGTGTACAATCATACATACAAACATATGTGTAAAAAAAGTTAAATGCACTTAAATGTATTTAAAGTTTAGACTAAAAATGTTGGAAATAAATATTTAAACAATATAGTTTTTTGAAAACATTTTTTGCTGTTGTTGGAGGCTGCTGTATTCAAGGTGGTGAGCACGTTGACTACAAATCTGGCTGCCCCGGGTTCAACCCCTGCGTCAGTCAAACAATAAAATTGTTTTTTTCTGTTAAATGTTATAATACATAATCAGCTCTAACATTAAAACATGCAGCCTCCTTCGTCGGTACTTCTTCATAGCATATTCGACAGCGAAGTAAAATAATTAATAAAATGGCTATATCTATCTCCTTTCACCACCTGTCGTCTCACTTATCTATCTCTATCCCTTTCCTCATCTATCTCTATCCCTTTCCTAAGTACGTAATAATGCCTGAAGTGCTACTTCTCTTTAAAAAAAAGGCGAAGGTTAATTTGGACTTGGTTTGAATAATTCAAGCATTTTTTTTTTTGAGACTTAAAATATTTAAAGTAAAAATTAAGGATCATGATTTGTCCTCATGCCATTAATACGCCGTCAGATGTAATAGTAACCCTGGGGTTAATGTCGACGTCGTTGACGGCGTCAAATGTCAAAAAAAAGTTGAATCGTATGAAATTGTATGAGAGCAGTTAAAAGTTCAATCTGTTTCAACTTTTTCGGCGTTGAAACGCCGCACAGTGAGACAACGCCGGCAAAAAATACAAGGAGTCAATGTAGAGCTCTGAAATTTTGCACAGGTTATTTCTGAGGGAATTCCAGTAAAAAAAAAAAAAATTAAGAAAATCCGCCCACTTTGACGCCCACCTCCCATACAATCGAAAGTTGTAAAATGCCGCATTGTCCGTAATACTTTAGGTATAACTTTCAATTTTGGTACACTTGAATGTTATACTGCTACAAACATTATCGGAAAAAAACTTTGAACATAGGCCCACTTTTACCCCCTCTCCTCCAATCCCCCATCCATACAACCTCATAAAGAGTGCCATATTTTCTAATATATTTTAGATTCAACCTTCAAATTTGATATTATTGTAATTTACAATAACCCACCCACTATTACCCCCACCTCCCACTAAAATGCAATAAAAAGGAACCATTTTTATTAATGTTTTTTTTTTTCATTCTATCAATAATTTTTTAACATCATCATGGTATTCTAATTTTTTCAATTTCATTCTCATTCTAAATGAATTTATATAAGGATCTGATGATATTTGCAAATAGTGCATTACATCTTCATTCGTAGAAATACGTGAATTTTTACGAGAATGGAATAGCCTGCAGTTTCTATACTCCTTATTCATGGCTTCTTGCGCTTCTTCGGATAACATTCCTGTGGAAACAAAATAAAGTTAATATTAAATAAAATTTAAAGAAATACTTTCAAAAATAAAAATTGCAAACAAACCTATTGGTAATATAGCCTTAGATATCATTTTGCTAACGTGAATGAGAACTTTATGGACAGTGATAGGCATGTAATACCAGCCATAATGCTCTACATACAATTTTGCAATTTTGGAACAAGAGATGTTAAAAACATATTTTTATCAGAAACATTTTCATCGGTAAAACGCTGATGATATTCACTGTGCCCCGATGATCCATCACACCCCCATTTACTTATTAAATTCAACTCATTTGGAATCTCATCAATCTCACTTTTTGTTTTTGTTTGAAAATGTCTTGCAACAGTGTGATCAAGTAATTCTTGTAATCCAACACTGCTAAAACGTTCATCAACCTTAATATTTGCAGGATAGCATTTTTTTTTACTTCTAATATCTTGCTATAGTGTGGGAATATATCACAACCAATTTCTTTTGCAGAGCTTCTTAAAACATCATATTGTTGTCTTGATAATGAAGCATCAATTATAAGGCTGAGTGCTTTCTCTGGTGTAAATGATTTCAATTGTTCACTCTTTTCATATTTTTTAGCAGCAGACACTATCAAGTCTTTTGGAAGACTTTCGCATAATTGAGATATTTTACTTCTCTTAGACCTTTCTTGGCTTTCTTCGAAGGCTTTTACAGGTCGTCCACGCTTAACGGAATGTGAAGTGCCTGGTTGTTCATCATCCAAAGTTTCTTCACACATGGTGTAAAGGTGTGTAAGCCATTCTTCATTATCAGCCAAAAATTTACTTTTTATGCGCCCAGATTTGTTCCATTTGGATTTTAATGTTGGTATGAAATATTTTGTTAAAAAAACACAAAATTTTTTAATAACAAAGTCTGGCATTTTATTGAATTTTTTTGATATGACACCAACAACAGCATCAATATTTTTATTGCTATCGCTCCAAATATCATAAATTGAACTATAAGAAATTGTTAAATTTTCCATGATCTTGTAAATTTTTTTAACACTTTATATAAATTTGTATAAATATAAACAATAAAATATAAACAATAAGTAAATAGTTGTAAACAATTACAATTGTAGTTTTTTGTATGTTTGAAGTAGTTTTGCAAACTTTTGCTATACTTTCTTTACTTAGAGTGAAAGCTGAGACTTCAAACTTTCATTCGATATAAGTATGCACCTAAGGCGAAGGCCTGCTCCATACTTCCCAGTCTATTGAAAATGCAAAATGTTCAATTTTTACACCACAATTCTGTTGTTAAAAAAAATTTAAAAGAAAAAAATTTTTAAGATTTTTTTTATCTACTTATTCTACAACAACTAAATTAATTAAAAAAATACTTTAAAGTTTTATTTATTATGTATTTTTTTATTAATAAGCTTTTGAATATTACATATTGAACTAACATATTTCAAGCGCGTTGGCATACCTCAACTTTGACTTGCTCTAGGCGAAAAAGTAATGAAGTTATGAGGCTGAAATTTCAGGGAATTGTTACTCATTTACCTGTTAATATACCGCGGTTACTATAGGGCTGTCTCACTGTGCGCCGCCAACGACGTCGACATTAACTCCAGGGTAATTCCTTTAAAAGTTTAACTCAATGCCTGCAATATGCATAACCAACGCTAGCCGTTAGCTTAGACTTTTCTTAGGCTTTTGAAATGGTTTGGCATGATGGCCTTGAATTCAAAATGATAAGCATAGGATTTGGTATGGGCGTTTCCATATAGTGGACAGCTTCTTAAGACTCCAATCTTATGAGGTATGTATGGGTGATGTAAGGTCTGACGAGGGCTTGATTTTTGCAGTAGTGTCGCATGGCTCGTTTCTGGGCCCTGTGCTATACAATATCTTTGCTTCCAACATATCACAACTGCTACGGGGGAATATTTTACGGATGTATGCCAATGATATTTTGATTGCATCTTCGGGTGCTAGAGCACGGAATATTTACAAAATGGGATCTTACCTTAAGTATTGCTAAGACCGTGACCGTTATGTTTAAAGGTAGATGCTAATATATATTTACCGAAATTATAGATCATACACACTATGTTTGACTATTGGACAGAACTGATTCGGGCTTCGGACAGGCTCAAATACCTAGGTGTCACCTTCCACGAGAATTTTGAGAACTATCGGCACATTAAAGACATTCTCCTTTTCGGTTTAGTGTTTCGTTTTGATTGAACATAACCAAATCATATCAATTCATATATTATTCTTGTAACCGAAAATGGACAATAATATTTTATAAAACGGTTGGATTAAAAAATGCAGTTTTAAAGCGAAATTAATTCACACTTTTAAAAAAGGGCGAAAGAATTTATGATATTAATAAAGAAAAACTATTACAAAATTACTTATTGGAAATTTTAATTATTAGATCGAGGCATACATTTTCAGAGCCGGCGTATTTTTCAATCAGTTTAGAAACTCTCCTCGATTTACTGTACTTTCATTTGTTTTTTTTTTTTTTTTTTTTTGTAACATATATCAGTCCGCCAGTCAGTAATGGCAATTAGTGCCACACATCCACCTGATTTTTATACCGTATTTGGCAGGCTTCGACGATATATACTGCATGAAACGCGTGCGGACACGGTAGGGAAAATCTTGCTTTATCCGGGTACCCAAATCATATAGATGCTCTAAATTCCTCATAAATAAATTCCAAACGTCGTCAATTTCGGCTGATTTGCTCTCCAATAGCCGAGCAAGTCTCGTGTTGCAATAGTATTGTCATTTTTGCCCCACAACTCAAAAGGTGGTTGGCTACTTGAAGTAAATATGCCTGTGAACAATGTAAGTCTAAAAAGGCGTTTATTTTATTTTCCGTTGCAGGCTTTCAGTTTCTTGTCTGGTTAATGTCACACTATAGACGGCATAGTTTTTGTACCTTTCGGTTACTCTCACGCTCAATAATACTTACGATCTCAAATCAATTAAATTATGCGCGAATTAATATGCAAAAGGTCTCCACAGACCTGATTGAACTTTCCAGGGATATAAAAACACTGTACCGTTGAGAAACCAGTTTTAGTTTTTATGTTATTTCTCGATTTTCGTATTAATAAATAAATAAATAATAATAAATATAATAATAAAATAATAACTAAACATTAAACTTAAAACAAGCAGTTCTTCTAATAAATACGTATGTATTTCGCCCTGCTTTACCGACTTGTTTCATATACATATTTATATTGATGTATATGGGTTTAACAATATCGCACTCACAACTTTTTTTAATATTATTTTTCATTATCTTAAATTTAATATACAATATTTTTTATGATCTTAAATGTGCCGACCATAGTTTTTAGTAAAGAAAGAGTGAAAAACAGACGACCAGAACAAATTTAATATTATAATGATTTTACTGCAACTTTGACAAACTATAACATCCATATCACCGTGCTTTATAGAAAAAGTTTAAAAGTCTTCATCATAAAACAGCGTTATTAACTAAATGATATCAACACCTACTCTCTCAACACCAGCATCCTTAATCTATTGTGTGACAATGTCAGCGCCATCAAGCAGACTTAAAAAAAATTGACCCATCATGATATGAGTATTAAATCGTTTAATACTATCACTTTTTATGTCGTAATAAAAAACTTAAATATTCCTAAAAATGCATAGGAGAAACTTATAAAAAGACATGAAAAGGAAAGCAAAAAAAAACACAAAGTGCATAATCCGAACAAGTTAGGCAGTAGAAAATTAATGACTGAATCCATGAGTAAATGAATAAATAAGATATTTAAGTTTGTCAAGGTCCATAAAAATAGTTTTTTTTTCCTATTATTTTCTAAATTTTCTTTTTAACTAAAAAAAGTCTTTATGCAATCGAAAATTTTATGCATTTTTTTCATATTGAATAGAGATTATTGTGCTTTCGTCATCATAATCACTTGAGTATTTCATTATTATCATGACCTCAATAGATGAAATGTTATTAAAATCACACCCTCCTAAAGAGAAAAAGAACTATGGATGAATGCGCCAGGACCAGATGACTTTTCAAAAAAGTCAAGAAAACCGAACTGAAATGTTATTTTATTATTATTTGGTTTTTTTTTTTATTTTGCAACACCTAGAGAAATTTTCAAAAGAGAATAGTTAACGTATTTATTTTCAACACAAGATATTCTAGAAGAAATTTTTTACCACATGTGTAGGTATTCCAATATTTTTTACCAGTGTAAAAGCTGTATAAAGAGTTTTCCGATACGATTGAGTGGAGTATAAAACCTACTCTAGTTCTTGTTGTATTTTCAATTGGTAATTTTATATTTAATGTTTTTAACAATGAAGAAAAATTACTCTTCCAAGTGAATGTATTGAATAAATGGCTTTAAGCCACTCCGCATGCTAACAGTTAGAGCAGAGCTCTTTATTTTATTAGGCAGGTACCTTGACCCTTATCTTTAACTCTGATATTAAATAGACGCCTTCAACAACTTATCTATGCCTAGGTTTTATACAATAATTGTCTGTCTTTTTTTATTAAGACTCCTGGAGGTTTTGTACTGTTGTTTGTTTCTCCCCATTTAATTACAGTAATTATTTACTTTTTACAATTATTATTTTTACTTTGACCGCATGTCTGTTGGTTGCCTCAAACTCATAAGCTATGCGATATTCTGGAGGCACAACTTGTGTCACCTAAGTGTCATATTAATCTATACACACGCCACTTTCCTCATGGTGGAAGTAACTTTATTCACCACTGTTTCTGTTTACCGCGCAACCAACACCAACACTTTTGTTTTTAGATATATAGGGGTTGCCAGATTTTCCTAACAATACGTACTTCTTTAGTGACTTGCGGCTCATCTATACAAATATCTCTTTCAAAGTAAAAAATATTATCAACAACATGAGAATTGTTTTTAAAACCAATAGAAAATATATTAAATCTTTAAAAAAAAAATACCAGCAAAAAATCCTTTCCACATTAATTTGGTTACATCAAGATTCTTAATATTTCAAATTTAACTAGTAATACGGTAATTTTGAATCTACATGTCCCAATTGAAAAACCCTGTCAAAGCTTATTATATTAACTTTCAATTTTTCATTTCATCTAAGAAACACAATCCTACTTCTACTTACAAATACAATGTTTTTGTCCAAATATTAAATATAATATTCGCACCAAAGCAATGTCACTTGAAGCGCTTTGGGCAATGTTGTCTTTGACACGATTTACAACAGATTTGTAATACAATCTTTTTTACTATATTTTAAAAATCATCTTGCAGGGAGTGCAGTCAGACAACCAAGCAAATGTTTAGAAGAAATTAAAATAATGAGTTAATGTAAGTTCTGCAAAAATATTATTAAAAGAAATATGTTGAAAAGTTACGGTCTCTTCTGTTGGATTTAAACCAAATTTCAGTTAAGCTAAAAATGTATTAAAGTATTGCCTTTTATTGAAATATATAGACAAATAAATTAATTAATAAAACACAAGTATGAAATCTTAAACAGAAAACCAATAATCAATAGTGTTTTTTTTCATTTCTAATGCCCATATTTACGGGTCTTAATTTACTAGTGACTATGGTTTAACTAATGATTTTTTTCTTGACATTTATTTGGCCATAACTTAACATCCGAAATGCAATTGCATTTTGCTTTCATTTTATTTCTTGTGAAAATGCTGACACATGTCGTTAATTAAACTGTGAATCCTGTTCTAACTATAGTTAAAGAGAGGTGCAACAATGACTTTCGGCATCACACAATCTCCACATCAATGTAAATTAAGTTTGTCATCATGTCACAATGGCGAGAAAAGTATTATCGTCTAATTACGAAAAATTTATGCCAGGATTGTTAACAACAACATGTGGAACTACTCAACAAAAAATATTTACGAATTGTGAAATTGTGCTGGGTCGCTCGACGGGATATTTCTCCAACAGTCGAAACTAGATTTGCCAGATAACAAAATTAAAATAACAGAAGAGTGAAGAAAATTTTTCTGGATTTTGAAAAAATAACTGGGTAATTTAGAAACGCTCCTATAGTTAAAAAACGTAAAATTTTATTCACATATTTCTTTACAAATAAAAAATAATATTATAAAAGCACTTAAACGTAACTGTTATAATTCAGTTTTACATCATATAACATATGTACATGTATTTAAAAATTTGCAAAATCTTTAGTTGTAAGAAAAAATTGTTTAAGATTTTGACTTTAATTAAAAACTTACTCTTATTAAATTTTTAGCCTTTATCAGGTCGAAGAACATTCCACTTCTCTTTAGTGAGGTAATCTACGCTAAATTTTAAAATACTAATAGTCCTTTCACAAAAATTTGCTAATTTGTATAGAAAGAACAAATGAGATTAATTTATTTACAGTTTTTACTTTATTAAATTATTTTCTATTTTATCCTATCAAAGGATTCTCGCAGGAAACACATGTCATTATACTACATGCCGCTGTTAATTACATTTAATATTTCTAAAACTTTTGAAAGGTCCGATAAATTATCCTATTATAAGAGATATTGTTTTAAATTTAAATCGCCATTTTTTTAAACTATAAATTCTCAAAGATTAACAAAACAAAGGTGCTAATTAATGTTAGAAAAAATTAAACTGATAATACATTCCCAACAACAATTGTGTAGGTAAATAACATATATATTTTTTTATTTATAATAATTTTTTTTTGTAGAAAATATAAATTTATATAAAAACATTTTTATTCAACAAAAATTATTTTTCAAAATTAAAGAAAATCTTTTTTTTTACTTTTTATCTGGCGAACCAGAACTGGACAATTCAGAACATGTAATAGGCCTATTCGACTCTTAAAATTTCATTATTTTAAAAATAATATAAGTAGATTTTCATCAGCTAGTCAATGGTTGTCAATCTAAACATTACAGAGAATTCAAATCTTTCCAGAAATTCTTTATGCACATTGCATGAGAGATATTCTTGAATTAATGGCAATCAGTCGTGCTATAATTATAAAATTCCAACACATTTAGTATAAATGTATATACTATGTTGTTATGCATAGCGAATTCAATTAAGCGATGTCCATTCATGTTCGTGTTGAAATCAACTTTGCCAAGGCACTAGATACCAATCGATCAATCATAGTTTCTAAAAATCATCAAGATCGGTCTATGTCCTTGGATGCAGCGGGCAAAACACAACCTGCCTGCCACTCATTTTTCAATATCTTTTGCTGCAGATAGCTATTTTTATGATAAAAAATAAGAAAGTCTGGTAGCGCTTACTATGCTGGTTTAAGCTTTCGTTTGTATTCTTGCTGCTGGTCATTTGTAATAAAAAAATTTATGAAATAAGGCAAGTTGGGACAACAACCCTAAGCAAAACTTATAATTTTGGAAGAAACCTTTTTTTGAACATCAAAATTTAATGACAGGAAATTATTTCTTATGTCGAGTTTTATTTATACTATTCAATGTAAAATTTGCAGAATGATACGTGAAATCGTATGGTGAAGGGGATATAAGATTCGGCAGAACCGAATAAAGCACTCTTAACCCTTTCGACCCGGTCGGTACAATATATCCCAAAAAAAATTAAAAACACCTCTTGGTAATAGTTGATGAAGAATGGGAATGAAAATGTATTTTTTCCGTTATTTATAAACTTCAGTACATCTTTAGTACAATATATAAACATTTTACAGCTGCAGTTGCTTGTTATCAGTGAATCAGTGAACACGTATTGTGAAAGTGTGCAAAAAACTTTAAGAAAAATAACTACAAACAACAAACAAACCGGTAAATGTTATATTTTTTTCTTGAGCGTGTGTTTATCGTGTGTTTGGGGTATATATTTACAGTTCAAGATAGTAAATACACTAATTCTCGTTAAAACCTAAAGTTTTGTATTCATAGGATTATATGTCCCAACAGTATTTTGACTGGGGACTATATATCCCAGGAGTACCTAACCTGCATTTGAGTTCAATAATAGTGAATTTAAATTTATTTACCTAATAGGCATAATGACCACCAAGAAATCTAAACTTACTGACGACTGGGACCGCACTTGAAGATTCGAGGCATTAGTTTTGGTGTAATTGGCGATCACATGCCCATTGAAGGAAAAACGCGACGCTGATGCGTAAAGTGCTCAAAGGACAAAAAAGGCGGAAAAAACGACAAGCGCATCTTCTTTACATGTAAGACATGCGAAGTTCCACTATGTTTTAAGTGTTTCACACCATATCATATGTAAATATTTTTATAAATCAATAAAATTGATAAACCTTTACTAGTGAATGTTTTTAATTATGTGCACTGCTGGGACATTATATCCCAAATTTAAAATCGGAAACACCTATTGGGATTTTATGTCCCAGCCTCCCCAGCGCCTTTGGTGGTGAAATATGAATTTCTGGCTCGGTTAAATTTTTTACTTTATCCTATTCTTTAAGGTTCAGCTATTGCCAATATTGAACCTCCAGCAGTTTACGTTCGGTTCGAAAGGGTTAAGGAAAATCGAAATTTGTATACTTTAAATTAAAACTTTTGCATATGAGAAAATTATCTAATTATAAAAAATATCATGTTTTCTGTTGACAGCTATATATTTTTATTAAAATAAACTTTCTTGATTAAAAGCAGTTTCGTATACATTTTTTTACGATATTATCCCACGGGGATGCTGACTAATTATTTTGTAATTTTTCAGGAAATCCACAAATTTTTTTTTTCTAAGATAAAAACTCCATACCCAACATTTCTCACTAATTTACTGGGAAATGTTCTTATTTTATATTTATACTTCTTTGTAATACATATTAAATTTATACGATTATGGTTTTTTTAGTTTTGAACTTTCTGCTGTTGCCTTGACAAAAAGTTATTTTAACAACTTTTGTTATGACGGAAATTAGTTTTTGACCTTTGGGGATGTACAGGAAATTATACAACGACTTGGTAATTTTTATTGCTGTTTTTTTAATACATTTCAGTGAAGCACGCTGAAAGTGTTTTTTTTAACTAAAGCAAGCAAAATGGATAAAAGAGCATAATACTTAATAATTTAGATTCATCACAATTTTTATTATTTTTTTTTTTAATTTTGAATAGATATTGTGCCTATATACAGCATTTTTATATATTATTTTTTGCTGTGTGACATCTGCTTGATTAAAACGCATGCTATTTTGTTCAAACAAAAAGAGGGTTTATCTCACTTCTACCCATATACTTTTATGTTAATACTCTACAGGAACCCGAGAGATTTAGAAAAGTATTGCCTTTTTTAACATACAAACGCAAGTGCCTTAAAAAACTTCTCTGTAGCAAAACAAAATTGCCGTTCTTGCAGCTCATGGATTTATTAGAATTCAATATTCTCAATAACGATATTTTTCTTTCTATTCAATTTGGAGATATGTGTAAAAACGATACTAAAATAATTTTGATACGATTTTATTTACCATTTATGTTTGCTTATTTGCTAAGCCCTATATAATTATGCTAAATACTTTCCCTTCCCTACTACATATAGACCACTCTGGCCTGCGACTTCTATTTGTATATGATTTAAAACTTCAAAATTTTTCTACTTTGGGAAGCTCTGGCAGCTTATAGTTTTAATTTGATGCATGGTTTTATGTAGGTGCCGGTGCAAGGCAGTGAAAAAAAAAGCTGCAACAACTAAAAAGACTTAGTGGCTCAATTGCTTTATGTATTTTTATTTGTGTGAATAGCCTGGAGAGTTCTATGTCTGTCAAAGGTTATAAAACTTGATTTAAAGTTATAAACAAAAAACCCTATTTTTTTTAGTTTTAAAGATTATTTCACATATCCCACTGATCATTTGTGGTTCTTTGAGAATTGTTTTGCACATTTAAAATTTATTATCTCACTATGTAAACTCTAGCACATCTTTAAGCTGAAAGTCCATACAACGCGTTCTATGCGTACATGTTTTTTACGCTTTTCATACTTTTTATGCTTTCTACACTTCTTAAACGTCAGTTACATACAACGCTTTTTATGCGCCAAGTTTTTATTTTGATCAGCTGTAGTATAAATATTTTTATCTAAAGAAATCATTTTGCAAAAACGGAAAGTGTAATGTTGAGTTTATGCACATAATATTTTGTGTAACAAGGACCTATGAAAATCTTAAGAAAAAAAGGAAACGGTTTTTGCATTTGTATTAAACCTTTTTGAATTAAATATATGTATTAGGGATGACTCTAAGTACATAAAAGTAATCGATAGCAAAAACATTAGTTTTGTTGAGGAAAGAGTTGTTGTAAATTATTAATATTAACGTATTTTTTTCTAAATTTATTGTTAAACTTTATAAAAAAAGAGTTTTTTTTATTAAAAAGGCTTTTTAAAACAAAAACCAGAAAAAAGTAATCATTAACACAATAATATTTATCGATACCATTGATAATAAAATATAATTTACCATCCTTAGATATCAAAAACAGCTGACATTTTTCATGACGCTTGCAAAGCGTAGAAAAGTAGAAAGTAAACAAACTTCTTGCGTTCTACGCGTTCATGCTTTCTACGCTTTGTGCTGTGTAACTTGTCACATATATTTACATTAATTCTACTTTTTTGACAGACGCGTATAAAGCGTGTACGCATAGAAAGCGTTGTATGGACTTTCAGCTTTACATATCGCACTTAATCTAGACCAGTACCCAAATTCCCGGGTTAAGCGTTTTAATTAATGAAGTTGAAAATTCTAACGACTGTTAAGTAATTAACAGTGCTCTGTTAACTGCAAAATTAGCTATGTTAAAAATTTTGGTTATATTAGGCCCCTTTCAGATTAGGCAAATCTTGTGTTTGTGGGTGTGAGAGGAAAGATCGGTTTAAAGGGAAAAGAGTTGCCGAGATTTAAGTACAGACTTGCTTGTACTTGGCAAGTCTGTTTCTGCTGTCGTTCTTGTCTTGGGATATTTATTTGTTTTTGACATTGTCTTTTATTTCTTCTTCGGTGTGTTGTCTAATTTTGTGTTAGGAAAATTTTATATTTGTAAATGAAACAAAACGTCAATAAATTAAAAAAAATAAAAAATATAAGAAAATTAAACTTGCTAAACCAAGTTGCTGAATATGAACATAAAAGCAAGTTCAAAAGAAAATAAATAAAAATGCAAATTATACTTGCGCAAGTAAACTACTATTACTACATTGCTGATTTAAATAAAACCAAGGCGCATTAATTTACGGATGGTCTTAAAAAGTAAAAAATTTTAAATTTTATAAAATCAAATTTCAAAACCAAAAAATGAAACATGAGGTATACTGTCTATCTGTCCGTCCTTGTTACTGTTGAAACCAAGATTGCTGAGGCACTATTTCAGATAGAGAAAAATTAAAAACATCAATCTATCAGACATATGATTAATTCACAAAACCCCTTGTATCCGTGTATACTGTGTATTGTTCAATTAAAATACAATAGTGTATGCTGGTTGTTGAAATTTTCATACAGAATCTCAATACACCAATACACTTTTATATTGCATGTTTTTGAAAAGTTGTATTGGTAATCGTGTTATCACACGAGAAGATGTTCATATGTATATTAAAAGAAATCAACTTACTTGAATCAACCATTAGCATATCAAAAGTATACTTTTCGCATAAAAAATTAAAAATTTTGCTTTTTTCAGTCCTATTGTCCATTTTACTTCCTAAAAACCTACTTCGAATACTCATTTTCTTCTTCTTATTTGCTTTTTGACGTTTTATATACAAAATAAATTGATACAATAATACACTGCGTGTTCACAAGCATATAAACAGGAAGTGTATTCAATACAAAATACACCATACAAGATTTTGTGAATTAAGCAATAGTGTCGAAGGAGGTGCTGTTGGAAATTAGCATGATCGTTCCATACATCAAGGCAGCTGGCAAAACACAACGTCTACCTTTAATTTTTTCATATGATTTAGAACAATGAAGAAACTTCAATTAAAAAATAAGAAAAAAACATTAAGTAAAAATATTGGCGCTCGCCCATATTTTTCGGGCCTCTGAAATTGTCAAATTTTTTAAAATGTCAATATGGGTATTATTTTAAAGCTTTTGAAGAGATCTTCAAGGAAATCTTTAAAAATTCTTAACCCACTAAGAGTCGATAGCATTTTTATGTAAAATTATATATATTCAGCACTTATTTTTTTTTACTTGTAATGATGTTTGTAAACAACAGTAAATGTTCAAGTCTCAAAATAAACAATCTATCTGGGATCATTAGCTTTACTTTTTTATTTACACAAACGTATTGGTGCCTTGTCATCTTCTTACGAGTTGTTGCCCACAACAAGAATTAATAAAAGGAAACCGGAAATTTGTTGTCAAATATGGCACATTTCCAAATAAACTCTCAGGCTACTAAATAACCAAGGAAACGGTAAATAAACTACAAAAAAGAAGTGATTTAGAAGTGCTTGTATTAAGAGACATGAAAGAAAGTAGAAAATAAAAGCTAGAAAATATTTTGTTGCATTATTTACAACTACAACAGCAGCTGCTAGATATTCAACATTGTAAATATCAATTTCACTGCCAAAACTACTTTCTTTGTATCGTCATAAAATCATTGAACTTTTATTATAATTGAAAAAATAAAAACGTAAAATAGCAGTTCGATTGTTTGATAAGTATTTATTATATGAAAAAGTGCAGATTAGCATCTTTTAACAAATATAAACCGAGTGTTTAAATTAAAGACGTGCACTGGTATATCCAACAGTATGGCAAAAACAGATATATCATATACATAACAAGTAAAACAGATACAAAAGAACGCATGAGTGTAGTTAATATTGTATGCTTTTGCTTGTGCATACGCACACTATGGATATAAACACATACAGTTGTTTATGGTATTGCATAGAGTGAGAAAATTATCAGTTTTTTACTCTCAAATATCTGTTGTTCCATGAGTATTTGGATATATCTGTTTATAAAACAGATATTTTTGATACTTGTGTGCTGCTAATGATAGAGACGAGAATTAGTAAGCAGTATTTCAACTTCGTAGTAATAACCCGAATTAAAATTATTATTGTTTAGCTTTAGTAATTAGTTTATATGATTTTAAAGGTAGAATTAGCAATATTTATCATATTAATGATAATTTTATTTTATAAAAACAAATGAAAAATTAATAAATTGTTGTCTAGTTGCGCGTTGACTTATAAGGATAGAATTAATTCAATTAAGGAATTTTAATGTATGTTTATTTAAAGAAATTAATTCTTTTTGATAAAAACTAGTAAATAGTTAAAATTAATATATAAAAAATGTTAAAATTTCAATAAAAAAAAATTATGGAAATCATTTACACTTCTAGAATACACCCAGTAATAATATTGTCCCTTTAATATATGTACATATTAAATAACGCAATTTTTATTTTCTATGCACTTAGAAGGATATTATTGTTATGTTATTTGTGCATTCAAAATTTCTAAAATTTCTAACATTTATAAAAAACCTCTTTTCTGCATTAAAGAAAAGTCCTACAGCTTAAATAAATAGAGAGTAAAATTTATTCGAAATTAAAAAATTATTAAAAAGTTTTAAAGAAAAAATTAAAGAGTAAAATGCACAAGCTCGTTATAACTGCTTACCAAAGGATAGTCAGCTTAACAACGGTAAATATAAAATATAACAGTATAGTATATCTCTTACTAGTGTGCGTAAATAAGTGGCTGTCAACCACTAATTAGAATATATAATGAATTGATTGAAAAATAAATTGTTAAAAAATTTATGTTTCTTACTAGAAATGGGAGCAATTAATTAGATGGACTAATTCGTTAACAATTTCATAAATGCTTATGATGTTGTTAATATTTTCACTATTTTCACAAGCGGTAATTTTATGAAAAAGTTTGATCGATAATTAGTTAAATGGCTTTAAAACATACGTTTTCTTTTCTTTGTACACTTTGTAAACGCCATAAAGCATATTAAAACAATATTTTAAAGTGACATTTTTATCACAAAATTCTGGTGAAATATGTACGTTTTAACATTAGGCACTATAATAACATATTTAGTTTTCGAGTAAGTAATAAGATTTGCTAGCTGGGGTTTGAATTAAATTTAGATATCAGACATCAAGTTTTATTCCTATCTCGTTTAAATTTAATAAGTTATTAAAATTTTCGAATGCATATCCATCAACGAAAGGGTTAAGGTTGTAATTCCATTTCATTACCATTATTAAAATAAAATTATTAGCATGATATCGTAGTTATTTTTTTTTTCCTATATATTTCAACTAATGCCAATGCAATTCTAATGGTAATAAAAATTAATTTTTATTTTTGCTAAAAATGTTTAAATATTCATACTACATTTTAAAATTTTAAAAATAATTTGGATTCAAAAGATATTTTAAAGCAAACTTAACTTTAAAATATTTTTAATTGATTTTAAATTATCAGGCTTTTCGTCTCTCTAAATATAGAAACATTCATACATATAATTATTTAGTTATTGTATCCATTGAACTGTTGTAATTGTTGGTAAAAGTTGTTAAAAAACATAATAGTAATTTTAATACAATTATACGCATTAGATTCATAAATTTTTGTTAAAGAATTCAGTTTTTTATATTTAACTTCAATAAAACACAACAAAACAATTAAAAATATCGATAATGTTTTGAAACAATAATTTTATTTTTTAATTTTAATAAACCAATGCATATGTACGTATGAATGGACATTGATTCGCAGCATGCAATAAGTACTTATGGTACAACCATCAATATCAGTTTGTATCCGTTTGTGCAAAACATAGGAGAACAGATATGTTACTCTCATTCTCTCTTTACTCATTCGCATCCATCCAAAGAGAAAAAGTAACAATATCAACTTATATCAGAAACACAAAAGACTTCAAAGTGCAATGAAAGAATTAGAGTATTCTCGATTCAGGCTTTAAAAATATACTGAGTGCACCAAGACTAATGAAACTAGGGAAATCTATTATGATCATAACCTGTCAAAGCTACAAAACGAGAAAAATCGGACCAAGGAGAAAAAAGTTTCCCTTAGAAGAACCAATCCTTATTCTGAAAAATTCAGTTTTTTTTAATTCTCAAGTCATTTTGTTTAGCAACTAAAAATTTAATGTTTAAGAATATTAAAAAACTTAAAGTGGGACTCTAAAAGATTCTAAAACGCCATTTTTGCCCTGCCCCTCTTTGTGGGTGGTGAAATAAAATATTATTGAAAAAAGAATTTAATTGTGTAATGAAATGGATAACATACGCCTTAAAACCATAGAAATTAATTTACATTGGCAGGGGGAGGTATTTCTCCAATCCCAGTCCCCAAAAAAGGCGCAAAAACGCGCAACTTTTTATTTTACAGTATAAAAGTAGAGATCGCAGATTTAATAGTGATATATAACATTTTTTGGATCGCGATGGAGATCACTTTTCTTTTTGGTTACAAAAAATTTAACAAAAAAATTTTTTTTTTATTTCGAAGGAAATTTTGTTTCATAAATTTTTTAACAACATTTTTCTAAAAATTAAACTTAGTAGCTGCAAATATATCCTTTGTCAGGAAAAAAAGAATCAGTACAAAATCTTTATTTGTTTAGCCACAAGAAAATATATTGCAAACCTTTCAAAATCATATAAAGTCGTATGTGATATATCCAACTTTCCTGATTTTAACAGTGTCCCAAAACGACAAATCTCAAGCAAAAGCCTTGAAAATTCACTATACAATGCAAAACTTTATTATCTGTTCAGCTGCGTACTTAAGTTTTTACATTTCTCAAAATTAATTTTTGTCCTAATGTCCAGCTAGATGGGCAAAATACTCCTGTGTGCGCCGGCTAGAAATTTTACTACTACGCCCATATGCATTCGCTTTATTTACATATGTGATTTATAATTTGTAAATTGACACAGATTTTTAATCTTGCATTATTTGAAATCTATTGCCATTTCATATAGCATTAGCTAAATACAAAAGAATAATTTAAATTTTATGAAAATTAACCTAAAAATTAGCTTGAAAATTTTTGAGCATTCATTCATTCCATAGAGAAAATGATCAAAATAATTGTGAATTCAGTGAAGATCCAGGGAATTTACGATAGAAAATAAACGAGTATGAAAATTTGTTATTCGGAATCTCTTCAAATTTAATTTACTTTGTTCGTGCTTGATTCCTTAAAATATAAACATTTCATGATATTCTCATGAAATATTTATTATTTTAAACTAAACTAAAAACTGAAATGTATTACTGCGGGGAAAGCATATCCATATGGCCATTTCACTACTGCTCAAATAGCTCATCAGTGGATTTTACCCAAATTTTGTATAAAAAAAAAACCAGAAAGTCTTATATCAAACTCCAAATTGATTAAATGAGAACTCCATTGAATCAATAAGACAAAAGACAAAAACTTAAAAATGTTTTATATAAAAAACACAGCAAACATTCAGAAACTATTTTTATTTTTTCTTTCATTTTTCTACACCCCATTGGGAACCATTCGTATGTATTTGAAAGATTCAATGAAAATAAACGAACTTTGAAATTACAAAACTGTGATTTCTTTTGCTTATTGTTATATCATATCTTAAACATTACCATAAAATGAATATTTACAAGTTTTAAAAATAATTTTTATAGAAAACATTCAATTTCCTTAAGATAGTGCACTCTCGGAGTTTCTGCAATAAAAAATTGCGTAAAACAAGGCATGATGAAAAATGGCATACATATAATGCCATAATATATAATTTCTAGTCTGCGTCCCTAGCCTTAATAAAATATTAATTCATCCTATATTTTTAGCTAAATCATGTGATTATAAAAAAATAAGTCCTTTAAGAAACCCAACCTCCAACTTCGAAACAATAATATGACAAATTAAAGAAGTTTTTTATACATGCAACAACTCTATAATGACTTTAAGTGTTCAAAGAGACCCAATACCATATATAAAAGTAGCTGTCTAACCATTAGAGGCTCTAGCTCTTCATATATTTAATACCGTATAAAATACTGACCTTTTTTAAAGCCTCTCACTTTTCTGTCCAACTACGTTGAATTCACAGTAAATTCAAACATGTTTTGACACATTTACACCTTGTGGCCATAAATAACATGTTTATATCCGCCAAAAAATGTTTTTAGGCTCGTTTTGCATTACTCCTCTTGTTGTTTCATGGACATTGTTTATCTTGTTGTATAAACTGAATCTATAAAAATGTAAGTCAACCATAAATAAAAATTCATCATGAATTAAATAAAGTTGAAGCGAAAAGTGAACAGAGAGAAAAAAATGCAAAATTACATTTTCACACATAAACACCGAATAATGGGCAGTTGATAACAATGACAGTTTGTTCAGTCCGACTACTGACAGGATAAAAACGTCTAATTGAATTTACGTTAAAATACTTAACAGTCATAATTGAGTACGTTTACAAATAGAGATAAACAACAACGAAGTAGAGAGCAGGCTGATATGTTCTTGTTATCCATGCTTAACCCTTAACAAATTGGTATGAATATCATGTCTCACATGAATTCGGCCAATGTAGGTAGAGCCATTTTACACGGCGCCATTTTGCATGAGACTAGTTTCATGAAATTTTTGTTTGTTGGCAAGAGGTGTGGAGATAAAATAGCACGGCTTGAGTTTTGAGGAGATTTTTTACGCTTGCTTCATGTTCGTTCGTTGCATATGTTTTGTTGTTAGTGTAGTATTTGAAATGACACAAACAACTACAGTAACGGATGTCAAATTTAAACCGAAATGTACAAATTCCAATGCCATGAAAAATTTCTTAATATTTCTTATTCTTAATATAATGGCTCGTGTAAATCTGAACGTAAGCTCCCAATGTTCATGTGACGGCCGAACATTTTTCTGAGCAATGATGTTCGCCATCAAATATGACTTTTAGTAAGATTTCTCCATTTAGAATTAATGCCATCTATTGGTCAACAGTGCGAACACTATTTTCCTATTGAAACAACCCTGACGACAAACGGAAGAGTATGCTCATTCAGAACATTAACATCAACAAATTTTCGCCACATACAAGAACATGGCCTGGGTTACGCGCATGAATTGTTGAATTTGAAGGCTAGTGAAAACGTAGAGTAAGTTTACCAGCTGGTGCCAGTGTTGGTAACAGATTTACAGACCGGTGTAAGTGTTAGGGAAAAAAGTCCCTGCGAGGATAGTGCGTAGCAATGGAAAGCAGTCATTGCGTATATATCTATATGTTTAGTCTAAAGAATATTGTAGACTAAATTCAAGCATTGTATTTAAACGGAATAAAGTAATGAGAATCTAAAAGCGTATTAGTAGTTAAAAAAAAGCGATTTTACTTTTTCTATTTGATTTGTTTAATTTTTCAATTGACCACACATGTAAACAAATTCCAAAAAAACAAAAAAAACTTTGAATTAAAGGTGCATAAATTTTAACTATTTTTAACATTCATTATTTGCTACCTGCCCTGTCTAAGGTTATTGAACATATTATTAAATCTCAAATGCTTAGTTTTGTATCTAATGTAATCTCTGACCATCAATATGCGTTCCGAAATGGCCTTAATACTACGTCTCTTCTCTTAAGTCTCACTGACTCAATCAGGAGCCATATTAATAGTGATGAGCCATGCATTCTTATTTCCTTAGATTTGTCTAAGGCTTTTAACTCTATCGACTTTAACAAAATGATCTATAAACTTGTAAATGAATTTTGTTTTTCTGGTACTGCGTGTAAGCTACTTTTGTCCTATTTAACCGGGAGAACTCAATTCGTTGCTATAAAAAATTCTGTTTCGAATATGCTTCCTATTACCTCTGGTGTCCCTCAGGGTTCGGTTTTAGGTCCTCTTTTATTTATACTTTATACAAATAACTTCTCTTCAGTAGTTGACCCTATAAACTGTACTCCTTTCGTCTTTGCTGATGATATTTTTCTCTTGTAATAAATCCTTTGGGCGGGACATAAATTCATCTCTTGGTCGGGTCTTAGCTTGGACTCAAGAAAATGCTCTGGTTGTAAATTCAGCTAAGACTAAAGCCATAAAATTTGGACTTGCTTTATGCCCTAACTTTCACATTGATTTATTCCTTGGAAATGATAGAATACAAATAGTCGACCACCATAAGTGCCTGGGCATTGTTCTAGATAGTAAGTTATCGTTCTGTAATCACATTGATGTTTTATCGGGCAGAATCTAGTCTTCGCTACGCCAACTTTACTGTACAAACATATACATGCCCTTTCATGTTAGGAAAAGTTTGGCTCATGCAATTTTAATGTCACAAATTATTTATTGTTTAGAAGTCATTTCTGGGACGGCTGCATTTCTTATTGTGTGACTTAAACGTTTAATTAATTCTATTGTTAGGTTTGTTTATAAAGTAAGGCGTAGAGACCATATATCAGGATTTGTTAAAAGCTTTCTAGGTTGTTCATTTGAACATTTTATTCAATTTCGTTGTCTACTTACTTTCTATAAAATTGTGAATAGTGGGAAACCCGCTTCCATTCGCAATGTTTTTCTATTCTCGCCTCGCAGAAGAAACCCTTACCTGATATATCCCAGAGTTTTTAAATCTAGTTTTTGCAGATCTTTTCTTATTAGAATTATTCGTAACTGGAATACGTTACCTTTGGAATTACGTACTTTTACTCATTCTAATAATGTGTTTAGACTTAAACTCATTAAGTATTTCTCCTATGATGGAAATTAATCTTTTAAGATAACTATTTATTCTCCCTAATTTGGACCTTCTATTCTATTCATTCTTAATGATTACTGTCTCTATGTGACTTTGCGAGTGGAGTGGGGATATACCAGGGATTAATTTATATATAGATATGTTTTTAGTTTTATAATTAAATTTCAATTTTATTTTTTATTTTTTAACTCATGTCAGAATATTAGCTATACTCTTATTGAAAATACTTAGGTGTCATAACTTGTAATATGTGATTGGCCATGAAGGCTTTTTATTACAAACTTTGAAATAAATAAAAAAAAATAAAAAAAAAAATAGGCTCTTTTATGGATTCCAACAATATTTTTTTTCTACCCATATTTCAGCCGTCCTTGCAGATTCAAATGTATGAGTATAACTGCGCTATCAAATGCCAACGATATCGATTTGCATTGAAAATTAAATAACTAAAATTGTTTAAATGTCTTTTAGTCTGTGTTTGCGCTATTTAAATTAACAAAAAAAAAAAACCAAAAACAAAAATACGAAAAATAGTATTTAAAAATAAAAGTTGGTATATCAACAAATGTGACACTGGAAGCCTTTAACTGTCACAATTTAATTGTTGATGAAATTAAATTAGTTACTGCTTAATGTGTTTCTATGAGCATATACAAACACACCTACAAACATATGTATTTATGTAAGTATATATGCATTTATTTACGCCCATCTTAATTTGATTCGTTCAAGTTTCTCATTTTTTTAATTATTTAATTGTCAGCTATTGCACACGTTGTAAGCTCCTGGGAGGCTTTCAATAACTTCAATTAATTTTGAAGCATTGTTTTATTTCATTGCGGTCAAACTTAAGAACATTTTTAATTTTAAATTTCCATGGTTTAACGTTAAATTTCAGCACATGTTGGAAAGTAGAAAACATAAAACAACAATTTTTTTTTAATTAATTAACTTAATAATGTGACCCGTGTTTTTAATTTAATTTAAAACATATTCTATTTTTTATAAAGAAGGTGACCAGATAGAGCACTGTGGGCATTTCTGCGTAAAATTACTATTTGAAAGAAACTTTATTATTTGGAACCTTTTTTATATTAATTTACTTTAATTTTGCTTGATTCCTTTAAATATAAAAATATCATGATACTCTCATGAAATATTTATTTTTTTTAACTAAAAATGAAAATTTCGTTACTACTCACATCAGTGGATTCTACCCAAATATTGTAAAGAAAACCTCAGAGTCTTATACCTAAAGCCCCGCAGTAATACATTAAATTTTTTAACTTAAAATAATAAATTTTTCATGAGAGCATCATCACTATACATGTGTTATCGATTCAAATAATTGGTACCAAGAAAATATTGCTAATGGCACAGAACTTTCCACTTTAGTGTTTTCAAAAAAAAAATTCCAGCTGCTTGTACACACAGAAAAAAGATTGGTAACAATTCGCTTGATACGTTCAAAATTCAATTACTAATATAATAATATGATTTTTATTATTAATAATTTATAATCCTGATTCATTTTTTATATTAAAAGCTAACAAATAATATTTGCTTGTAAATGTTATTTATAACACTTCTTAGAAAAGTTAACATGACCGATTTGTGTCTTTACTAAAATCTATTCTATTAAATGGAAGATGCAACCAAAGTTATTCAGTACATTACGAGGGCTTCTCTATATATTTCTGGCCTAATAGTGAAAATGCGAATATTTAAAATCAAAAATGGTTTTACTGTTTTTCAAAGTATTCTCCAGCATGATTTATACACTTTTGCATGCGCTCAAAACAGTTGTCGAAGCTGTTTTTCCACTCCGATTGAGACACCTCTAAAACATGGTTTTTGAACACTTCAACAGCTTCTTCTGGCGACGAAAATCGTTTACCACGCATTTTTTTCTTGATGTGCGGAAACAAGAAGAAGTCATTAGGTGCCAAGTCAGGGCTGTACGGCGGATGACCCATTAATTCGACGTTTTGGCCGGTCAAAAACGCTCTGGTTTGAGCCGATGTGTGAGAGCTCGCATTGTCATAGTGAACAATGATTCGTCTTCTCTTATTGGTTTTTCGAATTTCTCCGATGACTTCAGGCAAACAAATTATAGTGTACCACTCAGAAGTGACCGTCCTACGTTGCTCAAGCGGAACAGTCGCCACATGACCAGTTTTGCCGAAGAAACAGGCGACCATTTGCTTCGAAGTGCTTCTTCCACGAACAACTTTCGTTGGATTTTGCTCGTCTTTGAAGAACCACACGGTCGATTGTTGTTTCGTTTCGGGCTCATACGCATAGATCCATAATTCGTCACCTGTGATGATCTTATAAACGCCTTTTAAAGCACGGTAATCGTATTTTTGCAGCATTTCTTTGCACCAATCGAGACGAGCCTTTTTTTGTGCGCCTTTCAAATTGTGCGAAATTCAACGAGAACAAACCTTTTTACGACCAGGTGTTCATGCAGTATCGAATGTATGCTGGTGGAAGAAATGTCCAAGAATGTCTCTATCTCTCGGTATGTCGCATGTCGATCTTGCATTATGAGTTCATGCACGGCATCAATGATCTCTGGCACAACAGCCGTTTTTGGACGACCTTCACGGAATTCGTCTTTGAGCGAGCTTCGGCCACGATTAAATTCATTATACCAATTTTTCACAGTGCTAGAGGATGGTGCTTCATCGCCATACAAAGATTTAAGTTCATCAATGCACTCTTGTCGTGATAATCCACGTCGAAAGTTGTGAAAAATGATGGCACGAAAATGTTCACGAGTTAATTCCATTTTTTTTCTATATTAATTTTTTCAAGTCACTGAAAATAACACAAATAATGGTGGTACCTCAAAACGTTTTGAGTACGATTATGCTTAAAAATGACAAACTTTCCAATGGAAATGTCAGATTGCACTTGGCAGCACTCGGTGTTGCCAGGCCAGAAATATATATAGCAGCCCGCGTACTACTGAAAATCAAATTGTGGAAGTAAGAATAATAAAACTCGATTGTATATACTGAAATCAAAAAATGTTTGACACAATATAAATGAAATTTGTACATATTACTTCAAAAATAAAAAGATTTATGGAAAGTAGTGAAAAGTTCTCCAATATTGGTAAATGGTAAGTTCAAAATTATTTCGGAAAGACATTTATATATAAAAATAATTTTATAATATTTAAATAATTTCGCAGGGCAAAACGTGCGGTATGGGATAGCAAGTTGAAGAAACTATGTGGAAAAGAAGAAATCATGATGTAAAGGAAGAAGAAAGCTGCATTCAAAGGCACGAATCATGAAATTTATAATGTATAAACTTATTCCTATAATTTATTATTAAAATAAAAGTAAATATTAAAAAATTATTTTGTTTTTTTTAATTCACAATAATATTTTATAATCACCCAAGAATCATTTTTTGAAATAGTTGTGACTGCTATATTTATTCAGTTAGTACAACCGAATTCAAGATAATACACACAACCGACAAAATTCTATTGGCAACATATTCGGTTCTTATAACGAATTTCTTTTCTCTGTGTACCTGCGCAATTTTTTACTGAGGAATAACTTTATCGTATATCCTTGGTCGTGATGTGTTCGTTTTTCATGCAAAATTGTTAAAAAAGTATTAATTAAAGCCTATACATTTTGCCGCAGCAGATTTTTAAAACCATTAAAATTCGACTACACTAATCGCGATGATACCATTCCATATTAACATAACATAATAACAAGCGTCATGTATAATTGAATAAGCATTTTTAATAATTTTAAAAAACCGTCTTCAAAACAGATTTTATCAAATAACAGCAAATACTGTAACACTCTTTAATTTATTTTTTGTAAATTTAAAGCGTTATCAAATAAATTTAACTATGGGGGCACCCTCTAACAGTCATAGCAATCGACATTCTATCGAATTTGCAAGCATTTGACTATAACTGTTTAAAAGATAGGCCAATATAAGTCAATTTCCATCAATTGTGGGAATACCCTTTAATTTCTTAATTGAAATTATAAACTTGTTGATGTAGTGAACTTAGCAATACAAGTCCCTTGTAAGTTTCAGCTGTCTTTCTATAACGGTCCAAAAGTTTGACCACATATATGAGATAGGACACCCTTTAATTTATAATTTTAAATGTTTACACTTGTTATTATAACGTTCATAGTAATAAAAATCTGGACAATTTTCAAGCGTTTGCCTATAACGGTTCAAAAGATATCCAATAAAAGTCAATTTATGTTACCTATGGGGAAACCCTTTTAGATTTATTTATGTATAGTAATTTGAAGTCACTTTAAAGAAGTTCCCTTAACATTTCATAATACACGTAAAAATATTTTTGTTGTATGGGGACACCCTTTAATTTTTAGGAATATGAACCAATCTGAAAGCATAATCTATCAAATGAAAAAAAAAAAAAATAAAAATCCGTTTACAGGTGACTAAATTCTGCAGGCACAAACATTAAAACAAGCAATATTCAGAAGAATTATTAACCTCCTTACCAAGGCGAATTAAGTATAAGGTGATAGCGGTATTCCCCGGTATTCTAACTGTCAAACTCCATATATAAAAAATTTATCTAACTGTTATAGAGATTTTTTATATATGGAGTTTGACAGTTAGAATACCAGGGAAAAGAATTGAATTCGCCACCGCTATCACCTTATATTTAATTCGCCTTGCCTCCTTACTTTTTTTAAGCCGGTTAAAAAGTAGTGTTCTTTTTTCGTTAAGTATTTGCCTTATTATGGTGAAGGTATCTAAACACTTGTATTTTCGTTTTGGTTTAAATTATACGATTTAAATTTTTCAAAATCATTTCAGATGTTGAATTTCTAACTAATAATTAAATTAAACCAAACATTTATACAAATTAATTATTAACAAGTTTTATTAATTATCTATCAAATTAAATAAATGCTTTCGAAATGTCTACATTTTACTAAGAAGGTATAATTAATATGTAAATATTAAATTTTGTTGATTTTAGATAAACATGTCAATGAATTTAATTACAGTAAATCACTAACGACAAACTAATCGCAATGTGGATATTATAAATTAATTGATTAAGTTTTTGTATTGTATTTATTGTTGGCTGGGAATAAAGTGTTGATTATCACAACTCGTAGTACTTTCTATTTAAATTATTCATGACTTTATCAATATCTATCGGTCTCCAGAGAAGCTATTGCTGATTAATACATCTCTATGCATATTGTGTTTGTATATTATTAAGCAGATTATAAAGTAGTTCTACTACAAATCCAATTAAGTTATTATAATTAATTAAAATATAAGTAGTCTTACGTAAACGTAAGCAAGCTTATTGATTAATAGGTAAACTTCCGTATATGTGAAGTTGCCTTAAGGATGAACCCAATAAATTTTAAAATTATGTATCAGCTAATAGCAGTGGTAAATTCGGTAATTCTCTTTGTTGCTACAATGCAGTTTGACATTTATAGCGAACGCGAAAGTTAATGAATTCGCTACTGTCATGGTATATCCGTTCTTCTGTTCTGCTTTTAAAGCAGTTTATTATGCATTTTGATTTTGTAAACTTTTGTAAAATCGATCACTAAAATTTTTGATAAAATAAAACCAATACTGACATATTCATAAAATATAATAATTGATTTGAAATGTATATTAGGATAAACTAATATGGAAATTTTGTGTTAAAACACATTTCAAATTTATTTCATAATCTATGAATATGGCAGATAAGATTCAAAATTTAATAGTTCGTATGCGTCACCTTTTAAAAAATTTTAATTTATTTAAAACATATGTACATACATAATTTTTATTGTTAACAAAAATGTTTTAATTTATTAATAAACATTAATAAAAAATATTTGTTGATGCAAATTAATCATATAAGTGACTTAAATATTAGTCGGCGCGGTGCTTTTCTCTTAACCAATTATAGACATAACATATTTATATAATATAATTATTATGCTAATATCCCATCACAATTTGAAATAAAAATAAAGTTTATTTGTTTTTATTTTTTAACTGACTTCAAAAAAGGAATTCGTATACAATACAATTCGGCTGAATGTTGCTTTTTTATATTGGTGCCTCCAGAACTCAGTCATTTCTTATCCGATTTTGAAAATTTTTGGTAATATGGTAGATTATGCTTACAGATTGGTCGCATTTTAAAAACAGTCCATAATCTTAAAACACAACATACATATTTTTTACATGTATTAGAAATTGTACAGGGCACTTCTGTAAAATTTAAAATGACTGCGTTTTACTATAGCTTCCAAAAACAAAAAACTATACAAAAATAAATCTAAAAATTAAAGGGGGCCCCCATAATTGATGTAAATCTACTTATATGGGCCTATCTTTTGAACCGTTATTGACAAACACTTGCAAATTGGACAGAATGTTGATTGCTATGGCCGTTACAGTAACAAGTGTTAATATTACAAATTTTAAATTAAAGGGTGCGCCATCAGTTCAATAAATTTGATGTATATGGCCATACTTTTGAACAGGTGTAGAAAGACGTTTGAAATTAACAACGAACCTGTATATCTAAGACCGCCATAACAAAAAGTATAAAATTTGGATTTGGAAGTTAAAGGGTGTTCTAATAGTTAATGTAATTTTGTGTAAATGACCAAACTTTTAAACCGTTATAGAGAGAACGCTGAAACTTAAAAGGGACCTGTATTTCTAAGTCCGCTATATCAATGAGTTTATAATTTGAATTTAAAAATTAAAGGGTGTCCCATAACTACTGTAGATTTAATTATATAGGCCTATCTTTTGAACAGTTATAGACAAACGATTGTAAATTTGACGCAATGTCGATTGCTATGGCCGTTATAGTAAAAACTGATAATATTTAAAATTATAAAGTAAAGGGTGCACCAATAGTTCATTTAATTTAGTATATGGTAGACAGGTGATTAAAATTTATAACGATATAATATGGATATAATATGGTGTATGAGGCCGGACTCTTGAACCGTTATAGACAGACAGCTGAAATTTACAATGGACATGTTTTGCTAAGTCCGCTATAACAAGAAGCTTATAATTTGAATTTAGAAAGTAAAGGGTGTTCCCAAAATTAATGTAATTTCTTCTAAATGGCCATATTTTTTGAACCGTTGTATACGAACACCTTAATTTTAGACGGAATATCCACTACTTTATTTGGTATAATAAGAAGTATAAAAATGTTATATTATAAATTAAATATTTGATATAATCTGATGTATATGAGCAAACTGTTGAACCGTTACAGACAGAAGGTTGAAATTTACACAGCACCTGATTGCTAAATCTACTACAACAGCAAGTGTATAATTTGAATTTTGAAAATAAACAGTGACCCTATTGTTGCTGCAATTTGAAGTATATTGCCAAACTATTGAACAGTTGAAAAAGTATAAAGTTTGGAGATATTAGTGTGTCCCAATAGTTAATGTAACCTAATTTATGTGGCCATACACTTGTGCTGTTATAGGCAGATACGCATTGTTTTTATTTCCTGAAATATTAATCGTTTTAAAAATTACTTGTTTGTAGATTATTAATTTTTGAAAATCTGACTTAAAAACAGAGATTTTAAACTTATAAAATTGACATCATTTTTTTCATCATTTACGAAAAATATATAAAATGTAAGAATAAACATTCGAAAGGGTAACGCATTTTTGTTAACTATTTAACTTTTAGAACGCAACGTTTACTTTAAACTAATGAGGATTTTGTACATGTGGCAGTCACTACTGATAAAATTTAAATTAAAACTGAAGCGAAACAAAGAGGACTCAACTTGGGTCTCGTCAAAAGGATGCACAAATGTTGTGAGAAAATACTAGTAGTTTAAAGTGTCAATGCAATCATCAAAACCAGACAAGTTATCCGCACTAATATCCCAGCAAAGCAATACTAAAATTTTTGTGTAAAAATAAACTTTTTGATGTAAGTTCATATTATATGCGATAATTATTCGAAACTGTAACTACCGTTATCGCCATTTTATTCGTATTACAAGGAGTTTTCCAATTTTACTAAAACAAAATATTTGCTCTACTTAGATTCATTGTAATTTCAGTAATTTGTGAAAAATAATTATGTACATGCGTTGGGAACTAAATCAGTTTTAAATAATATCAACATGTTTGCTGGGTTTGTGTAATTATATACCCATGAGTGTTCTTTTTATAAATATTTCTGTTATAAGTGTTTGCGTGTGACAAAATTATATCCTACAATCTGGGTCAATTAAAAATAACATGAAATTTATTAAATTTGTTTATTCATATTCTTACAGTGCGAATGTGTACAAGCATTAATTTCTTCAAACTCAACATGTATAAAACCTGTTTAAAATTTTAATGTGTCTTTTAATCAGCACATTTGTTGTCCAATGGTTTTTTCAACTTGAATGTCGGGCGAATGATAAACAAGAATAAAAAACAAATAAAAAAATTTTAATTGCGAAATTTAATAACAGATTTTTAATAAAATTTATTTTTTTTTCTACGTTAAAAAGAGATAATTTTTTTAGGAAAGATGTTTTAAAGTATTTTTATAAAAGAATGCACCTTGTTTTGCCATTTTTATATGTAAAATCTTAAGGGAACTGAACAGCGCATATTCACTGTAATGAATAATAAACTGAGCTGTACTAAAGAATTAAAAAGTGTACATTAAAACACTAAAATATTGACTTTATTACCTCAAGTGCCTATTAGACGGTTGTTTTGTCTATTAAAGTATCATGCGCAATATATGAAACATCATTTTGACAGGAAACACTGAATGGTGAGGTTTGTTCTTATGATATCGCGTTAGTAATTGATGAATTAAGAAATAATGGCATTCAGAAAAAATAGAGAGAAAGAAGCCTTATTTTTTTAATTTTATGGTATACTTTAACTTTTATTTGGAAGATTGGCAGACCAATGACTGCATATTTCACTTTGCAAACGCAATAATTCTGGCAAAGCCCCGACTTTAAATTAGACAGATGGGCACATGGTCATCGAGTATGAAATAAAAATTACAATATACAATTTGTTCAAATTTAAATTTTCTATCTATAACGATTTAAAGGATAAGTGCATAATTATGTAGTTGAATTATTTAAGTTTGATAGATCGCAGAAAAATGGCGGCTGATAACACCGATGTTGACTTCTTTACTGGAGCGCAAATTCTACGTCAGAATGGCAAGGGATTTTTACAACTTGCCGGCTCCGTTGAGATTTTTTAATTGCTCTGTTGGAACTTGGAGTTTTTGGCCTTATCAAAATTTTCTTTACTGAAGTAGGTTATATTTTATGCTATAATATATGTCTTACATAGCTTGTACGAGGGCTGCTCTATATATTTCTGGCCTAATAGAGAAAATGCGAGTATTTATAATCAAAAATGGTTTTATTGTTTTTCAAAGTATATTCCAGCATGATTTATACACTTTTGCATGCGCTCAAACCAGTTGTCGAAGCACTTTTTCCACTCCGATTGAGACACCTCTAAAACATGGTTTTTGAACACTTCAACAGCTTCTTCTGGCGACGAAAATCGTTGACCACGCATTTTTTTCTTGATGTGCGGAAACAAGAAGAAGTCATTAGGTGCCAAGTCAGGGCTGTACGGCGGATGACCCATTAATTCGACGTTTTGGCCGGTCAAAAACGCTCTGGTTTGAGCCGATGTGTGAGAGCTCGCATTGTCATGGTGAACAATGATTCGTCTTCTCTTGTTGGTTTTTCGAATTTCTCCGATGACTTCAGGCAAACAAATTGTAGTGTACTACTCAGAAGTGACCATCCTACGTAAGCGGAACCGCCGCCACATGACCAGTTTTGCCGAAGAAGCAGGCGACCATTTGCTTCGAAGTGCTTCTTCCACGAACAACTTTCGTTGGATTTTGCTCGTCTTTGAAGACCCACACGGTCGATTCTTGTTTCGTTTCGGGCTCATACGAATAGATCCATGATTCGTCACCTGTGACGATCTTATAAACGTCTTTTAAAGCACCGCAATCGTATTTTTGCAACATTTCTTTGCACCAATCGACACGAGCCTTTTTTTGAGCGACTTTCAAATTGTGCTGGATCCAACGAGAACAAACCTTTTTTACGGCCAGGTGTTCATGCAGTATCGAATGTATGCTAGTGGAAGAAATGTCCAAGGATGTCTCTATCTCTCGCTATGTCGCATGTCGATCTTGCATTATGAGTTCACGCACGGCATCAATGTTCTCTGGCACAATAGCCGTTTTTGGACGACCTTCACGGAATTCGTCTTTGAGCGAGCTTCGGCCACGATTAAATTCATTATACTAATTTTTCACAGTGCTATAGGATGGTGCTTCATCAATCAATGGTGCTTCATTCATCAATGCACTCATGTCGTGATAATCTAAGTCGAAAGTTGTGAAAAATGATGGCACGATTATGTTCACGAGTTAATTCCATTTTTTTCTATATTAATTTTTTCAAGTCACTGTAAACAACACAAATAATGGTCGTACGTCAAAACGTTTTGAGTACGATTATGCTTAAAAATGACAAACTTTCCAATGGAAATGTCAGATTGCACTTTTCAGCACACAGATTTGCCAGGCCAGAAATATATATAGTAGCCCTCGTAATAATGAAATTTTTAATAAATTTTATTGATATTTTCAAATACAAGTTTTATAAGACCGCTTATGGCCTTAAGGCTAGGAATTTCTATACGGTGGATAAAATAAATAAATAAATTGCATCACCTATGGGAGCACCTTTTAATTTTCGATTTTTTACTTGTTAGTATAGTTAACATAAAGAACACAGCTTGTGTAGTTTTCAAGTTTTTGACTACAACGATTCAAAAGGTGGGGCCATATAAGTCAAACTACGAGACCTTTGTGGACCCACTTTAATATTTAAGATTTGTATTACTTTATAGTATGAGTATTGTGAGCGATAGTAATGCCGACTGTTTTAAAATTTTGTATGGGTATCCGTTACGTTTAAATTGACATTTAAAATAAAACAAAAAACTTTAAAAATCGGTTCTGTTTATGTCAGTTTTTTTGCACTGCAAGAGATGATTTAAAACTAATAAATAAATAAAAACGTGGTTTGTTTGTTGGTAATTTTTGTTAAAGCCTTGACATTTCTGTATTGGCTTCTAAAATAACTATCATGTTGAAGTTTTTATACTTAAAGGAAATGTTTTTGGCTTTTCTAATAATGTTGATAAAGGCTTCCTGATGAGCTGGCTTTAGCAACCGGTGAAATACGTTTATATATCTGCTATATATTAGAAATATTAGAAATTATGCCGCTTCTATAAATTGCTAAACGACACTTTTACTCCTTTAAGTTTAACCAAAACTGTGTTAAATTCTGATACATTTTAACTTAAATTAAAAGTTTTAAAAATAAAATGAAATGAAATTGTATTAAATTAAAATACGTACAATATTTAGGAAAGAAATAAACTTTTCCATTTTGCAAAAAAGAAAAAAATAATTGTTTTATGCTATTATTATTCAAACGTAAATAAATGTACGAATAAACATATGCTTAAAAATGTTTTGTATTTCCACAAATATGCATCTGACTATTGGTTTGTTTATTTTATACATTTATTTCATTTCAATTCTAAATTTATTAAGAAAAGACAATTTAGTTCAGAATTATATTATAACGTACCATTTTTTTAGCCATATTTTTTAATTCTCTTTTTAAGTTTCTCTGCAACTGCGTTATTTTTAACAAAACATAAGCAACAAAAATATCCCCTCATAATTTAAGCCATGCCATATTGCTTACCCCTCCTGCTTTACTTTACCCCTTACTATCAAACAAAAATTTCATACTAGTATCATGAAAAATTTCATAGTGTAAATTGTCTCTTATTTAAAAATGTTTGTATTAATTTTTAAAGAAAACAGCACAAATTGGAAACTAGCAGAATGTAATGCGACATTAGGTCTCATGCATAAAACATCAGCTTGAGCTCGAACTCGATTTTTTGAGCAAAAGGTGCTTGTCGTATGCATAATAAATTTTGACGTATTTGCTTTCACTCACTGTTCACGTTTGATCATGTCTTGCTTAGTTTGAACGAAGTTAGATGAGATTGTGCTCATTTTCATATGCATAAGAACAAGCTTTTGCTTTCTTTTGTAAGCTCTTGCTTCAATTTTTTTGAGCCTGTCTTATAGTTGACTCGCGTACTCTAAAAAGAAATCATGGCTGAATATTTTGAAAATTATACAGGTTTGTATTCTTAATAATTTCGATAACGGTACACTTACCTCGAAGTTTGTTTGTTTAGGGATTAGAATTAGCATAATGCAAAAGTGACAAATAAGTTTCCCAGTTTTTTAAAATAATTTTTTATGCCTGTTTTATTCATGTCCATTTTATTTCTTTATGTGACATTTCATGTTAGCTATTTTTCCCCGTTAACTCAATGCTAAATTTTTGCTTAATGTCTGTTACACCCATTTCTGTTGTTTGTTTTTATTTTTAATGCTTGGTAAATATTTATTTTGTATTATTTTTGACTAAAAATTTAGAAATGTCGTCATTTTCTAATTTATTATTATTATTTGATTCTACTTTTCCTTCAGTATAACTTGACGGCATATTTGCACTTCAATAACAATTAGAGTTTGATCTCCCTTTGCTCAAGTAGTTGAAATTGCTTTGAACTCATTTTTATGCATACGAAATTGAGCAAAAGCTGCTGCTATTTGATTAAACTCGACTAACTAGCAATTGCTCACCTGCCTCAAATCAGCGCTTTTACTCGTTTTTATGCATGACCCATTGTTTTAACTTTTTCAGGCCTGACGCAAAACTACCGGGAATTTGTTTATAATTTTTTGGTCATGTGGTGTCTACAGCGTATAAAAATATAATCAATGAATAGATTCTATCATTTTTATAACCTTCAAGGATTTTCAGGACACGTACGTGTGACGCGCACAATTGATGCACTCAATATTATTTTTATGAAAAGATTTCAATTAGTTTGAAATTTTAAAATATTTATTTTTTTTACCTAGTTTTTTGGTTTTTTAGTTATTTGTAAACCATTAATACTTTTGTCATTAAAGACACAACTTACTTTTACGGTTCATTATGCTAAAACTGAAATGTGAGTGAAGAGTTTCGCCATAATTAAAGTAACGGTAAATTAAACAAAAGAGAAATGTGAGAAGGAAATATAGAAAACAATAAGCACAATCGATGCATGCGAGTCTATTTCACGATAAGCAAACAGAAGTAAAAATATTGAGATAGAAACCTACCCGCACAATCGATGCATTCCGTTCTGAAAGGGTTAAGTTTTGTACGATGTTAACATTATATGTTGAACCAACTAATTTTATTATTTAGAATAAGAGGGAAATCCATTATCGATCATTTAATTTTTAGATAAAATCCATACGAAATCCACAGCTTATTTCGTTGCTCTCTTTATTAATCGCCACATATAAACATTAATGCAATTTCATTTTCATTATTTTCTTACTTTTGTTACTTTTTTCTTCACGTCATCTTAGATGCTATTCCTGTTACTTACTAATTGTTGTAAAGGAAGTATGAATGCTTGGTGCCTTGCGTGCAAATTAAATTTTTTAATTATGAAAATTAATTATCGATTTTTTTCGTTCTTTTTTATAAAATTCCTGGTGAATAGATGTCATCCAGTAAATGCGGCATTACATGCTCATGTTTTCTTCAAAATTCTCAGATAATTTATTTTCTTACTAATATATTTCGATATGTTTAATTTTTATTTATAGCCCTTGTAAGAAAAATATTGTATTTTTAAAAGTTTATTTTTCTTTTTGTTTTTATTATATGAAGTAAATTATTTGTTTATTTTTAATAAATGATCAGAGCGATCAATTGCCACATATCAACAATTTTTTTAAATTAAATTATTAATAATTTTGGAGTTCTAATTGAGTTTCAGGCGATATATTTACACATGCTTTTGGATGAAAAATTTGTAGCGTTGTGCAAAATTTGTGGTTCGTTGCACTTGTGTTTATTTATTAAATTAAGGCTTCACAAGAACTTTAATCTCTTTTTCTCACTTTCGTATTGAACTTCTTTTTTAATTTATAAGTGAACATATGATTTTATGTCTTTTCACTAAAGAACTATAAAAAAAGAAGTTAATAAAATCGAATTGTTGGCTTCTAGTGCTCCTAAAGTCATTTGCGTTTGCTTTAGTTCATTTCAATAGCTAATTCTTTTCTTCTTGTATGTATATAAGCTTCCAGGGTTCCCAGATTTCTTTCTAGTCGTATCCCCAATTACATACATTTTATACCCGCAATTCCCCAAAAAATAATTTCAACTATCCTTAAAAGTCCCCACTACAAATTATGCTTTTTATTTTTAAATTAAATAAGTTGATTAACAAAATCGAAAAGTTCTGATTCAGAATCCAACTTATTGTCTAAAGCAATTTTTGTTACATATTTTTGGAGTCAACAACTGAAGCATTTCTGAAGAGGGAACAAAAGTGTCACAACAAATTGTATTATTTTTCAAATGTCTATTAATTCTTAACAAAGATTCGATTAGCTCGTATTGTATTTTTATACCCTGCACAACAAAAAGTAGAAAAGGGTACATATATCTTAGTATGTAGTTTCGTTTGTAATTACTACAATATCCGACCCCATAAAGTATATATATTCTGACTTCTTATGCGTAGCGAAGTCGATTAAGCAATGTCCGCCTGTCAGCCTCTTATTTTTTTATGTCATTTGGAACAATGAAGTAACTCCAATCAAAAAAATAAATACCCGGGGAGATAGAGAATTAAAAAATAAGAAAAAACGCCAAGTGAAAAAATTGCCGCTGGCCTATATTTTCCAAGTTAAGGGGCTCTGAAATTTTCAAATTTTTCAAAATATCAATATGGATATCATTTTAAAGCTTTTGAAGAGTTCTTTTAGAAAATACCAAAATGTTAGAGAAATCGTTAACCCATAAAGAGCCAATGTCATTTTTATATATTAAAAAGTAAAATTATATATGCAGTATGTTTTATTTTATTTTTTAATTGTCTGTCACCATAATATTTGCTTTTTTGATTAGAGTTACTTCACTAAACTAGATTTACATAGATGGTGAAGGGTATATAAAATTCGACTCAGCCGAATATAGCACTCCTGCTTGTTTTTTTTTTTTTTTTCTTATTTTTATTTTCACTAGGTTTATTGCTGAAAAAAGCGAACTAATTTTTTAAATTTACGGAGAGACTTACCTGTTACAATTTTTAACAATATTATTTATTACCATACTAGGAAACTTGTACGTAGTTAAAAAGTCAAATTTATTTAATAATAGTAAAATTACAATAACCAAAAACTGACTTTATAAAGAATTCCCAAATTACTTCTTTAAATCGCAAATTACTTCAAAACGCAAAATATATCCGCAAAGAATTTTTTAATCCACAAACTAGAATTCCCATTCTATTTTAAAAATAAATTCCCCGATTTGGGGATGAATCACCTGATATGAAAACACTGTATTCTACTTTTCATTTTGCTTATAAATGTTCATTTAGCTTCAACGTTTATAGGCTTCTTTTGTATTTTTATTTTTTGTGTGTTTATGTTTTATGTATTCTGAATGCGGCATTCGTTTTTTGTTTATTTAGTTGTTTTTATTCGTTGTTGTTATCATTTTCATAATATTCAAAAGAGTGATTCATATTTATGGATTAAAACAAACTAATCATAATCTTAAAGTGTTGCTACGTTTTTTCACTTTTATTTTGTTTCTTTTATTCTCAGGCCATTAAATGAGTGGGTTGTTTTTATGTCTTTAATTCTATATTGTGTTATTTGGTCTTAAGACTTTTTGTTTACTTTTTCCATAATAAAATATTCACATTACAAGCGAAAATATAGGGCATCAGTTTTTATTATTTTTTAAATGTTCTTTATTTAACAGACTTCTTTTTGACAGTCTTCAGAGAAATTAATTGAAAAAAACTACAATTGCTTTATATATAATTTGGGCAAAATGAAATTTAATGACACTTAAATATATTTTTATTTTAAGTTCATATTTCTTTTTTATCAATGTGAAAATATATATATAAACAGAAAGAGAAAGTTTGAGAAACTTGTATATTGGTAGAAAACAACTAACTAATTTTTTTTAATTATTATTAAAATTTTAAATTAATACATTTTTGACATATTCTTTAAACACAACGAATGACACTAATTTCAGATAACACTCAATAGGCGGGATGTTAAAATTTCTGTACAAAAAAAATTGTCGTAAATGTTTGAAATAGAAATTTCGGAATAGTAATTAGAAAATTGATTAAAATTTTAGTTCATTAATAAATCTATGCAAACTTTAGTAATTAATTTAGTATTTCGTAGGAGTATATACTATAGATAGAGAATTAAAAAAAAAAACATCAAGTGAAAAAATTGGCGCTCATATTTTCCGTGTTACGACGGGCCTCTGAAATTTTTAAATTTTTAAAAATTTTAATATAGGTATCATTAAAACACTTTTGAGGAGATCTTTAAGAAAATACTAAAAAAAATTTAAAATACTTAACCGATTTAAATGTAAAATTATATATGCAGCACCAAATCTTTTAATACTTTTCAATTCTTTGGTACCCCAACATTTGCTTTTTTGATTGGAGTTACTTCACTAGATTTATATAGATGGTGAAGGGTATATAATATTCGGCATACCCGAATATAGCACTCTTTTTAAATTTATTTAAAATTGAAAATTTTAAAAAAGATCTTTAAGATATGGCTCCTCGTCTTTGTATATTTATGGCTATTTACCTTTTATTTAACACTAGTTTAGATGTGATATGAATTGTGTCGAAAATGTATTGCATTTACAGTTCCACCACAAAATTAATTTTTTCGTATGCTATTTTATTACTTTTTAATTTTTTTGATGGAGTTTCTTTCATTACATTCATTCTACAAATTAATGGTACCCTAATTAGACCATAAGATCTGGCTTCAGCGGTCAGTGAAATGAGTATAGATTAAAGATTTCCCAACAAGAATTTTTAATTATGATTGCAAAATAATATGAAATCATTTTAAGCTTAGTTAGGTATTAAATTCTAGCTTGGTTTAAAGAAAATGATTCGTTTTTTATTTTAATTCGTTTACGAATTATGAATCGAATAGATATTTTAAATTTTTACAGAAGAAACTGCATTGAATTCTGCTTAAATTACTTCCTCTGCTCTTTATAAATGGTAAAGTAATTTTAACTGTAATATTTTGAATTTGAAACACGAACCTGAGCCTAATAAAATCTTCCCTTTGATTGTGTCCTTAAAAATTTCGACTTCCAACGAATACTAGAGTTACTTTAAATCTTTGATTCCTGAGTTATTATAATTTTTAATTTATTTGATTTATTTTTTATTTTTTAAATTGAGTGTTAAAGTAGGTCCCGATGGCCATTTCGCTACCGCTTGCTTAGCTCCTCAAGAAACTTCTCACAAACATTTTAAATAAACTTAAAGGTACATTTAGCCGACCGTAAAAATAGCAATGTAAATATAGATCTGTCAGCTGATCATTTTGATTTACGAAAAGCTATGCAAATGATTAGCTGACTTAAATGTCACTTAGTCATAACGTTTCAACCTACTGAAAATAGAATTTCAATACAAGGTTACGTGACAAATGTAGCCGGTGAGGGTAAACTTTTAAGTTAATAAATTTTATCAAACACAATATAATTTTAAATAAGTTATGAAGTTTTCTTTTCTAAATTAAATATGTTATAACTGTAATGTTTTGTAGAATTATTAGGCTAAGTATAACTTATGCAAATATTATATTTTCCATTACTACAAAACAAAATTATTTTTAGTACCACGGAAATATTTAAGTACTTTTTGCACAAAATCGCAAAGTGGCCATCATTGGTTTGAACAGCTGTGCAATGTTATTTATTGATAAACAGAAAATATATCAAAACACATGATACGTTTTTACACATTCTATAAGAACAACTACATTTACTGCACAGCTACATTTACATTACATTTACGATTTCTGCGGTCGGCTAAATGTACCTTAAGATTTTTGTCCAAACAAAAAAAAATAATAATAATAAAAGCAATAATCAAAGTTGATTTTGTTTTTTGTTAGCCCACTGTATACAGCTGATTTTTCTTCGGCTCTTTAATACAGTTAAAAGATAATGAAAAATAACATGAAAACGAATTAAATGTTACAAAACACTACGATAACTTATTTTTGTTTAATGCACGGGCACTTGTGAATTATTTAATTAAAATAAACCAAGGTAATATTGAATTAAATAAATTAATTTTTAGGAATATCGTACAATATTTTGATTTTTGTTTTTACTTTATTGTTTGGACAAAAATCTTTAGTTTATTTAAAATGTTTGTGAGAAATTTCTTGAGGAGTGAGTAATCAATAAAATATTGATTTCGTTGGGATAAAAGCTAGCACGATATTTAAAAAAATCATTAATTTTATTCAATATTTCCCAGGTTCATTTTAAGTAAAGACCTACCGATTTCTTTTCAAAAATATTTGACTGCAATAAATATAGAATGGCATACAAAATACACTATACATTAAAAAGACTATTAAGTAAAACTAAAGATAAAATACCAAATATAGAATTATCAAATTAAGTCTATAAAATTCCTTGTAGCGAAAATGATAACGACATTTGTATAAAGTATTTATAGGAATACCGAAAAATAAAATAAAAACCAGAATTGCTGGTCATATATCTGATCAAAGATATAGTAATATTAATTCACAAAAAACTGCATTAACATCTCATTGTGCCAGATTAAATCACTATTCCAATTTTGAAAATGTTTTAGTAATAAACACAGAAAACAATTATAAACGGCGTTATATGTTAGAAATGTTACAAATAATTAATACATCAATTGTACAGAGAATTAATTTTAAGGCAGGCAGAGATAATATAGCTCAGATTTATAGACACTTGATAAATAAGAAATAATTTTGTACTTTATATTTCTGTGGTTTTCATGAATAACAGCGCATGTCGTAAAATCAAACTTTTCAGTAGAGCAAAAACTAGTTATTTTTGAAGCTGCGGTCTTGGTATCAAAACTTTTCAACTCTTTTTTATACAGTAATGTAAGTGTAGGTTTAACCAATATTCCAATTTATTTTTGGGAAACATTTCCTTATGGATTAGATCCCAGAGCAATTTGATAATAACAAACCATTTTAAACATCGAAATTTTGTTCTGACAAAACAGAGTCCGGCGTATGCATAACAAAAACTTAGCATGAGGTTAGCATAAGTGACCAAACTAATCAGGTTCTCTGCATAAAATTTGATACCAAAACTAGTCAAAAAATATAGTTATGGATCATGGCAACAATCTACAATGGGAGCCTTATCAATAACTGCACTCATGCCAAACTCATTCTAAGTTTTTGTTATGAATACGGCTAAGTATGCCTATGTAAATGATTTTCGCTGTACGAAAAGAATGCTCATATGATAAAATAACATACATACATATATTAAAAACTTTTAATACAATTAAAGAAAATTTAGAATAGAAATGTTGTAAAATATGAAACTTTTACATTTTTACAGCTAAGATTACATGGAAAAAGAAAAACATCGTATAAAGCACAGTAATGGCCATAAAACACGAAAAACAAAACACTCACGTGATTATGATTTGTTTTTAACTAAACAAACATCAAAACATAATTTTAAAATATGTTCAGATAAAACAGCGTATCTGGCGCTGTGTTTTTTTATAAGAAAGAAATTTAAAAAAAGCCAGTGTTTGACAACATACTACGTTATTGTTGAAATTAATTTGAAAAAAGGTAGAAGTTGTATTGTTCTAAAAAGAAACAAGGGGATATAGGTCCATATTTTTAATTTTTTTTTTACAGTTAAAAAAATCATTTAAAATGTAACAATTTGGTATCATTAATTCGAAATCTAAAAATTTTAACATAGGCTGTTATTCATGAAAACCACAAGTTTTGTTTGTTTAAAATATTTGACAAAATAATTTCTTGCTTTATGTTAGCTTGAAAAAGTTGTTATTGCTTTTTTGTTGTTGTTTTATTTTATGTTCAATTAAATATTTGTTTTTCCTGATGACGCTACACAAAGGTTTAGCGAAATATTAAAAAAAAAAAAATAAATAAGAGATAAATATTGTGCTTGACAAATAAATTAAAACATAATTAATTAAAGGTCAAATAATAAACTACATATATTAAAATATTTATTTATTATCAAAACACTTTTTATATTCAACTTAAGTTTGTTTTTTATATCATCAAAAATTTGGTGGAAAAATGTTACTCTAGTAATTTGAATTTCTAGTAACTAAAACAGTATAGAATAATGGTTTTAGCTATCGTCAGTACAATAGACCAGAATTTTAAGTATGGCTCTTAGAAGTTCATTATTAGATATTTCCTTTAAGGATCTAGATGTAATAAGTTTTTTTTCGGTTTTAATCAAAAGTTTTTTTTTATTTTATTACTATATTTGGCTATAAATTTTTCCAAAAATGATTCCACAAGTACTCACTTCACAAAAGAATATGTTTTTATTGTATTACACCATTAAAATTGTTCTATTTATTTATTAATTTTTTCATAAATTAGTTAAATTAAACGGATCTTATTTCAGTTTACTATCTTGATCCTTTTCATATGTCAAATAAATATCATAAGCTGGATTACGGGGACTTTGGACGGCTAAAAAAGACAAATAAAAAAATATAAAATAAATTTACAGAAAATCAAGAAATAAATAACTTACTCTTATACACATTATAACCATTTTGATCTGCACGATAGTAGGTTGTTTGATACATTTCCCTTGTTCCCTGTGATGGCACTGTATAATAACCCTGTTGTACTGGCTTTAAAACACCATTCAGTAAGACATGATCAATACGTTGATAGGTTACCATACCATTACTCAAGATTAATCTGTAAATATGAGTACAAACATTAAATGTCATCCAAAAGCAATTTAACATTTGATAATTTTCTTACTTGTATTCCTCACTGCCATTGTTATATTGATGATGATAATTTTCTAAAACAATTACCGGGTCTGGTTTTGTGGGTTCCGCTTCACCTATAATTGTTGGCCACAAGTCAATGTTTGGATCATACACAACATTCAAATCGTTATCGTCATCACCAAAATTATTTATGATTTCATCATCTTGCATAAAGTCCATGTCAGGCATAACTACAACTGGCTGTTCTATAAGTGTATGCATGGGTAATTCGTTGTTTGGTGGCATAACTGCTTCAATAATATCATCAACATCTGTTGGCCAAACTGCCAATTGTAATTCATAGATTGGTGGAACTCTGTCAACCACAGCAGGTGCCTTTAATACAATATTATACAATATTAATGTGAGTATTTATGTTCAGTAGGGGTTAAAGATTATTCTGTTTTCTTTCTATTAAGAGTTTATTTAATATGAGCATTTATTTAAGGGGCTAAAATTATTAAAAAAGTTGATGTTTAAAATTATTTTTCTTTTAATATTGATTTAATCACTTTCGTAAGGAAAAGTCTAGTAAGGATATAATACAAAAATATTATAACATTATTCCAGTTAATCTAGTGAAATCTAAAAGAATTTTTTGTTTATAGTAGATTGGGCCTTGGGTCTTTATTGTGGACGATCGGCATAACTTAAAAATAATTAGTTTAATCCGAATATTAAAAAAGAACTTAGAAACGCACATTCTTCGAAAAAATCGAAAACTGGACTTAACTTTTATATCCTCAAAGAACAGCATGGTGTTTTCGGTTGGAGTTCGAAAATATAATAATGAGCTCACAGTGAGAAAATTAGTCAGAAATTATTAAACGGTTAAAAAGTACACTAACTATTAACAGAGGAACTTGAATTTTTAATTTGAGCTTTTTGAAACTGTTTGGGTGTTAAAATAAAAACTTGTTGTTATCTTGCTTTTAATTTCTTTATGGCCTCGAAGGCTTTGGTTGAAGGCTTTCGAAACCAAGTTAAAAGCGTAAAATCATTCTATACTTATCGAAATATTTATAGTTTAAAGTAATAGTTCTGAATTTTTTTAAGATTTAAGTTCAGTTTTATTTGAATATAAAATTCAAAATTCTTTACATATTTGGAAATAAGTTTCCCAACTTTTACTAACAAAATAATACATATCCAACTTATTATTTCTGTGTCATCAGCATTGCTCTATTTATATTAATATTCTTTAATATAATATTAAAATTATCGCCAAACTGATACAAACTTGCTGCGATAAAGTAGAAAAGTGTTTGACATCAAGTTCTATTCAAACTTTAACTAAACATTTCACCTTATTTTTTTACTACTACGTTAGCATATCACTCTAAACCATGAATATTTCATCAGTTGCTTAATGTTCATAAACTTATCTTCTTAGCTGTATTTTAAGTTTTTTTTTAAATCAAATTAAATTAATTGAAAACGTTACAAACGTTTTTAAAACCAATTAATTGATTCCAAATTTCAATTTACTGATTAATTAATTAAATAATTTTATACCAACAATGCTCTGAAAAATATAATATGAAAATTTCGTGTGGAATTCAGAACATGCCTGTATTGTTCGATTTTTGTATCTAAAAAATATCCAACGATTATCAGTTTACACTAAAAACTCAATTACCTGGTTACTCTTTTATTTAGCCATTATATTCAAAATATTATTTACACGTGGTAATTGGGAAAAAAAGGAAGTTGGATAAGATTTATTGTTTTCATTTTGTTTAAAAATTTTGATTTTGTAGACATTTTTGTATATTAATTGATTAAGCTGCCCATACACGACATGTTTTTTACATCTGACATGTCAAATTTCCCACTGTTAAACATATACATTCCGTATAGGGCTGTTGAAACATTGCTTCTTTAAAATACATGTCAAATGTCATCTAACAAAATTTCGTTCAGAACGTGTTCTATTTTGATCTGACAAATCATCTGACATCAGCTGTTTTTATAATTCTAAAAAGTATTGCCAAAAATTTATGCCGTATGAAAAAAATCAACAGCAGTTGGCCATTGTCGGTAGCATTAGCTGGCTGCTGGTAATATTTTATTTGACTGAAATTTGAAATTGCTTGTAGCTATCTGATAACGATTATTTAAATTCTGTATTATTGTTCAATGTAAATTGATCTTGGTCATATTTACTGCCGATTTCACTAAATGCGAACGAACGCTTCTTTCGCATAATTGTGTTGAAAACAAAAACAAAATATAAAAATTTGTTTGTGTTTTCAATGTAACTATTCGAAATATGTGTTCGTTCGCAATTAGAGAAACCGGCAGTTAGAGTAAAAAGAAAATAATTAAAATTGTAAAGTCTTCAGTAATTCCGTAATGCACGCAAAAATATTTTAAGACGACTACAAGCCAGAACCGGGCGGCTTGGATGTCTGTAAACTAGCGGGCAGAACAGCTGTTGCAAGCAAATAATAATTATGTCAGACATTCTGTAAAATAACAATTTTTACACACATGCATAATTACATATGACTCACACAGTTAAAGAGTCAGATGTAAAAATTTTGTCGTGTATAGATAGCTTTAGAATTCATCAGCCATATGATATAGTTTTCCCACTGAAATCATTTTACTGATTTTTTGCATCCGACTTATCAGTGACGTGCTTATCGCGAAATTTTTTGTTGATTTCTTTTAATTAAAAAAAAAAAAAAAATGTGGGAAAAGAAAAAAGTTTCTGCACCAACTACAGATTTTATTTATCTAAATTTAATTATATTTTAATTCTAGCAATTATGATTTTAATTGAAAAAAATAAAATTTTTCAAGTTAAACTAATTAACTATGTACATAAATTATATACTTACTTTAAAAAGAAGAAAATAACATTGTGAGAAATCAAATAATTGAATCAATTAAATATTTAATTAAGTCTCTATCTGAGAACGAATAAAACTGTTATAGGTGCAAAAACGTTTTCCTGCATGCTTCCCTTTTAACAAGTTAAATTTTTTAACTTCCTCCAGTTCACTTTCTTTTAAAAAGAAATTACTTTTTCTTTTACCTAACAGATTGTATTATTGAGTCTAAATACCTTTGACTGATTTGCGTTAGAGATTGAACGATAACAATAATTTTTTTATTAAATACACTCACTTCCTTCAAATATTTGAACATTTTCTCACACTGACTGATTGTTAATCTTTTTTTTACCTGTGTTGTTGATGGTTTTCTCGTTGATTTAGCTAAAACTGTTGTAACATCTTGTAAAACCATTATTAGCATTAGCGATTTCAAAGCTAAACTTTTCATGTTGTTGCTTGCTACTGTTTGTCAGCCACTGCTGCTGTTATTGAGCCAGATATAATTTGTCTTCTTGTGTGTTTGCTGCAGTCTATTGAAGATGAGAGTGCCACAATAATTGGCCAGTGAATTGTTTGGCTCGTGTTATTATAGATTCTTGATTCTGAAAATGTTTACTTTTGTTTTTTGTGTTAACTTATTCAATGGATGATTGCGTTGTTTGTGTATGCAAATGTTGAAAACTTTTACCGAAAGTCTATAGTTTATGGCTGTGCAGGTATTTATATTTACATTTGAACACAGCAAATATTGGCTTAATACTGAAGTTGATGCTGCTGCTGTCGTGGCTGGTTTGTAATTTTGTTTTACAACAACTTCAGTTGACATCTTTTTCTTATTGTCTTTTGATGCTTCAATTTTTGTAAATATTCTTGTTAAAAGTCATTATTTTTATTTTTATATTTTAAGTTTTTTATATTCTGAAATTTTTTGCTTGTAAAAATACTCTTTCGTTCAGCAAAATTTAAAAGCTTTCTTTGCATTTTTGGTTTTATTGGCAGATTTTAATGTAATAAATTTGAAATAAATTTTTAAAGTGTTGTTTTTGTTTCTGTTTTATTTTGATGACCTACTTCAAATCAAAATTCGTATTCTTAATCCTTTTTTTCCCAGTTTGTCTTACAGAGATTCTTAGTTTTTTGTTACTTCGCTGTTGTTTTTTACTGCAGAGTTATTATTCTTTTTGTTGTTATTCTGTTTTATTTCATGTTTGTTGCCTTAAAAATGCTAAAATTACCATATTGAGTTTATTATTTCCCAGAAAAGTTTAAATAATATTTGTTTGTTATTTTTTTCAATATCAACAAATAACCGCTTTAATACTTTTAAAAGATAAAATAAAGTTTTAAGTATAAAAACTAAATAAAGTGAAAATAAAAAGATGCGTTATTTCACCTTAACGAAGAAAATAAAAATTGGGAAAAAATTAAATACAATTTTAATATGAACTATATAAAATACTTCATTAATCCAAATACGCTGTTGTTAATGCATTTTACCACAAAAAATGATAACGATTTTAACCGACTTTAAAAAATGAAGGAGGTTATCAATTCGAGAGAATGTTGCTTTTTTATGTTTTTGGCCGCAGAACTTAGTCATTTCTGCAACGATTTAGAAATCTTTTTTCCTTATTAAAAAGGAGATGCTTACAGATTGGTCCCGTTTTAAAAACAGTTCATAATTTTAAAAATTAAAGGGTGTCCACATAAAATATAAACAGGTTTTTTACGTGTGCTCTGAACCGTAAAGGGCACTCCTTAAAATTAAATAAAAATGCATATCACTTTAGCTTCCAATGGCCAAAAGTAACAAAAATAAATCTAAAAATTAAAGGGTGACCCCATAGGAGACGTAATTTTACCTATTTAGGCCTATCTTCTCCGTTATAGTAATAGGTATTAATATTGAAAATAATAATTAAAGGGTGCCCCAATAATTTATTTAATTTGATGTATATAGCCCTACTTTTGAACACCTGTAGACACACGCTTTAAACTTCCAACGAACCTGTATTGCTAACTCCGCTATAAAAACAATAATAAATTTTGAATTTGGAAATGAAGGGTGTTCCAATAGTTGAACTAATTTGATGTATATTGACAAGCTTTTGAGCCGTTATAGACAGACAGCTGAAACTTACAAGGTACCTGTTATGCTAAGTCCGCTAAAACAACAAGTTTAAAAATTAAATTTAGAAATTAAAGGGTGCTGCTAACATTAATGTAATTTGACCTATATTGGAGTATCTTTTGAAACGTTTTATACAAGCACTTAAAAATTAGACAGAATGTCTACTACTTTGTTTGGTATAATAAGAATATAATTATTTGAAATTATAAATTAAAGATGTATATACGGCTGAAATTTACAAAAACTTTATTGCTAAGTCTACTACAACGGCAAATATATAATTTAAATTTGGAAATTAAATGACGCCCCTATAGTTACTGTAATTTGATGTATATTTTAAAACTGTTGAACAGTTGTAGACAGACGACTGAAATTAACATGAAGCTGTAGTGCTATAACAAGTATAAAGTTTTGAGAAAGTTTTGTACTTTTAAACCGGTTTTTTGCAAGAATTATTTAATCAACAACTATAACTTGTGTGCATTGTATTATAGAAGGTCCAGCAAATAACGATTATTTTCTAAGTTTAAATTTCAAAGATAATCATACTAATATAACAATTTTTACATGGACAATCTTTAGTTGCACTATTATTATTATTTACCTCTTTTACAAAGCTCAAAATTAAAAATAATTTCTTTACCTTTATTTCCTGCTAAGATAAATTCTAGTTTCTAATTACAGAATAGAAGTTTTTTTTGGGTTTTAATTTTAACTTAAAACATACAAGGTTTTTTCTTTTCGAAGAGACAATTTTACTTTAAAATTTTTTTAGACAACAATATATTTTGTAATGATTTGTAATCATAACTAGAACAAATCAAACATGTAATTGAAAGGGATACCAATTTTGACGTTATTGTCGTTGTATTATATTGTACTGTTATGTCTGGTATAAGAAAAAAATGAAGTCAAGAGTATCCCGATAGTAACGTTATTCTTACATGTATTTTTTGAACCATAATAGGATGAGACCATACATTTACGCAGATTAAGTATTACTTAGTTGCTATAAAGGCAAGTAAAAAAATTAAAAGGTGTCCTAATGGTAACGTCATCTCCACAGGGCCTTATCCTAACTTTACCCAAAGTATGTTTTACTGTAGATGTAAAAATATGTTTACCTGTTCATAAAATTATTTAGTATTAACAGGTTTTATGCTGCAATAAAAATATTTTGCATAATTCAAACTCAATATTTAACAATTAGTTTTTCCAAACCCTTTTTATTTAACAATATAATATCTCTTACTGATTTTTACTTTGCAACTAATTTAAAATTACCTGAAGTAATTTTAGATTGCCTGCCCACCAATTAATAGTTTTTCACAGAAAATTTTATAATTTAACCTTTATTTATACTAATTTCTCTATAAATTCGTTTTATTAACAAATACTTAATCATAATTAACTAATTTATTCAATAAAATATATTTAATCTTAAAACTTTAGCATTATATCAATTAAAGGATAAATTTCTTAACAAATGTTTTAAATACAAAATTAAAAATTGTATTTATAAAATTTTCATTTGTTACGGAAACTGAAAAAAGGGGACACAAAAAATACTCTATGAAAACACTTAAATAATTTACAAGAAAAGAACGCTAAAATAAAGATCAGTACCTTGTCGTAGTATTTGTGACCATCAGCCAGTGTTGCCAAAACGGCGGTTTTCCTGCTAGAACTAGTGGTTTATTGCTATTAAAAGTGGGAAGTTAGAAAAAAAAACTGCTAAGTGGTTTTTTCAGCTGGGTAAATTTTAGTTGGCGGGTTTTTAGCGTTTTTTAAACTACAATAAGTTTTGTTAGTTACAAAGTAAGCTAAACTATGTATTTGTAACATTTTGTATAAATATATAGATTATCCGTCTCTGTCTTGTTTTTTTTTTAACTGTTAAAACAATTAATCCAAAGGTAAATAACGAAAAACTTTTTTTAACTAATGGAAATTATCATTTCAGATTACCAGAAAATCGGGACATTATAGAAAAAACTGATAAATTATCAGTAAATAACGTATTTATTAAAAAAAGAGGATGCCTCTCAATAACAATTGGGTTACAGCATGGAAATAATAGAAGCAATTTCAAATCAGCTTAATAATATAAATGCTCTAAAAAGGAATAATCTAATACATACATCTTTTTGGTACGAATCCTTTGAATATCAAGGTTTGGCTGGAAATAAAATTTTCAAAGAACTAGCAGAGCTTGCCTTGCGATAATGCAGAAGTGCAACGAGTTTTTAGTCAACTTAATAGAGCTAATTAAAAGCTTAAAACCGATATAGCTGATGCTATTTTAACTGTTAAGTATGTCAATTCCTCAATTTTTTTTATTTGCCTCTTTATAATTACTTTGTTGCTTTAACCTTTACCATGTAAATTTCGTTTAGTGAAGTAACTCTAATTGAAAAAACAAATATTGGGGTGACAGAGAATTAAAAAAATAAAAAATGGTGCTGCATATATATTATTTTACATAAAAATGCCATCGGCTCTCACTTAGTTAAAGATCTCTTCAAAAGCTTTAAAATGATACCCATATTAATATTTCAGGTAATGTTTCTTTCTTACCTTTTAATTCTCTATCACTCCATATATTAATTTTTTTGTGGAGGTACTTTATTGTTCCAAATGACATTAAAAAATTAGAGGTAGCCGTGGTGTTTTGCCTGCTGCCTCGAAGGACATGGACTGATCATACAGAATTCCAGTGGCACCTTTTTTGACTCTATATCTGAATAGTGAATGGTATAAAAATAAATTGCTCAAGAAATTTTTTAGCGGTTTATGTCAGCGTTTTTTTTTTTTTTTTTTTGATTAGTCAGCGGTTTCTAGCGTTTTTAAAAGTAACATCTAGAGGGAATTGGTTCAATAGTTTTGGCAACACTGCCATCAGCCCACAATCATTGTGTACGGTATTTTGCATTTTTTGTAGAATATAATTTTGTGTAATGAGCTTAATAAAATTCGGTACATAACACAACGTAGTGTACTTTAGTGTTTTTGTTTTTCAAACACTGATCGCGACTGTAGTGGATTAGAAAATAACTTTATATCGCAAGCATAAACAATTTCAGCTTTATGATTAATTCACTTTTCTATCATTAAAAATGAACCTCAGCCTAACCTTAAAATATTCATTGCATTCCAAAGTTCAAATAATATTTTCATGGTCCTGAATTCTTAAAAAACTTAAGTAAATCTTAAAAAATTAATTGTGTGAAGTGCTACATATTTTGCTTTCTTCTAGCAGCTTTGATAATAAAATAAAATCAACCAAGAAGAAAAGAAAATAAAATTAGTCATAATAACATTAGTTTTCCATTAGTGGGGACATTCTGCATTATCTGCTAATATAATTTCTTAACTTGTTCCATTTTGCATACAATGAGTCAAATAAAATTTTTCTTTTATTGCAGCGAAGTTATAATAACCAATTTGTTAAACAAAATAACTTTTTTTAATCCAAAGTGTGGTAAAAATTTTAAATCAAAATTAATTTTAAATATTTTGCACGCTATCATTTGGGCACAGTGGGTAAGAAAAAAATTTTAATGCGAAATATATATTTTTTTTTTATAATTATAATTTGGACTTTAATACCCACTGGATACGTATTATTGTTATAATCATATAAACACAGTTATTGAAAGTAAAACATTTTTTTTAAAGCTAGTTTATCTGAAACATGTTTAAGGCTGGTTATTTAAAGTTACCAATAGGTAAATTTAGGATTCACTGAGACGAGGGTCTTATAAAAAGCTTATATGGACTACAATATTTAAACTTTAATTATTTTTAACTTGTAACTGATCTTTCTGTTTAAATTGTTTTTCGATTTACGAAAAGCTTTTGCATTTTTTTGAGTTTTTAAATAAAACAAGACGCAACAAAAGTATAAAAACTTATACATTTAATTACTATTTTCTAATATTTTTAGAAATATTTTTCTTAACTGCATTGTAGTCAATTTTGAAAATAACTTCTGTAATACTGATCAAACTTTTGATAGGCTATTTATCCCTACATAGATTTTAAAGTTAATTGCGTTGAAACTGGTGTTCATTAATTACACTGTACAACAAAATCAAATTTTTTCAAAAATTACAAGGTCCGGGCTATAAATTCCGATAGAGGAGACAAAAAAAAGATATACGTGTAACGGCGTTTTGAAAGTTTACATCTGGATTTCATTTTTGGATGCTACATTTTTTTAGCTCTAGGCAATTCCACTTCATGATCATACAATGTCCAGTATATTTCAGCGATAAGCGAATGAATGCTTTTACCTTTATAGCGTTCTTCAATGAGTGCGCATGTCTGATGAAATTTTTCACCATGCTCATCAGATTCTGTTGACAACTGGTTCTCAAAGTAATCCATATGGGAATTTAAAAAATGAATTTTTGTTGACATATGAACGCAATAAAAGGTTCCTGTTTCAGCGATTGTTCCACCAACATAATGTCTAGGACTTCGAAGTTGTAGCACAGGTACTGGGAGTTCGTCAGAATGCGGAAATGGCAGCATGGCTGATGGCACAGTTTTGTATACAAAACGCTTTCGCCTATATCTATTCAATCTTAATATGGCACACGTAGCACGTAGCGTCATTATGTTCACCTGGATCTAACCACCGCATAGGAATACCAAACTGCATTGAATTTCGTTGACCTTCAGCGAGAGTTCAAAAATAAAACTATAGTTTTAGAACAAAAAAAAAAAATTATTACCTTTGGACCACAAAATTAAGCAATTATAACAAATAAAAAATAAGAAAAAAAAACATCAAGTGAAAAAATTGGAGCTCGCCTATATCTTCCGAAGTACGGAGCTTAGAAATTTTCCAATTTTTTAAATATCAATATGGATATCATATTAAAGCTTTTGAAAAGATCTTTAAGGAAATAGCATTAAGAGCTGATGAAATTTTTATGTAAAATAATATATATGCAGTACCAAATTTTTTTAATTCTCTGTCACCCCAATATTTGCTTTTTTATTGGAATTACTTCACTGAACTAGATTTACATATACTATATGGTGAAGGGTATATAAGATTCGGCATAGCCGAATATAGCGCTCTTACTTGTTATTTATAATCTTTAAGAGGAGAAATAATTTTGTGAAGTAATTGAAAATGTATTTATGGCCTCAATAAGGTGTTGTTTTATTATTATACTGAAAACAATTATTTTACGATTATAAAAAATACAGATTCAAGGGGAATACTCATATAATAAATGCCTAGGATCACTGCTTCATAGAATTAAGTATTCTTTACATAATTTATATCCAAAACGGAAACTGAAAACAAATTTTTTTGGTTTTTGTTTTAAATGTAAATTGTATGTAGAAATTATCGTTACTAATCTGTTAGTAAAATAAGCCTTTGCTGAATATGGTTAACACCATCGTTAATCGTTCTAGTTGCCAATCATGGAAGGAATGGCCCCGTTGATGGAACACTAAAATAATTTATAGAAAATATTTTAAAGCTTTTTCAAGTATTTGAAATATGACTTGTAAAAATGGTTTAACAGTTTGTAATTCTAATACCTGGTGTTGTTTAGGGACATTCCCAAATTTGTGGAATTTTAACAACCACAATTATTAATTACATTATTTTGTACATCCAAATTGACCTGATTTATCATAAAATTTAATTGCTTTTTCAAATTTGTTATTCTAAATGAAACATTTTCCTTTTAATGTTCAATTGAAATTTTTTTTATATTTACCTGTTTGTTTTTTTGGTCTATGGACATTCTCGAATTGGTCTTTTCTAAAACAGATTTTTTAAAACCACAATTATTATCCCTTTTCACACTTAATAAAATGTGGTTTATAAATGGGCAGTAAGTAATAACAATTTTCGTAAGATAAAGGTAAAAGCATTCATTCGCTTATCGTTGAAATATGCTGGACATTGTATGATAATGAACTGGAATTGCCTAGAGCTAAAAAAAATGTAATTAATACTATCCAAATTTGATTTAAAACAAAATTCTTAATAAATGCGAAATTAACCCTAAGCTCTCTTTTGTTGCGTCTTATTTCTGACTTTATGGTTGAATTTTCCTTTTTGGTGTATTCAGGGACTTATAGTAAAATTTAACGGGTAACATTTTTGTGGAACATTCTAACCCTCTAGAACCCTGTTTTAATGGTCTTTTTTGCTACTTTTTAAAAGAAGGACAAAAAAGACCCATATCTTGAGGAGTTAGAGGGTTAACATTTCTACAAAAATGTTCTCCGTAACATTTTACATAAATTTGCTGAACACATTTTTTACCTAAAATGTAAGTGTCACATGGTTTCTTATGCCGTTTAACAATAAGAATGTGCCAGAGCTGGGAAACTTTAACCCCCTCTCAAATGAAATCCAGATGTAAACTTTCAAAACGCCGTTACACGTATATCTTTTTTTTGTCTCCTCTATCAGAATTTATAGCTCGGACCTTGTAATTTTTTGGTGTGTTGTACAGTGTTATTATTTATTTAGTTGTTATATAAATTTTTTGATTTCAACTCTGCATTTGTTTACACCCTGTAATTACAGTTTAAATTGAAATAATATTCATTTTAAATAAATGCTCCACCGTTTTACCAAAAAAAAAAATTACTCATTTAAAAGCTTTTTTATGCACTTATTAACTTACCAAAAAAATTTTTCTTATGCAAAACCATCTGAAATCAACAGTTGTTACTCAAGTTCAACAATAAAAATTATGCCGTATAAAATAAAAAAATAAAACTGGATCATTTTATTGCATCTTTAGATTATTGCATTGAAAAGAAATAAAAAATGCAATTAAATATGGGATTTAAATCATAAAAAAAATTTTAAAACAAAGAAAAGACAAGAATTAAACTCAACTAAAAGAATCCGAATGTAACAGCAAAGAATATGACATAAAAAATGTTATAAAAATCGCATTACATTTTTTCGTTTTTTGTCTTATCTCTAATTGCAGTCACAAGATCTCTGCAGGAGTGCATATAAAACGATAATGATGTGCAAAATAAAAAATTAGTGACACTTTGAACTCTCAAGAAAAATGTTTTTCGATATTAAGTTATTGCTAACCTGGCTAACAGCTCTTCTGTTGGCAGCCGAGTGTTCGACAGTAAAGAAGGCGGAAATTGAAAACGACCAGGAACGCCTAAAAAGAGAATCCTACTTTTCCTCATCCAATTATTATGATCTGATGCCACATCAAGCAGTCCAACCTACAACTGTAACACCACCTGTAGTACAGCCACCACAACAGCAACAAGGTTTGCCTATACTGGGAGCTTTAGTTAGTAATGTGCCTGGTATAAATGGTCTTACCTCGACCTTGACCACCTTAGTGCCTTTGGGCAATCTAGGTAATTTAGGTAATTTGGGTGGCCTGGGAGGCCTGGGTGGTTTGGGAAATCTGGGAGGCTTAGGTAATTTAGGTGGTTTAGGTAATCTAGCAGGCTTGGGCAATTTGGGTGGCCTGACAAATTTAGGTGCCTTAGGCGGTTTGGGTAACTTACCTATACTAGGAAATCTGGGTGGAATTTTACCAGGCGCAGGTCAAAGATGTCCTCTCGGTCAAACCTTAAATTGTCGCTGCCAAAATTTGCTACCACTCCCCATACAACCAGCTCCAACAAGATTGAATAATGGTTTGGAAATTTTAGAACAAAATATTAAATTCAATTTAAATGGTGACAAAGAAACAAGGTGAGTAGAAATATATTTAAGCATGTAATTTTGAGGAAAAGCATACGATTTATATTTTTTAATTTCAAAAATTCGCCAAACTCATTTCGTTTAATCTCGTATTAATACATGTTTGCATTTTTTTCCCAAATTATATTTTTACAATATTTATGTTATGAGTAAATTCTACAAATCAAGTCGTTTGGGGACAGAAAAAACTTCTATTTCACTTAAATTCAATCACTCCCGTGATTGTAGTATTTAATTTAAATAATTTTAAGCGTGCTGGATTCACAATTAAATAATCTAAAACTCATCGAAATTGGTTATTGAAGGTGAGAGAACGTCGCGATATAAATTTCGCTACCGCTTATTTAGCTCTTCAGGAAATTTTTAGATACAGTAAAGTTATGTGTGCACACTAAGTGACCAAATGAGAATAAAACAGTAAGAGTGCTATATTCGGCTATGCCGAACCTTTAATACCCTTTCCAAATATGTAAATCTAGTTAGGTGACAGAGAATTTTAAAATAAGAAAAAAAGTAAGCACTACATATATATAATTTTACATAAAAATGCCATCAGCTCCTAATGGGTTAAGCTTTTTAAAAAAATGTTAATATTTCCTTTAAGATTTTTTCAAAACCTTTAAAATTATATCCATTAGATATTTTTAAAAATTTGAAAATTTCAGAGGCCCGTAACTAGGAAAATATGGGCGAGCGTCAATTTTTACACTGGTTATTTTTTTTATTTTTTTAATTATCTATAGCCCCATATATATATTTTTATTTTTAATGGAGTTACTTCATTGTTCCAAATGATGTGGAAAAAAAAGAAGTAGGCGTGGTGTTTTTCCGCTGCCTCTAAGGGAATGGATCGTTCTTGCTGATTTCCAATAGCACCTCCTTCGACACGATTGGCGTATTTTACATAACGTAAATTTTAATACAGACGGACAGACGGACATCTTTATACGGACATACTTTATGGGGTCGGAAATGGATATCGTAGAAATTACACACGGAATGACAAAATTAGATATATCATTTTTCCATTTTTTAGGTGAAGAGCATAAAAATAACAACCAATAATTGGTTTTATTTTTATTTTCTTTTTTCATATTTCTTACAAATAGTAAAAATCTACATCACTTGTCATTGATGTTAGAGTCTTAATAGCGCTTAAGTTTGTAACAGCTATTTTAAATTTCGCAGCAAATTATAAAAAATATTCTGAGGAGCTTAAACTAAGTTAAAACTAATATTTAATTTTTTTTTTGCGGGAAATCAAAACACTGTTGAAAGAAATTGAATCGCAACTTAAAATATATTAAAATGGAATTGGGCACAAATATTAGACACTGACGAAATATAATGAATCACTTTCGTTGTAATAAAAATGCACTTTAATTCCATATTATAAATGCATTAGTGTACTCATGAAACTAATATTCCAGTTCTCATGTTTCCATGGTTGCAAAGTTTAAATATATCGGTTAATAAATTAAAAAACTTTAATATTTCGTATAAATCAACCCATCAGGATCATTAAAGCACATGTCTTTTGTTTTTAAACTATAGAGAAAAGATATTGCTCATCAAGGGGCAGTTCGTTAACGTGATGGAGCTTCACTATACCATTTAGGGAAATGTGGGTTAAAAAGGTAGAATACGTTCTAAGAAAATAATAAGTCACTTAAAAACTCATTATAAAAGATTACATGTGGTGACTTAACATGACATCGACGACATGGAATATTTCTTCTAAATCCTATGTAGTTAAAAAAGTAACGGTAAATGAACAGTTCTTTGATACTGCTTTGAAATTAGTTTAAAAAGAAATTAAAAGTTTTTTCAGAAATAAACGCGCTATTTGCAATAACCCAAATACCTGAAATTAGAGCGATGACAGTTCACAAGCTATCGTTGGTATATCTTCTTAGAAGACTTTAAAACACGATGACCTAAATATTTAGTTAATATGTTAAGATTATTCAGAAAGCTTGCGCACTATGTTAATTTACTGATGAAAAATTGAGCCGCCACGATCATTCAAATTGTCGTTAAAGGAGATTGACAACTCTCAGACATGCAGCTTGATGAAGTGCGAAAATTTTGTGAAAATAATGTCATGTATATGTGCAGACACAAAACTATAAATAAATGCTTTCAATAATTCCGGACGCATACTATACGCGTTATTATTCCAAATATATTCTGAAAACATTTCCAAACACTGGAAAAAAATAGAGGAATAACAAATACTCGTAAGAGTGCTTTACCTGGCTATGCCGAATTTTATATGCCCTTCTTTATACATATATGGATGTTTAATATAAACCGGCATAAGAAATTCTTTCCTACCATTATGTTCTTCTATTCAAAAAAAGCGTAACAAAATTTAGGTTTTGCTTACTGTGTTGCCAGCCAGGTTGAAAAAAGTAATAGAAAAAATTAGAGGCAGGCGTGACGTTTTTCCCGCTGCTTCGAAGGATAATGAGAATTTTCAATAGCAAAATTTTCGAAACTATGTCTGATCGATTGATGTATTTAAATTTTCTCTAACTCACGTAGTACCTTTGTAAAGTTGATTTCAACACGAATACGTGGTGAAAATACAAAAATAAATGGAAAATTCATACGACAACGATACGATATGACAACATTAGCTGGTTTACCGAAACAGATAGAAAAACTTGCACGTACAAGAAAAATGTATAGACTTAAAATCAATATTATTGGAATAAATTCAACACAATGTTGAATATATAAAATATTGAAATCGCAAGAATGCGGAGTTTTTAAATGTGCGATCAGTAGGACACATTGAAGGATATTTAATGTCGCATACATGTGGCAAGAGGTGCCTTTTTTAAATAAAGTTGAGTGGTTACCAGCTACGATATCAATTTAGCAGCAAAAGAGTGCCTTTTAAAATGCTACACTGTGTGGCAGAAGCTTGGACTTGGATGAGAGAAAATAGGAGGCCTTTGAAATATGCATATGGCGAATACTGAAAAAAAAATCTTTAATGACGAAGTATTAAGAAAAAAGAATATCAGATGGAAACTAATTTCAACAATAAAAAATAGAAAATTTTACGCCTAGGACACATATTAAATGATAAAGTGAAGGAAGTATAAGAGGTAGAAGCAAACATCATGTCTGAATTACCGATGAAAATGCACTACTACACGCCGCTAAGAACATAAAGCTGACAATTTAAAGAAAACATCAAAATATAAAATATGTTTATATAGAGATAGAATTGTACAATCACTTATATCCGAATAGCTGATGAATAAATCAAAAAGGATACTAACCAGCACTTCCTATACCTACTGGAGGAATCAAAGTTTGTATTTAACTTACGACATTTGGCACTACTCAATGGCAGTTGCTAGACAGCTGCTAGCAAAATTAATCAGTGTAAAAAAATTATCATGACTTAAGTGAATAGAAAATTTCTTTACGTAAATATTCTTAAAACATCGAAATCTAAATCGTTAACCAGAAAAAAGTTATGTCCTTTAAAATTTATAAACTTCATTATTATCTGACTGTAAAAAACTAAATAAAAACCAACTGAAAGTCTGCGTAGCAATTTTTCATTTAATTAGTGAAAGCAAAATTTTAAAATAGCGTTTTAAAAGGAATTGATAATTTATCTTATAAATATAAGTATTTCAAACTAATATTCAGCTTTGTTTTCATTTCAATGTTATTTCCTTTTTTTCCATTTTAGTGCTCGCTTAAGCAATGGCTTGTTACTTTATCAACGTTCCGGCTACGAAAAACTTGCCAACAACAAAAGATCAAAAGTTATTCAAGGATTTTATACACTAAAGATTAAGGATAAAAAGTACCTAACAATTTATTATACCGTCAATGACCTGGATTACACAGTTAAATGTAAGTTGAGTATAAAATACAATAATTTTAATACTTTCCATTACCATTAACAACTTTAAGTTTTCCAAAACAAACTAAGTTATAAAAGGGTAATTAAATCAAGATAACTCTTCTTCATTTGTTTTATGCATTAGTCGTTTTTCTTATTTAATATTCTTTTTATTACATTTAATTAGCTGAAGTTACAGCAGAACCACCCCAAAATGACTTGGATGATTTAGCGGATTCGCACAAGTTTTAAACAAATTGTTGCAGTTAAATGAAAACGGAAATATGTAAACTTTATGCTAGAATTCTCTTTCCTGCCACAATGCATTTGTTGTGGCAGCAGAAATAAATAAAAAAATTGTTTCTTTTTCTTTCTTTTTGAAAATAAAAATATGAAATTTAAATAAAAACAAAATATTTATTTTGAAACAAAATAGTTAAGTAAGTATGTTAATAAATTACAATATATCACAAAATGTTTAAACTGAAAATTGCTGGCCTATATATTGTGATAACCTGATTAGAAATAAAACATATATGTTTTATAATATGAATAATCCTGATGTTTACTTAAGGATTCAGACGTATTTAAAGAAAGCGAACGGGGCACTGTGTCACGAGAGTGGCCAAAAATTGTTAAAGCCAATATTAGAATTAAAACGATTTTTTTTTTCAATTTAATTTTTTAAAAATACTCCGGCTGGATGAAACCTAAAATATCCTCTTAAATTGTTTATAAATTTTAAAGTTATTGTGGTTCAAAATTATGGTTTGTGAACAGCATACGAAATTTATGGGAAAATCCCAAATTTTATGTTCATTTTTTATAAAAAGAATTTAAGTATCTGAATGTAACGGCTACCAAAATGTTTAACAGGGTTCTAGTTATAATTACAAATTTGTTTCTCTCACAAATATTGGTCATATATCAGATATCGTTAGAATAAAGATAATAGTGAGTGATTGTCAAGATTTTTTATCATCAGTAAACTTTCGTAGCGAATTTAAAAAAAGTAAAACTAACACTTTTCCTGTTTTTCATATTTTGTAGCTACAAGTTTTATTTTAATATAAATATTTAAAGTTAAACTGCTCGATATTGTCCAATGTTTTCTTTTTAATTAAAACAAAAAATAAAAATCGAGTACGACCATTCGCGTACAAAGCTAGCTTAATCTGTAAATGCTTTTTAAAGTTATATTACCATAGAGCTAAATTTATTTATCATTATAAAATCGTTTTAAAACTTGATTATGCAATTAGGAAAGCTAAAAGTGCTGTTTTATACAATTATTACAATTTTAGCTATAGCATTTAAAATAAATTTGAAAATTTGAAGTTCAATAGAAATATTGTTTCTACTTGTGTTGTTGTTAATGTTTCATTTTTTAAATAATATTTTTTATATGGTCACCCCATAACCAACTTGAAAAATTATAACAGCTGTGTTATGAAAATGCTTAATACGACGAATTTACACAAACGAATTTTTGGCGAATACTTCATCGTGTTTGGCAAATTTCGTAGATCGTCTCAATTGTATTCCTAGCAATTTCTGTGCAGTGATTTTAAAATATCTTTCAGATCGTTAGAAATTCCGCGTTCGATTCTATTTAACATTTTTATAATTAACGCTTAGTGATTAATAATCTGTATCACTGATGCTTCTGCATGCTTCTTTTTTCATACTTCTGCATATATAGCATTAAAGAAAATTTAGTTTAGTGTAGTAAGTCCAATCAAAAAAGCAAATATTGGGGTGACAGAGAATTAAAAAATACGAAAAAAGTACTATATATAAGTTATACATAAAAATGTCATCGGCTCTTAGTGGGTTAAGCACTTTTTTTTACATTTTAGTAGCTTCTTAAAGATCTCTTCGAAAGATTTGATTGAAATGATACCCAAATTGATATTTAAAAAAATTTTAAATACTTCATTTTTTAAAAATTCTTAAACCATTAAGAGCGGGTGCCATTCTTATGTAAAATTACATATATGTAGTACTTAATTTCTGTTTTCTTATTTTTAAATTCTCTGTAACCTCAATATTTGCTTTTTTGATTGGAGTTACTTCACTAAACTAGATTTGCAAAGATGGTGAAGGGTATATAAGATTCGGCATAGCCGATAGCAGTCTTACTTATTTCTATTGACTTATGATTATAGAGCAATTAGAGCGCCCGTTTACTTATCTATTTATGTATATCAATATAAGGCATAAAATGTAGTTTTTTCTTTATTTATAATAACGTTTTTATTTTCACGCCATGCAAAATGTCTTAAAATTTTTAAAACCAAGTGTACTATATATATATATACTTTTGTTTAAAGCCCAATAGAACTTTAAATTGTAAAAAAACAACACAAAAAATTACACTGTATCGAAGAATTTTTTTTTCAAACGAAGGATTAGAATATGGCATTGTTATTTCAAAATGATTTCGAGCATATGCCCACTGCGGCTCTGAGTCACTTTTTCAAGTACTGCTAGCCGTATGTCACGAATAACACGAAGAATGTTTGCCCCCACAGCGTCAATTCTTGCTGGTTTATCAGCATAAACCAGTAAATTTACGGAGCATCTTGTTGGATCCACATTTTATCCGGATCAATGTCATCCATATTTTCAAACAAAAAATCATCAATCATGGTGCAGTAACGATCTCCATTGATCGTAACGTGAGATCCGGCCTCATTTTTGAAAAAATAAGGTCCGATGATGCCACCAGCGTGTAGTCCACACCAAATGGTACATTTTCGGGATGCAATGGAGTCTGTGAGGTATGTTTTTGATTGGTCTCATTCCATATGCGGCAGTTTTGCTTATTAACAAACCCGTTAAGCCAAAAATGAGCCTCATCGCTCAACAAAATTTGGCGATAAAACAACCGGTCAGTTACTAACTGCTATAAAGCTCTAGATTTGATAGCATTGTTCAAGCCTGAGTCTATTCATAATGATCTGCCAGAGTTTACTGAAAATAATAGAAAAAAAACTTTCATCAAAATTAAATTTTTACTGTTACATTCTATAATTTGAAGTTTTATCATGCTTAAAAAAACACCCTTTACGAAAAAAAAAAACTGAATGTACAATTATTTCGTCAATAGCTAAAATAAATGCAATAAAAATTTTAAACATCTTCGCTGTAATGATGCTTAATGATAAAGTTTGTTGAGGCATTTGTTTGGTTTTGGACGAAACAGAACTTTGATGGAGACGTCCAGGTATTACAAAGGCACCAATAAAATAAAGCCATTAGTTTTAAATTTTAATCTAAGGCAATAATTGTTCTTACTTGAGTTCACTGCCTTCAATTTACTTAAAATGTCAAAAATTTAAAACTGCTACTTGCATGAAATTAAGTTATCAAAAGTTTAAAGACAAATTTAGTTTTCTTTTTTATAATAAGAAAGTTGCCCCCATCACTAATACTACTTCCACTCACAAGATATTTAAATTCTTTTAATTTCTTTTACGCTTATTTAAACAAAAACAAAGTTTCAAGAAACCATAAACGAGTAAACTCTGTGTAAATGTTAAAAACAAAAAAAAAACAAAAAAAAAAACAAAAATTATGATAGTAAATACCGCAAACAAACGAGGCCACATAACCCCACCAAGGCGCAGTTTTATACAAAAATATTTTAAATAAAAAAAAATAAGGAAAAACAAAAGGCTCAGTGAACTTTTCTCTATATTCACAATCAGTAAATAAGAACAACTATTTTGTTCATGACTTTTCCATTCATATGACGATGCTATACGCCACCCTTTTTCAGCATTGAGGAACAAAGTTATGGCCTCCCTTGTATATGTTGTTGAGATGCAAGCTTATGTTTGAATCTTATGCATATGAATCTCATAAAATTTACACTGTTTTTGAAAAGGAAAATACAGTGTTTCCTAAAAAAATGTAAAAATAAAAAAAAGTATTAAATCATTTCACAAAAAGTAAAAAGAGTAAAAGCTCAATATTATTAAATTATTATATATTATTATATTAGTATTAAATTATTATATCGTCATTGTTTTGCACTATCCCACATATGTTACAGTCTTCATTCGGTGAAATTATAGTATGCCGATAAAAATCAATATCATGACTACTCGAAAAATAACAAGAGTGTTATATACGGCTATGCAGTGGTGAATAAGTATTCATTCGTGAAATGTTCATCAATTTTTCTTAACTTTTTCATTAATTTTTTTATCATAAACAAATCTACCTACAGGAATACAAACGAAACTTAAAAATAATATGAAAATATTAGAGGCTGGCATGGTATTTTACCCTCTGCCTTAACTAACCATGTCTTACTAATTTAAACAGTACATTTTTAAAACTCTGTCTGAACGATTGGCGTATTTATATATACTCCAGCTAGTGCCTAGGCAAAGTTGATTTCAACAAGAACATGGACGGACGGAGGCTTGTAATATATGTATTTCTATTATGTCTTATACATACTTTTTTAACAATACGAGGGCTGCACTATATATTTCTGGCCTAATAGTGAAAATGCGAATATTTATAATCAAAAATGGTTTTATTGTTTTTCAAAGTATTCTCCAGCATGATTTATACACTTTTGCATGCGCTCAAACCAGTTGTCGAAGCACTTTTTCCACTCCGATTCAGACACCTCTAAAACATGGTTTTTGAACAACTCAACAGCTTCTCCTGGCGACGAAAATCGTTGACCACGCATTTTTTTCTTGATGTGCGGAAACAAGAAGAAGTCATTAGGTGCCAAGTCAGGGCTGTACGGCGGTTGACCCATTAATTCAACGTTTTGGCCGGTCAAAAACGCTCTGGTTTGAACCGATGTTCTAGAGCTCACATTGTCATGGTGAACAATGATTCGTCTTCTCTTGTTGGTTTTTCAAATTTCTCCGATGACTTCAGGCAAACAAATTATAGTGTACCACTCAGAAGTGACCGTCCTACGTTGCTCAAGCGGAACAGTCGCCACATGGCCAGTTTTGCCGAAGAAACACGCGACCATTTGCTTCGCAGTGCTTTTTCCACGAACAACTTTCGTTCGATTTTGCTCGTCTTTGAAGACCCACACGGTCGATTGTCGTTTCGTTTCGGGCTCATACGCATAGATCCATGATCCGTCGCCTGTGACGATCTTATAAACGTCTTTTGAAGCACCGCAATCCTATTTTTGCAACAATTCTTTGCACCAATCGGCACGAGCCTTTTTTTGAGCGACTTTCAAATTGTGCGGGATCCAACGAGAACAAGCCTTTTTTACGGCCAGGTGTTCATGCAGTATCGAATGTATGCTGGTGGAAAAAATGTCCATGGATGTCTCTATTTCTCGGTATGTCGCATGTCGATCTTGCATTATGAGTTCACGCACGGCATCAATGTTCTCTGGCACAACAGCCGTTTTTGGACGACCTTCACGGAATTCGTCTTTGAGCGAGCTGCGGCCACGATTAAATTCATTATACCAATTTTTCACAGTGCTATAGGATGGTGCTTCATCGCCATACAAAGATTTAAGTTCATCAATGCACTCTTGTCGTGATAATCCACGTCGAAAGTTGTGAAAAATGATGGCACGAAAATGTTCACGAGTTAATTCCATTTTTTTCTATATTAATTTTTTCAAGTCACTGTAAACAACACAAATAATGGTCGTACGTCAAAACGTTTTGAGTACGATTATGCTTAAAAATGACAAACTTTCCAATGGAAATGTCAGATTGCACTTGGCAGCACTCAGTGTTGCCAGGCCAGAAATATATATAGCAGCCCTCGTACATGTGTGCAACATAATATCAATTATAGATGTCATATTTTAATACTTTAAGTTCAGTTTTAAAATAGGTGAGAGAGACATACGTATGTCTAATACATCAATGTTTAGGAAATTTTGCCTTTTTTGGAAAAATAACAATTACACACTCCTAGTGATTTTCGAATAAGTAGAAAACTTTTTGCAAAAAATCATTTTGTTTAAGCTTTTATCCGAGGCTGCTGTAGTCAAGGTGGTAAACACGTTGACTACAAACCTGGCTGACCTGGGTTCAACCCTTGCGGCAGTCAAAAAATAAAAATGTTTTTTTTTCTGTTTAATGGTATATATACATATTCAGATCTAAAATTAAAACATGCAGCCTCCTTCGTCGGTACTTCTAAATAGCATATTCGCCAGCGAAGTAAAATAATTAATAAAATGGCTATCTCTATCTTCTTTCAACACCTGTCTTCCCTCTCATCTATGCCTTTCCTAAAGAATGTAGCAGGGTTAAGAACTAAGTAATGCCTGAAGTGCTACTTCCCTTTAAAAAAAAATGGGAATTTTTTTCACTCTTAAGCTCATAAAAAAAATGAAAACATAAAACATATTAAAATGAGTTGTGGTTACTTGGTTTTTCCCTATATTTTTTTCTAACACTGCGTTAACGTAAATACTAGATTTAAGATATTTTTACACAATAAATTAAGTTCATATTTGTTGCAATATTTAATTAAATAAGATCTCGAAAAATGTAATTATTGTAAATATTTTAAATGTATTAATGCTAGTTATAATAAATAAAAAAAAAGAAAAGAAAAGCTTTACAAAATTTACAAATATGGGAAAAATTGGTGTATTTTAAAGAGCTATGGTTAGAGAGCTATAGTTCTAGAGTTAATTTCAAATTCCAAATCGATTATATTGTGTAATGTTTTGTATAAAAAAGTAGCTTTCAAAGCTATATAAAAATCTCACACTTTTGAATAAACTTTTTTGAATAGACGCAACTTTTTTGCCAACCATTACAAACAAATTTACGTAATTAAACTTTTAAATTTACAAAGCAAAATGTTATTTAAATTTAAACAAATTTTTAATTGATTTAGCTAATAATTTAGTAAGAAAATTTTTATTTATTACAAAAAATGTACGAGGACTGCTATATATATATATATTTCTGGCCTGGCAACACTAAGTGCTGCCAAGTGCAATCTGATATTTCCATTGGAAAGTTTGTCATTTTTAAGCATAATCGTACTCAAAACGTTTTGACGTACGACCATTATTTGTATTGTTAACAGTGATTTGAAAAAATTAATATAGAAAAAAATGGAATTAACTCGTGAACATTTACGTGCCATCATTTTTCACAACTTTCGACGTGGATTATCACGACAAGAGTGCATTGATGAACTTAAATCGTTGTATCGCGATGAAGCACCATCCTATAGCACTGTGAAAAATTGGTATAATGAATTTAATCGTGGCTGAAGCTCGCTCAAAGACGAATTCCGTGAAGGTCGTCCAAAAACGGCTGTTCTGCCAGAGAACATTGACGCCGTGCGTGAACTCATAATGCAAGATCGACATGCGACATACCGAGAAATAGAGACATCCATGGACATTTTTTCCACCAGCATACATTCGATACTGCATGAACACCTGGCCGTAAAAAAGGCTTGTTCTCGTTGGATCCCGCACAATTTGAAAGTCGCTCAAAAAAAGGCTCGTGCCGATTGGTGCAAAGAAATGTTGCAAATATACGATTGCGGTTCTTCAAAAGACGTTTATAAGATCGTCACAGGTGAGGAATCATGGATCTATGCGTATGATCCCGAAACGAAACAACAATCGACCGTGTGGGTCTTCAAAGACGAGCAAAATCCAACGAAAGTTGTTCGTGGAAGAAGCACTTCGAAGCAAATGGTCGCCTGTTTCTTCGGCAAAACTGGTCATGTGGCGACTGTTCCGCTTGAGCAACGTAGGACGGTCACTTCTGAGTGGTACACTACAATTTGTTTGTCTGAACTCATCGGAGAAATTCGAAAAACCAACAAGAGAAGACGAATCATTGTTCACCATGACAATGCGAGCTCTCACACATCGGCTCAAACCAGAGCGTTTTTGACCGGTCAAAACGTCGAATTAATGGTCATCCGCCGTACAGCCCTGACTTGGCACCTAATGACTTCTTCTTGTTTCCGCACATCAAGAAAAAAATGCGAGGTCAACGATTTTCGTCACCAGAAGAAGCTGTTGAAGTGTTCAAAAACCATGTTTTAGAGGTGTCTCAATCGGAGTGGAAAAAGTGCTTCGACAACTGGTTTGAGCGCATGCAAAAGTGTATAAATCATGCTGGAGAATACTTTGAAAAACAATAAAACCATTTTTGATTATAAATATACGCATTTTCACTATTAGACCAGAAATATATAGAGCAGCCATCGTTTAGAAATATAAACTCGACAATATATTTTGCATTACCGTGTAAACGTTCAATAAAATCGGATTAGCCAATTAGAAACTGAAAAATTATTTCCCTTGATCATTACAGTTGTATAAAAACATATTTAAAATAAACTCTCTTTAAGAATTGTTATCCATAGACAAACAAATAAACAAAAAATAAAGCTACAGTTAGTAAGAGTGTCGCAACATTTATGGGTCACCCTTTTATTTTAATGCTTATGAACTTTTTACAACAGCGAAATTAAACATACTGTTAGCAAACCTTTTAGTATTTCAGAGTTATTTTTATAGGGGCTTATGAATATATACCCTGTCTTATCCTATTACGATTTCAAAAAATATTTTTGTAGTAATAATAACCCGTACATATGAAAATCTCGTTACTTAGGGATACCCTTCATTTCATTTACATTTTTCGTTCCTATTCTTTCAAATTTCAAGTGTCTGCCTATAACGGCTTTAAAGATGAGGTCATATTCACGGCTTCTTGGCAACACTCTTTAATTTAAAAATTTATTATTTACAATCTATATTTATAGCCAAAATATTTTATAATACTCTGCGTGATCTTTAAATGTTTCCCATTTAAGTTAACAACACGTCAATATTGGGACGCCCCTCAATTTGTTCTAGCGCAAAGAATTTCAGTGACACTTTGCAAATTTGACATGTCTGCCGATCACAGTACCAAAATATCAATATTCTTAATCTTACGACACTTTCGGAACACCCTTTAGTTTTTCTAATTGTAGTTACAACGTCTACATTATCAGTAGTGTGTAAAAATTCCAAGATTCTATTACGGTTCCAGAGATACAGACCTTTGGCCGACGGACAGACATTGTGATGAAACGATATGGTTACGTTTTTACACCCTTGAAATTTCTCCTAAAGTAGTTGAAAATCGAATCAAACCCTTGGCATCTTATGAATAGTTGTGTTGCAGAAGTTTGATTTCCCAAAACATTAAAAACTTTAAATTTTGCAAAAAAAAAATATTTCCTTATACCCACTGTGTTAAAGTTGTTTCTGTTGTTGCTTACTACTTTATTAAGTTTGGCGTATCGTATAAATGTGCATTTAATTTGCGTTAAGTGGCTTTAGTGGCTTGAAGTAAAAAGAAAATGCTATTCAAACATCTTCATTCTGTTGTGTGAGTGTATAAAATGCTAAAATGCACGCAATTGTAGATGTGTGTTTTATTCATGCGAATATGATGATAAATATGTTTGTACGTTTGTATGTTATAAATTAAACTTTTATATCCTCCTAAGATGTGGGTACATACATGTTTAAATGAATGTTAATAGTTAGTTACACTTCGAAGTATTCCCTGCTTACATGTCTTACTTGTACCACAAATGAAAAAGTTACGCCAACATTCAGCAGTAAGTTTTAGTTTTTTTTATTTATTCTATTCAATATTTACATGTTGTAGCATTCAGGTTCTATATTCACAGAAACGAAGTTTGGTTTTGACTTAGTAACTTAGCGTTTTTGGTTTTGTTTTTTTTTTTTAATTCTCTTCATATCCATTATGCCGTTTTCATACAGCAAATTAAAAAAATGGCAGAACAAAACAAGCTTTGCCATCAAAAATAAAGCATTCTTCTATTAAAACATTTCTTAGTTTCTTTTAACGAGATAAAGTTAGAACAAAAACTTTAAGAATATAAAAAAGTTTAGCCGAATCGTTCAAAAAGCTAAAAAATAAGTATAGAATAGTTTAAAAAACGGATTTTAATTTAAAGCAAAAATACTAAATATATATTTTTTTAAACGCTTTACCCTTTTGTTAGTTTGCAATTCATCTAAAAAATAAAAAAACTTTTTTGGTTTTTACATATATCAAATTTTTGTCTATTAAATTTTTTCAGAATGTAATGCATTTTGTGTATCGCTGAGAGAATATAGAAACATTTTTTAATTTTCGTGATAAATATTTTAATACAAATTGTCTTGTCCATTCATGTTTCATAAAATGTACTTGTCACTCGACTTTATGTCCGGCCCTATGCTCCTTGCATGAGAGAAAAGATCAAATATATGTATATATATACTCGACTTTATGTATTGTTATAGAATAAAATACTTTTAGTTACAGTTAAACAAAATAAGTAGATGTATTCAATTTTTAATTTATTTATTTGTTTAATAAAAAATACAATTTTACACAGAACAAATATTGTATTCAAACTTTCGATATAACGCTTAATTAATATTTCGTCAAATCACTTGACAACTTTAAAAAGCAATCAAGAGTGCTGCACTGCCGAATCTGATATACCCTAAACCAACTATGTAAATCTAGTTTAGTAAAGTAACTCCAATCAAAAAAGCAAATATTGGGGTGACAGAGCAACAAAAAATAACAAAATATGCAGTAGCATATATATAATTTTACATAAAAATGGCATTGGCTCTTAAGGGGTTAAACATTTTGTAAAAAATTTTAGTATTTCCTTAAGGATCTCTTTAAAAGCTTTAAAATGATACTCATATTGATATTTTATAAAAATTTTCAATTTTTTCACTTGACGCTTTTTCTTATTTTTTAATTCTCTATCGCACCATATATCTATTTATTTGTTGCAAATGGCATAAAAAACTTAGAAGTAGGCGTGGTGTTTTGCCTGCTCCCGCGAAGGACATGGAGCGATCATGCTGATATCCAATAGCACCTTACACTATATCTGATCGACACTATATCTGATCGATTGACATAATTTTTTATAACACGGACGGACAAACGGAGACGGACAGATCGACATCGCTTAATCGATTTCGCAATCATTAAGAAGTCAGAATATTTACACTTTATGGGGTCGGAAATGGATATTGTAGAAATTACACATGATATGACAAACTTTGATATACCTTTTTTCCACTTTTTGTGGTGAAGGGTACAAAAATATTAAGTACTACATATATATAATCTTACATACAAATGCATCGGCTCTTAATGGATTAAGCGTTTTTTTTTAAATTAGTATTTCCTTAAAGATCTCTTCGAAAGCTTTAAAATGATACTCATATTGATATTTTAAAAAACTTGAAAATTTCAGAGCCCCGTAACTCGGAAAATATGGATGAGCGCCAATTATTTCACTTGATGTTTTTTCTTATTTTTTAATTCTCTATCGCTCCTTCAATTTTTGTTTTGATTGGAGTTACTTTGCTAAACTAGATTTGTTCCAATTAGAGGCAGGAGTAGTGTATTGCACACTGTCTCGAAAGACATGGAACGATCTTAGTTTTCAATAGCAAAATTTTCGAAATTATGTCTGATCGATTGGAATATTTAAATTATCTCTAGTTCATCTAGCGATTTGGCACTATATATAATTTATGGGGTCAAAAATGGATATCGTAGAAACTAAAAACCGAATGACAAACTTAGACATATACATTTATATAAATTATGGTGTATTACTATTGAAGCTCAACTAATCATATATAAAATTTATAATATTTTTAATAATATCTTTAAAATGTCTTACAAATAATTTGACATGATACAAACATTAAAAAGGGATATTTCTAACTGTGTGAAATATTAATTTTGAGGTATAATATATCATAAAGGTAAAAAAGAAAAATAAACAAGTTTTTAAATAATTCTAAATTTGCCAAGAAAAAACAAATATTAACCCTTTTTTCCAAATGGAGAGCAGTCCACGCAAACAAAAATTATTGACAAAAATATCTACATTTAAATATGTTTTAAAAGGCCATCATATTTATTTAATATTTATTTAGTTAAGTTTAGTTTATTATTTTTAGGAGCTTTGTTTTTCTTTAGTGATATAAGATTTCATCATTATAATGGAAACACAAAAATTTTGTTTTAAAACTCAGTTTATTTTTCCTCTTAAGTCATTTCAAATATCTGCATGTTACCAGGTATAAGTGGGAATTATGTTTAAATGGTTTTAAATAAAGTCCTAATTTTTTATATGCTGTAAATTATTACTTCCTTAATATGCAATATTTCCAATTTTTAATATTGTAGTTTTGTGTCCGCGATTGTTGCATTTAAACGCACAAATTATTTGACACTCAGTGCACAAAAATATAATTAAATTTGGGTACAAAAAAATTATTTTTACTGCAAATGTGTTTTGTTTTAATTGTTAGTGGTCAAAAAGATTTTTTTTTTATTTTACGTTTTTACCTCAACACATTCTACCCAAATATCATAGAAATTTGCATTAATCCACTTAATTTAGTGACTCTTATGCAAGAACGACTCCTAATAGCAATAGATTATCAAAGTTGTGTTAATAAATTTAGTTTTGGTCACCAACAAAAATTATATGATTTTTTTTTTACTTTTTTGTAAGGAAATATTTTCCAAAACGTGGTCATTAACTGGTCGTTGACTTTGTTAAATTACTAGTCATACATTTTGCTTTAACCAGCTTTTACTTAAATTTATTTGTTCTGAAACAAGAAATAATTAAGAATTTCCTAAAAGTTTTTTACATTTTTTGTTTAATTGAGTACGACAAAAAAATATATAAAACTTTATCAAGCATCATCATAGCATTAAGATTAAGTATTTTCCTCTTTTTAATTTGCTTTAATTAATCTTTTTAAGCATTGCAATGATATTTTCATTATCCTTTTGGTCCAACTACTTCATCTCGAACAAACACATGCTCGCATGGTTTAAAAAGTTGGATAAGGGAGAAAGGTTTTTCACTAAGTGAATTATATTTCTTCCTTACATAGTTTAAATAATTCGTAGTTTAAACTACTAATGAAGGTGTTAAATGTAATTATTTATCGATTTTGATGTATTAATTTTGGTTCTAGGTCTAAGTTGGTGCCTGGGGTTCTTTGACTCTTTCCAAACTATCATAAGTTGTTATTTTTACCACTAATAATGTGTGGTTGAGTTTATAAACTGATGAATACGTAGTTTAAAGGTGTTTGGGAGGTCTAGATTAGAAAAATGAAAACAATTAATATGGTGTCACACTAGATGTGAAAACGCCTCTATATAGTAAACCCAAAAAATGAACACAATATTTTCTCCCGTAGCACCACTTTAAATTGTTGCGTAGTAAAATCTGGATCTTCATCTGGTGACAATTCTATACATATACATCAATCGCAGCTTGAAAAGCCCAAGTCTTTTTTTTTTGTATATATTAAATCCCAATGCTCAAGAGGTCACTATAGTTTGTATTTTATTTCCCTAATCACCTACAACAAATTTATCATATATTAACATTAAGTTTTTGAAAACAACAAAATTCAATAATAATCTTAGGTTTTCCGCATTTTACGGAAAAGTCTAAATTGACAGTTTTGAATTAAAATTATTTATTTTAATCCTATATACAATTGTAACTACTCATAATTACCTACCCAATAACATATAGAAATTACTTTTACTCTCATCTTAAATGAAATAAAGCTGTGTGCAAGTGAGTTTTAAAATGACACAGACAAACCACAAATACATTATCATTAAATATGGTCAAAGTCTTTTATTGTGCACAGCAGATACAAAGTAATAATAATTTAAAAAGTTAATTGATAGTATTTAAGGAAATAATTCTTGCGAAAAACCGACTTCAAAATAGTTAAAAAGTATGACCGCATACATCAATTTACATTAATTATTTGGACCCTTTATACCGCCCTCTAAATTTTATACTGCTGTAACACACTTAGCACTGCTGATTTCAACCGTCTGTCTAGAATTGTTCAAGAGTTTGGCCATATACATCAAATTAAATCAACTTTTGTATTACCCTTTAATTTATAATTTCAAATATTTATACTTCTTTTTATACCAACCAAAGTAGTGGACATTCTGTCTAATTTTCAAGTGCTTATATTTAACTGTTCAAAAAATACGGCCATATTGGTCAAATTACATTAATTTTGGAAACACCCTTTAATTTCTAAATTCAAATTATATTGTTTTAGCGGACTTCTCAATACACGTCCCTTGTAAGTTTCAGCTGTCTGTCTATAACGGTTAAAAAGTTTTGCCATATACATCATATATATCAACTATTGAAACACCCTTTTGTTTCCAAATTCTAATTTCATACTTGTTTTTATAGCGTAGTTAGCAATACAGGTTCATTGTAAATTTCAAGCATCTGTCTGCAACTGTTCAAAAGTCTGGCCAAATCATCAAATTAAATGAATTTTGGAGCACCCTTTAATTTGTAGTTTTGAATATTAATACTTGATATTATAGTATAGGTCATAGTAATCGACATTCTGTCCAATTCGTTTGCCTATAACGCGAACTTTCAAATAAAAAAAAATAAAAATCGATCCAGAACTGACTCAGTTTAAAATAATACGGAATTAATGCAGAACACAAAATATGCTTGGGTCTTGAACTTTTATAAAATTGAAGCATTTGATATTTAACTGAAATATAACTTTAATCATTGTCAACGGTTCCCTCAATTATAATCACATTTTAAACTAACCAAACATAGATTTTTCATAAAAGAGCCGAAAAAAAGTCAGCTGTAAATCATAGTAGATTATTGTTGGTTTTGCTTAAAATTTTATTTTTTTTACTTTTTCTTTATTGTTTTGGCAAAAATCTTTAGTTTCTTTAAAATGTTTTTGAAAAGTTTCCTGAAGAGCTAAGTGAGCGGTAGCCAAATGGCTATCGATATCAATACCGGTGGTTTTAATAATTTAGTCGGGATATTAGCACGATAATTTTAAGGTTCGATTATTTTAATTTAATATTCTCGTTGTTTACTTTTATAAATTTTTCATTTTAACTTTTTTTTTAAATGTAGCGATTGCATTTCTGTCCCTATCCCCTGCACAATTTACTTTTACAAATTTATTAGCTTTGTTTCCAAAGAAATATTTATTGACTTTTCTATACAATAATTGCCGCAGCCCAAAATCTTCAACAAACATTTTTACTGCATGTTATATTTACTGTTACAAAGCATGGTTGCAGTGAACAAACTATTATTGTTGTTAACATGTTAAGCTTCTTATAATGCAATCAAAGGCCGTAAGACAACAATATGGTTCTACTAACAATACTTATGTTGTGTTTAACAATCATACAATTTGACCATAAGCATATAATTCAATAATAATATGTTGCTCTGCGATTATAGTACCTCAAAGATGTTTTTTTTTCTTTTGTTTGCGTGCGTTCATGGGCGTTATGATTTTTTATTTAAATATTTCATAACGCTGCAGTTGTTGTGCATATTGAATTTTTTTATTATTTGATATGCACACCTTTATCGTCGCTTGTCCCTTTAACCGAAGCGATATTTCTAGGTATAATAATCAACACTCTGAGCAACTGTTTTAATAATATCACTTCGACGACTTGTTGTCCGATTGTAGATGTGCTAAATTAGCATCAAAATTTTCACTACAGTCTTTAGTAGAGGAAATTAGAAAAAATTCTTATACAATTTTTTGCTGAGTTTGCAAACGCTAGCGAGAACTAAAGCCTTGCTAAAAATATCCCAAAAATTGTTTTCCATTATTTAGACATTACATTTTTTTTGGTCAAATATTCGACTAATCTGACCGTACCTTTACAAATTTGTTTTATGGAAATTTAATTACATTTTTGTTTGAAATATTTCAATAACCTCTTTTTCTAGTAAAATATTTACGAATTTTTATATATATTTTCACTTATATTGCGGGATATCTTACGCTAATGAAAAAAATATTTGAAAATATGCGAATTAGCAAACAATAACGTTGTTTTATAATTCCTTGAATTAACAACATAAAAGAAATTTGGCATATGTAACTGTTAATGACAGATATTAACTGACAACAAAGAACAAAATAAAAATGGTGACACTTATAAAAGTATAACAACTAATAAAAAGAATAGTCATACGATTTAATGTCATTATTTTAATCATGCAAAATCGCATAAATGTCAAACAGACTTCCCGCAGAAACAGTTTACAAAAGTTTTTGGATGCAGTTAAAACTTAGTCAAATTTTAAAGTCTAAAACAAAAAATTTATACATACATACATATGTACATACTCGTATAGTAGGTTGGTGTAACATTAGGTTTACGAAAATCAATATTGAAATTTGACTAATAAGTAGCTAACATCATTATATAAATTTTTAATTGAAACACTGAATATATTATCAAAATCCGATTATATATTTAAAATAAGTCCCTGTATTAACATTTGAACAACAGTTAAAAAAGAAAATTGTTGAAAATTTATTGATGATAATTAATAATTAACATAGAGATAAAAATTTAAAGAAAATTCAGGCATTCATTTTTCATAATATAGCTGAGTTCCGAGAAAAAAACTATCTTCACAACCCTACACGAAAAAAAGATGAAATAACAAACTGATATTGTCCCTTCTATCCATGTGATGAACTGAAAAGCAATTATAAAAATTCAAAGGATACGTACTCCCTTATTAGCTTTAATAATTTATAAATATGCCGCTGACATTCTGACCATCACCACCACAGTCAACGTTTAACAAAAATAAAATTATAAAGAATCATTTCATTTTGCAATTCCTTAAAGTACATCACATAACATTATTTTTCTTCTTTGTTCCTTTTTTTATTGTACCACACACAATTGTATTGGTCACACATAACATCACTGTCACCGCCACCACCAACACAGAAATTACTGAACCCAAAGTCCAAAAATTATGTTGATGTAACGCCGAGTTTAACAAATACAAGAAGAATATGAACAGCGTTTACAACAACCTACGAGGCTGCTCATACGAGTCGTTTTAATTTTTAATAAATATATATTTTTATAGATCTTCAGTTTTTAAATGAATGAAGCTTTTCAAATAATCAATGTAATAATTTAAAGGGAGCAAATTACAAATATTTTGAAAATAAATTGTACCCGTGGCTAAATTGCCATATTGGTGACTGGACATGGCAACTTTAAATGTCGTGTGACGAAGTTTAAAATTAAGGAAGATGCTGTTTGTAGGCTGCATCTGGAATAATATAGTATAATACTAAATGTGTTCTGTAATAAAAAAAATCGAACAAATCTGTCATTGGCCTGTTCATTCGGTTATGTAAAGGGTTATATAAAGGGATTTGGTTATATAACGGGACGCTACAAAAGTAGAGCGACAGTAAACGATGCCATATATCTTGCCGCTCTTTTGACATTTCTCTTCAGTAAGGTTTGCCATTTCATTATGGATATACGAGCCAACAACGCGTCGAAATTATTAAAATTTAGTACCAAAATTCGGAGTGAGTGGCGTCAACGGTAAGAGCGCTCATTTCTGGCTAAATTGCTTTCTCAATAAACAAAATATGCGTTATTGGGCAGGCAACAATCCACACGTACTCCATGAGTCATAATTGCATTCTGAAAAACTTACAGTTTGGTGTAGTTTATGACGCCGCCGGCCCGATTGGCCGCCTTGGTCGTGCGATTTGACGCCGTTAGACGATTTTCTGTAGAGCTTCGTCAAGTCTATGCTCTATGCCAACAAGCCAGCGACGATTGATGAACTTTGTACGAATATCGAACGTGAAATTCAGCAGTATCGACTGATTTATGCTTGAAAACTATCGAAAATTCGGTATTTGGACTTCTACAAGCGTGCCCCAATCAAGGTGGCCATGCAAAAGAATCGAATGCTATACATAATGGTATCGAATGTACTTTCACAGGAATTAAGAATTTCATTAATATCCAAAACCGTTTTTGTTTTATTTAAAACAACTTTTGTAGCGCTCTTATTAAAAAACCCTGTACTAAAAAAGTTCAATTTAAAAATAATTTAAAGTTCAACAGAAGTATATCAGATGACATCGCATAACCTTGCGTACTTCAAAAGTGTGGCAGTGAAGCAATATCTTCTATGAAGAAAAGAAAAATATTGAGAAATAAATAATAATAATAATAATAAACGGCTTCGTTATACCTTATTTCTTTAAAAATAAAAAGGTTGATGGAGATCGTTGTCGTATCCTGAATTGAGACCTTCGACACCAAAATTACTCCTGGTATTCGGGATATTAGGCCCGCTCGAATTAATAACTTCGACTGCGTTCAACCGCAGTTAAATTTAATTTTTGTATTTATTTTTACAATTCCAAGTTTTATCGGGCCTTAGAAAATATCCTATAATTACGAAGAACGCTAATGACAAAAGTTTAAATAAAATTTCAAACATAGAATATGAATTTGGGTCAAAGTAATATAAAGCAGTTGCTTATTTGCTAAGAAAAACGGCTTAGCCAATATTTAATTGTTGAAATAATATTTTTTAATTTTTTTAGCTTCAACACTCAACACAACCAATGAAGGTCAAGCGAAGATTATGTTGTATATTTTTGTTTAGTAACAAAAAGGGGTAAGAAAAATTTTAAATAAAAGAGCCAATAATAATAAAAGATAATGGAGATAATTTCTTTGAAACGATTGTGCAAAGAGTAAATAATCTTAAAGAAAACTTAAAAATGTTTTAAAAACAGTTTTTTAGAGATCCACCAAATGGATTAAGGTAAGCAGCTACGTATGATATGTTTAATGAAAGATGAAATATGTACGAAGTTTTTTCCTCTTTTTTTTAATTTGCTTTGGCTAATTATTACAGAGAAAATGAGGTAAAGAAAAATTTAATAAACTTTTTTTTAGGAGTGAAACAAAAATTACGTATAGGCCTGTTCTGTTCTGCGCACAAAATACACTGAAATCAAGTAGTTTTAAACGTTTCATGAAATGACTGCCAATTTGCAATCACTTGCTTATGTTTTCTACTTATCTCGCTTAGAATCTAATAAAAAGTTTATTTTACCCGAAATGATATGTTTTCAATTTTTTTTAGTGAAAAAAAAAAATAGGTTGTAAATGTAAATACTTACAAATTTCTGAAGAGACTGCAGGTTTTATAAAAAAATTTTATTTAGCAATGCTCCAGATTTATCTTTTCTCCTTAGAATTCAGGTGGAATGTTCTTTCGAAAATAACTAATAAGGTTGCCAAATTAACACAACCTTAAACCGTCATGTTATTTATGCTTAAGTTCTTAATTTACGATAAAATTTTATTATCGTTGTAAAAAAAAATAATAGCAGTAAATAATTGAGGTATTTTTGATAAAGTTTGGAAAAATCAAGTAAAAATATGTAAGCGAATATCATATTTTAAAAAAGTGGCAAATTTGTAATTTTTTGGTATAAGTATTAATTTTTACGTTCTTGTGTTTTCTGAACTCTTATTTGACTCAAAATTTTAAACGCTTTAGTCAGCTTCAATGATATTTTTTTCAATTTTCCGGCTTTTTTACAGTAACGAACAAAACACAAATTTTAAAAAGTTAGCTGTTTTCTCGTACTTTAGAAAATTTAAAACCACGCCGGCAAACTTAAAATCGAGTGATTTGAAGAACAGCACCAAATTGCTTGCATGATTTTAACAGAGTTTGAAATCACGTGATCTTCAGCACAGGCATGATAAACGAAAATTTTATGGTGTTATAGTGTTTTTTTTTTTTTTTTTTTTTTTTTTTTTTTTTTTTTGTTTCGAAACAAAAAATAATTTGAAAAATTTGTTTTTGGTGAGTATATTCAAGCTTGTGCCTTGAACACTGTAATAGTTTAGAAATGAAATGCCTAAAATTTTAATTTTTACAGTTTTCGAAAAAAGTGAATGTAGACGTCTAGGAAAGCTATTTTGATTGAGTTGTGGAAAAATATAAGAAGATAAATCAGAACCAACAGAGTACTTTTTTACTCGTCATAATATATACGTAAATCACTTCTTGGCCGTCCCTCATACAACTGACCCAAAGCCATAGACATATGACTTCACCCACATACACGATTAACGGTAACCAAGCAAATCTGACTTGATATACTAGACATAAATTTATCAACGTAAAACATCCATACATACAGACACGAAAAACAAGAAATCCAGAGATACCTCACAGAAACAGACATAAAGAACAATATCGTATGTACACAATAGAAAATGAAACTCATACTCATACATACAGAAATATAAAAAAAAAATTAAAACCAACAAGTATTTTCACACATTGTGGTTTTATACGCCATGATGTCCTGTCGCCATTTATTTCTTTGTACTTGTGTGTTAAATTCTGTCGAATATTTTTAGCGCTTCATTTGTTTGTTTTTTTTTGTGCCTCAGGAGGATGTAGTGTTTAATGAAGATTCCTCCACTTTGTCCACTACAATTGTTGTTTGCATGTGTGGCCGATCTCTGCTTTGCTAGGACGACAACTGCTGTTTGCTTACAGTCACAGCAGTTGTTAGTGAATAATGTCCATTGTTTAAGGTTTTGTTTGTGTGTAACATTTCCTTTCCTCCAACATTTTCCGTTCTCTTTTCCTTATATTGTTTTATTTTTTTCTATTTTATTTTATTCCAGCTTTTTCTATTTTTTATTTACTCATTTGAGGAAGATTTTATTGTCCTTATAGTTGTGCTTAGGAAAAATCATATGCTTTAGTCATGTTTGCTTTTTGTTTTCCTCTGCTCTTTTTTCGATTTGTGGTGCAAAATCTACATTTATATCTGTTTTCTTTTTACAATGTAGTTTTAAATTTTACATATGGCGATTTACAAGCAATCAAGAAAACATATTTTATTTAAAAGCTATTAAGGTCTTTAATCCATTTTGCTTTTATTTAAAATAATAAATGAGAATAAGTAAAGTAAATACTCGTAACATAAATTAATTAATAAATCGTTTTGTAAATATTTCAAGCATTATGTATAAATAAAGCGTAAATTCATTTCATAGCAATAATTATAACTTATAAAAGATTTGCAGTTGGCAAATTTGATACACAACTACTTGGTTTTAAGATATAAAATATATGACGCTTAAAAAGAAAAAACAATTTTTAATAGTTCCATTTAATTTAAATGAATATGTTGTGTAAAAACTGGTAACGCCGGTCTGGATATATAAGATTGCATAGTCTGTTTAACTGACTTCGTCCTCTTATCTATTTACTTATCCAGACGAAGAAACTTGAATGATTAGAAAAATAGACGGTTGCGGATGCGGTTGTTTTTTTTTATATGGAGTTTTGACAATAAAAAACGTTCAACCAATCCGCATGAAATTAGAATCTATTTTAATTTGAGTGCGTTTTCTCTCAAGCTCTCAATTTTGAATTTTTTCTCTTTCAGCACGTTGCCACAGTTTTATTGTTTTCTACCAAAAAATTCTATTTGTTAATATTTTTTGTGAATGACTACGAAAAAAGAAGAGAAAGAAAATGTAAAAAGTCATTAAAAATCAACAATAATTTTGAATTTTTTCAATTTATTGCTTATTTCTTTAAAAAAAATTTTTTTAATATATTTTAATAAAAAAGAATAAAAAAAATAGTAAACAAATAATAAAAATGACAATAAAAACCGCATCCGTCGCCGCAACTCATTTTATTTGTTTTTTCTCTGACATGCGGAATCCGTCGCCGCAACCGTGAGGTTGTATTTCTACTCTTAATTGGGTGTTGGGTAGTTATATGGATAACTATACTTGTCATCTATACAAAAAAAACTCACATTCCTCACCTCCTCTCATAAAAAGAGACAGCGGAAACAATCAACAATTGATAACGGCTCAAGCCTCTTATTATCATCACTAGAAATTAAATCTTTTATTGACACAATTATTATTAAAGATAACTTTATTTTATGCACCTATGTACGTAACGTAATTGTTGTTTATTTCTCCTTTTTGTGCAAAAGTCCTGCTGCTTTGAAAATAAAAGTCATTTAAAATCAAACTTTACTTTTTCCATATTTTTTAAATGCAATCAAATTTTGAGTGGCAATCAAGAATAATTTATTTTTGGAGAAAATTTTCCGAATTAAATTAAAAAAAAAAAATTATGACAACTTAAACTTTTTGAGTTTTCGTACAATTTTTAGATGTATTATTTTTAATATAAAATTTGCAACTACTTTAGAAATTGATTTTAATGTTTAAACGAAACTTTACATCACATGCAATTTCTTTCCAAACTCTGTAAGGCACATTGATACAGGTGACTGCATAAGCTTTTGCTTTTTTTTTTGTTTTTATAAAATCTTGTTGAGCTGTCAAACACGTCTGGCAATATATGTGTATGTTTTTGTGAAAAATAAGCAAGCAAATGAAGACATACATACAATATACATGAAAACACAATACAAAATATACACATACAATAAGAAAAAGAGCAACAACTTTGACAACTCGCAAAGAAAAACAGCAAACATGTATTGATAACATGAGCTAATGCAGTCACCTGTTCAATTTGCCTCGCAAACTCTGTTTATTAATTTTGAAACTGCACAAACTTTAAAAGTGCACAGAACTTTAGATTGGACCATTGATAAGAAAATTTTTGCAAAATTTCTGTAAAACAATATAATTAAATTAAATGACAGAAGTCTCTTGTGAGAATGAAACCATCAAGTTTTTAAGTATTTGGCATAAAAACTAGAAAAAACGAGGATAAAGAAAGAAAATAATTAGGCGACGTGTTTTTATCTCAAAACATTAGTAATTAAAAATTAAATGCCTCTTATTAATGCCGGCATTAATTTAACAACATGGGAAACATTTTTTAAATAAATTAATTTTTAATTTTAATTATTGTGCTAATTTCTAGATATCCCAATTTGAATTATAAATCACCAATATTGATTATTGAAGGTGAAAGCACGCCTCGATGGCCATTTGTTGGCCTCCAAAATGTCAATTATTGCTGGCTTATCAACATAAACCGGTGAATTCACGTGGCCCCATAGGAACTAATCAAGAGGTGTCAAATCGAACGATCTTGGAGGCCAATTAACAGGTCCATTTCTCGAAATAAACTTATCGTCAAATTTTTATTTCAATAACTCGATGGTTGCGGTCGCCGTTTGGCACGTAGCGACATCGATAAATTTGGATCTTCTTCCACACTTTCGTTTACAGCAGCGATATTCTCTTCAGAAGGCACATTTCTTCCACGTGTTGGTGCTATTGCATCCTCTATAGAGTATGTGGTATGAAATCTATACACAGTTCGTCGGACGATTATGTGCACCTTAAAAACTACGGAGCCATCTATAAGTTGTTTTAATTGATGACTGATTTTCAAAGTAAACTTGGATGATTTGATAGCGTTGTTCAAGCGTGATTCTATTCATAATAATTTTCCAGAGTTTGCTGCAAATAATAAGGAAAAATTTATCATCAAAATTTAATTTTTAGTGTTATTTTTTATAATTTCAGGTTCTATCACGCTTAAAAAACACCCTTTATTTTATTCTGTAATTAAATCTTTATTTTTTCTTCGTCAATAGTTTATCATCTTGATATTTGTATTCCTTTTTTTCTTTTCTTCTGTTTGTTTTTTTATATATAGAGAAGTGAACTTCAGGCATTAATACCTACTTATTTCGTAACCGTGCTACATTCTTTAGGAAATGGATTGATGAGAGAGAAGAAAGGTGGTGAAAGGAGATAGATATAGCCATTTTATCAATCATTTTACTTCGCTGGCGAATGTGCTATGTAGAAGTACCGACGAATGTGGCTTAATGCTTAATCTCAACTCTTTATATGTAATTATACCATTAAACAGAAAAAAACATTTTATTATTCTTTGACTGCAGCAAGGGTTGAACCTAGGGGAGCCAGATTTGAAGTCAACGTGCTTACCACTTAGCAGCTTCAAATTTCATTTTTTCTTTTGTTTTAACCAACATAAATTTATTATAATAAATAATAAAATAAATCGGTGACATGTCACTGTGTAGGGACATAATATGCATGGAAATTACATCGCTCTTAAAAGTAAAAAAAAGTCAGAATGTCCATGGATATTGTGTCACATGTCCGCGCTTAAAACGACAACGGCTTCGCCTACCAAAGATTTTCTGCAAGCCAGTTTTAAAAAACTTTACTCTGTCTTTTATAGAATATCTTAAAATATACCTGTAATATCCATGGAAAGTCATAATATCTATCAACGTTGATATACATTATGTCACTTTTGTTACGTCATTATTTCAATGGAAATAATGCTATGATATGCCACCTAGTAAGTCATACAATTTACTGCCACTCACCGAAATAATATTTCAAGAGAATTTAATGCTGCAATTAACAAGTATTATAAAATTTTGCAGCAAATAAGACTTAAAGCATTTTACTTTGACACTTTTCTTTAAGATATTAATCAAAACAGGTAACTTTTTTCTTTTTTTTGTAAAAAGGAATTTTACAGTACAGAGCCCATGGCTCTAAAATCAGGTAGTGAAAAATTATATTTTATTAAAAAAAAGCTACTGCTATTGCAAAAATAGCCCTGTTCCTCCGTCTTTGCGGCCCTTATAATTGACCTTCGTGACTTAATTTTGTACAACCTTTGAATTGGTTGTTAGTGAGCTATTTTACTCTGAAGTACTTTGTTCAGAACGGTTAAGATGCCTAAAATTGATCATTTGTTTCCTCGTCTTCCCTTTCTCCCACTACAATCCTTTTTTTTAATAAAAGATAAAAACGCATAATGTCAAGCGAGTAAGACGTGTTTTTTCGCGGTCTGCAATTTTTGTATTTATTTTAATTATTAAAGGCAGATATTGAGTTTATTCTCAAACTATTATATTTTATCTCAAAAGTTGTTACTACCATGCATAAAAATTTCTAAAAAGGCCGTTTAGGATAATGATTATTAATAAATGAGATATAAAAAATCAAATGAAGTCAAACAATATATGCATTTAAAGAACAATAGAAAATAAAACACAAAAGCAAGAACAAAAATAAAAAGATCAACAGTTAAGATTAGTTGTAATTATTTAAATTTAAAGTGAAAGAAAAAAGAAAGAAAACAAAAACAAAAAAAGTACCCACTAATATTGAATAATAAATCAAAAACAATACATCAAAAAAATATATGCATTTAAAGAACAAAAGTAAATAAAACACAAACGCAAGAACAAAAATAAAAAAATTCAACAGTTGTTAAGATTAGTTGTAATTATTTAAATTTAAAGTGAAAGAAAAAAGAAAGAAAACTAAAACAAAAAAAAAAAAAAGTACCCAGTGAAAAAAGTGAATAAAACATCAAAAACAATATATACTTATTTTTGGTGTACAAAGCACAAGATTGAATTGATTGATTTGGTTAAAAAAAAAAATTATTATAATTGCATTTATACCTATCTAAACAAATAATAAGCTTTGGAAAAGATTGAAATATTAAAAGCCTAAAATAAAATACTAAACGTATAGCGTCTCAATATTATAAGTATGCCTCCAAAACAACTAATTAAAAAACTGAAACCAACAATGGGGGAGTATGATGATTCATCAGTTATATCCCTCAACGACATTGCTGCCATGCTGAATGTGATGGAAGCTCGAATTGATTTAATACCAACAAAAGTCTCAGAGGAAGTATCGCTGCGAATCGAGGAATTCAAAAACAATCTTATCAGGTGTGAGGAAAAGGTTGGGGATTTAGAAAAGTCAACAAAGTCTAAGCTGTATAAGATGGAAATAGAAAATAATGTACTTCGACGTCAACTAAATAGATTAGATATTTTACTAAGTGGTGTACCATCTCAACTGACTTCAGCTGATCTGTATACATTGGTATTAAAAATTGGTAATAAGTATGGAATAGATGTACAGATGTCAAATATAAATATGTGTAATTGGATCTACAACAAAAAGCATGTTTTAGTTAAATTTAATGAACAAATAATAAAAGACAGTATAATGTTGGAATATTTCAAAACGAAAAACTTGAAGTTGTCTGAAGTCTGTGATAAAATAACAGACATAGATTCCAGAATTTTTTTAAATAATAATTTAACTCCATATGCATCAAAATTGAACTATATTTGTCGAAAGCTACAACGTACGGGAAAAATTAAGAAATTTAGTGTAAAGAACTTAGCGCTACCCAATGCTTTCATAACCTTTAATAATGGTGAGGAGAAAACTCTTTCTTTAGAGCAAATTATGTCTTTTTCTAAACAATTTGAGCAACTAAACACTAGCAACCATGATGAAGATGGTAAAGGAAAAAAGTAAATGCAATGAAAAAGATTTGAAGTAATATTATTTCTTTCGTTCTTTAACTTTTCTCTTTTTTTATCTACAATGTTTGTTTCAATTATTTTGCATAATAATTAAACAGGGAATAGAACTTACAACTGTAATTATTAATGTGTGAAAGGGAGTATATAAGAACGTATTCTCTTCTTTTTAAGAAGTATTTAATTTGATTGAACATGCGTACAAATTACCTAAAGTTGATCTTTTAACTAAAGAGTGAATAATTTCTCTTCTTGTGTTATCATACTGTTTGTAAGTAAATACGTCACATTAGGTAAATGTTAAACTAACTAAATAAAATTATGAAAAAATTATCAGTTGCGAAACAACACTAGATATTTATTTAATGAATACAATCATTTAAATTTAAATAATTGCTTTGTTTGATATCAATTGATTTATATTATATTATAGCCTGGGTATCTTAAGAAAATTTATGTCAAATTAAATATAACTTTATGAATTATTTTAATATTTATTAACTTCTAAATTTTACTTATATTCAGATGAAAATATTGTATGAGAATTACTATGAAATCAAACATGTATATTAATAAATACAAATTCGTAGATTGTGTAAAATAAGTAATAAAGAAAAAAAAAATATTTTTTGTTAATTTGAATTTAACCGCTGTATTAACAGTTTGCACGGCAAATAAATAAAAAAAAAAAAAAAAATTAATTATGAATAATAATCTTGGGGCTGTAGCCAGTGACAATTCTATTTTTGTCTCAAATCTTAGTTCGTCAAATTTAAACGTAGCCCATTTTAATGCACAAAGTATTTTTCCAATAGGTAATGCAGGTAAAATGGATGAAATTCGGCGTACTTTTAAAGACTCTTATATAGATGTGATAGGAGTAAGTGAAAGTTGGCTCCGAGAAACTGTTCCAAACAATTCAATAGCAATAGATGGATTTAACGTATATCGCAATGATAGAGTAGTGCGGAGGGGTGGTGGTGTATGTTTATATATACGGAATATGCTTCAATCTAAACTGGTCCATGAAGAACGTAATGAGATGGGAGTAGAGGGTATTTTTGTAGAGGTAGAAGTAAATGCGACAAATAAATTACTTATTGGCGTTCTTTATTTACCTCATGGTTCTCTTAATCTATGTGAAGAATTAATGGGTGATCTGGCTTCGCAATATGAAAATATTGTTATAATGGGAGACTTCAATGTGGACCTTTTCAAAAAAAGCATAGTGGCCAGAAACTTTTGGTCGAGTTTCCATTTATCGATTGTACATAATAATCTACCGACCCATTTTGTAGTAGGCAAGGAAGAAACAACTCTTATTGATTATTTTGCTGTATCAGATGTTAGTTCTGTTGTGCATAGTGGGCAATTTCAGCTACCATTTTTAAACTCTCACCATTCACTTATTTATTTATCACTGAATATTGCTAAGCGAAATTTTAATATGCCAATTTTTTACAGAGATTATAATAATCTTAATGTTAATGCATGTATTGGAGAATTACTTGACCTTGATTTTAGCATGTTGTATAATACATCAGAACCAAATGAGCAACTTAAATTTTTTAACGACTTGATTTTGAATCTATTTAATAAATATGTTCCTATAAAAATATACAGATCGAAAGGAAGAATGAACTGGATAGATCATCCTAAAATAAAGTGTGCGAGGGAGTTAAGGGATATGTCATATAGAGCTTACAGAGAATCTCCTTCGGCTATGAGATGGACCACTTTCTGCAAATACAGAAATAAGCTAAAGTGCGTAATAAGGAAAGTTAGGAAAAGAATCTGTTACGGTATATTAAGGGAGTGTGATTCCCAGTCGATTTGGAATAAATTAAGAGATACAGGCATCATTGGCAATGAACGAGCTAGTGTAGATATAGACCTTGATAAATTAAACAAAAGTTTTATACTGGAACCGGATTATACGGTAGATTATAGTTTTGATGGTAACTTAGGGACCCAGGGAACATTTTCGTTTCACAGAATTGAGGAAGATGAAGTTTTAAATGCTTTAGGAAAAATAAAGTCTAAAGCAGTAGGTCATGATGAATTGTCTGTTCGTTTTATCCGCATAATTTTTCCATATATTTTATGTCATATATCCCACATTTATAACACGGTTTTGATGGTTTCTAAGTTTCCAGACGAGTGGAAAATAGCCAAAGTAATACCATTGCCGAAGGTAAGGCATCCTACTAATTATAATGATTTTAGGCCAATTAGTATTTTGCCTATTTATGCAAAAATTTTTGAGAATATTTTGTATAACCGAATATGAAATAAATTAAATGCTGAGGGACTAATCTCGCCTTTTCAGTCAGGCTTTAGAGCACGTCATAGCACCTCTTCGTTGGTCATGAATATAGTTGAAAATATTAGAAGATATTTGGATGATGGCCGTGGAGCTATTGCAATTTTTCTTGATTATACTAAGGCATTTAATTCTATTTGTCATGAAATGCTTATTAAGAAAATGTATAATATATTTGGTTTCACAACTTCAGCATGTAAGCTCATTTATTCATTTTTGTTTAAAAGACAACAATTTATACAAGTTGATGGTAGAGTGTCGCGAACAATGGTATTAAATAGGGGTGTACCCCAGGGCTCAGTTTTGGGTCCTTTATTTTTTACAATGTACATTAATGACTTAGTGAGTGTTTTGTCATTCTGTCGGGCGAACATTTATGCCGATGATATACAAATAATTGCCTTCTTGGAAAGTAATATTTCACTAACAGAATATGTCAGCTTAATTAACATTGATATTCAAAACATTTCTGTATGGTCAATGGAGAATAGAATGAATCTAAATCCTTTAAAAACTTGTGCAATGAACTTCGGCAACATTCCAATAAATAAAAATGCTCTTATCATGAATACTGTAGCTATTGAATATGTATCACACTATAAGGTGTTGGGAATTTACTTAGATGATAGGTTGACTTTTGACTTTCACATTAATAAAGTTGTATCTAAAGTCTGCTTTTCGCTAAGGCATGTATACAATGTTGCCTTTTGTTTTCCTTTTAGAATAAGAAAACTAATAGCAAAATCATTACTAATGCCAATTATTCTATATGGGTTAGAAATTTATTCATGTGCAAGTCTTACAAATGTTGAAAAGATTAGGAAATGTTTCCATCGAATAGTTAGATTTGTTTATGGTTTGGGTATTAGAATCCCAATGAGCCCATATGTTTTCGACTTTTTGGGTATAAGTTTTGATAGTTTTGTTGAATTACGTTGCCTTATGTTTTTTTTTTTAAGATAATAAAATTTGGCGTGCCAACATATCTTACAACACTCTTTACATTTGCTCAATCTACCAGAACTTCCGCCTTAATATCTCCCAGAATAAATACTCTCTTTATGCATAGATCATATATAGTGAAAATATGTAGGTTGTGGAACTCGAAAATTCCGTATAATGACAGAAATTTTTCTGTAAGTTTGGGAAAATTTAAAAATACTCTATTTAAAACAGTTTAAAATTTAATGTATATATAAATGGAAATTGAGTTGATACTCGTAAGAGATATTATTTTTGATAGATTTGTTACTTGGCTACATGCTTTAAATAAAATCTTTAGAGTCGTGCATTTAAGATGTTAAGTTAAATTAATTTTTTTGTTCTATTAAGTCTACAATTTATACAATTACATTTAAGGAAATCATTTTTGTACTTACTCGTAATATCATGTAATCATTTTGGCCCACGTAGGCTTTTTGATTATAAATAAATGAAATGAAATAAAAAAAAAGTATAATTTTCTACAAAAATATCTATGTTTAAGACTTTTTTAAGATTAGTGCAGCCATAAATGCCATGTTTCTCTTTTTTCTTTCACATTAGTTGTAGCTATGGATTCAGATATGTATCCTTACTGATAAGAACCTTTCTGCGCTAAGAGTTTTATTTAAATCGATTAGTCGGGGCTTTGTTAATTACTAAGGCTCTGTTTAAAAATAAATTGCACCATCCAGATAAATATCTATCCGTGTTTCAAATTTCATTAAAATCGGTTCAGCTGCTTAGTCGTGACTGACGCACCAACAACCAACAACAAAAAACGAAGATATATATAAAATTACAAAATCAAAATTCAAATTTATTTTAAATAACTTTAGTTAAATTTTGTTGTCACACGTTCTGAGCACACTTATGTCAATCTACGATGAATCTTGCGACATACACTGAGTTGGCCTTACTTGATACAAAGAACCGCTACTACTATTTTATTTTTCTTAACTTGTTATTGCTTTTATTCACATAATCCGACAATGTCCTAGTAACGCTTTCATTAACTTACTTTGCGACCCAGCGTGTTATTTATTTATTTTCTCTTCTTTCTTCATAGTCAAACACTTTTAATTTTTCTACAAAATAATTATTACGAAACACTTGTATAAATGTGCCAAGAAATATTAACTACAACCAAATTTAATTATTCTTATAAACCGTTTCCGATTATCTGTTATCTCAAAAAACCATTTATGAATTGATGAAAAAATAGGCCAAAAGATAAGAATTTTGTAATTTTTTGTGTTTTCTTTACTATCGTTTTCTATTCATATTTAAAGTTTAAAAAATTAGTGATTGAATGTAATTAGTCTTTTAAGAGTAATGGGAAGGTAAAGTTGTTAATAACGCCCTCGCATATTTTTGGTTTTTATTAAAATTTATTATGGGTAAGAATATTTGCTCTTGTTTTAATATTTTCTTTTAAAAAGTATTTCTTTAAATAAATAAGCAAACCACAATTGGGTTTCTTGTTCCAATGGATCTATACCCTCGCTGGCAGTTGTTGCTGGTCATGATTCAGATGGAGATGCAATTTATATCGGGCGTGCCGAATATGCTGGTGATCTTTTACCTTGCAAAGTTATACCGAATAAGGCTAAAGCGAACGTATCTTTCGATGGCAAAGAAGTTGAAGTTTGTAGTTATGAAGTTTTGACTGGTTCACGTTATTACTTTATTCCTGCTGCTAAGGGTCATATACCTCCAGCGGCTGTTAAAATAGGGTATACTACCGATGGTGATATTCTATATGCTGGTCGTGGTCATTACGATGGTAGTGTAACTGTGGGCAAAGTTCATCCTTCTCATGGTTGCCTATATACACCATATGACGGTGAAGAAATTAAACTGAATGAATATGAAGTCTTAGCACTGCCTGAACAATGGATTTCTGCTACAGCTTATCTCATGCCTGAAGATGCCTTAGAAGGTGGTTATGATGCTGATGGTGATATAATTTATGTTGGTCGTGTTCTTAAAGATCGAGATCTTATGCCTGCCAAAGTTATACCCAAAAAAGGTGGAGCATATGTGGCTTACGGGAGCAAAGAACATAAAGTAGAAAATTTCGAAGTTTTGGTAGGTGCTGGTTTTATGTGGATTCATTCTGAAAATGGTAATATTGAGCCAGGTGCTGTGGCAGCTGGAAAAACCAGTAACGGTGAAATTCTATATATTGGACGCGCTAATCATGAGGGCAGTCTTTGCGTTGGCAAGGTCTATCCCTCACGTGGCTGTTTATATTTGCCCTATGGTGGTGGTGAGGTAAAAATTGTGTCGTATGAAATTCTAGTCAGATCATAAGATAAAGTGTGTATTTTTATAGTTAGTCGATTAAATATTTCTCTATTTTTTTATTCGTCAACCTTAGAATTTTATTCGTTAATTGAGCGTGGGAGAGCATCATGCTTGAGCAACCCTTTACATATACACTCCAGTTCATTTAAATAACAACAGTAAAAAATTTATTTTAATGTTACTGAGAATTTTTGCTGAACCAAGCAAAACAAAAAGAGGGTTTTTCTAGACATTTTGTTTCATGGTTTATTATTACTATTGAGAAATTTTCTTTTTTTAATGTTCCTGTAATTTATTTATTAAATTTTGAAAAAAAAACTTCTGAAAAATTAAAAAATAAAATAGTTTATTTGAATCACCTTAACCGACTTGGAATGGAATCGTAGAGCGGTCTCGATTGCTTTGGTCAACGATTAAACATCTTCATATTGTTTACCTCCTTCATAAATTTTTCCTGAAAGCCATCCTCCAGACGTTTTTCACTAGGTTTAAGTCTGGTGAGCAAGGTCAATCCATCAACGTCACATTTTGGTCACTCATCTAGGTTTTTACCGCTCTGGCATTGTATTTTGGAACGCTATTCTGTTGGAAAATCCAACGAAAAGGTCCAAAAATCTTACTCCATTCCAGAAAAATTTGTTCCAGAATACTTTCTTATTGTTCTACGTTAAGTTTTGTCTTTTTAATTTGTAGTTTAATTCCACCATAGTATGATACGGCAACCCGTACCATCATTCTACCAATGCTATTGTGTCAATGACTTAATATAACTTCCTCTCTCCTCATGTCATGGCAATAAAAGTTTTAAATTTTTTCTAGTTAGAAAAGACTTCAGCAAAATCCATTCGTTTTTCTTTGTGAGTGGGCTTTAATACAGTTTTTCTTATTTTAAGTTTCATCCTCTTGCTATGCTTCTATCAATAATGAATCGCCGAACAGTCGAAATACTAGTAAAACACTAGTAGATACTTGCTGGTCTTCCTCTCATGTTTTTCCATAGGAATTCCGATTTTTGATGTAATTAAAGACAACACGAACACTTCTGCCGATTTTCTCTGCAATTTTTCTAAAGGATAACTTTTGTTCAAAATATTCTTCAGTTTTTCCTCTTTCTTCTAATTTAATGGCTTTTCTCGTCCCATTTTAAAAGAGCTTTTATTTTATGAAGAATTTATCAAACTAATTAAGACTGACAGATTTTTCAGTTACACATTGGCATAAGAATATCAAAAATCAGCAAGTGTTGTTGTTCATATTAACTAATTTAAAATGACATTTTTGTTCATTTAGGTATGCTTTGTACGCTACATACGTAACGGGACTTATTTTTTTCTTCTTTTGCACATTTTCTTGAACCAGTGTGAACACGTGATATAATATGTAAGCACATACAATTTGGTTTTTATAACTTTTCTCGAAATATCAATCTTTAACAATGATTTTCACTGCTGTTATTTAAATGAACTTGAGTGTATGTCACAAGAACTTGTTGAAGGTAACACCTAATATAGTAATATAGTTAAAACAATAGTGTTACAATTTTGCCGAATAATTGATGCAAAAAAACGACTTCTAAACAGGTAGAGAGGGCAGTACTAATACACACTGTGCATAAACGGCTCAAAAGATAAATCCATATACATAAAATTGCTTCAACTATGGAACCCTCTTTAAATATTTATTTTTATATGGGAGATAGAAGTTCATAATAAAGAAGTTCTGTGTAATTTTCAATCTTTTGACAATAAAAGTTAAATCCATATTTATCCGATTGCGGCAACAATGATGACACCATTTAGTTTTTTTTTACTTTTAATTGTGACCATAATATTCAACACCGTGTTTCAATTTTAAGCGTCTTTAACTAAAAGTTCGAAAAAATACCATACATATCAAATAGCATCATCTATGGGTACACCCTTTAAATTCCAATTTTTAATTGGTGCTATAAAGGATTCTGTGTGAATCAGAGACTTGCAACTTGTACGAACGAGCCGTCTTGTTTACAGTAGTTGAATTTTAAGAACAACACGAAGAAGTAATACATCAATTTAATACTTGTTGCTTTTTATACACAAACACAAAATGCAACAACAAGTGCAAATCATTTTCAAAATTAGACTTGAACAGATTTGTTCGCTAACAACAAGTTGGCTTTAATGCAAAAATAGATTCAAACCTTTAACGACACTGTCAGAAGATTCATGTTCGTACAAAATAGCGAGCACAAGTGTTTTGTGCTTTTGAACAAAAACGATTTAAAAACCTTAGTGCTTATTTAAGTAGACCAGAAAATTACGCAACCGAAACCGATGTCTGGTGTGAATTACAACTAACTATAACGGTTCAAAATATATGACCACAAACATCTTAACATCACCTATGGAAACACCCTATAATTTCGAATTTTATACTTGTTATTATAGCAGAGAAAAAACATCTTGTATATTTTTCAAGTGTTTGACTATAACGATTAAAAAGACTGGGGCCACATAATTTAAATTTTTTCACCTATGGGACACCTTAATTTTAAATTTAATTTTTTTATTCCTTTCTGTTATTGTGACCTATAGCCGTACCAGTTTTCTATTTAATTTGGCATGGGTATCCATTACGGTTAATTCGACTTGTGAAAATCATGTGTGTTATATGGAGGCACCATTTAATTTATTATTAACTTTTTTAAAATAGGTATCGCCTTACAAATAAAAGAATAATTTTCACAACCTGGTCAGCAATGGCTGAATTCTGCGAGCAGAAAATTTAATCATTAGAATTAATAACTTTCTCCTTTTTTGAAGTCGGTTGATAAGGAATTTTAACATGCCGTAGTTGTAATTAAAGTAAGTTTCCGCTTTTATTTTTGTTAATAGAAAAAAGCGTATGAAAAGTACAAAAGCTGGTGACTAAAACAGCGATTGCAAGTTTTGTGCCTTGAAATCTTAAAGATTTATAACACGACCAGACTTAAAGGCCCAATACCGTTTATTGTGAGGTTTTCTTCTTTCCGTTTCTGATCCTAGATCATGCTTCAGGAAGATTGATTTCCTTACAAGACCCTACTTGAGATTCACAAAGGAGGCAGAAAGAAATTATTAATAATAGTTCAGATTTGCAATATGGTTGCAGCTAAAATATTTTTTTTTTTATCTTAAGCCAAACAATTCCTTGGTATTATTGTTTGTTAACTAAATAACAAAAAACGAATGGCCACTCATTAAACAAAATCAATTAAATCACTTAAAGTGAAATTGCTTGCAATTTTTCTATATATAAATTAGTTTATGTGAATTATTTTCATTGGTTCCAAAAAGTTGAAGTTCTTTAATTAATTTTATTTTTATTTATTCTTGTTTAATTGGTGTAAAGCAACACAGCAGCAATAGAAATTTAAAATTCCAATAAAAATTTTAAATATAGGGTGGCGTTTTTTTATAAAAATAGAATGTAAATCACTAATCGAACAAAGCAAATAATAACATAGAAAAACACTGTGATTTTTTCAAACAACAAATTGCACTCAATGTACACTTCAAAATTCAATACAATTATTTTGCACGATAATGACCGTAACAATGCCTTTTGTATGCATGTGTGTATGTATAATATTGATTAAAACAGTTTGTTTTTTTTTTTTCTTTAAAATTCTGAAGTTGAAATAACAATTTGATTGCGGAATTGTATTTTTTAGATGCCACGAAAATAGTTTTGCACAAACGTTGATTGTCGTTTTGGGAACCATTAATTTCTATCATTGTGAAATGATTTGAATGTATTAAAAAAAAGAAAAATCGTTTTTCAACAGTTATGCATTCTTGTTTCTAAAAATCCTTTTTTTCATTTCATTTTATTATAAAGTTAGATATATTTTTTTTTTTAACCATTTCTTTTGCCATTTATTTTAGTTGTTGCTTTTAAATCAGTGACTAATTGATGATTTTATGTATATCCCAGTTATTACCAGTTATTTAATTGTGTAAATTTGTATATTTGGTTTTCATTGTATTAAACGGCCAATTTGTTTCTGGTGAAATAAAGATCATAGAGATATAGATTATACAGCCTAACATATACATAACAGTACATTTTTCATAACCATAGGTAGAAAGGAGGATATAAAGGGTGATTTTTAAGCATGATACAATTTGAACTTATAAAAAAATACACCAAAAATTAAATTTTTATGAAAAAATTTTTTTCTCATAATTTTCAATAAACTCTTGCAAATTATTATGAATAGACCCGTTCTACGTCGTTCTTTTGCCGACTGAGCTCTAGAGCAGTTAGTATCTGACCCGTTGTTTTATCGACAAATTGTATTCAGCGATGAGGCTCATTTTTGGCTTAACAGGTTTGTTAATAAGCAATTTTGCCGCATATGGAATGAGGCCGGATCTCACGTTGCGTTCAATGGAGTTCGTTACCGCACCATGATTAAGGATTTTTGATTTAAAAATATGGATGACATTGAACTGGGCGAAATGTGGTTTCAACAAGATCGCGCTACGTGCCATACTGTGACCGCAACCATCCAGTTATTGAAATTAAAATTTGCCGATAAGTTGATTTCGAGAAATGGACCTGTCAATAGGCCTCCAAGATCGATTAATTTGACACCTCTTGATTAGTTCCTGTGGGGCTACGTGAAGTCACTGGTTTATGCTGATAAATCAGCAACAATTGACGCTGTGGAGGCCAACATTTTTCGTGTTATTCGTGACATACGGACAGCAGTACTTGAAAAAGTGACCCAAAATAGGACATCCAGAATTCTCATCGTCATGAACAGCTGCGGTGGCCATATGCCTGAAATCAGTTTTAAATATCAATGCCACGTTCTAATTCTTCGTATAAAAAATCCTCATTATTTATTTTTTGTTTAAGCTTTTACAATTTAAAGTTCTATCGGGCTTAAAAAAAAACACCCGATGAGAGGTTTTCATTCCGTTTGTTACACTTCGCAGCAGCAAAACTTGCGGTATGGGATAAAAATTTAAGAAACTACATACATATGTCGTAAAGAACGATTATGATGTAAAGGCAGGCTCTAAACATGAAATTTATAAAGCGTAATTTTATTCCTGTAACTTATTTTTAAAATTAAAGTAAATATTAAAAAAAAAAAAATTAATGTTTGCTGTGTTTTTGTATAAAACATTTTTGAGTTGTTATTGTCTTTTGTCTTATTGATTCAATGAAGTTCTCATTTAATCAATTGAAGCAAAGCCGCGAATAACGTTGTAAAAGACAAATTTTGCAAAACCTGTTTTTTTGCAGATTACCGTTAATTTTACTCTCTTACATTTGTTCCAACAACAAAACATTAAAATTATGCATTTTATAACCGTCAAAACGCAATTACAATGAGTCAGTCAGTGGAGATAATCAAACCATACGTTTTTTTGCTCTCCTGAAAAATTATTATTTTGTCATTTGCAACGTTATTCGCGGCGATTCTTCAATTTGACTTTTGATATAAGACTTTCTAGTTTTCTATACAAAATTTGGGTAAAATCCACTGATGAGCTATTGGAGCAGTAGTGAAATGGACATATAAATATGCTTTCGCCGCAGTAATACATTTCATTTTTTAGTTTAGTTTTAAATAATAAATATTTCAATATTAGATATGAGAATATGAGAATATTATTTAATATTTATATTTGAAGGAACCAAGCACGAACAAAGTAAATTAAAGTAAATATAAAATATTTATTTAATTCACAATAATACTTTATAGCCACCTAAGAATCATTTTGTTAAATAGTTGTGAGTGCCACATTCGTTCAGTTATTACAACCTAATTCAAGATAATACACACAACCCACAAAATTCGATTAGCAATGAATTCGGTTCTCAGAATGATTTTCTGTTCTCTGTGTACTGCATTATATGTGGAGGTTTTTGTGAATATTAAAGAAATAGGAAATCGGGATACAAATGCGAATGATGTTTGGCATGTCAGATGTATGCATCAAGTTTATGTCGGGTCTAAAACGTATTCCGACTTAGTTGGCTAAAGCGTAATCACAAAAATCTCTTTCTGTAATTATTTTATTATATTTAATTTCAATTATAAATTTATTTTTAGCTAAGAAGTATTTACAAAATAATTTATTAAATTAAGGATTAACATTTCACACATATTTACCTACAAATTTACCTTAACCTTATGGAAATTGGTCTCAAAAAACACGAATTGTTTATTTAAAATATTTTCACATTTTGCATGAATGTTGCATTAAAAGAAATCTAAATCGTTTTAAAACATCCTAGTATTCTTGTAAAGCAAAATGAAGAAAAAAAATAAATTAGCCCACTTTAACATGGAGTAAGGAGCACTTTAATATTCAACTTTATCCCACAGAGATCCCTTTAAATACAACCAACAAGTGTTAAATAACATTTTATTTTCCAGCTCTATGGTCAAACAAAATCTCTTGCTTTCATTTTATCGTACTAACATGTTTGGGTGTGTGACTTTCCAATCTCAGTACATGCTCTTTGTCAAAGAAACTGTTGCAGTTGTAAAGTTTTGTCAACACATTAGCCCAATTCACAATCTTGTGCAAATGGCCTTGCATCATAGCATTTGCAAAATTGTGTAGCATATTTTTAGTCTGCACCAACAAAACATACAGTAATAAGAAAAATATGCTACACAATTTTGCAAATGCTATGATGCAAGACCATTTGCACAAGATTGTGAATTGGGCTATTATAAGTTTTTCATCTAACAGGATGAATATAAAATCAGTGCATAGAAGGCAGTGAAAGATAACATAGAAAATGTTTGTTCAGATATATAAACGAATAGAAATTGTAAATATTCAGAAAAAGGAAAAGAAGAGAAAGCTAATAATTGCTATTAAGTTTAAAAAACATTTATAAAGGCAAAAAAAAAAAAAATCGATGAATAAAGATTAAAAATGTATTACTAACAAAAAATTTCAGTGAAGTGTGAGATGTAAATATACAAGTTAACAATGTCGTCCTACTGAATAGAAATGTATAAAATGGCCTCCTTCAAACTTTTGCTAGATGAAAATTAAAACAATGTTTCTTCAGACAAACATGTGGGCGCTTCTATTTATCTATATATAGAGCCTAGGCTTAAATGCACAATGGATCAATTATTGAGTTAATTCAATCAACTAGATTTACATATATGGTTGGCAGAGCTGAATATAGCACTCTTACTTGTTTCTACTTAGTACGTTTAGGATTTAATAAAAAGACTACTTACTTTAATTAAAATTTTGTCTTCTGTAATTTTTTTTGTAAAAAATAGGTTTAGGCATATAACGTAAATATTTACAAAATTCTGAAGACATCGCATCCCACATTATCTTAAAAAGTACTTGACATATAATGACCTATTTTGTGATTGCCATATTTTATTCGTAGAGAAGGAAGTAGTAATTGAAAAAGTTCTTTAAGTTAAAAGAGAATATCTTAAAATACGTGCTAATGATCATCATAATTTCCACCAATAGTCAAAGTAAATAATTCTAAGTAATTGATTATAATTGCCTCTTGCCTTGTTAAAATCATTAGTGCGGTAATCTAGTGGAACGTCCTTCCACCAAAAGTAATTAATTCCACACTCGATTACCTTTTCTAAAATTTTTTACTGGGATGATTTACTATTTAGCCTTACTTACTCTTTTTAGCATTCTGCTGGTTTAGTTTTTCAGAGATAGTTCTGAGGTTGCCAATTTGACTTAGTCTTAAAACTTCATGTTAAATTTATCTATTTAAAACTATTGAAAAAATTATTTAAGTTATTTTCGAGCAAATTTAGAAAACAGCAAGTGTAAAATTTAAGTAAATTTCCTTAATGAAAATATTGAGAGCTTCGAAACAAGAATATGAAAATGGAGTACATACATACATATTATGGACAGGAATTTATTAATTAATTTTAGGTGAAGGCCATAGTCCAGGCATTTTAATCTGCCTAAATTTCCATTGTAATTTGGCAAAAAGTCATTTGCAGAAAAAAAAATTATATTACGTTTAACCGACTTCAACAAAAGAAGGAGGTTATCAGTTCATCCAAATGTTTTTTATGTTTGTTCTTGCAGAACTCAGTCAGCTCCAAACCGAATATATAATTACGGTCTTACAAAATCATGATTTTAAAATTGTTTGTTTTAAAGCCGGGTTTTTTTCAAAAACTATTTTAATGTTGAAACTTTTGTTAAGAGAAACTTTGTTTGGCAGAAAACTTAAGGAAGCTTTTAATAAGTTTACCTTTTTTGTTTTTCTTACTTTTAAGCTTTTTAATACTCGGCTATGCTGAATCTAGATTTCCTATTTAATACTTTAAATAAAAATCCACATAATAAATTCCTTCCTACCATAAAGTTTGTCTGTTAATAAAAGTTTTTTTTTTTTTTTTTTGTCCTAGCATAGTAAATGAAGAAGTTGCTGTATCAAGTAAATGCTATAAATTTGTCTTATTATTCAAAAAAGCATAATTTTCGAAACTATATAGTGTATCTAGCTTATCTAGTGCCTTGGCAAAGTTGATTTCAACACTAACACGGATGGACAAACGAGAATCGGTCTTTGTTATGTATAAGAACTCAGAATATATACATATTATGTGGTCGAAAATGGATATTACAGAAATTAGAAACGGAATAACAAACTTAGTTACATACCCTTTTTTAACCTACGGTGAAGGGTATAAAAATGGCAGTAGTAATTTTGCTTCAGTGTCACTTTATTTGTTTAACTCTGTATATTTTTATTGACCACACAGTTTTAAGAAGTTTTCAACTATACACTACACTTGCTTCATAAGCTTTTAATTAAATACTACCATTAAAATTAAAACACGGGAAAATTAAATTAAATTAAATAAATTTTAATTAAATCGTCTATTTTCCCGATCAAAACTAATCAATTTAACGGTAATGAGTTTTGAACACATTTAAAATCTATCGATAGATAATGATATGGCAGACTTTCTCGGGTTGTTTCTTTTATAATTCTATTTATATAAGTTTAGGTAACTAAACCAAACTTAAACATCTTTTTGTGAGTATCAGCGCGTAAAGTATAGCTTTTGCGCTGAAATGACACACCTTAATAAGAGCGTCAACTATGTGCAAGTGTTGAAGAGCAATAATTTTAACTTATTTTATTTTACAAAACCCAATGTATAAAAATAATAATAGATGCCAAACTGCTACTTTGGCCTAAAATACCTAAATTGCCTTTACTTTTAAACAATAAAAAATAAAAAAAAAAAACAAAAAACAGTCAATTTCATTTTCTAGCACACTGTTAAAATCGGATTTAACAAATTGCTATACGTTCACGCTGCGCTTTTATGGTTTGGCTGTAAAGTATCTAAATGCCAAAGCCCTTACAAATTATGCATAAGTTAGCTTAAGCAGATGAACAAATACGTACATATAAATCATGTGTTGAAAACTATAATGTACTTTAAAAAACTTTTCATCAATTATCATTTGCTTAAGCTTAAAGTACAAAACTGAGCGCACATTCCATATGGAAAAAGCTTTTCGTTCTTTGTGTAATGCATTCATAAAGAAAAATTGCGAAGGAATTAATTATTAATTTTTTTAATATTAATTTACTAGAAAATGTAGAAAAAAATTCTTGTAAGTTTTTAACACAATTAACTTATAATTGTTTATAAGTTAAGTGATGAAATTAAAAATTTTTAATATTTTTGGCCAAAATATAAAGAGAAAAAAGGCGTAGGTTTTTATCGCTTTTTTTAAACTGATGAAAAAATATAAAATATGTTTTTTTTTTGCTTATAAGTTTTATTAATTTAGAACGAAATTATTTTTTGTATAGTTAAGTTACCTAGTTTATGTAAGTACATTGTAGTCATCAAATAGTGGGTTTGTTCGGTAATGTATCTCTGCGCTGGATCTGATGCGCAACGCATTCTAAGAAAACGTCAGTTAGCATCACTGCAAATGCCGTGTGTTCTAAAATGTATCACATATATTTATGAAGCGTAAACAAACGTCAAACACGCATCACAAAAATGGCTGATGCGCTGGATGACTATGTATTTTATTTAACATTCATTAATTTTATTTTGTTAAATTACATTTGTTTATGCATTTTTAGAGTTGAATTAGGCGTAACATTTTCGAAACTTTTCTTAAGAGTTCGATTGGACATGGAAGAGGAATTTACATCAGGAAAAAGGAAAAAGTCGTTGCTCTGGGGCTTGTGAAAATAAACGAACAGACACTTAATGGAAGTAATAACAAACAAAACAACACAAACTTATTATTAATTTATACATTTTTACACCCATATTCATAAAAAATAAAATACATTTCAAATCTGTTTTAATATTTTATGAACATGGCAGATAATGTTTAAGCAGTCGAAGTTGTAAACAAATGATAATCTGTTTTTGTCTGCGCATTAAGTAATATGGCGTTCATACTTATTTGTTTAAGCAAGTTTTATGTGTTTAAGTGAAAAATAATTTGTTTTTAAAATGTTTTCCCATACATTTACTTGTCTTGCAAAACACTTCAAATTGACGTGTTTTTGATTTAAAGTCGTCACAAAACACTTAAAATTCATGGTTCTGATATACTCATAAAGTGTATTCAGTTGTTTTTTGGATTTTAGTGTTTCACTGAACATGATTTTTAATGCTGACAAATCCAAGAAATTTAGCGTAGTGTCAAAAAGCGCAAACAAAGTAAATATGGACACATAAACATATTTTCAAAAAGACATTAATTTATAATTAGAAAAATGAATTTAATTATCTTATTTTATTTTCGCTTAATGAAAACTGATTTAAATATTGTGTAATTTCTAAACTATTTTGCAAAATTCTAGGAAACGTTCACAAACTGAGTGTATTCTTTAGCATTCCCTGCGGAAGAGAATACCAACTCTTTTTTCCATTAATATTGTCGTCCGAAATTGCGGTTGTTATTTTTGCAAACATCTCAATTAGTTGTGTGAAATTTATGTCGATTTACCGCAAAACAGTTTTAAATCCTTCTTCACTTAGAAATTGGGAATCAAATTGCCAAAATGAGCTTGAGCGGTCGTAAGAATAATAAAATTAATTTTTCTGATAATAGTAACTATCATAGATATTACCAATTTACACTATAAGAATGCTCTGCCAACATTAATAAAATTCGCTGTTGCCCCATTCTCTTATCCATAACATTTTTATTAAAGGCACAACGTCTCCAATTAGAGATCTTTTTTTCTTGCTTTTATAACTCTTCAATATTTATCACTGCATTATTTCTACAATCTCCAATTTAAAGCTTTTATCACTTTGGAGAAATTAGATGCTTTAATTTAATATGTACCATCTGTTTAAACAGCTGACCAAGTGTCAAGCTAAATTTCTGTAATTACAGTGTGAAAGCTTGTGTTTAGTTTATTAAACATCTCGCTTAAGCACATTATAACACATAACACATAAGTGTGAACGGTATGTCGGTATCTACATCAGCTGCTTTGTATCGGCATCGCAAACTAACTAATCGCACATGCGCATTAGATGTAATTCCGAACGAGTCCATTTTTTATTGGATTGCTTAAACATTTGACAGACTCTTAGATTTGTGATATAAGCGTAAGCTAGCTTATGCCTATTAGAGTTGGTCTTCAAGATTGCTAAAGAATCATATAGCGACCCAACAAATACAATTAATTTTACTAAGGTGCCAGCAACTTGTGGACACAATATTAGTTTCATATGCTCAAAAAACTTTATTTAACTTCACAATTTCATATAGAAATACATGCTCTCACAACATTTAATACATTCTCTCATAATTTAGCTGTATATTTTGATGCATTCACACATTGTTTGTGCCGGCTATAACAAAGTATTAAACTGGAAATAATCTTTAAACTTACTTGGGATAATCACATAAACTTTTAAGAGACACAACGAAAATCTACTCCCACAAATAAAATTAATTTAAAAAAGTTGTTCTTCGAAAATTAAAATGGTACAATTCTCAAAATACTATTTAACTTTAAGAACAAAGTAGTTTATGTTACTGAATTATTTTTTTTTTGTTTTAATAAAGTCAGTAAGAAATAAATTATTTTCTATTTAATTAAGCTTTGGGTCCTTATATTTTTTATTAATATTTTATTTCAATATTTCGGTACTTTCTGCGTACCTTCTTCAGGAAACAAAATTAATATTGATATTGAATCAAAAAAAAAAAAATTAATTAACAATTGAAAAAAAATTTTTGTCATAATGAAATTAAAAACCAATGTTTCAAAAAATTTTCAAAAAACAAAAATATAAAAAAGTGTTTTGTGTTACATACATTTATTAATAACAAAATATTTATGTTATTTTGTGAATTAAGTGTCTGTATATATGAGCGACATTATCTGTATCTGCTTTAAAATTAATTCTTTTAGTCAATGGAGTATTTACAATATGTAACATTTCCAAAATATACCGTCTCTTATAATTTTTTTCAATACTAAGAACTGAAGCATTTTCAAAGTTAGGATAGCGACCTAAGTCAAAACAATGAGTGGATAATGCTGTTTTTTGTGAATTAACATATCTTAAGTCCGACTTATGTCCAGCAATTCTAGTCTTAAGTTTATTTTTTGTTGTACCAATATATACCTTATTGCAAATCTCCTGAAGAAGGTACGCAGAAAGTACCGAAATATTGAAATAAAATATTAATAAAAAATATAAGGACCCAAAGCTTAATTAAATAGAAAATAATTTATTAAAAAAAAAAGGGTCAAATAATCATTATTAAACTAGTCAGTAAGAAATCTTCTTTTCGCTTTTTTCTTAAATAAAAGTTTAATTTAGATATTTCTGTTTTATCTATTTAGAAGCAATCTTTTTTCTAAGGCTGACCATTAGGTTAGTCAGAAACAAGTGTCGAAATGCTTGATTAACACAAGTTCCTCTTTGTTAAAGTCTTAGTATTTTTATTAAAGTTATTTGTTCAATTCACAACCTCTTGTAAATTGTATGTAGTATCAACTACAACCAGAGTAGTTGTGAGCACGCTATTATTGTTTCTATTGTTAAACTTCTAAAAACATTAAAATTAAAAAAAAGCAAAACAATAAAATTTTAAATAAACTGAAAAATAAAATTTTAATAAAAATTACTAAAATATGTGTAGACAGAAGGAAACATGCTTTTACCCAAATGATTTCGTTTTCAACCTACGAAATTCAGTAAACATGTAAAAACATGTTGCAAGTGTTATAGCAAGTATTTGCATAGATTTTACTTATTGTGGAATAGGCCAACTTAACACACTTAAAACAGGTTCTTTATTAAACAATTGTCTCTAAAAAATTGTTCACATAGAAAAACTTTTTATAGAAAACAATAACTACTTCGAGTAAATCGCTTTAAGTTAAAGTTTGTGGTCAATGAAGACAAATACATACTTTAACGATTTCTCTATTTAACAAACAAACACAATGCCAACTAAATCTCCATCATCCATTTACCACTCACTGGTCCTTCTGGCACTTAAAGTTTAACAAACAACTATAAAACCACTAAAATTTGTAAGTACAGCGATCAGAAAAATGTTTAAACTACATGTGTCTTCTTGTCTTGTGGGATTTTGAGCGAAAGTGTATAAGTGTTTAAGTTACTTAAATGGCAAAACATAAAACCAAGAGGCCTGTAAGCAGGCCTTGTATTTTCAGCATAAGGCCATCTAGTCGCAATCAAAATTTGTCTAATACGTTTGTTATATACGCTATTTTTATTTTGAATTTCTTATTATAATAAAACAAGTAAGAATGCTATATTCGGCTAAGCCGAATCTTATATACTCTTCACCATATATGAATAACATGTTCGTATAAATCGGCATAAGAAATTCTTTTCTACCATTTCTACCATGTTCAAAACAAGCGTAAAATATTGTAAGCTTAGATGAGAATTGTTATTCCAGATGGTATAAATGTGATGAATAAGTAATAAAAGGTAAATAAGCAAGAATACAAACGAAAGTTAAAAAAAAAGATATAGAGAAATTAGATGGAAGATGTGGTGCTTTGCCCGCTGCCTCGAAGGACATGGACTGATCTTGCTGATTTTCAATAGCAAAATTTTGAAAAAATTAAGTAGTGTATATAATTTTACATAAAAATATCATCGGCTCTTAATGGCTTAAACATTTTTTAAAAATTCTAGTATATCCTTAAAGATCTCTTTAAATGTTTTTAAATGATAACCATATTGGTATTTAATAATTCTTGCAAAAAAACCGACTTCAAAACAGATTTCATCTGTCTGCCTATACCGGTTCTATATACTTATATCTCCAAGCTTTATACTTGTTCAACTGTTCAATTACAGCAACAATAGGGTCACCCTTTATTTTCAAAATTCAATTTATATACTAGCTGTTGCAGGAGATTTAGCAATCAGGTTCTGTGTAAATCAGGATCTGTCTATAATTGTTCAAAGGTTTGGCCATACACATAAGATTATATCAACTATTGTAAAACCATTTAATATACAATTTAAAATTTTTATACTTCTTATTATACGACACAAAGTAGCGGACATTCTGTCTAAAATTCAGGTGTTTGTATATAACGGGTCAAAAAATACGGCCATATAGAACAAATTATATTAATTTTGGGAACACCCTTTAATTTCTAAATTCAAGTTATAAGCTTCTTGTTATAGCGGACTTAGCAAAACATGTCCCTTGTAAATTTCAGCTGTCTGTCTATATCGGTTCAAAAGTCCGGCCACATACACCATATTATATCAACTATTGGGACACCCGTTTATTTCCAAATCCAAATTTTATACTTGTTGTTATAGAGGAGTTAGTAATGCAGGTTCTTTGTAAATTTCAATCGTCTGTATACAGCTGTTTAAAAGTATGGCCATATACATCAAATTAAATGAACTATTGGTGCACCCTTTAATTTATAATTTTAAATGTTATCAGCTGTTACTATAACGGCCATATCAATCATCATTATGTCAAATTTGGAAGCGTTTGTTTATAACGATTTAAAAGATAGGTCCATATAATTAAATCTACATCAATTATAGGACACCCTTTAATTTCTAAATTTAAATCATAAACTCGTTGATATAGCGGGCTTAATAATATAGGCCCCTTTTAAGTTTCAACGTCCTGTCTATAACGGATCAAAATTTCGGCCACATGCTTGTAATTACATCAAGTATTGGGACACCCCTTAACTTCCAAATCCAAATTTTATACTTGTTGTTATAGCGGACTTAGCGATTCAGGATCGTTGTAAATTTCAAGCGTCTGTCTACAACTGTTCAAAAAGTATGCTCATATACATCAAATTAAAGGAACTATTGGCACACCCTTTAATTTATAATTTTTAATATTATCACTTGTTACTATAGTGGCCATAGCATTCGACATTCTGTTCAATTTGCAAGCGTTTGTCTATAACGGGTCAAAAGATAGGCCCATGTAAGTAAATCTACATCAATTATGGGGGTACCCTTTAATTTTTAGATTTATAGTAAAACACAGTCATTTTAAATTTTACAGAATCTCACTTTAGAGTTCATAATACACGTAAAAAATATGTATGTTGTATGGAGACACCCTTTACTTTTTAAGATTATGAACTGTTTTTAAAACGGGACCAATCTGTAAGCATAGTCTATCATATTAAAAAAAATTTTCAAAATCGGTTCAGAAATGACTTACACAAATATAACAAAAAGCAACGTTCAGCCGAATTGTATAACCTCCTTCTTTTTTTGAAGTCGGTTAAAAATAAATATGGTGCACAATCGTACAGTCTAATCTTAAGCTTTTTTAAGATTTTTAAATTTAAATTTATAGTTGTAAAAGAATAAACAACTTGTATGTTAAAATCGAAACAGTTAAAACTGCTTTGCTCGGATGTGTTTTTAGTATTGATCATTTATTTCTCACAAAGGTTTTCATTAGCTGTTTTTTTTCTAAAAAAATTTCCCAACGTTTTAGGGCGCAAATAATAACAATTGTATTTGACATTATCAAAATACTTAATGAAGGTTAATTTAATTCACAATCGTTTCAACAACGTTAAACAATTGCAATTAAATTCAAATATATTTATTAGAAGCATATAATAAAAATTTGCACAAAGTTGACGCAAATATGGGCGAACCCAAACTTTTCCCTATTTTTTTTTTAATTCTATATCGACACATGTATTTGTTTGTTTTGCTTGGAGTTAATTCACTCAACTAGATTTGTTCCAAATGATATGGCAAAATAAAAGGCAGGAGTGGTGTTTTGCGTGACTTTTCTGAATTTCAGTAGCAACATTTTCGAAACTGTGTCTGATCGATTGGCGTATTTAAACATTCTCTAACTCATCTAGTCCCTTGGCAAAGCTGATTTTCACTTCGCTATGCATAAGAAGTCGGAAATGGATATTGTAAAAATTACACACGGAATGACAAACTTACTATACCCTTTTTCCACTTTTTTGTGGTGAAGGATATAAAAACAGAAAATTTATTAAAAATTCGTTTATATTAAAAACTTCAAAGAAATAAATTTCACTATAATAAAACCAACGCAAGAGTTTAAGCAGGACTTAATATTTAAGGCCTTTTATATGTTGAAATTGTAAATAAGGTTTTAACAAGAGAGTAAGTGCAATTGTGGAGTAAGTGAATTTGTGGTGTCGTAACGCGGTTGAATTCATTCCCTTGTAGAATTTTTCATTTCCGTTAATTTCCATAAACATATATCCTTTTCTAAACACACTCACGCATGCTCATATTGTTTTGCCTAACTATTTCCTCTTTACGGTTTGTAAGTGTTACTTTGTCTATAAAGAAGCTTTAAATTCGAATTTTACTTCGAAAAGAATAAACAAACAAACAATAAAAAGGCTACAACTTTATCTAACAAACGCTTAGTGGATGTTGGGTTGAGCTGTATGCTATTCCGATTTTCAATAAATTAAAAGAATTTAATCCAAAAACTGTGAATTATTTAATATTTATTATATTTTACGATATTATAAACGTTAATGATTTGTTAAAAAACCTAAATTCTTAATCGATCTTATTTAATTCATATTTAAATTCAGTTTTTTATCAAGACCCCGTTACCTCAAGTAACAGAAATAAACTAATTTTTGATATCTTCTTGAAATAGGAATAGTGTAGAGGTGATAAAGAAAAGGGAGATGCAAACCAGAAAATTACCGCTCAATCGCAATTTACTCTGCATTTTCTAAAGTGATAGAAAGTGTGCATAATTATTCCCTTGTGAAGTATTTGGAGACCAACAGCAGTACGGTTTCCGAGAGAATAGTGTCAGTCCATTCCAATAAAATGTTTCTTTCTTAAGGATCGAGTAATTATTGATGTGATCTCATTAACGGCAATGTTCCAAACAACCCCATCTATTCTTACGCAGATGACAATGCAATACGCTCATACCTATTTATTTGGCAATATGTTAAGCCTGGTTCAAATTTGGACTTAGCGACCTTTTGACAATCTCCGAATAGGGTCTTGTGAACAGGGTTGAATTTAGCGCACAGAAAATCCAGTAATATGTTCTTTTGCACAAGGATATCGCTAAATATTTTACCTTGTCTGTAATTTAAGGAATCATAAGCTCTTACGAGTATTATACTTATACTTATTATACTGTTTTTCTAAAACGGTGCGAGAGATACTTTACTCCATCTAATCTCCATGCTTCCGTTATCAGACTGAAAATGTAATATATCTGAAATCAGGGAACTAATTCCTGAAAACCGTAGTTTGGCAAAAGCGCAGCCCTTTGCGGTCGATTGGTCAGTGAATCGCACTAACACATCACGGAGAAAATTCGTGTTTCAGCCAAACCATTCGCATGCAGAGAGGTCTTTCTTTTCACTTTCAATGTGCGAAATTCAAATCCACTGCAACTACTCTACCTTCCTAAAACCTAATTTCTAGTTTTGGCAAAATGACGTGCATGAATTGGGGTCATCCCGTAAGTGCTGGTCATATACTTTACTTTGTTTATCATCACATTTGTTAGTGTATGGCATTTGTGTATGACGCCTCAAGCAAGAGAGAATGTGCTCATCAAAAATGTATATGACTTTTTGTCTCAGTTCGGGCTCAGTATTAATTATAACGCATATGAGTTTGTGCTTTAGGTCAGAAATCATATTTTTACCCAGCACCAGAGATATTCCATTGTATCAAATCGAAACATTTCGACGACTTTTTACCCTTTTCGTTTCGTAAGATAATGAGCCGGGAAACTTTCTTCTTAATAGGACCGTTATTTCATGTGCATGTGTGGTCAGTGGTTTCGTTCTGTTAAAGTCACTTATTGTTCAATTTAAAATCCGCTAATCGCTTAATGCGCTTATTTTATTTTATTGTGAAACCAACATTTTAATAAAATGCTATTAAGGTCACATTAACGCATATAATTGCTTCGAAAGATAAAAGGAAATTTCGTACAAAAACGCTAGAGTAATTATTTTTATAAATGAAGGTTTGACACTGATTGCACTAACGACCTCATATTTTATGTTACCGATTAGACACTAGTTAAGACGAAACGGATCTTAACCTCTCAGTTTATTTCTCGATATCAGTTATATAGTTGTTAATGTCTGCATAAAATGCTTTTATTAGCAAAAAGGTCACCAAACGGAAACAACCAAGTGATGTAGGAAACAAAACCCAAAATCAATATATGTTTTCTTTCTTATTATGAAATCACTCTTCAACTTTTTTCAGGCTTTTTATCTTATTTCTAATTCTTTCATTCTAAATTAATCTGATTTTTTCTGGTCTCTGTCAAAGTTGAAAGCATTAAGTTATCACAAGTATTTATTTAGGTATTTTTTTCGAGTTCATAGTTTTAGATGAGTTCTAAAGTTTAAGTGACTTTTAAATTAAAAAATGCACCAACAACTATTAACTAATAGAAGGTGCAGTTCGATGTTTTTTATTATCTCGCAATCGGTGCACATTGTTTTATCTACAGATTCTTGTTCAAAGAATTGTTTCCCTTTAACGTTTGGTATTGTTGAATACACATTAAATAAATCCAGAGCTTTCTGCAAATTCATTGTAGAATATTGTTTATCTTTCCTTTTTATTCGCTTAACCACTGGCAGAAAATAAGTTTGTCATTCCGTTTGTAATTTTTACAATATCCATTTCCGACCTCATAAAGTATATTATTAATTAGGAGTTCATAGGCATAGCAAAGTTGATTGAGCGAGTTCCGTCCGTATTTAAATACGCCAATCGATCAGACTTAGTTTCGAAAATTATGCTATACCGTATATCTTACTTTCAAGTTTTGTTTGTATTCCTGCAGGTGCTTGTGTTTATGGTAAAAATTAATTAAAAGGATAAGAAAAATTTGTGAGATTTTCACCACTAACTACTTATTCATCACTAAGCTGGGCAACAACCCTAAATAAAAAGCTTTTTGTACATATACATATGTACATGTGGTTATACACAATGTGTATATTACACATGTGGTGAAGGGTATATAATCTTCATCATAGCCGAATATAGCATTTTTATTTATTGATTTTAAGATTTAGTTCGATAAAGTGATTTGTATTATCTTTCTGACTACCGTACTTCGTTCACATATTTTGCTTTATTACAGGCAAAAACTTTTACTTGTTTGGCTTCTTGTTTTTTATAAAAAATGTTACATTTAAAATTTGTGAAAGGATTCAAATTTGGTATGTGAATGAATATAGCAGTCTCGTAAAATATGTAAAAAGTCTTGAATACTTTTAAAAAGAAAGACAAATATTTACCTATTTACTTCTTCTTGGAAGAGAAGTTGTCAAAATTTAAGAAATAAAATTAAAAATTTATTGGCCACATAAACTGAAAAGTTTCTTGTGAACTTTCGGAACAAAATAAAACTTTTTTGTATATTTAAATCCTTTACTACAAATAGGAAATTAAGAATAAAATCCATTAAGATTACTAAACAGTTTGAACAACACATACATGATAATCCATTCAACTACGGAATTATTTGTATTTTCCTTTTTCTGTCATTAGGTAACTAAATCATCAAAATGAAAGTTTTTTTTTAATTTTACAATTGGCCATTATTTTTTGATTGAACAGATAAATTAAAAACCTTCTATGATTTCTTTTTAGAATTTGAGTGGTGGAAAATTAAAACATCATTTAAGAAAATACTTAATCCACAAATGCAAACAGCAAAGCTAATCATACATTAGTTGCCAAATTCGTAAAATCTTCCACACTTATGCTCAAGGTTTAATTTCATGATATAAAATTGACTTAAGACTAAATATCTTTTCAACTCTTTCATCTCATCGAAAGTACTGTACGTTAAGAAAATGTAAATCTACATTTTTTTATAAACAAATTAAACTGTGAAAAGAGCTGTATCAATGCTCAAGTGTATTAATATTTCAAATTTGGACCGTAAGTATTTACAGATTGTACCAAATAAGAGCTCAGTTTCTTTTTCGAATAAAAAGTAAAATTGAATTAGACGCCGCTTACACGAATGCCATACCCATTGCTATGGTCATATCCACAACTTTTTTTCCGTCATGTATTAGTCGTGTTATAACCATAAGCAGCTGTTATTTATGTTGTACATATTTGTTTGAAAAGAAGCGCAAGCGAAAAATATAAATACGAAGCAGCGAACGGACGTGAAAAATAAAAACACAGTAACACAATAACGGTTATAGCTATGACACTATGACATGTTACCAGTAAATGCAGTGTGTACCATAAGGTCATTATGATCAGCTGTTTTATATAATAACGGGTAGGGCACATCTAATTAAATCTTTAAATCTAAAATCTACTTCTTTTTTTAACCGAGTTCAAAAAAAGAAGGAGGTTATACAATACGGCTGAATGTTGAGTTTTTTATATTTGTGCCTCCAGAACTCAGTCACTTCTGATCCGATTTTGAAAATTTTTGGTAATATGATAGATTATGCTTACAGATTGGTCCCGTTTCAAAAACAGTTTATAATCTTAAAAATTAAAGGGTGTCCCCATACGACATACACATTTTTTACGTGTATTATGAACTGTAAAGAGCGACTCTGTAAAATTTAAAATGACTGCGTATTACTATGGCTCCCAAACACAAAATATTATACAAAAATAAATCTAAAAATTAAAGGGTGTTCCATAATTAATGTAAAATTACTTATATGGGCCTATCCTTTGAACCGTTATAGACAAACGCTTGCAAATTGGACAGAACGTCGATTGCTATGGCCGTTTTAGTAACAAGCATTAATAATACAAATTATAAATTAAAGGGTGCGCCAATAGTTTATTAAATTTGATGTATGTGGCCATACTTTTGAACAGTTGTAGACAGACGCTTGAATTTTACAACGAACCTGTATTACTAACTCCTCTATAATAACAAGTATAAAATTTGGATTTGGAAGTTAAAGGGTGTTCCAATAGTTAATGTAATTTTGTGTATGTCACATACACATAAACTTTTGAACCGTTATAGACAGAACGCTGAAACTTAAAAGGGACCTATATTATTAAGCCCGCTATATCAACGAGTTTATAATTTGAATTTAGAAATTAAAGGGTGTCACATAATTGATGAAGATTTACTTATATGAGCCTATCTTTTGAACCGTTATAGACAAACGCTTGCAAATTGGACAGAATGTCGATTGCTATGGCCGTTATAGTAAGAAGTATTAATATTAAGAATTATAAATTAAAGGATGCGCCAATAGTTCATTTAGTTTGATGTATATGGCCATACTTTTAAACAGTTGTAGACAGACGATTAAAATTTACAGGGAACCTGTATTACTAGCTCTTCTATAGCAACAAGTATAAAATTTGGATTTGGAAATAAACGAGTGTCCCAATAGTTGATATAATACGGTGTATGTGGCCGGACTTTTGAACCATTACAGACAGCTGAAATTTACAAGGGACATGTTTTGCTAAGTCCGCTATAACAAGAAGCTTATAATTTGAATTTAGAAATTAAAGGGTGTTCCCAAAATTAATGTAATTTGTTCTATATGGACGTATTTTTTAACCGTTGTATACAAACACCTTCATTTTAGACAAAATGTCCATTACTTTATTTGGTATAATAAGAAGTATAAAAATGTTATATTATAAATTAAATAGTTGATATAATCTGATGTATATGGGCAAACTGTTAAACCGTTACAGACAGACGGTTGAAATTTACACAGAACCTAATTGCTAAATCTACTACAACAGCAAGTGTTTAATTTGAATTTGGAAAATAAAGAGTGACCCTATAGTTGCTGCAATTTGATGTATATTGCCAAACTAGTGAACAGTTGAAAAAGTATAAAGTTTGCAGATATAAGTGTGTCCGAATAGTTAATGTAACCTAATTTATGTGGCCATACACTTGAGCTGTTATAGGCAGACAGATGAAATCTGTTTTGAAGTCGGTTTTTTTCGCAAGAATTATATTCATATACATTACATTATTGAAATAAGTGTTAGAAAATATTATAACTCCACGTCTATTATTTTTCTGATTCTTTTGTTATTTTTATTGATAAAACAAAACTAGAAAACATTTCAATACCGATATTCATTCAGTCGTAGTAGAAAAATGATTAAAAACGAAATAAAAAATTTTTGTTAAGAAATGAATATTAAAACACACTGACACATACTCGTATTGTGCAAAGTTTTCTCAAATGCATTACGGCTATCAAGTGTTATCCTTATCTATTTATTCTTACAACCAAATAAAATCTTTTACATTAAAAAACAGATTATTTTCCCGACAACTTCTTTATGAAGAACGTGAGCATAATTACATTTCTTACTTAAGTTACATCTACTCTAAGTAATTAATCAAAAGATTCCTGAAGTAAAACTAAAAAGAGAAATTATACATGAACAGACATAATACACAGTTGCAATTTAATCAAGCAGGAACTTCTTTAATGCACAGATATATTTGCAAGTAGATTGTCATTGTATAAACTTCTTTTCCATCAGGCACGTGTTTAAAGAAGAATCTTTCTTTTTTTATGAGCTCATTCATTATTAAAGTTTTGTAATATTTAATGTAATTTCCATGTTAAAAACTTTCATTTTTTTACCTTCTCAAACACTTCGACCGACGTAGTTACATTTTTACATTTTAATTAAAATCTCTGCGTTTAAAACAAAGCAAAACGATAAAAATATTTTGTGCAAAAAATTATTTAAATCATAAAAATTTAATAGACAATAAACATTTGGGCGACAGCCTTCAAGCATTTTTCAATGTCTGGGAAAACTAAAACATATAGAAAAAGGATTTTTTGTGTATCGACACAGAAAACTACATACATCTACAGTAAAGTAATGACTTGTTATACTTTATATTACACTTAGCGAAAATTAGGATATGTTTGAACAAAAATGAATGTAATGAGTTGTAGTAGCCATTTCTTTTTTTTTTATTGTTGAGATAGAAAAGAATGTAGTGTGTACAACATAACGATCTAGAAAACAAGTTACAAAAGAAAAGCAAACTTTACACAATTAAGAGCCCCTAACGTATGTTTATCCCCAACTTCTACCCTATTTGGTAAAAAATGCCTTTTAGTTTAGGGAAAATTCCCCTAACAACTTAAATTTAATGCACAGTGCATTCAGTGTTTGGCCAACTTAAGAGTTTTTTTTAAAACTTTCATGAGAAAAATTTTACGAAAAATGTATATTTTTGGAAAACTTAATGGCCCAAATTCATAGTTATAGAAAAAAGTCGACTCATGCTAAAGTATACTCTAAAATAAAAAGCTCTTATTTTCTTTTTTGCTTTCATAGTCAAGAATAAAGTGTACTTTAAGTTTAGACGCCTTCCACTGTGTGCCAACTGTAATTTGATAAATGTTTTCATACAATTTCTACACAAACATTTGAAAAAAGTAACCTTGTTTTTATTTTGTTCACTTTGGTATAAAAATCAGATAATGAGTATTGTGTTCTTAAACCAAATAAAATAATTTTGTAAAAATGAGTTAAAAACAGCTTTAGGTAGTTTTAAATTTAGAGCTGACTCTCTCTCCAAAAGTATATTTTAAATTGTCTATGAATGAGTTAGAGTCGATTCTAAAGTAAAACCGGATTTAGTTCCCTTAAAGTATACTTTATTTTAACTATGAATATGGGCCAATGCCTTTTAATTTTCATTACTATATCGTTCACCATAAAAAGTGGAAAAACGGTACATCTTACTTTGTCATTCCGTTTGAAATTTCTACAATATAAATTTCCGACCTAATAAAGTATATATATCTTGAGTTCTAATGTATAGCAAAGTCGATGGAGCGACGTGCGTCCGTGTTAGTGTTGAAATCAAGTTTGCCATGGCACTAGGTAAAATTAAATACACTAAGCGATCGGTCCATGACCTTCGAGGCAACAAGCTAAACACTACGCCTATCTCTAATTTTTTCATATCATTTGAAAAAATGAAGTACCTCCAATCAAAAAAACAGTTTATGGGGCGATAGAGAACTAAAAAATAAGAAGTGAAAAATTGGCGCTCGCCCATATTTTTCCAGTTATGGGCCTCTGTACTTTTCATAGAAAAGTACGATTGTGCACCATATTTTTTAAGATATCAATATGGGTATCTTTAAAAAGCTTTTGAATAGATCTTTCATAAAATCATACAAATTTTTCAAAATAAGTAAGCCATTAAGAGCCGATGACATTTTTATGCAAAATTATATATACAGTCGAACTTTCTTATAGTAAACTTCAATACAATGAAGTTCTCCTTGTTATGAACTAAAGTCAAGAACACAGCTTTTTCGTTCCACTATCAATGTGTTTTGATCTCCGTACAATGAATTTCCACACAGTGAATTTTTCCTTACAATGTACAAAATTTTAGAAATAAAAAACATTTTACGCGTTTTTTGTCTCCATATAGTGAACTATTTTTAGCAGCTTTATTTTACACTTGTTAGCAACACTATTTATAAGCAAAATAAGTAATATTTTTGGGGTTCCGAAAATATGGATCCTAGGGCTGGACCAAAAATTTTTTTCGCAAAGGAGAAGACTCTGCTTTTTATTGACAACTGCTCTGCGCATCCAAAGGACATAAAAGATGACTTCTCTTCTGCAACCAATGGACGAAGGCATAATCTATAATATAAAACAGCTTTACAGACAACGAATTTTGATAAGCATATTGTCACAAATGGAAGAAAACAAACCTCTAATACCCATAGATTTGCTTCAAGATATTCGAAATTTAAGCACAATGTTCAATATCTATGTTAAACCAGAGACAATTGCAAACTGCTTCTTCCCAAGGGCAGGATTTTCAAAACAAAAATAGAGATTCAAACTAGTAATTGGGATAAGGAAGATTTTCTTCCACTATCAGATTTAGCTATTCTACAGGCTTAGTTTAAAAAAGAAGCTAACACCGTTACATCATTTGAAGACTACGTCAGTGTAGATATTCATGTGCAAGCTATGGGCATTCCGTCCGATGAAGACATTCTAAGCAGTGTTTTAGAGAGTCGTGGACTATAGATAAGTATATCAGATGACAATGAAGAGAAACTGGGCGGTGAAGTAATGGCAAGTATTGATAAAACGTCACCTGCATTAAAACACGTTTTCTCTTTACTTGATGTACTACGAACTTTTTGGAAATGAAGAGCAACGTTCCGACAAATGTATTTAAATGTCTTACTGTAATTGAAGCTTTTATTGATAATAAAAATGAAAATATGCAGTTCAAACAAAAATACCTAATTATTTTGAATATATATATATATATAAAATATTTCGGTATAATGAAGTTTTTATATAGTGAAATAATTATCTGTCCCCGTGGAGATTCATTATAGGGAAGTTCGACTGTACTACTTAATTTTTTAGTTTTCTCGTAATTTTCTTTTTTTGATTATAATTACTTCACGAAACTACCCAGCAAAAAATTTGACATTACTTTAAAAAGTACTTGCCATATAACGACTTACTTTTATGATTACCATATTTTGTTACTCGCCTACAAAACACATGACATTAGTTTCCAAAAAAGAAGGTATTAATGGAACTAGTTCTTTATGTTAAAAGACACTACCGTACTAATGGTCATTATTTCCTATAATAATTAATGTAATCGATTCTCAGTAATTGATTATAAAAGTCTCATGCCTTGTTAAAATCATTAACTTGGCAATCTAGTTGGGAAGTACTTTCGCCAAAAATGCTTAATTCCACACTCTATTACCTTTTCAAAATTTTTTTGCTGGGTAGAATTACATATATAGGGAAGGGTATATAAGATTCGACATAGTCGAAAATAGCACTCTTTCTTGTTTTTTACCCTTTACCACAGGGTATATTATTGAATGTAAAATTTTTCTATTTTTAAACAAACGCTTATTTTGTATTTACTTACGCTGCTTTAAAAGTCTGTAAAGATTCATAATTTCAAAAGACAACGGGTAAATAAATAAAAAGAATCCAGCATAAATATAAGTTGACATATCAGTTCACAAATTTCCGAGAGAAAATATATGCATTAGTCCTTAATACACCTTCTTTTTTTGTGTGTAGAATATTTTGAACCACAACAGAGAAATCATTTTCCCATACGATACTTTAATGCACTAAAAATAAAAAGTAAAGTACATTATTTTAAACATATTTTTATATGATATTAAGCTAATGACAAAACAAACATTTAACCCTTTAGAAAAAGTTTACTGTACAAATATAGAAGGATGAAAAAAGTAAAAATTCATATTTTCATACATTTTAATTAACAGTTGATCAAAATTGCATAAAAATCGAGATGGTATCATTAAATATAGGGTGCAAAATAAAACAAAAGGGTGAGGGTTTCGTTTTTTTTTTTTTACTTAAAATTTGCTCATTAATAATGAGTAAATTAAATTTACTTCCTTAACACATGTATTTTTACATGCATGAGCATGTTTTTTGTTGAATTGCTTCTATCGAAAAAGTTAACATTTATTGTCATATTGAAAAAAAACTGAAAAGAGAGTGCTTACAAAGTTACTAGAGGTCTGTAATTTAAATTGTTAGCTTGTACGCTGTTATTTTGTTTCCTGGTGTTCATTGCTCCGAAATCAACTGATCGGTCTGTGGCACATAAACATGTGCTGTAATCAGTAGAACTCCATAGAATCCATCACAGTCTCTTTTTCTCAGAGGTAGGAGGAATTATATTAGCTGGAAGCCTCATCAGTGTCCTATTAACCGCAAGAACTTTTGAAATAGCTTCTTCAATGGCATTTGAAAATACTACGCTCAAAGAATTAACCTGCCGTAGACTAAGTGGTAAACACGTTGACTACAAACCGGCTGCCCTGGGTTCAATCCTTGCGGTAGTCAAAAAATAAAAATGTTTTTTTTTCTGTTTAATGGTATATATATATATTCAGATCTAAAATTAAAACATGCAGCCCCCTTCGTCGGTACTTCTCCATAGCATATTCGCCGGCGAAGTAAAATAATTAATAAAATGGCTATATCTATCTCCTTTTGCCACCTTTCTTCTCTCTCATCTATCCCTTTCCTAAAAGAATGTAGGACGGTTACGAACTAAGTAGGTATTAACCCTGAAGTGCTACTCCTCTTTAAAAAAAAAAAACATGGCCACCAAAGTTTCTAACGACACACAATACCCTATTAAAACTATACCTAATCGCATCTCAAAGCGTCTATCCGTTCTTGTTTGTGTTGAAATCAATGGGAATCGATGTAGCGATGTGCGGTAGTCCGTTGTGGGATTGCAATCAGTTTTGCCACAGCCTACAGAAAAATTATGAGCACTATATTCTTAGACACAGTTTCGGAAAAGGTGCTATTGAAAGTTAGCAGCATTGGCCCATTAGTGGTGGAAATATGTTCAAAAAAAGAATACCTCCATTTGCCTTACGTTTTTCAGTTAATTGTGCTTTTTTGTTAGTTACTGAAATTTTAAAAAAAACTATAAATTACCAAGTAATTATAATATCAATAAATCATCTAAATTTCACCAAAGTATAACACTTTCACCATAAGCATTAAGCTTTCATTAAAAACCGAAAATGCATAAAAAAAACTCTAGATTAGCAAAAAATTTAAATTTTACTAAACGATTAAAATAACAAATAACTACTACCCTATTCAGACATGTTTCCTTAATTGAGTTAATTTAATTTTAATTGCGCAATTTAATTTGGTGTTCACACATGCTCAATTTAGCTAATTCAATTAGCACAAGGCATATTTATTTCACAAAAGCAACATGGCTTTTTGTTGTTGCTTTAAAGTTGGAAGTGTCAAAAGCCATTTTAGTATGACACGCCATTTTCTTTTTATTTGTTTGTTTATATTTTTTTCTTGTGGCTTGTCAATTTTATGAATTTTTTCTTTTCACTAAACATAGTTCCCAGAGTAAACATACTTTTTAGCAAGGGTTGCATTTCGCATCTTTTTCAATAAGTGCTGGTAAATTGAGCTCAATTAACGCCTTAATAGCGTAAATTCCTCAATTGCGCAATTAAAGTATATATCTGATCAGGGTATAAAGTAACCACAATAATCTTCATTATAACAAAGTTATACCTAATCTAGTAAAAACAAAGAAGATAAAATTCGGCAGAGTCGAATACAGAATTCTTACTTGGTTGTTTTCTAATTAAATTTGTAATTTTGTTATAAATGCAGTAGTCATTAAATTTTAATAGTCATTGAAAAAATTGCAGCAGACAGTAATTGGTAATGCAATTTAGAACAGAAAAAATTTACTTGTAATGTTAACTTACTTTTATTATTAGGTAAATTAACGTAAAACAGCATTTTTGAATGCAGCTAAAATATAATGAAGTATGCCCATGTATGCTTTCCACTTAAAAACACTTGTCTAATAAATCCACTATTCATAGCTTTTGTAGATGCAAATAAAAAATTCTTTCTTCTTCGCCTTCACAGCAACTGCCAACTTTGTAAAAATGCGTCTCAAAAGATATAAGGAATATTGTTGTTCCCAGCCGAGCCCACAAGAATCAACCATATGAAATTTTCAAATGTTGTTTTCTATGGAGAAACTAATTTAATGAGTAAAATTTTGAGCTAATGTATGCATAACTATAACGTACTAATACTCGTGTTATACTGAAAAAATTATAAATAAATGAATAATAATTTTAAGTACCTTACATTCCCTAGGTATACCCGGCATTCCCTAGGTATAATAATAGGCCATTTGTAGGCAGTGTAATATTATACTATAGCCAAGTACTACTACCATCAAATCAGTTTGTGTCTTATAGATCAGGATATATCTATATTTCAACTATAATAAATCAGAATCTAATTCTGATTTATTAAAATCTGTTAAAATTCAAAACATTGTGCGTTTGTTCTCTTCCTACCACCGCCTCCTATTCTCTTTTTGCATAATTAATATAGAATATTCTATCATTTACATAAATATCTAACCATGTTTAAAACTATATTGTAATCGGTACAGACGTAAATGACCGTTTTCCTCCTTTTTTCTTATATAGGTGCTAGCTCTGGAAACGTATATAGCTATCTACACGCAAAAAAAACATGGTTGTGATATGGTCACAATAACCATATTAAGTTCTTTGTAATAATGTATGGTTGCGGAGAACCAATTATAGTTGTTGTCACCAAAACTTTAGTCACGATAAACATTTTTTGATAACTTTTAACGATTATATGATTACCGTGCACAAAAAATGCAACATGGTTGGTTTTAATTTAAAAAAAATTTGAACCACAACCAAAGTTTTATAACTTTTTAAAAATAATATAAAATATTTAACCATAATATATTATTATTAATCAAAATATGGTTAAAAGCAACATAATAATGTTTGTGCTAAAAAATATTTTGTTCTAGTACTTGACAGTTTAGTAATTTTTCTTGTAGCTAAAATTAGAAATTGTTTTTTATTGTTAAAGAAAGTGAAAAAACTAAAAATGTATGTACAAAATAAATAATTAAAAATAATGTGTAAAATATGAAAACAAATAAAAAGGGAACCAAAACATTCAAAAAAAGTTGAAGTAAATTTGTGTGTATTGTAAGCATATAAATCTTTATTTTTGTGTTTGAAACACAATAGTGAAATCATTTATTCGGGCTTATAAACTATATTTTTATATAACTAATTTTTGTAGCCTATGATCTAAGCGTTATTTTAAGCAAAAAATTGATTTCTTTATGAATATATGTTTTAAATAAATAGTTACTTAATAAAACAATACTGAGGTTTTTATATTGGAAAATTTTTTACTTACGAGACTATATTATAATTCAATTACATGACATTTTCAGCCATATTATTATATTTTAATATAACCATTTAATGTTTATATCTGAACATAATAATGGTTTTACTTTAGACAACAATATGGTTGCGCATGTAACAATACTATGTTTTGTTAGCAACCATATAATGCAACCATAGTATGTTGCTCTTAGATTATGGTTACCTCAACCATATATTTTCTTTGCGTGTATGTTTCGAATTTTACTAAAATTCAATAGCCGAGACTTTGTTAAAATTGTCTCATAAAGATGCCTTTTCTCACCTCCTGGGACGTTTTTTTTACCATAAGGTTTCAATGGTATTAAATTGCATTAAAATCGGTTCAGTCGTTTAGCCGTGATTGACGCACAAACAAACAAATCAACGAGCAATCTTTCAAAGAGAATTATAATATATTGTTACGAAAGTAAGATCTGGCAACCCCTGTTGTTGTTAACAGTATGAAAGTGGTGAATAAAGTTGCTTCCACTAATGGTGTGTATAGAATAATACCACAATTAGCTAACAAAAGCTGAGCAACCTCGATGGTTGCGTTGGTAGAGGTGCTTGCTGCAAAAGAGAACATCGTGAGTTCGAGCCCAACTTCAAACAAGCGTACTAGGGAAAATAATGATTGTTATAATGCAATTAAAAATTAAGAAGCAGCAGTACAAACCTCCCGAGAGGCAATAGACAATTAATGTGTGAAGCCGTGGCAGATAATTAAAGTGGAGACGTCTAACTTAATATAAGAGTAACAGATAATTGTCAAGTCGAAATTTATAATAAAAGGTAATAACGGTAGCGGTTAGCGCAGGGAAGTGTAGCAGCATTACAACAGTATATGGCAGACGTGTGTTGTGTCTATTAGATAAAGGGGATGGTTGGCCTCGATGAAAGGAGTATCGAGTAGTTTATGTCTCGCCGTAGTAACACAGTACTGTAGCGTGGATTTCTGCGTTTGTAATAATAACGTATTTTAAGTAAATACGAGATCATGGGACTTACAAGACCGGATCAAGAAGTATAGCCAGAGAAAGCCATAAAGTAAGAATACAGAATTTACAATCAGCTACAGCGGTATTTGCAATCAAAAGAATCCGTACGCTTTTTAGCAAAAAGGGAACAAACGTAACAATATATTAGGTTATCATTTTTTTTTTAAATATTTTCTTTTTAAATACTAATAACTAAAGTTTTTATTAAAATACATAAGTAAATCAGTTTAATCCTTTTCGTTCTTGTGCTCATTTTGTTCACGTTTTTCTCATTTCAATTTCGCTATTGCAGTCGAATAAATTTTAATTCTTTTTACAAATAATAGTCATAAATTACTTTTAGTTCAAAGTGCAGCCAGCGGACAGACAAATAAACGAAACCACCAACTAACAAAAAAATGAAATGATAATTTTCAAGCGGAAACAAAACTATTTTCGCTTTTTCCGTTGTTATTCCTTAGCTTTTTTGTCAATTAAATCCCCTTAAGCACTCATGCTCATTCAGACAAATGAATTTTTATACGTTGCCTTAAACTTTGCTTTAAGAGTTATACTTTGCCCAGTTTGCTCTTGTACACACAAGAATCAGTGAATAAAAGCTTTAAGGCAACACGCTATGCTGTTTTTTGTTAGAGTTGCCTCCTTAAATAACAAAATATCTTAATATAATACAAAAATACAAATTACAAGAATACAAGAGGAGGTGCCTTTTCTAGACTGATGCTGGCTGTTTTTGTATGGGAAAATTTGGCCTCCAATATCCTGTAAATGACTGCAGTCACCAGCCATATAAAATTTTTCATTTTATTTATTTGCGTGTTTGTCTTTGACTTCTTTTTGTTTTGTTTTTTTTTTCTTTTATTGCACTATTGTCTTCTTACTGCTTGTTGTATACTCGCTTCATTATAGTCACACTTGTTTCTAGCTGTTGTTGTGCCGTTGGCTTGATATTTGCTTTTGTGAAAAATTATTTAATACACATGATACATAGACATACTCGCTCTAAAATAAAAGTATATTTTTATATTATTTAACATCGTTCTACAGTTTGAGGCAAAAAACAAACTGTATGAGTAATAACCACAGAAAGTAGTAAAATGCTTTATTAAATTCAAAATGTCTACATTAGACTCTAAGTTATCTAAATTGTGCAAATGTATTGTGTATTGACTATAAAATACCCAGCAGATCTTAAACTGACAAGTTTAAAATATTTCTTATTTGGCAACAGAATTTTATATTCCATGGTGCACAGGGCTACCGCTTGGAATTTTCTAAAAGTGAGAGAAAAGTTTACTTTATATAAAAAAGTCTCAAAAGTGTGCTTTATTTCTTGGCCTTGTTTAAGTAACTTTTGCTTGAGTTACTATTTTCTGAAATAATATCGCGAAATTTTAGGTTTTTTTAGAAAAAAGCATAGTAGCAGTTTCCTGGCTCGAACTCAGATGCTTTTTATGATTGTGACCACATATCAATAGTTGTATTTTGTTTTAATTTTTCATAAAAATAATAAACACCTTTAAAAATATTTTGAAGTATAAAGCAATACAACAATTTTAAATATTTGGAAACAATTCGAAGAGGCAAACAATCTATTATATAAAATAATAAATATGTAATTCTAACATAAATTATAAAATATTACAATTAACACCCAACCCAATTTATTTATTAAAACCCACAATAATTGTAATAATTCCACAAAGTCTACACAACAAATGTAACAATAGTTTCTATAATTACCTGCATATGGAAAATGTTAATAAAGAATAAATGTAAAGTACGAGATTACCGGGAGTAAATCACATTTTCAGATTTATAAATCAACGAGGTTTTTATATAAAATCTGTGATATGTCAAGCATTCAATGACCGAATGAGACATGCTGCATACTGTTACGAGTTTGACCAAAATTGTTTAAGATTAATATTAAAATTCATCAAATTTTTGGCGATATTTAATGAATGAACGTTGTTTAGAAATTATTGAGTTATTGAAATTCTAAATTACACTTTGTATGCAAAATAACAGATTCAAAGAACAGCACTGTTATTTTGCTTTTCATTTTGTTGTAGTCAAATTTTTTCGATAACGGATACTAAAAAATGTTTCAATAATACAAAAAAAAAGCGACTTCAAAACAGACTTCATCTGTCTGCCTATAACGGTTTAAGAGTATGGCCAAATAAATTAGATTACATTAGCTATTGGCACACCCTTATATTCCACCTCCAAACTTTATACTTGTTCAACTGTTTAATAGTTTGACAATATACATCAAATTGCAGCAAACTAAAGGGTCACCCTTTAATTTGCAAATTATATACTTGCTATTGTAGTAGATTTAGCAATCAGGTTCTGTATAAATTTCAACCGTCTGTCTATAACGGTTCAACAGTTTGCCCGTATACATCAGATTATATCAACTATTGTAAAACTCTTTAATTTATAATTTAAAATTTTTATATTTCTTATTATACCAAACAAAGTAGTGGATATTCTATATAAAATTCAGATGTTTAAAAATTTGGCCATATGGAACAAATTACATTAATTTTGGGAACACCCTTTAGTTTCTAAATTGGGACACCCGTTTATATGAAAATCAAATTGAATACTTGTTGTTATAGCGGAGTTAGTAAGACAGGTTAATTGTAAATTTCAATCGTCTATCTACAACTGTTTAGAAGTATGGCCAGATACATCTAATTAAATGAACTATTGGGTCACTCTTTTATTTATAATTTTAAATATTAATACTTGTTACTATAAAAGCCATAGCAATCGACATTCTGTACAAGTTGCAAGCGTTTGTCTATAACGGTTCAAAATATAGGCCAATTTTAGTAAATCTACATCAATTACGGGATACCCTTTATTTTCTAAATTAAAATTATTAGATCACCGACATAGCGGACTTAGCAATACAGGTCCCTTATAAGTTTCAGCATTCTGTCTATAACGGTTTAAAAGTTTGGTCACATACCTGAAATTACATCAACTATTGGAACACTCTTTAACTTTCAACCCCAAATTTTATACTTGTTGTTATATCGGACTTAGCAACACAGGTTCCTTGTAAATTTCAAGCGTCTGTCTGAATCTGCTAAAAAGTATGGCCATGAACATAAATTTATATTGATTATTGGGGCACCCTTTAATTTATAATTTTTTATATTAATACTTGTTACTATAATGGCCATAGCAGTCGACATTCTGTCCAATTTGCAAGCGTTTGTCCATAACGGTAAATTTACATCAATTATGCGGACACCTTTTAATTTTTAGATTTATTTTTGTATAACTTTTTGTTATTGGGAGCTATAGTAATAGTCATTATAAATTTTACAGACGTGCCCTTTACGGTTCATAAAACACTTAAAAAATATGTATGTTGTATGGGGACACCCTTTACTTTTTAATATTATGAACTGTTTTTAAAACGGGACTTACCTGTAAGCATAATCATCATTGATTATCTAAAAATTAAAAATCGGATCAGAAGTGCCTGAGTTCTACAGGCACAAACATAAAAAAAGCAACATTCAGCTGAATTGATATTCTTCTACATTTTTTGAAGTCAGTTAAAATGCAACCCTTGTATCTACTTAGAACTATAAAACTGATAATTATTGATCATATAAAAAGTACCGTTAACAAAAATACACATGTGACATAAACCCGTCGTTTTACAACAGAGATAAACTCTGGTAGTGAATTAAAAAAATTATTAAAAAAATACTTTTTCTATATTTTGTATGTTAATGCCGCAAATATGTAAATTTCAGCTGCACCTATTTCAGTAAATTTCTTAGGTGAATGTTTTTTTTAGTGTCAAGACTCCTTCGGCCCCTTCAGTGTCAAGACCCCAGTGACTAGAGTTAAAGCATCATTAAATAACTACTGTGATAATTAAAGTAATACAATTTATGGAAAATCGTTTGCAAAGCATATTGTTGAGTAATAAGGTACAGAAATCGAATTTTACAGTTTTAAAATTCAGCCGTTAATGGACCAAACACTCGCGTATGTGAAGTAGATTTGAAGCTGATAGTAGCGACTGGTTAGATAGTGAAATATTTAATCAATAAGTTTGCATTGATAGTTATATTTAGTATTATTATATTTTTTATTTTTTTATTAAACAATATCAAAAAGTCAATTCAATTGAATTCTGCTAGCATTAGGTTCAAAATACAACAGTGTTAGAGGCCGACCTTATGTAAGTTACGAATAAGCAGCACAAAGGACTAAAAAGAGGCGAGTTGATGAACTTATTACATTAACTACGGCAAATGCTATTACTTAAGCTGCAGAAAAAATTACGAATACAACAGCAGTTAAGAAGTTATCTGTTGTGCAAGCCTTAACTCTATATATTGAAATGAATATATGGCAGGACCTAGAGTTCACTTCACTTATTACATTAACTACTTCATGCTTCAAGCACAATGAAAACTACGAAACAAGTTACTAGCTTGTGATGTAAAACATCTACGAATTTTAACGATTTTTTTCAGTTATGTAACCAATATTAAAAATTTAGTTCTTGTTTTCTATATTATTAGATAAAAATATTATTTAATTTACTTTATTCGTGCTTGATTCCTTTAAATATAAATATTTCATGACATTCTCTTGAAATATTTATTATTTTAAACTAAACTAAAAAATGAAATGTATTACTGCGGGGAAAGCATGTCCATATGGCCATTTCACTACTGCTCAAATAGCTCGTCAGTGGATTTTACCCAAATTATTATTATTTGTTATTTTTTATTTTTTCGATAAAATAAAAAATAACAATTTTATTTTAAAAACTGGGGACTATTTCATCAAGCTACAAGTTCACAATTACAAGTGTTTTTGCCTGTAGAATTGTAAACTTGTGAATAATTGTGTTTCATCAAAATACAATTACAAGTTTGTAGCTACAAGTGAATTGTACAAGTTACAAGTCTACAAGTCATACTTCCACAAGTGGTTTTGTTTCACTAAACTAAATTTGTAATTGTAAAATTGTAAAATTGTAGAAAAAAAGGTAAGAGTCGACGGAGACCCTCAAAAAAAATTTTACAAGTTACAAGTGAGTGATTTAATTTGATTTTTAACTATTTTTTATTAAAAAATAGTTCATCTAAACACAAAATCAAACAATTTTAAAGTAATTAACATTAATTTATTTATTGCTATTATTTATTTATGGATAAGTGGCAACACCACTGATCATATGTTATAAAGAAATAAACACACGTGCAAGGAGTCATTTCTATGTCTGGCAGCAACGAGACAGTGTCATTGCAGGCCTCTAAAGTTTTATTCAATAAATCCTGCAATAACACCAGCTCACCTTTGGGCTCCTCTGGTCGGATGCCATCACATGTTGGTGACTCCTTGCGGCACTTCCGCCAGCAGCCCCTGTTTTTCTGGAGTTGTCTCTCTTAGCCTTAATTAAAAAAAATATATATAATATAATATTAACACTAAATTAAACTAGCTTACCAGGGTCGCCCTTTTGATGTTTGCCAAAAAAACATCGCGCACGTATTTGGCGTCCTTTGCACTTGGCATCAGTCCAAGTGCAAGACACCCATGCGCACGTTCTCCCACTCTTGCATTTTTTTCTCTTAAGTAAGTTTATCGCTAAACTTACCAAAAAGAACGTCTTTGGCAGCTAATATTTCACGCACCACACAAATTTTATTTTGCTGATTCGCCATTGCAAAACAAAAAGTAAATTAAAAACAAACTATATGTTTTGATTGATTAGTGGTGTGCTAACAATCAAAACAAATTATCGATATACCGTTACAGTACATTAGAGTAGCCATAATTGCGAAAGTATTTAAAATAACGATATTTTAGCATTTTGAGTAATAACAAATAAGAATTGTAAAATCAATATCACAATATACACAAAGACTTGTAATTGTAAGAATTGTAGTTTACAAGTCCAAAAAGCTACAAGTTTGTGAAAATTTTGATGAAACACAATTCTTCAGCACTTGTAAGAATGAGAATTGTAATTGTAACTTGTAAACTTGTAGAATTGTAGATTAGTGAAATGGGCCCCTGGTATAGTGCTTGAATAAAATAGAAAAGAAAATTTATTATAAAGGTCAAAGGAACAATAATATTTAATTTAGTTTTTGGCATGTATGGGCGGTAGGTGTGTTCTTAATGTGTTAAGCATTTTTGAACATTTTTAGTGTTTCCATTAAGATCTCTTTAAAAGCTCTTAAATGATACCAATATCGATATTTAAAAAATATGGCGCATGCACAATCGTACTTTTTTATGAAAAGTTCAGAGGCCCATAACTCGAAAAATATGGGCGATCGCCAATTTTTTCACTTGATGTTTTTTATTACTTTTTTATTCTTTCTAAACTCGAAGTGCCCCAAATATATCACTATTGCCATCAAATGCAACTTAAAAATATGAAAATGTTATTGTTAAAAGAAACATACACACGAAGCGGTATTTAGCAACCGTTCAGCTAACATCTCTTATTCAAGTTATGCGGCTTGATGGACTTTGTATTAATTACTATATTAGGTTGCTGATAAGTGGCATTTTAAACTAAAAGATTGGTTTTTTTTTATTTTTATCTTTGGGCTCTAGGTCACTGTTTTTATTTTTATTTAAATAAAACTCTTTCTATGTTTTATTAAATAATAATTGAAATTATTGTTTTTATTTATTCAATATTTCGGACACCTTCAGTGCCCTTCTTCAGGAATTTAAGTAAAGCTGTCAATCACTTGGAGTGTGATATGTTTACAAATATAAAACTAAAAGATTGGTGTTTTTTTCATTTTGTTATATAATTGAGTTAGGCTTTCCATATGTCTGCTTTTGAATTTTATCACGGAATCGTCTTATCCTACATTTATCTTTATTATTGCTTACATCTATGACCTTTCTTGAGCAAGTTTGTTTATTTCTGCTCTTAACTTAACCGAACTTATTATCAGAGATTAATATCTCGCAAGACTTGCTTGCCAGTTCTGTTTAGTTCTCTGATTCAGCAGTAGTGGATAAAAGTCTACCTGTGCATATTGCATATTAACAGATATCCACAACAGATATTCACATTAACAGCGTATTTATTACCATTAGCAACTCAGATCTTCTTGGCTTTTCATAACTTGATTTGCCACTAATTATTTTGGTAAAGGGTTATATTTCAACAGTTTTAACTAGTCTCTACTCTGTTGAAAGCTATCAGTCATCATCAAGAGATATATACAGGCATGTCACAGAACTCAATTCCGATCGAAAGTGGTTTCAATTTCGCAAATTGTTTCTTAAGAAAACGAAAACTTTCTTCGGAATCAAACCACTTTTAGATTTCAAAGTGGAATTTAGTTTCTTTGAAATCTTGTTATTGCGGGTTTCAAATTTACTTTAATTATGTGTCCCTATTTAGATTAGCCTTGTTGTTTACTTTAGTGTGCGCATATTGCCACATTTAAATAAAAAGCATTTTTTTAGAAATAAGCAAATTCGATCGGAATCTGAAGAAGGTAAAACAAAATCGATCGGATTTGTCAATACGCAATACGGAATTAAAACAATTCCGATCGGAATCTGCGACATGCCTGATAATCTTTACTTTTATCAGTACTATTTATCACTACTAGTTTCCTGTAGCACTAGATCAATAATTAGCCATTAGATTGATAACATCTTTTAAGCAAATGCTTCGTGTTAAAAAAGATGTTTTAAAGCTTTTTGATATATTTTATAATAAAAGCTTTTAAAGTTATTTTTGGACTGGTTTAACTAATTTTAATATAAATTATTTATTAATTTATTGCTTTATAGGTTCCATTCTGCCTCAAAAGTTCTTGTTTTATAGCTTCGTATTTACACAGGAAATATATCTGTGATGCCATTGCAGTTGTGTAGTTGACATTTTAAAATGTTCACTTCATTTGAATTCATTGACATTGCAATTTATAGCAGCGATGCATTTGAATGTATTAGATGCGATTATATTTTCGCATTCAATGTTTAACATTTTTGCTCTCGTAGTCCTACTGCAAGTAATTGTTATGCGTTGCAATGTAATGAAATGTTATTTAGAATATTGTATTAAGACTTTTGTTTGAACATTTATTTTATATTGTTGTTGTTGTTGTCGTTTTTGTTTTTACCGCACTATACCATTGACAGGAAGTATTAGCAACAACAAACAACACCCACAACCACAATATGGTTCATTTAGTTCAAAAGGGTTTAACATTTGTGCCTGGCATCGAGTTTTCTTCCTGTTACCCTTTCTCCCTTTTGTTTTATCATATACCAATGAATGTTGTTAGTGTTTTTGTTTACTTGCAACAATGCGACCTTTTTAAACCCACGTTGAACTTTTTAATCATGTCACACGGTGCTGCGGCATTACGTTGTTTTGCAGAAGTAAAGTATATTAATTGATTTTATGCCTGGCTGTCTGTTTTATTCTATTATTACACAACTAAGTATCTATGCACGTGTAATAATACAGTAATTAATACAGTAAGTGTGGGCGTGGGTCACGTAGATCAATGAACTTTTTATTAAAACAAAATTACGCAACCAGTTCCCTTTTGTATCCTGCCATAAGTCAAAAAGAAAAGTTTGTTTATTATTAGACAAATAATTTTTATTTTGCTTTGAGACAAAATATTTATATTAGAATATATAAACGGAAAAATCTATAAAGAGCAATATTTTTAAATATAACAAATTTAACCAAATATTTAATTTAAAATATTTGACTTTAATATATTGTTTTATAATTTGTGTTTCTTCATTTTTATTTATTTTTAACCGTCTTAAAAATAATTCTTGCAAAAAAAACACGACATTTGTTTTTTCTCGTTCCAATATTTTTGTAATTTTTGGGTCTTTCAATAGGCAAACAAAATTCGGAACCTGAATAGGAACAAATTACACGTGTTATTTAAAAAACATATTAATTTTTAATCTCGATATTTTCGAAACAGGGCTTAATAATTCAACGATTCGTAAAGAAATTCAACAAAATGATTAAGAAGTTGAAATGTGTAGTTGTTTTCTTTTTCTCTTAAAAAATGGCCACATTCGTAAAATAAGATAAAATTATCTGGCAACATATTCGAGGTGTGTAAAAAAAAAAAATACGTTAAGTTAAATGCGTTTAAAAAAATATAGCATACGACAAATTTCCCCCCCGTCTTATAAAAATTTTCTCTAATTGTGTTTGTATAACCTAAGTTGGAGGTTGAAGAGTACAACAATATGTTGCCTTGAATTCCCCATAAGTTGCATTCCCCTAAATCGTAAGTTAAAAGAGCACGTATCCCATATGTATGTATTTATCGCATGCTATAATTAAAAAAAATCATTTAACTTGATGGATTTACCTTCACACACATTATAGCTAATTATTTTGATTGATTTAAATATTTAATACTCAGCTACAATAGATTAAACTCTTACTGAGGAAAATGTCTCGCGATGCTGACAGAACTACAACATCAAGTTTCTAAAAAGTTGTATCATTTATCTGTTGTTAATTAAAATATTAAATATAAAACTTTGTGATTAATTTAATAATAACGTATGTTAGAAATGTTATCAAATACGAGTACAAAGAGAATCAACTTGAAGGCTGACATAGAGTGTGTTTCTCAAATATGTATGTAGACATCAAGTAAATAAAATATGATACCAAGAGAAGTACTTTAAAAATAGAGTTATTTTTGATGTTATAAAGTATATTCGTTACAAAATTTAATACTAACTACCCTTAACTAAAATGAATGTTGCAACATTTTTTTTATTTTTAAAATAGTCAAAAATTTATTTTTTTTTTAATTTTGTGTTTTTTGCACTTGAAAATGCTAAAATGCAACTATTAAAAGATCAAAAGATTTTACTAAGGACTTTTTTCTGACTTAATCGGTTGTATTGTCAAATAGTAATGAAGGGCTTTAATATAAAAGTTCATATTAAAAACGTAAAAAAGTTATTAATTTTATTTATCTTATTTCCATATTGTTTAAAACAATAACATATATAAAATGAAAGTGTAAAGCTACCAAGCAAATAATTTTAGAAAAGGTAATTGAGTGTGGAATTAATCATTTTTGGCGGAAGGACATCCTAGATTACCAACGTAATGATTTTTTTTTTATCAATTACTGGGAATCGATTACTATAATTATTGCTGGAAATTATGATGATTTTTAGTACATATTTTAAGGTATTCTCTTTAAACTTAAAGAACTAGTTCAATTACTACTTCTTTTATTCTCGTACTAATGTAATGTGTTTTGTAAGTAAGTAACAAAATATGGCGCAATCACAAAAGTAAGTCATTATATGACATGTACTTTTTAAGGTAATGTCTTGGGTATCTTATCTAAAACTAATGCAATAAATTTACACAGTTGTTAATGTTACAAATATTTTAAAAATACTAAAAAAAAAGATACAAATAATAAAATTAAATGAGAACAAATTTCTTATGACACATTTGTTGATTTAACATTTCTGTTAATTTACACTAAAGTGACTTGTTTTGTGGCCATTGAACTTTACATAATAAACAGTGTACTGCATGTCAACAGGTGTTTTTATCACACTTCCAAAAACCAGCACATTATTATTATTATTTTCTTATTTCATTTCTTTGTTGATGATTGCACTTATAGCATTTGTAAATGAAGTGTTTCAGTTTATTTTCAGTTTTTTGTTTTACTTTTTTGTACCATTTACAATTTGTTTAATTAATTGTAGTTCTTTTCTCAATCCATTTAATAAATAAAAAGCAACTAATGTGACATATCGCCGCCATAGCAAACACTTTAAAAAGTGACCTAAAAACAATATCGATAGAAATATTGCAAACTGAATCAATATTTAATATTTTAAATAAAAAAAAATATGTGGCATTTAAAACTAAAACAGTTCATTATTATAATAACTGTTTTTTAACTGTTCTACTTTTTATAATTAATTTTTTGTAAGCTGAAAGGGAGAAAAACTCAACAATAATGAATATAACAAAATGTTGCTGATAACAGCATTTTGCTTAAAATAAATATACTAAAAATACTAAAAGTCTATATATAAACAAGTTCAAAATAAATGTGAGAATTCCATGACATTTAAATCAAAAAAATTAATATTATTGCAATAGTTTACTGCGCCGCGTCGAGCTGATAATTAAGTAAAATGTTTACTGTAGAAATTTTGATTTTGAAAAATTTGTATAGTTTTTGTAAGTTTGTAAGTTTTTAAATTTTGTAGTAGTAAAGTTCTCTGCAACTTATATTTACATTAAAGAAGATTATTATGAATGACAATTCCAGGTGTTCTTAAACTCCAATCAGTGTTTAAATAACTTTATTCGAAAAAGCAAAAGTCGTAAATTTCTTAATTTTTATTGCTTTCATAGTTTTAAACTGTTTTAATATAAAGTAATAACTCTGCTTATGCTTACGCAAAGAAACGCAGTTGTAATTAAAGCAGGAGCAGTCGATCTGAAAGTTTTTTTTTATTGGGCTTTTGAATGCAGTTAGTAAGAAAGATAAACACACGATCAATGTCTTTGGTTTTGCAAGTTGTCAGCAGTCACAGCCCGAAAATAATTATTTTAATTTTATAATTTTACAAGAAAGATTTTTATTTTCTTTTTTATGTGTAAGTGCGGGCTTATATGTTTACAAATACCTTTTTTTTTAATATATATATGTAAACAAGTAACACTAGAAGTAAAAACAAACAGCATATAAATACGTACGGTTACATAAAACACAAAAATCACAGTAGCCATTGCTTCTGCGACTATTCTATTTTCGTCTTTCAAAAGTAAAGTTACTATTTCTGTTTACTCTTTGATTGATTGACTTTATAGATAATAGACCTGTTTCTTTAATTTTTGGATAACTTTCGTGAAAAAGAAGAGACATAATTCTTGCGAAAAAAAACCGAGTTTAAAACAGATATCATCTGTATGCCTATAACAGTTTAAGTGTATGGCCACATAAATTATATTACATTAACTATTAGGACACCCTTATATCTCCAAACATTATACATCAAATTGCAGCACCTTAAGGGTCACTGTTTAATTTCCAAATTCAAATTATATACTTGCTGTTGTAGTAGATTTAGCAATCAGGTTATGTGTAAATTTCAACCGTCTGTCTTTAACGGTTCAACAGTTTGCCCATTTACGTCAGATTATATCAACTATTTAATTTATAATACATTTTTATACTTCTTATTATACCAAATAAAGTAATGGACATTCTGTCTAAAATTAAGGTGTTTGTATATAACGGTTCAAAAAATACGGCCATATAGAACAATTTACATTAATTTTGGGAACACCCTTTAATTTCTAAATTCAAATTATAAGGTTCTTGTTATAGCGGACTTAGCAAAACATGTCTCTTGCAAATTTCAGCTGTCTGTCTATAACGGTTCAAAAGTCCGGCCACATACACCATATTATATTAACTATTGGGATACCCATTTTTTTCCAAATCCAAATTTTATACTTGTTGTTATAGAGGAGTTAGTAATACAGGTTCTTTGTAAATTTTATTCGTCTGTAAACTGTTTAAAAGTATGACCATATACCAAACTAAATGAATTATTGGTGCACCCTTTAATTTATAATTTTAAATATTATCAGCTGTTACTATAACGGCCATAGCAATCGACATTGCGTCAAATTTACAAGCGCTTGTCTATAACTGTTCAAAAGATAGGCCTATATAAGTAAATCTACAGTAATTATGGGATACCCTTTAATTTCTAAATTCAAATTATAAACTCGTTGATATAGCGGATTTAGCAATACAGGTCCCTTTTAGGTTTCAGCGTTCTGTCTATAATGGTTCAAATTACGGCCACATACTCGTACTTGAAATTACATCAGCTAATGGTCATATACATTAAATTTAGTAAAATATTGGCACACCCTTTAATTCATAATTGTATTATTAATACTTGTTACTATAACGGCCATAGCAATCGGCACTCTGTCCAATTTCCAAGCGTTTGTCTATACCGGTTCAATTATGGGGCACCCTTTAATTTTTAGATTAATTTTTGTATAACTTTTTGTTATTGGGAGCCATAATAATACGCAGTCATTTTAAATTTTACAGAATCGACCTTTACAGTTCATAATACACGTAAAAAATATGTATGTTGTATGGGGACACCCTTTAATTTTTAAGATTATGAGCTGTTTTTAAATCTGTAAGCATAATCTATCATACAACCAAAAATTTTCGAAATCGGATCAGAAATGACGGAGTTCTGAGGTACAGTACCTCGTTTCTGTATTTCTCGCATCGTAAAAGTTTTTGCATGAAACAAGTGAATTTTTAGAAAAACGATGTAAATTGAAACAAAAAATGGGTTTTCTCACACAAGTGTTTCTGTATCTTTAAAATGCGAGAACTAGATGTCATTTAAGTTATTTTCCAACAGTTATTGGAAGTATGCGAGAAAAAGTGTTTCTGTACCAATATTTTGTGAAAAGTTTTACGCAAGAACTGTCAAAATAACTCACATTTCAAAACAGTACGAGAACAAGTAAGATTTAAAATATATTTTTGAATTTGTGTAAACATGGAGTCTAAATCAGCCGAAAAGGTAAAAAGCAATTTAACTTAATAATAAAAAAGTTTATCAATAAGTATTTATGCATTTATTTATGTTTTATATCTTTTTTTTAGAAAATAGAAAGAATTTCCAAACAGCAAAAGCTAATTGATTACATGTCCTTCACACTGTACTATTTAAAATTATTTAATGTGCTGTTTCTATATTACAGGCGATCAACTCGTCTGAAAAATTTATATGGAAATAACTCAAAAAAGTGAGTGCTTTTCATATAAATTTTTCAGACGAGTTGATCGCCTGTAATACAGAAACAGCCTGTAAAACTTATTTTATTTATTAACTCTTTTCTACACTTTCACTATTTTTCTATATTGGTTGATAATTTATTTCTTTATTTTGACGTTTTGTTTTTATTTGACACTAGTACTGGAATTATTCCAATAAAAACAGAATCAGTGTTGTCTGTTTTCGCATTAAGAACCAGAAACACTTTTTATTCGCAAATCGAGAAACGATGAGATTTTTTGTTCCACTCTTGATGTGAAAACTTTTACGATGCGAGAAATACAGAAACGAGGTACTGGAGGCACAAATATAAAAAAGCAACATTCAGTCGAATTGTTAACCTCCTTCCTTTTTGAAGTCGGTTAAAAATTTTATAAAAATACAGGAACACGAATCTATAAAGCCGTAACATTCCTGTTACACAGAGTTGTGGCGTCTACTCTGTCTATGTTTCGGACCCCCCTTCAATAAGGTCTAGGATGTCTTCATCATTACTATAATCACTGAACTGTTCACCAAATCTGCAACAATAGTTTTTAAAATTTTTTCATTTGCCATTAGAAATTGTTGGTGTTTTACAGCTGTTTCACAAATTTAAATAACTTGCGCACGAAGAAACACCTTAGATTGTTTCGTACAAGAAGAAAGACTTTATTTTATGAAAACCGCTCTCATTTACACAATTGTAAAATACGGAAACGCTTTTCCTGTAAATTGGAATTCCGTGGGACCTAATCTATTGAGTTCTAGTCGGACATTTTTAAACAGTTTAATGCTGCGGTTCAAATTGCAAGAGAAACAAAGCAATTTTTAATATTCAAAAATATACAGATCTAAGCGCCATAGAGAACCTGTGTAATGTATTATGTAGACGTGCTTATTCCAATGGCCAACAACACGAAACGTTTAAGCACAATAACTGTCACTCTAAAATGTCTCAGGCAATCAATGCCAAGACGCAAATTGGAAGTAATTTTTCAAAATGGCAAAGGGCCATGAAAATAAAATATTCCCTACTTCTCTGAAAGAATTGAGTATCCAGAAAAAACTGCAAGTACTCGTTACCATATATTGCCAGAACTTCGTGGAAGTGAAAGTTCGGGAAAGTTTTTGATTAATTGCAGATTAATTGAGAATTTTTCTCAAACATCTTATAAATTTTGATCACAAGGAAAGTTGACTGTGGTTTTCGAGCACCTGACAGTCTATTAATAAACAATACAAGAAGTATTCTGTAAGCGCATTACTGACCAAATCATTATTCAAGGTCTTGGCAAGCGTTTTAGAAGAAACGGTTAAAACACGTATGTATTTCATTTGGATTTAATTTCTTTTTTTTTATACTGAGAGAATTTGTCGAATCGTGGTAATATTTGAAAAGGAAATTTAATAGATCATCTGCAAGCAAAAAATACAAATTTATATTTACAATTATGTATTAAATAAGAGAGGAGTGCTAAATTCAAATATGCCGAATCTTACATACCCTTCTACTTTAGTAAAGTAACTCCAATAAAAAAACTGGGGTGATAGAGAATTGAAAAATAAGAAGAAAAAAATCAGTGTATGTATAATTTTACATAAAAACGTCATTGGCTCTTAATGGGTTAAGCAGTAAAAAATCTGTATTACCTAAAAATTTCGTACTTTTCAGAATATATATAATTTATGGTGTCGGAGATTGATAGTGTAGAAATTACAAACAAAATGACAAACTTTTAATTTAAGAAATAAATAATTTAGAATTTAATAAAAACCTACGTTTAAAATAACTGTAAAATAAACGTATTTTGGCTGTTTAGCACGTTTCTTTTTACCTAATATTGATGCGACATCTGCTATGAAAATGCATTACCAAGTAAAAAGCAATTTTTCTCTATTCAAGTCTGGCATCTTCATTTGAGACATTGCATAAAAGCCTAAGTAAATTCACCAACCTTAATGATAAAACTTTGTATTTCCCTAAATTATTTTACATACAGATGACGCCAAGTCATCAGTTTGAAATATCTAGTAAATGCAACAACCAACACAGACAGCATGGCCAACCACATTTATGTTTAATAAACACAACTCTTTAGTGCACAAAAGTACAACCAGTCACGAAAATGCAAAGGAAAAGAATAAAAACAAAAAGTTTTTTCCAGTTGTTTGTCAAACGCGAAAATAAAAGGTTGTGTTAGAGGTCGTAATTTCGTCTTGATTTTTGCCGACGTACTGTTTTCAAAAAAATACATTGAAAAAAGTGATAAAATTGCTAACAAACCTTTATCTAATATGATAAAAAGAACGCTTTCCATTAATCTAAGATAATAGTGATTAAAAGAAGACAGAAAATTAAACATATGAATAAGATTCTTTATTGACAGAAGTCTATTTATCAAGATGCAACATGTGTGAATAAGAAAAGTATTTTAATTTGGCATCAGGAAAATAAAAAGAAGATTGTAAAAAAGAAAATGGAAAAAATATATAGAAAAGAAGAAAAATTGGAATAAAACATAAAACAGCTGTTTCAAAGTGTTTTGTTTTGGATAAAAAGGATTAACAAGAATTTCACAAAGGTAAATAACGATTTGTATTGTGTTGCAGTTGCTGAGACTGATGAACAGTAATTCTTTCAATGGAAACTGTCTGAATATGCCAGTAACTTGTATAAAATTTTAAATTTAATTTACTAATCTCAAAGAGTGGTAGGAGGAACAGTCAACATACATACTTTTGTTGTCTGCCGTTATAGTTGTTGTTGATTACTTTGCAATGTTTTGTTCACATCTCAGGGCTGGACAATCAGGGTTGTCAAATCTTATTAAATTAATTGGGTTGATTCCGCCAGTATATATTAAACTGTTGTTATAATTTTCGGTAATAACCGTCGTCACTGGCTGTGTACTTTGGATGTTCGGCGAGCGCTTTCGATGTGATAGCATCATTTTCAAGCCACGTATTTGTTAAACTTTGTAATAAAGGGTCTGCCACAAATTTTTTAATTAAAATTCATTTTATTCTTTATTATTTAGTTCATTTATTTCGTAATATAAAGCCCAAATGGGCCAAAACCCCGTAGATATTTTTATTTTTGAGCTGCGTTCGTCAACTAGATTTGTTCCTGAAAAAATAATCACCCCTATCATGGATATATTTTCACTCGAAATTTTTTCCCTTTTCCCTAAATTCCAATCGTGAATAATTCACGTGAACAATTTTTCACGTAAACAAAAATTCCCCTTATCGTAATTGATTTTTTCCCTCGAAATTTTTTCACTTTTCCCTTAGATTTGTTCACTTAAATTTTGCTGGGGAACTGCATACATTATGCAAGTTTTTATATGTTTTCATTAGAATACTTACATCAAAAACACATTTTTTAAATTCGATATCAGTTACTGCAGTGCAGACTGACATTATGTTCGTCAAAATGCAAAACAAAGAGATCTAATGGTTATAAATTTATGAAGATTTTTTATTAAAAATATTTTTAAATGAAAAAATGGAGATAGAAAAAATCAGATATAAAAATTTATTTTATTGAAATGGGTCAGTACCAATGTTTAGAGTAGGTTAGCAGGAAGCCGTGTTGCCACAGCCCACTTGGGTCCATTGACTGGTCCTTTTGCGTCTAGGGTAACTTCAAGGGCTTTTAAGCGACTTGCACGCCATGTTCTTGAAATAAAATTGTTCTCTGTTGTAGTATATCCTTCTCTTGCAACAACACAATAGCACCAATCATTAACATTTCTAAATTTTTTATAACTTTAAAAAATTTGGTATATGTTTTTCCCAATTTATATTTTCTTCTTTCTAATTTGTATTCAGTACGAATTATTAGCGGGAACAAATGTTCCCATGAAATTCACGATAGCAATTTTCCCTTCATGGGGAATGAAAATTTCATGGGAACAAAAATTTCACATTTTGTTTACGATAGGGGTGAATATGTACCTAAATATTTCTAATCTGTAAGCATGTTAAATTAACAGGTGTTTCACCTTTTCTTTTATTTCCCGACCGCCTAGCTTTAAACACTTGAGTGGTTCGACTGCTATTTGACATTATTCGATAAGACTTTCTTTTTTCATTATTTTGTAACAGAAAATATTGAATCATGTCAATAAAATTAGTCAGTTGAGACATGGTAACTAGAAGACCTGACGTTAACTCTGAAAACACTAAAAAGGCAAATGAAAATCTAATCACAATGTCGCAGAAACCTTTATTGAACTTCACTCCACATTTTCTCAACTTCATTAGCACAATAGCCAACTTTTTTTTGCAAAGAAATTAAAGCTGTGAAAAGAATTTATATTAAAAAAATATTCTAAACATTCAAAATACTTTTTTTTGATAAAATACTTAACAAAAGAAGCCTTTATTTTTATACTTTGCCAAATGAATATTAGTGGTTTGTGGTGTGCTGAAGAAAGTCCACGTAACCGTTACCTCTCATTATAAAGGCAATTTTCCTTTCATTTATCTTTCATATCTTTCGTAAACATAACAAAGTAAAGCATTAAAGTTTGTGTTAAACATTCCTCGACTTATTGAAATAAGACCCCAATGAAAAATGGACAACACAAAAATCAAAAAAGCCTCTGAAATTGTCTGTTGCTCCAAAGGAAAAAACAATCCTTGTTTTCTAATTTGGGACTACCTATCTTAAAAAAAATATCCATTGTTTTAAAGCTGTAGGGTTTTTTGAGTGGACTTTAAAAGTAATTTTAACCTCATGTATTTGAAAAATAGAAAAAAAAATATATATATACATAATGTGAATATGCAGAAGTTTCATCTTTAAACAAAGTGTCTAAGATTTTTTTTCTAAATGTCTGCTTATGCGAAATAATTTATCTACTGATAATAAAAATATTATTTTTTTCTAAGAATTTGTGTAGTTGCTATCACATTTTTGTTCTTTTTTATTGCCAGCAATTGTATTAATAAACCTGCAGGAGCGCTATATTCGCCTATGCCGAATCTTATATACCCCTTACGAAATATACATGTATAAACACCATACTGTTTATACATGTATATTGCATACTGCAGATTTCACATTAAATACTTTAAATAAGACTCGGCGGCCCAAAAACTGAAACTTATATTAAAAACCTTAAAACTTGATTTTCTCGTAAACTAAGCATCATAGAGCTTAAATAAGATAAAATGTATAAAAAAAAAATTTTATAATAAAAAATAAAAAATTTCAAAAATTTTGATTTGAGGTCAAAAAAGTGAATTTTTATATTAAAAACTTTAAAGCTTGATTTTCTCGTAAACTACGCAGGAATTAAAAGGAAAGTTAAAAAAAATATGTGGAAAATTAGAGGCAGGCGCGATGTTTTGCCCGCTGCCTCGAATGTCATGCTGTTTTTCAATAGCAAAATTTTCGAAACCCTGTCTGACCAATTGACGTATTTAAATTGTAAGTAGTGCCTTGGCAAATTGATTTCAACACCAACAACGACCGACATCGCTCAATCGACTTCGCTATGCATAAGAACTCAGAATTTATATACTTTATGGGTTTTGAAGTGGATATTGTAGAAATTACAAACGGAATGGTCAACTTATATAAAACCTTTTTCACTTGTAGTGAAGGGTATAAAAACTTAAACTAACTCCTAAAATGTTAAAGTCCACAAAAAATAAGATAACGTTGATAAACTGTAGCTAATTTAACAATAAAAATAAAATAAAACTTGTGTTAGAGAAAATAATGCTAAGTGAAGTCTTAACGAGTCTTAACAATAAAATAAATTAATATTCAGGGTATTCATAGATTGTGTTATATAATATTTAAATAAATAAATCGTGTACAGCCAGAATGATAGAAAATTGAACTAAGTGCGCTTAAGCATGGAATCTTAAGAAAGCGAAGCCGATCTTAGTTGTATCATAAAGAAAAAAGTCTTTGCGACCGCACTTTTGAAAATTTTGTTAGACGTTTGACAATTTTGGTAAACGTGGGACTTAAGTTTATGCAACAACAAAAAAAAAAAAAAAAAAGTTAAAACTGTGCTTTCTCATTTCGATATTAAATGTTATTTAATTTAAAGTTTAATACGAAAAAACAAACAAACAAATTTCGGAACAGTAACAAATCACACGTGTCATTTTAAAAACATATGTGATATTAATCACGTGGTTTTTAAATGAGGGCTAAATAATTTTATGTTTTGTAAAGACATTTAACAAAATGCATAAGAAGTTAAAATGTGTAGTTGGTTTCTTTTTCTTTAAAAAAATGGTAACATTCGTGAAATAAAATAAATTAATTTGTCGACATAACCGCGGAAAACAATGCAAAATCATGAGTCAAGCATTTTTAAATAATTTTGGTATTGTCTTAGAGATCTCTTCAAAAGCTTTTAAATGATACCCATATTGATATCTTAAGAAATGTGGTGCACAATATTTTTCTATAAAAAGTTCAGAGGCTCATAACTCGGAAAATATGGGCGAGCGCCAATTTTGACTCTGATTTTTTTCAGGAAATTTTCAAAACAGTGTGTGATCGATTGGCGTATTTAAATTTTCTCTAGCTCATCTAGTGCCTTGACAAAGTTGATTTCAACCCGAAATCGGACGGACAGACTGAATGACAAACTTTTTCCACCTGTGAACACATCATACGAAAAAATTTTCCCCCGTCTTATAAAAAATTTCGGAACAAGTCTAGTTTAGTAAAGCTTCACCAATCAAAAAGAATATTATACAGGATGTCAGAGAATCAAAAAATATTAAGAAAATGTAAAATTAAAAATTTGGCGTTCGCCCTTAAAATTAAAGTTATGATTTTACAATACGTTTTTAAGCAAATTGGGTCAGCACGGGTATTATTTTAAGCTTAAGGATTCGCTTACTGAAGTTTTTCTGCATAGCTGGCCTTCGGCCGGACGCAAGGTTTTCTCCTCTATGGTATAACCAACACCGGATTCGCTTACTAAAGATATTCTACGTACAATACATATGTTTCCATCATAAAAAGTTATTGGTTGTTAAGCGATGTCCGACCGCCTCGGCAGACTTGATTTCACAAAAAAATAAATATGTAAATCGATCAGATAGAGTTTCGAAAGACGCTGTTGAAAATCAGCATGATCGGTCCATGTCCTTCGAGGCAGCAGGCAAAATACCACGTCTACCTCAACTTTTTCATGTCGCTTGGAAGAATGAAGTAACTTCAATCAATAAAAAATAAATATAAGCGGCAAAAGATTTAAAAAATTAGAAACAAACATCAAGTGCAAAAAATTGGTGCTCGCCCATATTTTCCAAGTTATGGGTCTCTGAAATTTTCAAATTTTTTTAAATATCAATATGGGTATAATTTAAAAAAATGCTTAACCTATTAAGAGCCGATGTCATTTTTATGTAAAATTATATATATACAGTGCCAATTTTTTTTTTAATTCACTGTCACCCCAATATTTTTTTGCCAATATTTTTTGATTGGAGTTACTTTACTAAACTAGATTTACATAGATGGTGAAGGGTATACAAGAATCGACATACCCGCATATAGCACTCTAACTTGTTTTTATTTTGATTGATAAAGCTTCACTAAACTAGACTTAAGCCAAAATTTCTCAAATTTGATTTGAATAAACTAAGTTCGAGGTTGAAGAGCGAAATATGTTGAAATCCCCATAGGCTTCAATTACCCAATATCATATGCAGGGAAAAAAATTATCACATGCTATAATTAAAAAAAAAACATATTTAATTTGATATATTTACCTTCACACACATTGTGGGCATCTAATTATTGATTGAGACAATAGTTTAAACTTCTTACTTAGGACAATACTTCGCGACGCTAAAAGAACTAAAAGCAAGTCTATTAAAAGTTGCATCGTTTATTTGTTGTAAATTTAAATATTTTATAAAAACCTTGGAGAAACCGAACTGTATTTGATTTATTTAAAAATAATAAAAAAAAGTCTGCCACGTATGTTGGAAATGTTATCAATAAGATTTCACATTAAAAAATAAAAGTAATTCATTTTATTTATCTTATTTCTACATTGTTAAAAACAATAACATATTTAAAACATATGAAATGAACGTGTAAAGCTATCTAATCTAAACCCAATATGTACAATAAATTTACACAGTTGTTAATGTTACAAACATTTTACAAATAATAAAAACAGATACAAATAATAAAATTAAATGGGAACAAATTTCTTATGACACATTTGTTGATTTAACATCTCTGTTAATTTACACTAAAGTGACTTGTTTTGTGGCCATTGAACTTTACATAATAAACAGTGTACTGCATGTCAACAGGTGTTTTTATCACACTTCCAAAAAACCAGCACATTATTATTATTATTTTCTTATTTCATTTCTTTGTTGATGATTGCACTTATAGCATTTGTAAATAAAATGTTTCAGTTTATTTTAAGTTTTTTGTTTTACTTTGTACCATTTATAATTCGTTTAACTAATTGTATTTCTTTTCTCAATCCATTTAATAAATAAAAAGCAACTATCGTCGCCATAGCAATAGTTTAACAAGTGTCCCAAAAACAATAGCGATAGAAATATTGCAAACTGAATCAATATTTAATATTTTCAATAAAAAAATGTATGTGACATTTAAAACTAAAATAGTTCATTATTATAATAATACTAATGTAGTATTTTCTTTTTACTGTTCTACTATTTACAATTAATTTTTTGTACGCTGAAAGGGGAAGAACTCAACAGTAATGAATATAACAAAATGTTGTTGATAACAGCATTTTTTATTACAATAATAGAAGTGAAATTTTAACAAAACACTTAAACAAGTTGGCAAGAAATATGAGAATTCCATGACATTTAAAGCAAAAACAAAAACAAAAAAAAAATAATAAAATAAAATAAAAACAATATTATTGCAATAGTTTAATGCGCCACGTCGAGCTGATAATTAAGAAAAATATTTACTTTTAAATTTTGATTAAAAAGTTGTATATTTTTTGGATTTAACAAGGACCAAAATTTTAAAATTCTAAATTTTAAGCATTCGTCTACCCAAGACGGTTATATTAAAGTCTTTTCCTCAACACCTTAAACTTTGGTGAATATCAACTAAAAGAGATTTTTTTAATATTAACAATAGACCTAATTTTTAACATATTTTTACTAATTCAAGATTAGCTTGAATTATTTTATTGCTTTACTAGCCCAGTTTATTTCATTAAAACTTATTATTGGAGAAAAGAAATGTAACTAGAAAAACACCCTTTAATTTCTAAATTCATATTTTAAACTTTTTTTTAGCGGACTTAGCAATACAGGTCTCTTGTTAGTTTCAACTGTCCGTCTATAACGGTTCAAAATTATGGCCACATACATCAAATTATATCATCTGTTGGGACGCCCTTTTATTTCCAAATCCAAATTTTATGCTTGCTGTTATAGCAGCGTTAATTTCAAGCTTCTGTCTACAACTATTCAAAAGTATGGCGAAATATATCAAACTAAATGAATATTGGGACACCCTTTAATTTATAATTTTGAGTATTAATACTTGTTACTATAACGGGCATAGCAATCGACATTCTTTCTAATTTGCAAGCATTTGTCTGCAACGATTCAAAACATAGGCCGACATAGGTCAAGTTAAATCGATTATGGAGTACCCTTTGGTTTAGGAATTCAAATTATAAACTTGTTAGCTTATTACTTAGCAATACAGGTCCCTTGTAAATTTCAGCAGTCTGTCTATAACGGTTCAAAAGTTTGGCCATATACATCAAATTAAATTAACTTTTAGGGCACTCTTTATTATTTTTATATTAATACTTTTTACTGTAAAGGTTATACCAAACGACATTCCGTCCAATTTGCAAACGTTTGTCTATAACGGTTCAAAAGATATTCCCATATAGGTCAATTAACGTCACCTATGGGGACAGACACGCTTTAATTTTTGGATTTATTTTTTAAGACATTTTGCTATTCGAAGTTATAGTGACACGTAGTTTTTTTTATTTTAAAGTGGTGCCCTTTATGGTTCATAACACTCGTACAAAATTAATGTTGTATGGTGACACCCTTTATTTTTAAGGTTATGAGCTGTTTTTAAAACGGGACTAATCTGTAAGCATCATCTTTCAAACAAAAAAAAAATCGATCCAAAAATGACTGAGTTATGGAGGCACATATATAAAATAGCAACATTCAGTCGAATTGTTAGCCTCCTTCTGTTTTTAAAGTCTGTTAAAAATAGATATTATCGGGCTGGTCGAGTACACTGGTGTATGATCCACCTGAGAAATTCTCGTTGTTCTTGTCATTGTTTTTCTCACTGCTTGTCGTGTCATAGATTCAATACGTCTTTTTTCTTAATCTCTCAAATGCAAATTTTTCGTTAATGCAAATTAATTTAGGAATTTTATATAACGAATTTTATAATCTTTTTGTTGTTGTTGTTTTTCCCCCATTTTACACTTCAGTTCACTCAAGAAACTTTCTTAACAACACTTAAAATTAAAATCATATGATAATTAAATGCCTCACGTTCTTTGGCATCTAGTGTTTTTAAATATTTTTTGTTATTTTTGTTTGTTCTTAGTTGTTATTATTATTTGTTGTTAAAAAAAAAGTTCATTGACTGTAGCTTAAGATGGTGTGAATTCGTTTAAATAGAATTGATTAAATCTTCTTTTTTTTATTTTCTCCCCTACTCTCTGCACTCGTCAACGTTTATTCCAAGTCTTTGTTTGCCGGTTGCTTATTGTTTTTGCTTGTTTACTAATCTTTTCTTAAACAAAAAATTTGTGTACAGAATCTGCAGAAGGTAGGGCCAAAGTATTGTGTTAAAATGAATTGTGTCATCTCTAGTGGGCTCGATTTGCATGAGGCATTAATTATTTTGCACTCTTGCTGACATTAAGCAGTGCTTATAGAAGTATGTTTCTTAGTGATATATTCGTTATAAGTTTGTGTTAGAAACTATACATTCGGTTATATTGGTTACCTGTTTGTACTGACACAATATGTCATAAAAAAATTTCAAATCAATTTTCAGCGCATATTGTGCGTAAGATGGCTAATAATAACAAAAATAAAATTTTGTAACTAAAAATGGTGATTATGGAAATGGTTAGTTAGATATGATCATTTGGTTGATTGCAAGAAAAAAGCAGCTGAAAATTACAGCGCTGCTACAAAAATTTGGTAACTTGTCTTGATTTTTGATTAAATTTGGTTTAATATCTGAACTGCCTTTCATTAAATCACTATTTTTATGCTAAACTACAAATAAGAAGATAACATTATTATCTGTCTGAAACAGCTAATTAAAATTATAAGTGTGACTCATATTTACATTATAGCATTATTTCTCTGCTACCCTGTATGACTGTTATTCAATTATAATTCTACACTAGTGATTAAAACATTATCGGTGTGCCGGCATCTCTTGCTTTTTCTTTATTTTTTTTTTTCAAAAACAAACTATAACGATGTATTTTTGCTTATTAAAAGACTTTCACAATTACGATGTTATCTGTCGTACATATTCTTAATCTTTGCCTCAACCAGTTTTCAAATAAACCAGCAAATTCAATCCCCGTTATAGACGAAAACACTAAATATAAGCTCACCCGAAATGAAAAGATTTAACCATCTGCGAAAATCAACAATAAAGCAAAGAATAGAAAACATCATTTGTTTGCCGATTACCTCAAAATTCAACAACTTGTTGAAGGAAAATAAAACCAACTTAATCTCATCAATCTAACAATTAACACTTCTAAATACTTCAAATTATCTGATATGCTTATGTTTTTAATTGTGCTGGTATATAAACCACTGGCGTTCGTTTCCTTTACTTTTTAAATCTGATTACCTAAGAATATATATTAGCTTTAAGCTGCTTAGCTTTCCTACATTGAAATGGCGGCTTCACTATTCTTTCTCGGCCATGTAATTTTCCAAAAGAATTAACGGATATTTAATTGATAGTGTTTTTTTTACAGTGATACTCCTTGAAAACACATAACTCAATTTATAAAGAAGAAAAAATAATTTCCAAATCCAAATTTTATACTTGGTATTATAGCTAGCTGTCTTCTACATTAAATTACTTAAACTATAGGGACACCCTTTTATTTCTAACCCAAATTTCATACTTTTTGTTATAGCGGCTATAGCAACTGTTCAAAGGTATACCCATATACATCAAATTAAATGAACTATTGTGGGAACCCTTGAATTTATAATTTTTAAAATATATACTTTTTATTATAACGGTCATACCAATCGGTATTTTGTCCGATTTTTAGGCGTTTGTCTATAACGGTTCAAAAGGTAAGCCCGTTTTAGTAGTTCTAGATTGGTTTTTTTATTACATTTCGCTTTGGAAGCTATAGTGATACTCAGTTTTTTTAATTTTAGAGTCGTGGCTGTACGTTTCACAATACACTTACAAATAATGTATACGGACACTTTTTTTTAATCCGTAAAATATAAAACTGCAAATAACTTCGCCTTTAAATAAGAAACATATATTTTATACTTGGTATTCTTTAACATTAGCATATTGAGGTATTAATGGTGAATAGGCGACATATAATATAATAAACTTAGCATATCATTATATTTCTCTCTTGTTATGCTCCATGAAGTTTTTTAAAATGGTTACGTATTAATTTTGCTTAAGTTTTTTGGTCTTCCCATTTTTCTAAACCAAAAAATAATTTTAATTAAACTTATTAGGAATGGACTTATTCCACTTTTACAAGAAATTCTTTTGCGATAAAATTGTGCAGCAAAACTGTTTTTGTTTATGTTATGTCAATATAGAACTCTATTGAAATTGTGATTGAAACTATGGAGAGAAGTAGTCTATAGCTCATTAAAATTACCGTTAATTTAGTTTTTGAGAAAGTGGACTTATATCACTTTCAAAAAAAAAAAAACAGCTCAATTGTTTAATGTGCTTAAGTCATTAAGTTATTTCTTACATCACGTTTACAAATATGTAATGTAATTTTATTATTAAAGATGTATATACGAGTATTAAAAATTTGTGGTTTTAGTCAATTGGGCACTACAAAGCCTAGATTTTGTAATTTGAAGTCTACGGACTGTTTTAATTTGAGTCGATAAACAAAGGACTATAAACAAGCTAGAGGAACACAAGGGCGTTCACGGTGTTCACAAAAATCTTTTAAAAGAAATGGTCAACATTTATTTGCCTTAAACAAACATTATTTAAAAAAGTGTTACGTTACACATACATGCGCAAGTGAACAACTGCATTATTTAATGTATAAAATTTTAGCAAAGCGGTAAATTAACAGTGTGTTAAAGAAGTCTTTACACAAAAAAATATATATATATAAAAGATCTTACACCTTCTATTAAATAACTAAACAAAGGGGTATTATCACTATATTTTTTTAAAAGAGAGGTAGCACTTCAGGCATAAACTATTTAGTTATCTTTCGTAACCAGATATATGAGTGATAAACAGCTAGTGAAGGAAGAAAGATATAGCCATTTTATTATTTATTTCACCTCGCCGGCGAATATGCTATGAAGAAGTACCGACGAAGGAGGCTGCATATTGTAATGTTAATTTTGAATAAGTAATTATAGCATTAAACAAAGAAAAACATTTTTTTATTGCCGCAGGAGTTAAAACCTGGCCAACCATATTTGTAGTCAAAGTGATTACCACCTTGACTACAGCAGGTGTGAAAATTAAATTTTGCCCATGTGTGGCTTGCATTCACGCAAGTGAATGTGGCCAAACGCTAAGTTGAGATGTAGTACCGCTATAAGGAGATCAATACAATTGCGGTATATAAATATTTTTTCTAAATTAACTTTGGCCAGTACGTGGCCTCTGTAAAGGATTTTGGACAAATGGAGATGTGGCATGCAATGCCACCATACTTATTAAACTTATTGTAGTACATATTTCAAAAATAGTTCTCATGGTATTGATGAACTTTTAAAACAAAAAACAATGTTTTTAATTTTCAAAAAATGTGAATAAATTTTTCCTGATAACAGCGTAATATTTTTAGATAAAAATTCATACAAATTTTCAAAACGAATAATTATCTTAACTTTGTGTATAGGTTGTGCAAGAAAGCATTTATAAATTTATATTTTCCGTATCCCTAACAATTATTGTAAACTTTTTTTTATTCAAGAACATAACTTTAAAAATAATAATTTTAATACATTTCTCTGCTTAAAAATTTACATGACATGCTGTATTTGTTTTTATTTGTGGAAACATTGCTGCAGTTTATAACTATGATATACAAATAATTGCTATACCCACAACAGTTTTGTTTACTTAACAAATTCTAATTTAAATTTGAATATGAAATTGTATTAATTTCAATGCGTTTATGTAATTAACAACAAGTGGATTGAAAATGTAAAGCAAAACCATCATTGAAGCAATAAAATCGCAAATTTTACTAAACAAATGTTAAAATATACAAACGAAAATTTTTGTTTTCATGAAATTTTATGGGAAATCAGATGTTTGAACAAAACAAACAAACAAACAAATTAAAAAAAAAAATAAATTTTGTACTAAGGAAAAAAAAAAATCCTTTTCATTTCATTAGTTACAGAAAGAAGAAGGTTATCAATTCATCCGAACGTTTATTTTTGTGCCCGCAGACTGAGTTATTTCTAAACCGATTTTAAAAATTATTTCTGTATTTAAAAGGTGATACTTACAGATCGGTCTCGTCTTAAATACAGTTCTTGATTTCAAAGTTGAAGGGTCTCCCCATGCAACATACATGTTTTCAAGTCATAATGAGCCCTAAAAGGGCACCGAAAAAAACTACAAATCACTACAGCGCTGAATAGCAAAAAGTAATTTAAACATAAATCTAAAAATTAAAGTGTGTCCTTATAGGGGACGTAATAGATAAACGTTTGGAAATTTTACAAAACGTCGACAACTATGACCGTTATAATAAGTATAAATACTAAAAATTATAAATTAAAAGGTGCTCCAATAGTCCAGTTAATTTGATTCATATGAACAAACTTTTAAGCAGCTGTAGACAGCTGGTTAAAATTAACAAAGAACCTGTATTGCAAACTCCATTAAAACGGCAAGTATTAAATTTAGAAATTAAATGGTGTCCCAATAGTTAATGTAATTTGATGTATGTGGGTAAACTTTTGAACTGTTATAGACAGATAGTTGAAATATATTTTGATGTCAGTTTTTCTTTTTAAGAGTTATTTGAAAACAAGTAAGAGTGTTACATTCTGCTATGCCGAATGTCATATATCCTTCACCATCTATATAAATCTAGTTTAGTGAAGTAACTCCAATCAAAAAAGAAAAAAAATTGGAGTGGCAGAGAATAAAAAAATATTAAAAAAATTTGGTACTTCATTTTACATAGAAATGCCATCGGCTCTTAACTGGTTAAGCATTTAATAAAAATTTTGTATTTCCATAAAGATCTCTTCAAAACTTTCAAAATGATATCCATATTGATATTTTAAAACTCCAGAGCCCCGTAAATCAGAAAATATGGGAGAGCACCTATTTTTACTTGACATAAAAAACTTAGAGGTAGGCGCGGTGTTTTGCCTTCTACTTCGCTGCTGATATCCAATTGCACCATTTTCGATACTATATCTGATCGAATAACACATTTATATCTCTTTACCTGACCTAGTAGCCCGCAAACTTGATTTCAACATTAACACGGACGGACAAACGGACATCACTCAATAGAGTTTGCTAAGTATAAGAAGTCAGAATATATAGACTTTATGTGGACGGAAATGGATATTGTAGAAATTACTCAGGGAATGACAAACTCAGATATACCCTTTTTTCACTTTTTGCGGTGAAGGGTATAAAAAGTAAGTTATAAACAACGTAATTTCGATGTCATATTGAAATCAAGGCTTTCGTATGCCTTGATGTCTTATACTGGCTGTTTTAAACTTAAAGCAATTTTTTAGTTCTATACAATAATCAGGAAAGTCTACTGGCAAATTCAAATTCGTGCTTCAAATTATTTTGGCAATAAATCGTCTTCTAAATCTTCTTTTTACTACAAATGACCCTGTGGCAAGGTACATGATTAACAGATTTAAATAAGCTTCCATTACAAACAGATCACTTTTAGAGACGATGCATAGATGCATCTAAGTGATTGATGAAATAAACAGGCAAAACTTCCATGTACGTATAAGATGACAGCAACATGTGGTTCAAATTCCTATTTGGATCAACTGTGATAATGTCATCACTACCAGCGTCGTATTCTACAGATTAAGATTGCAATTTGTAGTTAACCAGTTTAAGTGATGTGGACGTATAAAACAAGTGATCCGTGCATAACTGCACTTCCAAGCACTTTGCGAATGCAACAGGGACATTTCACATTAACTATTTGAACTGACTCGTTTGTGAGTTTTTTCTGAAGCCGTAGGAATATGTCAACGAGCTCCAACAAACGGATTCTTCAATATCAGCAGCTTTTAATCGGTGCAGACTTAATATTTCATTGCATTATCGACTCGCTTACAATGGAAATCCCTTTAAATACTTTAAAGAAATTGTGTTGAATTTTAAACTTATATTTTATTTTTATACATTAGTCCAATTCACAATCTTGTGCAAATGCTATGATGCAAGACCATCACAATCTTGTGCAAATGGTCTTGCATCATAGCATTTGCACAAGATTGTGAATTGGGCTATTCATTTTCAACTAACAAAATTGTATATCCTTAGTTGCACTTACACACAAACATTATCGGAAGTATTCAAATAAATTTAAGTTTGTATCTAAAAACAAGTAAGTTGTAACGCAGTTGTTTTATAAAAAATTTTTTGCTTCATTAACTGTCAAATGAATATTTTCCATTGAGTTCACATCATTGCTGCCATAGTTTCATTAGATATTGGTACTTTGTATGCACAAATTTCTTCCTGTTTGTCGTTTGGCATTTTCTTAGTCGTTGTTATTCACACTTCATTTATATTAAGGGTGCAAAAGATAAATTCAAAAGTTAAACAAAGTTGAATGTTTAAAAAGGATAATTAAAATAAAGTGTAAACAAAATAGAGCTTGATAATTTCTTGGATTTGCATAATAGAAATATTCTTGTGAAGATGCAAGGACGGCACAAGTAGTATATTTTTATAATGCATTTTAGCTTTTAACTTTTATCTTTTAACATTATAACATTTTATGATTGGGTCTTGAAATTTAAAAGGGTTCATTCAATTTAATTTACATTACAAATGTCTTTTATCAAGATATCATCTATTAAAAAATAAGTAATTTTTTCTTGAAAATTAATTTTATTACAATAAAAAATTGATTTGCTTTATCAATTAAGTGTAACTAAAATCAAATATAATAATTTCGTCTTACAAAATCTAAGCAATATTTAAAATTTGCAATGAACACTATTGACAATATAACCTGAATGTTTTGTTTGCTACAATCTAACTTATGAACATTGAAATCAAATACAAAATCAAATATAAAATCAAAACTTAAAACTTATAAGTCTGCAAGTGAGAAAGTTAAGCTGCATAAGTGATACAATTTATATTTCTCCAAACAACTAAACATACATAAATATTTATCTTAAGCTTATTGTACTACTTGATTTATAAAAATCTAAATATTTTATGATATTCTCCTGCAATAATTGTTATTTCAAACTTGAATATGAGATAAAAAATAGTCACAATTTCATGAGAATATCATATAATATTTAACTTAAAAATGGTTTCAAATAAATATTTTATTTAAAACACATATTTATGCTTGTATTTTCAAAGCGACTTAAAAGTGAAGCAGTTTAGTCAAATCTAATTTATATATTTATATTTTAAATCTCTTTGGTAGTTTGTTTATTAATTTGTTTGTTTGTGCGTCAATCACAGCTTAACAACTGAACCGATTTTAATAAAATTTGAAACACCGTTAGATATTTGTCCTTTTTTTAAAATAGGGTATTATTTATATTTTCAATAGCAGACCAGCATTGCAATTCACTAACTTAAAACAATACGACAATAGTTATGTATATTTGTCGATATTTTCTGTTGTTTGCAAAAATAGTTAAGTGATTCACTAACTTCAGCTAACCGATAATGGACACAAGCTAAAATTGAGTGGCAACTCCGTCAACTATTGAACGAAAAACACAAAAGAGAAGAGTAAAAACGTGTGAATTCAAGCGAGGCACACGCATATGGTAATTTCTTAGATGTCAATTTACACACATGAATACATATTTTCCAATATTTATGTATGGAGTATGATAATAATAAATGCATAATAATAGTTTTGGTTGTAGAGTTGCGATTGATTACCTCTTCTTATATACGGTCAAAACATATGTATGAATGTTTTTGTACAATTATTTTAAACAGGGTATTTATTTCAAAATAAATTTTTAATTTGAGTATATCTACTAATTTAAACAAGTATGTTTAATTTATTTAAATTCAAAACAAACTGTGTTTTTGTTTTGGGTTCAAATATATGTACATAAACATAAGTTTTATGTCGTTTATTTTGTAGACAGATTTACCAACGCAAAAATTATAGTCGCTTTCCTCGATGAGCATGTTGCTAACTATATCAGCTTGTTTTAAGCAACGGCAAATATAGTTAAAAATGTGACAAATCGCTAATCAGTAATCGCTAAGAGTAGTGATCTGATTTCTACATTTAGGCCCATCATTAAAACTTGCCTTTAAAGTACGAATTAGCTAAATGTAACTTTTACTAAAGTTGAACTGTAAATTATTTCCGTTAACTGTAAATTATTTCCGTTATTACAACCTTTTTGTAAAATAAAATTAAATTTTCTACAAATATGGCAGTATAAAAACAAAAACCGACTACTTTAGTCCTAATAAATTATTTCTTAAAAAAGGAGTGGCCCCACTGTATTTTTAATTAATTTATTTACTTTTTACTAAAAATTATTTTTCGGTATTGGCTGTGTTCCTAAAACGTGCAAAGCTAAAATATATAATTTTAAAATTGCGACGCAAAAAATTGTTTATAACTGCTGTTTAAATAAGATATTTTTTATCTCATTGTAGTAATAAACCTACTCCAGAAAAGTAATTTATTTAATATTTATTTTATAATTTGTTTTTAGCTTTTTATATAATGTTATTTTTCTTGGTATATTTTACTAACACGCAAAGTAGTTTTTTGGTTCTGTTTTATGGATTCTTATTCTGACAGCTATTTTAGTTTCATCATTTAATCCAAATGTACACGAAACGTTGTTTGCTTTCCATTTTTATTTTGATTTTTCCATTGCTAAATTAAATAAAAAATTAATTCATGTTTTCGTTATAAATCGAAAATACTGTTTACTGTTACTTTTAGATTAGAAAATATGGCAACTTCAAACTCTTAAATCGACATTAAAATTTAAAGCATGATCTTCCCCTTAGCTTATCGGCCATTTTACCTTAAAATATACTTATGACATGGAAAAATTAGTTATCCGTCCGAAAAAATCCTAACTTTAGTTACAGCCCTAAATATGCTATAGGATAATCGTTTAATAATTGTTTTCTATTAAATATCCTAACAGAATCTTCATGGTTTCTTGTTTAATTAGTCTTAAATACAAATTATAATCATTTGTAATTGAAGTTAACTAAAATTTGCCTATTAAAACTTTTAAAAATACTACGGTGTAACTTTCAAAATTAGCCACAAAAACGTTGAACTGACAAGTATTACCATTATTAAAGTGTGACCTATTCAAGTAAAATATTCGTCAAAATCAAAACGGTGGTTTATTACCTAAATCAAGAGTATATAACAGAATAGATTACTTTTACACCTTGATAACACGTTGGGTTATTTAAAATATGTATTTAAAGATCTGCTTTTTCGATATTTTCAGAAAAAAGTAATAATGATGCCTTGTAATCTATATATATAAAAATGAATGTCGTGTCTGTTTATTTGTGCTTTATAGGAGGCCAAACCCTTGGACCGATCTTCCTGAAATTTTCAAGCATGTTACTGTGACTCTGGAAGGAATAATAGGCTATATGAAGTTTTAATTGGACAAAGGGGCGTGGCACCGCCCATATAACCCAAAAATTTTAATCGCCATATTTTGGCCATTTTTTGACCTACGTCGACGATATTTGGTACATATGGTATTGGCATAATTAGGAATACGTACCAGGAGAAAAATTAAAAATCGTAATATAGTCTTAACTACTGGACCAATCGTCATTAAATTTTCGCAATAGGATATTCTTGACTATATAAAGTTGGGAGTGGACAAAGGGGCGTGGCCTCGCCCATATAACCCAAAATTTAATATCGTCATATCTTGGGCATTTTTTGAAGTAAATATATAAATACTTTTAATTTTATTTAATAACGAGGGGGGTAGCGAAGCACACCGGGTTCATCTAGTTATGTTATATAGCTAAAAACGCTAATTAAAATATGGCGTTATTGTTTCACATAATAAAACATTCAGTACTTTGTAACCGAATTCTTTATTTCCTGCGGTCAACAAATACAACAGTCACTCTAAACTTTATTAAACATTATGACCTGTGTTTATACAATACCTGATAGCTGAAGTAAAATTCCGTCTTGAAATATTTTTTAGGTGGATGGGTGTGTGAACTACTAAATAATTTATAAGAAGGTCCTGTTGGTATGCGGAGTGGCAGAACAAAATTTCCAAATGAAAATCGAGCAATATAAATATCAAGTTAAAAGAATTTTGATGAAGAAAAACAACAGCTTTAATGACGGTATAAAAATATAGTTAAAAAGTTAACCAATAATTTCATAAAAAATTAAAAAAAAGCGTAACACTATTATTGAACGTGCAAATCCAATCGAATTTCCTTTTTGTCACAGAATTGATAGCTTGGGATGTGATAGGTGACGCACATTCTGAGGTTTTTTATGTCACTTCCGAAATTACTCTTAAGTTTACAAAATATAGAAAACAAAGCTATAATAAATTTTACAGTGCCTAGAAAGGCCCTAAAATATGACCCAGGCAATGCCGGGTACAGTTAGCTAATATTTGAATAAAACCTGAATGCTTATGAGATATATTTTTAAAATTTTTCTTTATTCATGCAACTTGTGTTGTACAGTGTTGACAACAATAAAAGTCTTTGTATGGTTTTAATGGATTTTAGGCTGAAGGCACTAGTACTACTTCAAGACTGAACTGATGCGACTTGATAACAAAACTCTTACTACCTGAATTCAATAATATAGGTAAAGAGAATAATGCCATATATCATGTAGTTTGTAAAGCAGTTCACTTATTGTATGAGAAAAATGCTGATCAATCAACTCTCACGTGATTGAAGTTAGCAGTATGCGAACGTATTTAAATATTTGTTAAGAATGTATTAAGCATTAACCTTATCACATTATTAAATAACAACAATCATTGCGTGCCAAATGCAGAGTTGTCTAGCGCCTAGATGTAATGCTGTAACTTACTTCAACGTTGTAACATACGCCAACTTTGTATATTGAACAGTAAAGTTAACTTATTTTGTTTAATCAAACTAACTAAATATAAAACCGGTAGATTCATCTGAAAATCGCTAGATTGTCATTACATTTTAATAATAAGAAATACAATTAAAAAAAAACAATCAAGCAATTTCATTACTTAAGGCCCTGCAAATAGCATTTTCCAATTACTAAGGATTAGCGCCACTATATTTTGGTTCATAAATTTTGTATGAGCATAACGCTTTAGATGCTGACAGAGTCTTTGCTGTTAGACACGATTTATTAATATAGAGCAAAGCATGTTAACCTCCTGACACCGATAATGATTTCAATTTTAAAATCGAATTTTTTGGAGAGTATGATTTATGAAACGAAATTTGAACAAAATTTTTTACATTTTTTCTAAACCGTCAAATCAATTGTTATATATTTTACAGGACTTTTTTTAAGGTTAATAACGTTTTTAATAAAGTGTTATATAGTGAGCAATTACTTTACGGATAATGAAACGGATACTTACAATTGCTTATCACTGCAATTAAGTTAAATTAAATAAAACGGAATTGTAAATTTCAAAGGCCACATACGCGGTTATCTCTGCAATTATTTGTAAGTCCTAATTAAGCATTTCTTCCGACTGACTGAGTTGAAAATTCAGTACAATTTTTGTTTTTACTTAATCAACAACACTTACTATTTCCTGCTGTTAACCTCTGAAATTTTTCCTTTTTGTTTGTACTACCGAAAAGTTTGTAGATGTTTTTACGTTTGTTTGTTAACTAAGGAAACCGTCAAACACATTTTCAAATGTTTATGTACATTTGAGTGTATTTGTAACAAAACACCACATAGACACTTGATGCTGTAGTTGTTAATTTGTAGGCACTGGTGATTACAGGCTTGTAAAAGTCAGCCACCCACATTGACAATTTGTAAAACTTCTAATTCATCTACTTAAACATAACTAGACCTACAAACAGACATACATATGTATGTATATTTGTTAGAGGACCCAAGTACTTAAGTTCGTTTGGTATGTTTTTTGTTTGTTTCTGTTTTTGGTAAAATACAAATGAAGTTTATGTTTCATACGAGGACTGACCTTCAATTATTTTAAATTGGAAGAATAATTTGGTGTTCGATCTTTCTTGTGAGAGCGATATCGACTTTTAGTAGAAGAAAAATTAAACAGAATGTCATAATGTTGACTTGGCATATCTGTACTCATCAAATGTTTCCCTAAATTATAGACTTTATTATTTTTAATATTTATTTGTTTGAAATTTATTAAAAAGTCAAAAGTTTCCTTGTATGCATAGTGTGTTCTTCTAGAAGAGGATTTTAATCATTGCTGAATTTTTTTTTAATTTCTGCTATTAAGCAATCTTAATATCATGTTCTAGTGGTAAAATTTTTGGACGAAATATTTACTCTAATGTTGTATTGCGAATATTACGTCTTTTAATCATGCACTAAGACGGCTAAAATGTTGCACTTATTGTATGCTTCTAAGGACAAACTGTGCAGTTTGCATTGTTACAGTGACAAAACACATTAGAAATTAATATTTCAGCTTTTAAAATTACAACTGAATATGTGATAAATCACTTACAATATATACTTAAATACAATATATACAGATACAATATATATATACTTGATGTTTAATTAAGGTGATTGTGCAGTTCGAACTAGAATTTTCAACTCACATTTCGGCTGATATATTTATGTTAGAAAGGCTACAATGTGATACCCTCACACTACTTTTAGCTCCTGTTAATAAAACGCAGAATATAAAATACAGACATACACACTTTTTTTTATTCATTTATTGAAACATGTGTATGAAAAAGAAAAATGTCTGAAAAATACAACGAATGAGGTTTATAAAATTTCAATAAAAAAGTTGTGTAAGAAAAAGAAATTGAGAAGCAAACTACCTTTGATGCAAATTGACAACTGTTTTACTAACTTTATATTTAAACTATGTCATGCATTTATTTAAAAGCCTTTTCTTGTAAAATTTCATGTTGACTTTGCTCCGGATCCCAGATTTACCTTACTAATGGCCCTCATCTTTTAGTTTTAAGAGGAACATTTCTTTACACAAACTGGAACAGATTCATATATGAGTGCGCATGTAGACACATGAAAACAACACGATTCACTTCATCTTTCCTTTCTCATATACATACACATGTGTGGATGCTGCTGTTTTATATGATTATTTTTTTTAGGTGTATTGGTGCATGAATAGATGTGTGAAAATAGCACGGGTATTTTTAGAGTCCTTCCACACTTTCATTAGTGTTCACTTACTAGCATAAAAAGTCGCAGTCATTACTGCTGAGGCCTATGGGGAATAGAGCAATTATAATAAAAAGGTTTTCACTAATTGCTTTCACATTTAGGCAATTTCAGTGTGCTGCTGTATGAATATGTAAGTGTGTATTTACATCTTCATACCGCAGCACATTGACACCCTTAAAGTTTTGTTCAAGTGCAAAAATTTCTTTTTTTTATAAATCTATGGAAAATATTGAAAACTGAGCAAATCAGTTTTATTTTCATTTTTGAATGTTGAACATAAATAGAATAAATAACTTTAACTTGTTGTTTTATTAATGGTTGTAGGCAGATTATAGTGGTAGTCTTTAGTACTTAACAGTTTGAAATATTTTTTAAGTAAATAATATCATATCAGTACGTGAGCTAATTGGTAATTTTATAATTATCATAATAAATCTTACCGACTATATCATCAATTATTCGTAATTGATTACTGAATTCATATGCTCAAATAATTATCATAAAATATATACAATTAAATATAAAAATACATAAATATCTCCTTGAAAAAAATCATTTTTATAATTAACACAAAATGAAATCAATAATTGGTCCAATAAATTTTAAAAACAATTTAAAACGTAATAAGGCTTAGCTTAAACCAAATGTTTGTAAAAATGAAAATTATAACGGTTCGAAAGTATGGCCGCGTACATGCATTATATTACATTAACTATTAACACCTTTATGTTCCATCTTTATAATTGCTACAGCAGACGTGGCACTACAGCTTCTTGTTAATTTCGGCCGCCTGTCTACAACTGTTCAACAGTTTGGCAATATACATTAAATCACAGCCACTATTGGAACATCCTTTAATATCCAAATTTAAATTTTATACTGTTGTTGCTGCTGTTGTTGTAGACTTAGCAATCAAATTCTTTGTAAATTTCAACCGTCTGTCTATAACTGTTCAAGAGTTTGGTTATATACATCAAATTACAATAACTATTGTAACACCCTGTAATTTATAAATGTACTTCTTACAATAAGAAACAAAAGAATGTCGACTACATTCTGTCTAATTTTCAAGTGTTTTCATATAACGGTTCAAAAGATACGACCATATACTTAGGTCAAATTATATTCATTTTGGGAACACCCTTTAATTTTTAAATTCATATTTTAAACTTGCTGTTAAAGCGGAATACAGATTCTTTGTAGATTTCAACCGTCTATAACTGTTCAAAAGTTTGGTTATATACATCAAATTAAATAAACTATTGGGGCATCCTCTAATTTATAATTTTGAATGTATATATAAACTTGTTTCATATCGGTCATAGCAATCTGTATTCTGTCCAATTTCCCAGCATTTGTCTATGACGGTTCAAAACATAGGCCCATATAGGTCAATTTCCATCAATTATGTGATACCCTTGAATTTCCAAATCCAATAACTGTTTAAAAGTATGTCCATATGAATCAAATTAAGTAAACTATTGGGAAAACCCTTTAATTTTTAGTTTAATTTTTTTATTCAAATTTTGCCATTAGGAGCTATAGTGATACACAGTTATTTTAATTTTAAAGTGGTTCCCTTTAGGGTTCATAATACACGTAAAAAACAGGTATGTTGTATGGGGACACCTTTTAATTTGTAAGATTATGAACTGTTTTAAAAACGGGACCAATTTTTAAGCATCACCTTTCAAATAAAAAATTTTCAAATTGATCCAGAAATAATTGTGACATTTACCATTGAAGCACTAATTTAAATTTAAGAGTTTTCGCTGATTTTTAATATCACTGCTAAGCTTATCGAACGGACAGCTGCTTTTTGAATGCTTCTTTCGAATTTTAAAAACAAAATGACAAAAAGAACAGTGCTTGAAATATTATAATAAGCAACATACCGTTTTAATTTAAATATTATTTGAGTTTGCTGAAGCTTTTGCAATAATCCTTAAAAATGTATGATTACACCGGGAACTTGTTTGTCGTTCAAATATATTAAAAAAGATTAATTGAAATTATACGGTGCAGATATATATCTTCTGCAGTTTTTGATCAAACAAATTAAAATATAATAAATTCGACGGGATCCCAAAGTAAAGTGAAGAAACAAACCTATAATTGTTATGATTACTTTTATTTTTTAATATTTATTTTGTTCTATTTAATTGTTTGTCACTGAATTTTATAAAATTGTTAATGTATACATTTGTTAGTAACTTATTCATACTACTATTTTCCTTCTTAGATATACAAATTCTCAATTTTTGCTACAAATATTATAATTTTTGGACTTTTTTCTTCTGATTACAGTTATGACAGACGCAATCACTGAAAGTTGGTTGTATTATGTTTTTGTGGTCTTGATGCTAATACCTGTTTATATGCTGTTTAAACTTTTAAAGTTTTTCGGTTGGGAACTATTTGTAAATAATTAGCCAAGATTAGTGTCAAAACAAAAACAATAACGACTTAAGCCTCACCTTTTATTCAAAAAACATATTCAAATTCCAAATAAGGTAAACCAAGTAAGTATGTTAATAATAATAAAACAAGAAAGTTAAATGTTAGTTTTATGGTCCTTAACCGTTTAATGTTTTGTTTTTTGTTGTCTTGACTGTTTTTGTTTTTTTTTTTCATGGAAAAGTATAAAATTTTGTTTTTACGTGCTGTTACACTTTAAGTATTTTAATATTTGCCGAATCAGTTCTTTTAATACTCGCACAATATTATTATATTTTAAGCAAAATGTTTTTGTTCAGTGATGTTTGAAGTTGGCCAATTTTTCTGATTAGGCATAAAGTTTTAAACTAACTAAAATTGTCAAAACATATTTTTACAACTAATATTTTTGCTTTATTTAATATATTCTTCAGCACTGGTTAAGAAGAAGGGTGTATCTAAGTTTGTCATTCCGTCCGCAATTTCAACAATATCCATTTCCGACCCTATAAAGTATATACATGTGTATATATTCTGAGTTCTCATGCAAGTCAAGTGGTCGTCCGTTTTCGTCTTGAAATCAACTATGCCAATGTACTGGATGAACTAGAGAAATTTTAAATGCGCCAATCAATCAGACATAGTGTTGAAGTGTTTGTTATTGAAAATCTGCAAGATCGTGTCATGTCCCTAGAAACAGCGGGAAAAACACTACGCTTGCTTCTAACTTTTTTATATCTTATTTTAGCTTTCGCTTGCGTTTCTTCATTTGTTGTGTTTATTATAAAAAAAAGATAAAAGTGTATAAATATGTGTGTAAGTTTTTAAAATTAAAAGCGAAGTAGAGAGAACTATTTTTTAATCTAATAGAAATATTAGAAACAAAAGGAATATGCATAGAGACAGGAAATTTGTTATGGCAACCGAAGTGTTTGCCAATTGATTTTTGACGACGGTGAGTATTGTTTCGAAAAAAAAAACAAAACAAACAAGCACTGTCAAAATAGGATTTTCCAATTCCTAAGCATTTACGCCGCGCCATTATTTTTTATATACCGGAAAATTTTTGACAGATAGATTGCGCTTTACGCACTAATTTAGGTTTCGCTGTAATAATAAGAAACTACAGATTTATATCTGGTTATTCCAAATACCCTACTGTGGCGTTTACAAAACGTGGTCTTGTTTATACAATAAAACCTGATAAAATTTATAAAGATAGATTTCACAAAAACAAAAAGAATTTATTTTTTTGTGAACTAAAACTTGTTCTTAATATTTAATTTTTGACAACATAAACGTTTTGGAAAGCAATTCCTGTTACAAGACTTTTTGCATGGCGAATTTATGTACCAGGTGGTGGCAGTGGCGAATTCATTAATTTTCGCCGTTGCTACAAATGTCAACCTCCATATATATAATATATATAAAAATCAGCTTAAAATTTTTTTATGTGAAGTTTCACATTTCCTGCAACGGCTTAACTATATTAATTCCTTACTGCCACCACCTGGTACATAATTTCGCCATTATTTTTGGTTATATTTCGTTCGAGTATTTGTGTTCTTTGATTTATGATCTTTTAGATACTAATATTGTCACAATTAAAAGGTGGCGAAGTGTGTGTTTTTAATATGCAATATATAAATATGTTGAGCATTATTCGAAAAAATATAAAGGGTGTTTTTAAGCCCGATAGAATTTTAAATTGTAAAAAATAACACAAAAAATTAAATTGTAAAAAAAATTATACGAAAGATCACAACATGGTATTAATATTTAAAAATGATTTCGAGCATGTGGCTACCGCGGCTGCTCACTTCGAAGCGCATTCTGGACGTCCAATTTTGGATCACTTTTTCAAGTACTGCTGGCCGAATAACACGAATAATGTTGACTTCAAAAGCGTCAATTGTTACTGGTTTATCGGCATATACCAGTGAATTCACGTAGCCCCACAGGAAATAATCGAGACGTGTCAAATCGTACAACCTTGAAGGCCAATTGACAGGTCCATTTCACGAAATCAACTTATCACCAAATTTTGATTTCAATAACTCGATGGTTGCGGTCGCCTAATGGCACGTAGCGCCATCTAGTTGAAGCAACATTTCGTCCGGATCAATGTCCTCCATTTTTCAACATAAAATCATTAATCATGATGCGGTAACTATCTCCATTGACCGTAACGTGAGTTCCGGCCTCATTTTTAAAGAAATAAGGTCCGATAATGCCATCAGCGTGTAAACCACACCAAGCTGTGCATTTTTCTGGATACAGTGGAGTCTCTAGGGTATGTTGTGGATTGGCCTCACTCCTTATGCGGATATTTAGCTTATTAACAAACTCGTTAAGCCAAAAATGAGCCTCGTCGCTGAATACAATTTGGCGATAAAATAACGGCTCAGTTACTAACTAATGGTCTCGTGGCTTTAATTCCGACACTAGCTGGATTATAAACGGATATAGGCCAAAATCATTGCGCAAAATGTTCCACCTAGTGAACGCAATTCCTGCGTCCGACGACGAATCGATAAATTTGGATCTTTCACAATATTCTCTTTATAAGAACATTTCTTCGACGTGTTGGTGTTATTGCATCCTCTAGAAAGTATGTCGTACGAAATCTAGCCACAGTTCGACGGATGGCTTGCTCAGACGGACGATTACCAAACCACGAAAGCCATCATTTATAAGTTGCTCAAATTGATGACTGATTTTCAAAGTAAACTTGGATGATTTGATAGCATTGTTCAAGCGTGAGTCTATTCATATTGATTTGCCAAAGCTTACTGAAAATAATAAGAAAAAATTTTTCATCAAAATTTAATTTTTAGTGTTAGTTTTAAAATTTAAAGTTTCCAAATAAAATTAAGAATCAAAAGGTGGCCCACATATTTTACGAAACCCTTCGTGCGTGAGTCCACCACGCACTTTTTGGATGAATTAGTACTTGCTTATTAGAAAAACTTTTACCATAAAAATGTCAAAGTTATAGAAACTGTCTAAAAATATTAGGTGCGGTGTATTGTCATCCTTCATTGATTTTGTCTGTGAGCTGTATCTTTTTTTTTTTGTAGATTACTTTTCTTTTGCCATTTTTATTGTTATTAGTGTTTTTATTCTTTTGTATCTGGCAGTTTAATGCTGCCTAAATCTCAATCATTCATAGGACCCAAGATATAAAAATGTGCTAAAAGGCCAACTTAAAAGTTTGTTAAAAATTCTTATAGTTAAAGTTATAGGTTAATTTTTTCAGTGAAGTCATTCTTCTAAACAATATTTACAAGTATTAGAATTTTATTTTCGTTAGCATAATGGACATCTTGAACCTGTATGTAACTCTTGTTGTTGTTACTCTTTAGTCTTTCATGTCTTAATTAGATAATACAAGTTACCAAACTTAGTTGTCTACAACACTCTAAACCCTTTGCAGAGAAATGTCTTTAATAAGCTTCACGAAAACACGCGTTTCTTAAGATCTTAGGCAGCTTTACAAAAGCAAATTAGAAATGAAAGCGAATATTTATTAATCTTATGTTTTCGGATTTTATCATTTCCAACAAAAACAACTCGAAATAATTACGCGAAAAAACTCACAACGCCAATATTGGCCACAAGTTTTTAACTGAATTTAAATAATATTAAAAGAACTTTTCAGAGTGCCGTTGTAAATCACCGTTGTAATCTATCTCAACAATTCTAGCCAGATGAGGCATTTTCAATAGCACAATATTATTGATAATAAAAAAAGAATGTTCAGATATTTTATTGTGTATTTTTATTATTTGTTATTGCTGTTGCTGCTAAATGTTATTGTCATCTGCCAATTCTTTTTTTTTTTACTTCGATTGTTTGCCAAATAAGACAAGTGAAGCATGAAACGGAAAACCACATTTTGGGATCTTTGACCCCGAGTTTTTAGTCTCTTAAAAAAAATATTTACTCATTTCACCAATCAGTCTTAAAACTAACATTTACTTTGTTTAACTCACACATAAATATATTTTATATATAACTGATTACTCACAATAAATTGTGCGACAAAATAAATATTAAATAAAAAGTGAATGAAGCAAACTAATTTTAACGGATTTTCGGCACACTTCGTCTATTTATTGTTTCCTATATTAAAAAATTGTGTAATTTATTTATAAAGCCTTTATAGTTTATCAAATTCGAATTTTAATTATTGGTAACTTTTGATTGATAAAACAGTAGTTTTATTCTTTTTGTTTCTTCCTGTTTCCACCGAACTTTTTAAAGCAGATTTTTTCTTATAAAAACACTAGCATACCTTTCTTGATTTCAATAAAATGATTTGAAACAAAAATACACTATTCATAGTTTTAATTTCACAAAATTTAAGATTTCAATTAATATATCAAGATTTTTAAAAAGCTTGTAATCTTAAATAAAAATTTCATCACTTGTCACTTATGACAACCTCAAATACAGACTGCCCTTAAAATATTAAACAAGTCATTTAATTTAAGACATATGATTTAAAACTCACCTTAGCCTGTAGCGTAGTTTTTAGCATTCATTTTTAGTAGCAGTCATAACGTCCAAGAATGTAAAGTCCATGGACCATAAAGTGACATAATGTTCAACAACGCAGGGTTGAAGAACAGCTAGCAGAAAATCTTTGGTAAGCGAAGCCTTTGTCCATGTCACTTTTGGGTGCGATATAAATTTCATGGACATTATGTCCTTGGACACAATGATATGCCACCTCATTTTTATGTGATTTTAAAATTTTTTATACCTCTTATTTTTTTGCAGTTTTTGCCACTATATTACAAATGGGAAAATCAAAGTTCAAGGACTTATTGCGCTGCTTTTCAGAGGACAACAACATACAAAAAAGACAAATTACCAAAAGTTTGTTGAACTTATGAATTTCATCTAGAAACTTTTTTCAAATAGTGAAACATTTTAACTTGTTATTCTTGCTGTCACATTAAACACAAAAATTGAAAAGCTAGGCTAAAAAGTGAAAAAGTATTAAATAGTGACATTAAAACCAACGGAACATTTTTTGAAAAAAAGTGCATAGAAATCATATAAATAAGTAAAACGAAAAAATAGCTTCTTTTTTCCTTAACAAGAAAACTAAAACGGAGCCCTCCAAAGTAGAACTAAAGCTTACTCCTTTAACAATGTAGTAGTTTTGTTAATATACTTTATTTATAAAAGAGTTTAAAATAATGACCATGCCATTAAGAAGAAAATCCACGTCATCTTTATCATCAATAAGACTGTCGTCCAAATCACTAGGAAGGCGATACAAAAACAAAAAAATGTGAAATTTTATGACTGCAATATATTCTGTTTTGGCAAATAAAAACTTATTAGACACAAAAAACAATAACAAGACTATAAAAAGAAAAGAAAAAAAGTTAAAAAAAATATAAAATTAAGAAAACGACCATTAAGAGGAAAATTATTGAAGACAAAGTCTATTTTCAACATTTTCCTCAACATTGCCATTATCAAAAAAAAAAAAAAAAAAAAAAAAAAAAAATGAGTTATAAATTAGATGTGGTGATGTACTCTTAGTACCTACATACATGTATAAACTTAAGCATATTAGATAACTTCATGTATAATTAAATGCACATTGAAAATATCACCTGCATTTGCTTTTAGAATAGAATTTATTCGTACATTTAAGCTGTGTCCTTTTTTACAAAATCCTTGTGTGTGCGTTAAAATTAAACCTTGTTTTTTAATTTTAACCCAACCTTTACAAACACAAACAACATTCACCATAAAAAAAATCTAAAAAATACAAATAAAAAAATTTCTACAAAACATAAAACCTAAAAAAAAAAATCAAAAATAATCACCATGCGTCTGCCTTATCGCAATAAAAAGACCACTCTTTGGGTCATGTTTGCTATTGTTGTTGTCACAATGTTTTTATTTAAATTTACGGAATTACGACCAATGTGTTTCTTCAAGGACGAATCATTAACTGCAGCTGGTCAATCCGGCATGATGGTGAGAGGAGATGAGGTAAGTGTTAAAATAATTTTTTATTTCTAAATTCCAGATAATTTAGGTTGTTTTGAATATATTTTTGAATTTACAGTGGCAGGAAAAAATTCAAAGCTTGTTTTAAAGATATTTACTTCTTTCTCTGTTAGAAAAAATCGGTACAAAAATTGCCTGCTCTTCATGCGTGTTGATGAGTGAAATGAAGTAAAATAAATAATTGTGCTGTCTGAGTAAAAAAAAGAAAAATGATAATGAAACTGTTTGCAACTCAAGACATTTTAATTGTAATTACGTAGATGTTACCGCTATAAATCTGTACAGATTAAACCAGCGATATGATGGTCACATTTGCTCCATTGTAATTAAAAAATTTGTTTTAATTTATTCCTTTGTTGTCTAGTTTATTTGCTTTATTGTCAATTAGAGTCAGTAGACTTGAATCCCTGAGACTTTTATGCTCTTGAAATACATTAACAGGAGCTACTTTTTCTCGAAGTAGAGGAAAGATGGGGTTTTAAGTTATTTCGTAACATATAGAGACTGCGGCTGGATTTAAAATTTAGAGGTTGAGTACATAGAAATGTTATCGATAAACCTCTTTCTGTCATAAAAAAACAATGATATTATTCTTAACCATGCGAGTTGTAGGAATAAAAATGCATTTACGGCCTCCAAACAACATTCATAAGTCTTTAACGCTTTTCTCAGTTTGTTATGTAAATAAATAATCCGACTTCCTCATGGGACAATGCACATGTCGCGTTTTTTTCCTTATATCAAACTTTCACCATCGTTGATGTCATTGATTACTACAGATGCATTCGTCAATATAGTCACTTTACAGTCAAAGGATTTTTTTTTTACTTCGACAGAAATTTCGTGATTTTGAATTACAACTAAGTAACATTTCTAATAACTTATTGTTGGTATTTTTGCAGTTCTCATACGCTAAGTTGGACGGTTAATAGCCGCTTAAGAGTTTTTCATTTCTACGTAGCCCACTGTATGTATTTACGTAGTTTAACTTTGTTGTCGTTTTTGTAAAAGACAATATTTTATTCTACAAAATTTTATTTTTTTTTTTTTATATGCATGAACTGCTAAAGTTGAATCATTTTTAACAAAACTAAACACAGTTCTTTATCACAGTCAAATATAAAAAAAGGTTTCGTACTTAAGGTGCATAAGTACGGAACACAATAAAACTAAAACTAGAACAACTTCGGCATACTTATAAACATGTACCCCAGTCCTTAACGTTTACAAAAATTCATTATTTTTTGGCCAAAATGAAGCCAAGTACGAAACCTTTAAGCGAAAGAAAACTCAAATAGCAAAAGGGCGTTTAAAATTTAAAAAAAAAAAAAATAATAAAAATAAATACTAAACAGACTTTAAAAGTATAAATTCTTGCAATTTGCTAAATTTATGTTTATGAAATGTTGAAATATTTGTTGGATGCAATCATAAAAGCTGTTAATTTAATCCTTTAACCTTTCATTAATTCGTTGGATTCTTTAAATTGCATCATAACATACTCCAACAATTATTTTCTTCAATGCTACTTTATTTACCAAGCTCTGTATTATGAAGTTTTGCCTAATACTGTCATACCCTTCGCAATTGCAATTTGTATTTTTAGGCGGGTTAAAACGCGTAGATTTTTCAAAACGAAAAGATCTGGCCGGTTGTTGTAGTTGGTTCCTTTATGCTAAGAAAAAGACTCATTACCTCATTTGTTAAGCTTAACTTTTTTTATTTTAAATAATTTTTAAACCTTTTTCTGTTTTAATCCCTAAGTAGTATTTTTAATTTCATCTAAATCAACCGACAAAAAGTTTTGAAAAAAATTCTATTAAGAGTATATGGTCATGTACATGATGTATTCTCCTTGCATTTATATAAAGGGTGTCCGCCGGGAAGGTATACTACTTTTCTTGTTACCATTGTAATCTTGGATGTATGCGATGTGGCATCGTCTTGTTAATACCACATGTTAATAAAACCCAAAGCATGCAGTTGTGGCATTAAAAAGTTTTTAATCATATCACGATATCGCTCCCCATTCACAGTTACCGTTACGCTGTTTTCATTTTCAAAGAAGTAAGGTCCAATGATTCCTTCTGACCGAATTGCACGCCAGACTGTCACTTTTAATGGATGCAAATTTGACTGATGAATTTAAATGTTTTTAATTGACGAGAACCGACTATTCTGTTTATTCACATATCCATCCAAATACAAATGTGCATCGTCAGTCATTATGATTTTTTAATGAAAATCGGGGATGTCATGGCCGAGCTGTAACATCCCATTGGCATATGTACTGTGGCGTTACTGATCTTGTGGAGGAAGCTCTTTTGCCAATTGCATCTTAAATAGAAACAAATCCAAAACTTTGTAGCCAAAGCTGTTCTTTGAAGACCAAGCCCCTAAGCACGGCGTCGAAATGAGGTTGATGGCTGTTTTGAACACTTTCTTTAGTAGCGGGAATGCTTAGGCCTATCATCTACACACCCTCTTTCTTCGAAATCGTTCACTTCACGATTAATAGTGAATTTTGTGGGCTCGTTGTTTTTTCCCAAAAATTTCACGTAACTTTCTCGTCGTCATAGTAATCGCTGATTGATTTTGATAAAATGTTTTGACGATTAAAACACGTTCGTTTATCGAATATTTTTCTATAATAAATATGCCACGTGTCTTCTTTACGATCTTCAAATGTGAACTGTCAAGACTTATGTTTACAAAAAAGGTGGCAAAATAAAGTAGCATATCTTTCCGGCGGACACCCTGTATATAGTTCATTTTTGAACTATTTCCTCATTCAGCAAATAAATAATTTGAAATAGATGGTGCCGTTATCTCTAAAATATTTATAGCGCTAATATACTCCTGACTGTCTGCCTTAAAAAGCATCAGCCATGAAGCAAAACGAGATTAATTTTTAAGATAGTTTTCTCCTTTTCCACATTTACCTTTCTGAATCGCTCACTTAGACTTTTCAAACTCTCTAATTCGGACGTGCGTCATAATGCAAAGTGAAGTTATTCTCGATGTTGTGATATATTTAATATCATGTTTCTCTTAATATTTTCAATTTCTTAGACTTAATTTTGGCATGTTGTAAAGTATTTAGAGTTCTAAAAAAAGAATTATTTTAAAGCTCTTACTCGCACTGTGCAAGAGTTAAAGTCCTAAAAAAATTGTATTGTAAAAAGAGTCGTGTAATGTTTTGATGGCAGCACACAAAAGCACACTTGAGCAGCATTATTTCTGGCTTTGTGTTATTTTTCCTTCATTTCTTTTTAAAATAGTTTGTGTCTCGCTGCTCTTTACTATCGTATAACTTTGTTTGCTTTATCGTGTACACCTCAATACCTTCATAAGTTTTAAATTCCGGTGGAGTTATATATGTGTGTGTTGTATGTGCATTTGGTAATTGTGTGCTTGAGTGTTAGCGCTTTTGGTTTCTTTTTGCTTTTATCACATCAACAATTCTCACTAGTTTTTTAATAATTTAACTCGTTAAAAAAAGGGATAAACGAATGTATAAAAAAGGAATGATAAAATAAACTCTTTTAGCAAGCATTAATTCAATTTAACTTATTTTTCTCTGTTTCATTATTCAACCGGCTTAAGACTGTGTTGGTATCTTTTTCATTTATTATGCTCCTCCATGAGGGGTCAAACAAAGTGTTATTGTATGTGTGTAAGTAGTTAAGTAATGCATAAGTAGTAGTAGTTCCATTTTAACTCTCCTTTTAAATTAGTTTGCTTATCCTTGTTGCTATCTTGCTTAAATAGATAATTATTTGTGTAATTGCTGTTTTCTGCTTTCTTTCTTATTAAGGGAGGAAACCTACCACCAATATTCTATTTGATTTATTTTCATTGTTTGCCCAAGGAATACTCAAAGGTCCAATAAGAAGAGTAACAGTCTTGTGTTTTATTTGTCCTAAAAGAAAACACTTCGTGTTGCCGTTAATTGAGAGTAGATACATTTGAGTTTATAATTTGTTTCTGTCAAATATTTATATTATGTCTTTTATTTTTATTCTTTCAATTAACTTATTTCTTATATTATTAAAAAAAAATATTTTTAGAAATACGTTGTAGGAGACAATCAAAAGATTTATCCTTATAATAGAGAGATGCCGTTAATATTTATTGGTGGAGTTCCTAGATCGGGGACAACATTGATGAGAGCCATGTTAGACGCACATCCAGATGTACGGTAAGTTAAAAAAAAATCTTTTAATACTCTCAACAAGTAAGTGTTAGAAATTTGAAAGGGTCGTTTCCCTTTTAATTGAATATAATTGGTTTAACGTGGTATTGCCTGAATTATGAATGAATCTGTAAGTCCTGGTTGCTGTTTTTAGAAATATTGCACCAGTTGCTCTTGAAAAATTTCAAAAAATGTTTTTATTGAATAGTTTAAACATGCTCTGCGAAACAGACTATGCTGAAATATATTAGTCTGAGTTCAAATATTGCCCCTTTATACGGTTCCCGATCATGTGACAGATTAATTACATATTACGATCCGTTTTACTTTCCGATTCCGTTTTAATTTCTTCAATAACCATTTCCGACCCCTTAAAGTATATATATGTTGAGTTCTTATGCGAAGCGAAGTCGATTGAGCGATGACTGTCTGTCCGTTCATGTATGTGTTGACATCAACTTTGTCAAAGCATTAGATGAGCCAGAGTCGGACATTGTTTTTAAACTTTTTGTATTAAAAATCAGCAATATCGGTCCTTGTACTTTAGGCAGCTGCCAAACACCATAATTTTCTGAACTTCCGTTTGCAGTTGGGTGTATTTAATACTAATTCACCTCTTACAATTCATTCACCACAATCAGTTGGGACACAACCCTTAACAAAACTTACAATTTTTGCGCTTGTCTTAAACAGAAATGCTTAATGGTAGGAAGGAAATTCTTCTGCCGATTTAAATGTGCTTTTAGTTCTAAATTTATAGTGAAGGGTATATAAGATGCGGCATAAAAAAATATAGCACATTTTTGCTGAACTTCTCTTTTACTAAATATCAGATAGTATTCTAATATTCCCGGGGAATTATTCCTGTACTAAATATAGAGCATATCATGCTTACGACTTAAAGTTTTGATCCAGCGATTACTACACTTCGCCTTATTTCTAGTTTGTCTTAAAATGAAATTGTAACTGCCTCGACCGGACTTCGTAACTAAGGCTCATTTATCTATTTATAAATAATACTAAACGCTGTTTGGTGCGTCGTCTCATACCTAAAAATCGAAAAATCAGTCAGCACGGATTTTGATAAAATATAAATTTATTAAAAGCTTATTATCTGCAAATTAGAAAACTAAGCGTCATTTTTTCGATTAGTTCCCCATGTTGTCGCAACAGTGCACAAAACTGAACTTAATTTTTAACAAAAATACAATAAAAAAAACCGATTTTAAGTTCATTACAAAAGTAGCTGTCAAAACTCAATCTCTTATGAAATTTTTTGTGGTTCCATTTTTTATTACCTTACAATATTACAAATTAAATAGAAAAAAAATGTTTGTTACTCGTATTGTTTTTATTTTGGCTGTTTTGAAAATCGCTATTATTCCAATAGGTTTAAAATAGACAACTGCTATAGAGTACTAAAAAAAAGTATGAAAAAGTAGAACAAAATTTTATTATCATTTATTGAAAGAAAAACATTAGAACCAACTTCGTCCTAAATAAATAAATAATTTTGAAATTTAAAAAAATGTGTCAATTAGAGTTATTGTAAATAGTTCGAGTCAAGTAAAAAATTAAAAATACAAATTTAATTTACTTTATTCGTGCTTGATTCCTTCAAATATAAATATTTCATGAGAATATTATGAAATTATTTTAAACTAAAGTAAAAAATGAAATGAGTTACTGCGGGGAAAGCATATCCATATGGCCATTTCACTACTGCGCAAATAGCTCATCAGTGGATTTTACCCAAATTTTGTATAGAAAACTAGAAAGTCTTATCTCAAAAGCCAAATTGATTAAATGAGAACTCCTTTGAATCAATTAGACAAAAAAAAAAAACAACTTAAAAATGTTTTATACAAAAAACACAGCAAACATGCAGAAACTATTTTTATTTTTTCTTTAATTTTTCTACATAAGGGATCCCATTGGGAACCATTCATACGAGGGCTGCTATATATATTTCTCGCCTGGCAACACTGAGTGCTGCCAAGTGCAATCTGACATTTCCATTGGAAAGTGCGTCATTTTTAAGCATAATCGTACTCAAAACGTTTTGACGTACGACCATTATTTGTGTTGTTTACAGTGACTTGAAAAAATTAATATAGAAAAAAATGGAATTAACTCGTGAATATTTTCGTGCCATCATTTTTCACAACTTTCGACGTGGATTATCACGACACTCTTGTCGAACTTAAATCTTGATGAACTTAAATCTTTGTATGGCGATGAAGCACCATCCTATAGCACTGTGAAAAATTGGTATAATGAATTTAATCGTGGCCGAAGCTCGGTCAAGGACGAATTCCGTGAAGGTCGACCAAAAACGGCTGTTGTGCCAGAGAACATTGATGCCGTGCGTGAACTCATAATGCAAGATCGTCATGCGACATACCGACAGATAGGGACATCCTTGGACATTTCTTCCACCAGCATACATTCGATACTGCATGAACACCTGGCCGTAAAAAAGGTTTGTTCTCGTTGGATCCCGCACAATTTGAAAGTCGCTCAAAAAAAGGCTCGTGTCGATTGATGCAAAGAAATGTTGCAAAAATACGATTGCGGTGCTTCAAAAGACGTTTATAAGATCGTCACAGGTGACGAATCATGGATCTATGCGTATGAGCCCAAAACGAAAGAACAATCGACCGTGTGGGTCTTCAAAGACGAGCAAAATCCAACGAAAGTTGTTCGTGGAAGAAGCACTTCGAAGCAAATGGTCGCCTGTTTCTTCGGCAAAACTGGTCATGTGGCGACTGTTCCGCTTGATCAACGTAGGACGGTCACTTTTGAGTGGTACACTACAATTTGTTTGCCTGAAGTCATCGGAGAAATTCGAAAAACCAACAAGAGAAGACGAATCATTGTTCACCATGACAATGGGAGCTCTCACACATCGGCTCAAACCAGAGCGTTTTTTACCGGCCAAAACGTCGAATTAATGGGTCATCCGCCGTACAGCCCTGACCTGGCACCTAATGACTTCTTGTTTCCGCACATCAAGAAAAAACTGCGTGGTCAACGATTTTCGTCGCCAGAAGAAGCTGTTGAAGTGTTCAAAAACCATGTTTTAGAGGTGTCTCAAGTAGTTTGAGCGCATGCAAAAGTGTATAAATCATGCTGGAAAATACTTTGAAAAACAATAAAACCATTTTTGATTATAAAGATTCGCATTTTCACTATTAGGACAGAAATATAGAGAGCAGCCCTCGTATGTATTTGAAAGATTCAATGAAAAAATAAAAATTGAAAAACAATTTTTATTAATAAGCAATGTGCACATGCAAATATATATCAATATTGAAATTAAAAATACTTTTAACTATCACCTCATATATTATATATTACAAATATTTATTTCTATCTTCAGATCCCAGTTAAAAAAGGATTTCAGATTTAATAATTATATAAAACATGCAGAAAATGAGCAAGTTGACAATCAGAAAGAAATAACTAGTGTCCTTCTTCGAGCGAAAAGAATAGAAAAGAATAACATATTATTGAATTGTTTCGCTTGTTTTTCATTTTTATACACGTTTTTTAATTTTTTAGCTTTAAAAAAACGTTTTTTTTTTTTTTTTTAATTTATATATGAAGAAGTGTGTTATATGTGAGCGGTAGGAATATCCGTTGCGCTATTTTCTAAAAATTTCGCAAATATATATGTATATTTAACCCTAAGTAATGGCTGCTGTATGCATGGTGGTAAGCACGTTGATTACAGTTCTGGTTGGCCAGTGTTCAACTCCTGCGGCAATCAAATAATAAAATTTTTTTCTGCTTAATGGTTTAAAAACATATACAGAATTAACATTATAACATGCAGCCTCCTTCGTCGGTCCATATTTATAGCATATCCGCCGGCGAAGTAAAATAACTAATAAAATCGCTTTAGCTTTCTCCTTTCACTACCTATATTATCTCTTATCTATCCCATTCCTAAAGAATGTAGCATGGTTACAAAAAATAACTAAATAGGTATTATTGTGCTACTTCTCTTAAAAAAAGGAATGCGTGCAACAAATTTAATTTATCCTTAGATTAGTTCCACAATATTAATTTATTTTAAGTTGTATTCGTTCTTTTGATTTGAATTAAAGTGAATGTGAATAATCCTATCTTGTTACTGGTTATTATTGTAATTAAGTGACACATAACAATAAGAGTAAGAAATATTCACATTTTTGCCAATGTACCTACAACACGTACCCCTGTTTGTAACAATTTCACATACTTCACATAAAATCCTACATATAACAACAATTTATGTATATCTTTAGGCGGTTCAAATTAATTTTTTTATAAAAATCCCTCCTACAAAATACCCGGGAAACATTATTTTCATTTCGTATTGGAATGAATTTTATTTTTTATGTTTCCTTTTCATTAAACCATAAAGCAATAGTAAAAAGTTTTTGTATTTTTGTGTGGTGAATTATCTTGGGGTTTGTATTTGATGCGTTTTGTGTATATTTATCTGTTCTATTTTAACAAAATTTTTATATCTCTATTTAAATACATGTTAAAAAATACATATTCAAATATTTTTGAGTAGATATATATTTCGATATGTATGTATATTTATACATATACATAAAACATGCATATATATCTGTGTATGTAAAATTTAATATCGAATTGTATCTTGTTGCACATGCTGTCACATTAGGGTATTTTGTGAAATTATCAAAAATTCCACATATTGCACAGTGTGACTTTTATATAAAAGATTCTTTAAAAACAAAAGTTTTATTATTAAACTTTAGTTACATTAGGTCTGTTCAGTAACTTTACTAGCACAAACTAGCAACGAGAGAGTAAAACAGAAATTTACAAAATTATTCTCCCAAATGTAAAAAAGTAAATGAACGCTTTATTAGTAAAAATTAGCAAAGTAAATTGTTGCGGCTTTAGGAATGATATGTATGACGTATGACTTAAAAACTGTACGGTATGACCATTAAATAGTACCATTTTTAAAGTAAATGTAATAGAGTGAAAAAATAGACTACTATAAGTCAGCAAACTAATGTCAACCACAAGAAAATATTGAAAATTATAAATGAATTGAAATTATTCCGGCTTTAGTTCATTTTTATTTTAATTTCTAAAAATCTTTTTGGAAATAAAATTTATTTTACGATTGTATGCGGACGTTTTTTAAAGGAAAAAAGAAAAATTAGACAATAGCAGAATGTAATGCTGCACTTTCTGGACCGCTAAGCCCTTTATCAGCATTCTTCGCATCTGTCTATCTTAGTTGTGTAATTATAAACATCATCATCATCATCATCATATTTAACCAACTAACTTTTAAAAACGTCCGCATACATTTGTAAAATAAATTTTCTTTCTAAAAAGATTTCTAGAAATTAAAATAAAAATGACAAAAGCCGGAATAATTTCTTTTAAAGATGTTATTATTTTTATGTGAATACATCACTTGTCAAAACGATTTAATTTGATTTAGAAATTGTGCATATTGGATGTTTGTTTAATTTTTGGTGATAACGTAGAGTTCATGACTGCAATTTACACTTTACATACCGACAAACTAAAAGTGGAATGTTGATATAATAAAAAATAAGACATTGACAATTTATGAATATTTTTCCTACTTAACTCCCATCAGAACTGTGATTTCCGCTTAAGATGTTTGATATCATATAAACATCTCTATATATTTGAGTATTGTTCAACGAATAAAACTTTTTTTATCTCAAAGGTACTGAAGAAGACATGTCCCTGCATCACTGCTTAGTTTTTTATTGAATAGAAACTACTTATTGAACATAGTACCGAAAAATTTTAAAAATCAAGTTTCTTTCAATTTTTTTTTAATATGTATTATAAAAACCAAAATTATGCTCGGTAGAACTGAAATAAATTACCGATACCGTATTTATCACGGATTTTTAAATAACTAATAATAAGGTTTGAATTGTGTCCCTTTTTTATTTTCGATATTTATATATTTTTGTTTTTCAGCACATTAAAAAAAACTAAAGACATTAACAAAAAAATAGAAGGCGTACACAACTTTGTGCACACAAAATTTTTAAAAACTATTGCTCTAAGATAATATTTTTGTGTTACTCTTGAAGTTCCACTGTATTGCCCTGCATTCAGTCTGTTTTTTATTATTTCAATGTTTGTTGATATTTTGTTTTAGTAGACTATATTTTAAACAAGCACACATTTACTACAACAACAAACAAGAAATAAATCCATCCTCCAAAGAAATATTAAATTATTTTCTGTTTGTTTCATGTTCCCAGTTGTAAGCTTGTTTTATGTCATTTAAAATCCTATTCAAATAAATTTATTAAACGATTAAAAACTCTCTAGAGAGGAATCAGATTTGGTAATTTACGTAATAGAAATGCGAATAGCTTTAATCAAATATAATTTAAAATAAATTTAGTATGATATTCAATGTGATGCTATCTGGATCTTTAAATTTATTTTTATACAAACCCTTAAAGAATTTTGGTTTCCTGGGATTTAAACTATTTAAAGACTTCTGGAATGTTTTAAAGACTTAGTTTAATCATATTGGGGATTTTTTCATTACCATTAAAATATCGCTGGTATTGTTTGAAATAATGTCAATGAAAAAAATTTAACTAGCATTTAATGCTAATATTTTTATTTGAATTATTTTTACTAATATCATTATCATATAATAATTATAAGGAAAAAATAATGCTTGATACGTTTTAAGGTGCTTATTTCGTGCAAAAAGACGTTTACTAATGGCAATGCTTTAAAACCATTAAATCATTAGTCAGTGATAATGATTTTGTTTTTAGCTACGTTTCTAGAAAACCTTTTCATTAAAAAGCATTACCATTCCGTATATTATTTGTAATAAGAATTTGGATTAAAAAATATCTTTAATTGATAACGTTAAAAATGCTTAATTGCATCAAAATTAAATGAAATTAAATAATGAATTCCATGTATTTTCGTTTGATCATAAGGCTGCCACAAAGGCTATATTTTTCGAAATAAAATAAGATTGTAAAGATAAGTGAAATATAGATATCTTCTGATGTATTATTATGGACTTCTCACGTGTTCGAAGTAGATCCCCAAAGACCTAGGCAACGCCGTGTACAGTAAGCTAGTATTAACTTGAAAAAAGGTGTATTTAGACTGTTTCGTATTTCCACGTACACAAGTTTGTTTTAATAAACTTTTTTTCGAAAAGCAATTTGGTTTTTCCTAAATTTCATTTGAACAAAGCTTTTTTTTAGCATTTTTTTTTATTTTCAGCTTTAGAACCACCCTGTAAATTTTCATTTTCTCAAACCAAAAAAAATTGGCAACCTTTAGGTATGCAACGCTAAATTATTATAACAATCAAGCAGCAGCAACTAAAAACTTTAATGGTTTGCTTTTGTTATTCGAAAATAAATCAAGCAATTTTAAATGGATTTTTTTTTTGCAAACACAAAGAGTGCTATATTCGGCTATGCCGAATCTTATATACCCTTAATCATATATGTATATCTAGTTTAGTGAAGTAACTTCAATAACAAATGAAAAAAAAAAAATAAATATTAGGGTGACAAAGAATTAAAAATAAGAATAAAAAATGCAATACTATATATAATTTTACATGAAAATGTTATTGGTTCTTAAGAGTTTAAGAATTTAAAAAAATTAGTATTCTCTTAAAGAGCTCCTCAACAGCTTTTAAATGATACCCATATTGATATCCTCAAAACTATGGTGCGTAATCTCACTTTTTATGAAAAGTTCAGAGGCCCAACGTAAACCATTAAAGCGGAAAATAGTTTTTAATTTTCTAGTTTTTTTTTGTTTTTTTTTTGTTTGTTTGAAGTTACTTCAATAAAGTAAATTTGTTTCAAATGATATGGAAAAATAAGAGGCAAGCGTGGTGTTTTGCCCGCTGCCTCGAAAGACATAGATCGATCTTGCTCGATATATTTTATGGGAAGGAATTGAAAAACTTAGATATACCCTTTTCCCAGCTATGTGCGTGGACATAAAAATTAACACAATTAAAATTTTAATAAAAAAAATATATGTTTTTAATTGAAGTATGTGTGGTATTGCATTAAATTAAAATCGCTATTTTGTAAAAAATTCGATATCCATCCTTTGGAAATTATATTGGCAGCAAAAATAAAAAAACGAAATTTGTTTTTATAAATTGTATTATGCTAATAACTGATAAAATTGTAAAATAAAAATAAAATTTATTTTTTGTTTGTTAAAGCTGCACGTATTACTCCAGTTGCCTAAGCCAGCTCATCATATGTAAAACATTCTGTGTAATTTTTAATTTTTTTAATATAATTTTTAATATAAGATAGAGCATTTAAAGCAAAATTACATTAGCTATGAGGATACCCTTTAGTTTTTATGTATACGTACTTGCAATTGTGAACATTGTATTACAGACTTTGTTTAAAGTTCAACTTTCTGTTATAAATGGTTGAAAAGATAAGGCGATTAACATCAAGTAACCACCTGAGTATGTGGAAATCGTTTAATTTCTAATTCTATATTTAGCGTTATAGCGGACAGAGAATTGCACATTGTGTGTAATTTGTGAGTGTTTGACTATAAAGATTTGAAAGATAGGACTACATAAGACAAATCGCGTCACCTAGGATCACCGTTTATATTGAGGTTTAGTTTATTATTATTATTGTGAACTATAATGACAGCAAAGCTGCAAAAATTTTATATGGATCCACGCTTTGGTTTAAAAAAATATGTAAAAATAAGATTTTGTATGGGGGCAGCCTTTAATTTTTAAGATTAATAACTTGTTTTTTAATCGTTCAAATCTCTAAATATCAACTTATAAATATAAAATACAAACGAATTTGAAAAATTTTTCTTGTTTTAAGACGGTTTAGAAGTGGTTCAAAATAGTTAATAAAATTAACGTTTTCAATTGAAGCTACTTTGTTGATAGAAAACGCATTATGTTCTTTTAGTAATTGACTTTTCTACTTCTAATTTTAAAAGTCGTCTTATTTAATAATGAGCTTCATCTTAGTAATTCACACGTAACTAAATAGTTAGAATAAAGAAGATTGAAAAATTGTTGTCGTTCAACACATACAATTTAGAACTCGTTCAGAATATTTCATTTTAGCGAAATATTTATATAGTTTTAGATTTGCTATGCATGTTCTAGTTAATCCCTTTTTTGTAGTGATAATTAAAAACATCATAATTGATTCTAGTTAGTTGTTTAACATACATGCATACATTTACATAAGAATCCTTTGCGATTGTAAAAATAAAATCATGATTGTTTGTGCTCGCACTCTCAGATGGTTTTATAAATTTTTCACCATTAATTTCAATTTTCAGCAATTTTATCCCTAACATTTATTTTAAATTTAGTATTTACTTTATTTGGTTTTTCCTCGTTGCTTTTAATTAACCTGTTCTGCTTAGTAAAAATTGAATTTGGTTTTACCCTTTAGCTCTTTTTAAGCGGAAATTTATATTGATTTCTTATTATAAACTTCATAATGAGAATGAATACTTGTTTTATCTTGTTATTACTTTGGACGATATTAAAAAAATATGTATAAAAATTTATAAATCACTCTTTATAACCAGCTTTTACTATAAAATAAAAGTCAGAGATGTTAATGAATCATTCATTTTTAAATTAATTCGCGAATCATTCATGAACTGCATTAGCAAATTGAGAATTAATTCTATTCATACAAATAAATAAATTCAATAAAGTTTGAGTCAATTCAAAGAACTCAAATGAATTTGTCAAAGTGAATTGCAATTCATTTCCAATTCATTTCAACTGAATTGATTGAAATTTGAATTAATTTTATAAGTAAATATGTGGTAGGCATCTCCTTGTTTTCTCTAATCTTTGATCATTGCATATTTTCAGTTTGGTAGTAGAAATTTCAATTTTTTAGTCCCTCTAGATTGATTGATTCCAACTCATTTTTAATTTCATTAATTTGAATTGCAATTCATTCATTGTTCAACTCGTTTAAATGAATTCAAAATCAATTTAATTCAAAGGAATTGGATATGAAAAATCACTTTAAAAAATTCGTTTGTATTGGAAACGAATTACAATTCATTCTTTTTCCCCTAATTCGTTTAAATTAATACAAATTTCATTCAATTCTTTTTTGTTATAAAAGGAATTAATTCAAAATTTAGCTAACTCGTAACAAATTAAAATCAAAAAAGAATGATTCATTTACAGCTTTAATAAAAGTTTATAAACTTTTAGGTTAAAAAAAAGTTCTAATCGTTTCAATACCAATTTTTTTAAAGCTGGATTCACCCACATAATTTTTGTTCCGAAACAGTTTTAGTTTTTTAAGAGTTTGTTGTAAAAAGATTCATCCACTTCGAATATTTTTTCTGGAAAAACAAAGCTACCATATTAAACATATGTGTAAGCAAGATATGTTACTTTACAAGCAGGCAGCACTGTAACAGAAGATTGAAATCACAGAATGCCGCTTTTTGCGTTTTTTGTGTCATAGACATAGTTTTGGTTTTGTTATAAATAAATTCTAAATTAAAAAATATACTTTTTTTGCTTGAAAGATTTTTATCACATTAATTAGGCTGTGATGGTTTTTCAATTTTTCCAGTTGACACCAGTTTCTTTTTTTCACTTTTTAAGAAATTGTTTACTACAAATTTGTTAAAATTTTTAAAGAAAACATTATTCAGAAAAGATGTCAGTCAGGTTGCCTGGCAGTTTTACTTTTTAAATTTATATTCACATATAAATATATTTAATTTGTACATATAATATGATGTGGCAGCTCAGTTAATGTTTCTTTGAAAAAATAAAGTAGTTGGCAGCACAGTTTCATTGTTTCAGAACAAAAATTAAAATTAAACCAATTCAAGCTGAAATTGTTCCGGAGTGAGTTTAACTCTTTCTATCTCTCTCTCTCTCAAAAAGAAACACGTCAAACTACATATAAAAAAAATGTTTTAATTTCGTATTAACCATTTCGATCAATTTTGTTTTACTTTCTTTAGATTTCGATGGGCTTTGTTCATTTTTTAAATTTTCACTCCTAAATCTAAATGTGGCGATTTTGCGAACACCAAAACAAACACACATCGGATTTAGTCAAATTTAAAGTGTATGTGAGTAGCATTGTCAGTATGTGCATGTGATTTAGGCGCCGCAAACCCGCTTTTTAAATACACACTTTGACTTGATTAGATTTTCTCTTCCTTTAATTAAGACGCTTGTTTGTTGGTTAGTTAAAAAAAAAATGTATGCTTGTGTTTAAGAATGGTGAAATAACAAAATAAAAATTTATATTGTATATCAAAATGAAAAGGGAAACAAAATTAAAAAAACAGCTAAAAACCATGAAACAGTACACACACACACTGGTCTTTACAAAAACTGAACAATAACAAAACCATAGAAACTCTGTTTTAGATGGAAGAATAAGAAAAGCAGTAATGGAGCAAGGAAGAAAGTACTGATAACACTTTAAACTTTGTATTGATATAAATTCAACTAAAATAATTAAATACTCTTAAGGATACCAGAGTAAATAATAACAACTGCTTGTGCATTGTTCGCTTATGTACAATTTTCTACAAATTGTGTTGTTGATTATTTTCGTTATTTTCTGTGTACACATACTTACAGTTGTCCTTTTAAGTTTGGTTTAAAATGACTTATGTGCACTTGTCAAAAAAAAAAAAAAAAATAAATATGTGCAATGAAGACAGGCAACGTAATAAAGTTCATTCGTTTTTTATGTAGAACTGTTCTTGTTAGGTTATTGCAGTGAACGCTCTAGGTCGGTCTATAAGTTTACTTAGTTCAGTAGTTCATTTGGTAAGTTTTTTAGTACATTTTCAGCTCAACAGCTCTCTTTGAGTTTAAGTCCACATCCGTTTTTAAAAAACTTTTTTAGCGGAAAACGTTAGCAAAAAATATAAAAAAGTTTTTGCGACCGGTAACTTTTAACAACAAGTAACTAATAATGGGTAGTTTAACTTATAAAAGGAAAATAGTGTTGTGATCATCACTATTTTTTAGTTTTGAATTTAACCATACTTGTTTTAAAGTTATATTATTTTTTATTTCACTTTTATTTCATTCACGTATTGTTGGCATTTTTTGTCATCATTTATTTGATCATTATTTTATGTTTTTTATTTTTTGATTAAAATCAATACGATTCAAAAATAATCATATTTTAACCAGATTTTCTAAAAAAAATTAAACATACATAAGTACATATTTTCGTTCTTCTTGCTCTCCTGTTATGTGTATTAAATAAATACTTTTCTTTGTTTATTGTGTAATATTTACTTTTTTAGTGTGTTTAAGGATGAAAATAATTTATTTCTTATATAGCGCGATTAATAATTTGCACGCTTTAACGCACGTAATGGTGAAGCCTTTGGTATTAAGTTAAAAGGGTTTGTCCCGCCACTTAATATTATACTGTTGTCGTATCTTTCGGTGAAAACGGTCGTCATTGGCCGTTTATTTGGAACGCGCTTTTAATGAACATCATTCTCGAGCTACATCTATTTAAATGGTATCATACATGTTGATTGCTTGATATCGAAAATTTTTTTTGGGGGTAAACAATTTAATATATCCGCCTTTTATTATTAAATAGGTAAGTGTGACCATCTGTCGGTATTTATCGTTTGTAAGAGTGTTTTAAAAATTTTAGTTGTGTAAAAAAGTGTAGGAGTTTGTGCTTACGTGTTCGTTTTTAACGTCTCCGTTAAACGTTCGTGTTTTGTAGATTTCAATGTTTTCAAGAATGGCTGGTTTTCGTCCTTTTTTACTTGGGTGTAATACTGTCATACAATCATCTATTTCCCTTGGTTCGTGTCCATGTGTGTTAAGGTGTGTTGCGAAGTTTGAGTCTTCCCTTTTCCATTTGTATGATCTTATGGGTTCTGTGAATCTTGTTTTCAATGTTCGTTCGGTTGCAGATGCAAGTAGTCTGTATACTCCGCTGGTACTAAATTTCTCGGTTGGTTCTGTTTATGTTTAGAGATTGTTTCGTAGAGTGTTCCTCGTTTTTAGTGATGTCTGTAAACCTTCGTTCTGAAAAAGCGTAGTTAATCTATAAATTTTTGGTCCAGTGTATGTAAAATTGTGTCGTCGTGTTATATCGATTGTCTCTTTGTCTTCTTTCTTCTTGGCTTTGGTGTTGTATTGTCTGAGTAGTTTGTCGATGGTGATGCGGTGGTAACCGTTATTTTTAGCTATAGTGTAAGTTGTGTTGAGTTTTTTGTTATATTTATCTGAAGCAAGTCTGTAAACCCTACTGGTTTATGTTGAGTAGGATGGTGAAAACGAAATAATATACAGATATGCTCAGATAACAGCGATAACAATATAAAAAGCAATAAAAAAAAATGTGAACAAAGTGCTTCTCAAACCCTTGATACTGAGCTGAAACATACTGTGAGTGTTCCAAAAAAAAAAAAAAAAGATACACGAACTAAAAGGTAAAAGGATCTAAAAAGCTGAATTAAACTAACAATCTAAATTTACCGAATAAGCCCTCAAAATGAAGTTCGGTTTAATTGAACTGGGTTTTTCATGTATGTTATTTTTAGTCACTAAAAAACCAGCCAAGGTTTAAAAGCTTTTGCATAAATAATGTTATGGAAAGTTGTTTCCTTAAAGTATGCTATATTTATACTTACCATTAACTATAACTTTAGCAGTGAAATAGAAAACGTTCAAGAAAACTGCTTTGCCCATTGAGAGCATTTGAACGAAGTAGATTAAAACTTATGTCATAATAAGAATTAGACATGTTTTGCTTGTGTTTATCGTGTGAACACATAATTTTTGTCCGATTTATTATGATTTTTAATAATACTTGTTTAAATTTCCCGTTTTCCATTCTTCCAAAAAAAGACAAACACGATGCTTCACGTTGAATAACTTTGGCTGTTTGATTTTTAATACATTTTTTTCTGCACTTTTTGGATTTTGTTTTTACCATCCTTAAACAGCCCTCAAACAGAACATTACGACATATTTGCACAGGCAACCGCGTATGCAGACATATTTCAATTTATAGAAAGTCGTTTTTTAATTGTACATATATTTGAATGTAATTATCACAATCGTTTTATTTGGTTTACGACTGCACGTATTTTAATGAATTTATTACAGGGTGATGAATAAATATTCAAACAAAAACTATTTATTATTTGTTAGGTGTTATTTGTTAAAAAGATCTTTTAAAAAGTCAGAAAAATTTATATTTCATTCACTAGAACTCAGTAATGTTTTATCCGATCAACACAAATTAGCAGTCATGCGACGTGTATGTTATGTAGCACCGTGCTGTTGATACCACATAAACTGACTATTCTGTTTATTCACATACATATCCACATAAATGAAAATGTGCCTCGTCACTCATTATGATTTTTTCATGAAAATCGGGGTTGCCGTTAGCGAACTGTAGCACGCAATCAGCATACGTACGGCGGCGTAAATGGTCTTGTTGAAGAAACTCTTGTGTCAACTGAATCTTAAATGGAAATAATTGCAAATCCTTGTGCAAAATTGTGGCCAGGGTTGTTCTTTGAAGTCCAATCTCCTGAGCAGGGTGTCGATTTTAAGTTAGGGGTGATTTGAACACTTTCTTGAGCAGCAGTAATGTTTTCAGCTGATCTTGCAGTACGTTATGCTCCATTCGTGGGTCTTTCAGTCCTTACACGATAATTACTGCGATGTTTTTTTCAATAAGTTTCACGTAATTTCCTCATCGTCACATAATTTGCTGATTGATTTCGATAAAATGGTTTAACGATTCAAACACGTTCATTTATCAAATATTTTTCGATAATAACTTTGCGACGTGTATTTTTTACGACTTCCAAATATGAACTGGCTAGACTATGTTCACCAAGATGGCGGAACAATAAAGTAGTATATCTTTCCGGCGGATACCCTGTATATGATTAAAATAATTTAAAACGTATGAGGTGTTATGGAGCTTTACAATGTTTTATTCCTTAACACAATGATCTATTCTCTTAGTTGAAGCTAGAAATTTATATTTTACTGTAACACTTTTATTATACGTAAAGAAGGGATAAAGCTTTAAAAGCATAAATTGATTTCATATTAAATTTTAAAACTCTTAATGAAATTGTTTATATCACGCTTAAAATGTAATTCCCAAACGTTTATCATCAAAATCAAAAATGATTTATCATCAAAAATCGTTTGTACTTATGACTTTTCAATTTATTTTTATCAAAATTTTTACTATTTTATATAAACTGTTTTTAAATTCAGAATAAAAAATAGCTCGTACATAGCAGTTGCCGAAGCACACATTCATGTTCAATAAACTTGCACTTACAGCACCTGTTCCTTAAAGCAAAATCCATGACGTAATCAAACATTTTTAACGAAGCGTAGTTAAATGTAAAGTAATTCTTAAAAAAAAAAATCAATTTTCGAATTGCCCCAATTACAACAACATGTCTTTTTGCTGACAATTTAGCAAGAAAGTGGTGTTGTGTGCGGTAACACTTCTAGATAGACCCTTGGGTGAATAAAATTCAGTGCAATGTAATACAACTGCATGCGAGTATATGATACATATGTATGTGTAACCTTAAAAATATTTTTTTTCTTTTTATATACGTTGTGAAAATAACAAAAAAAAAAAAAAGTCAATGCTGGAATGTGGGGCAAACAGAATAAATTTTAATATTTACAGACTGAAACGCAAGTCTTTTTTCACAGCATGCAGTTTAATTATTAAATTTCGAAACTGTATTGAACTTTATATTCTGCCATTTAATTGTTTTATTTATTCAATTTTATTACGATAATAAATTATACCAAGTATCTCATACAGCTTTAAAAGAGTTTCTGAGGAATACAATAAATAAATAAGAACTAAGTGAAGAAATTTTTTAATCCTTTATTTATAAACTCAATGCCAAAATATACTTTCCGAAAAACTAGGTAAAATTCAGATTGAATTTTTGACGGAATGTTCATATAATTTTATGATACAGTTAACTTTTGTAAGGCTGCTTTCACAGTGCACGCTATAAGCAATAATATACCACTGCAAAGAAAAGCAATTATGTCTTAATAGTTTTGCTTATAGCACAGACCTGCTTATAGCATGCGCTCTAAGACAACTTCTTTCATTGAATGACGCATGGTCTAGCTATGCTGCACATGAGTTTTTCAATCATTGAGCCGATTCGTGGGTGACCTTAGAACCTATTTGCTTTTCGATCTGGATTTCTTATTTTTGATGACAAGAAGGAAAGGTTAAAAAATAAAAAAGAACGCTTATTTTTTACTTGTTCTCGAACATTTGAATAATTACTTAAAAAAAATATTATTTTCATTAAATATTTTTTTTAAGAATAACGTACATGAAATACATGAAACTTTTTATTTTAAGTACCTACTTTAATTTTTTCAGGCTAACAAGCCCACACCGTTTTTCCCTTGCAGCCTTCCTTAGTGATTCTTTATTTCATTTGCGATTCAACCCGCATCAACTAAACCACCATGTTCAGAATTAAACAATTTTTTCTTTTATTTAAAAATATGTTAAAGTTAAATGCACAATTCGTCTAACTCCATTACACACATATGTTTATACACACATTGAAACAAACTTTGAACAATGAATTGTTTTTTAGTGTTTTGTTAAAATAAACTAAAAAAGTTCTTGCAATAAAAAATGACAACGTTTTATTACAAAATCTGGGCATTTCTGTACATGAAATATTTTCTAAAAAATGTTGATGTTGATGTAGATAGAAATCGATATGGAACACATAACGCCTATTTTTGGAATTTTTGTCGGTCTGTCTCTCTGTCTGTGTTCGCATCACATGAAAACTTCTAAATGAATTTGAATAAAATTTTGTGAGGAGGTCTTTTAGAACCTTAATTCAAATATAGAATATCTTTTTTTTTTAAATATGTCATTTCGTAGAGAAAGTAGAAATACGAATGTGAAAGCACCAAAATTTACCGGTATAATGGTAGTAAAACAGTTGTCAGCACAATTTATTTTTTTAAATGGAACACTATTAAAGGTACATTTAGCCGACCGTAAATGTAGAAATGTAAATGTAGATGTGTCAGCTGAGCATTTTTGTTATAGGAAAAGCTTTGCAAATACTTAGCCAACTGAAATGTCACTTAGTCGTTACGTTTCAACCTGCTGAAAAAAGAATTTCAATACGATGTAAATAATATATTTTTTATTATTACAAAACAAAATCATTTTTAGTACCATGTACTAAGTACTTTTTGCACAAAATCGCAAAGTGGGCATCATTGGTCTGAACAGCTGTGCGTTGTTATTTATTGATAAACAGAAATATATCAAAAACACATGACACGTTTTTACACATTTTATAAGCACAACTTCATTTACATTTACTATACAGCTACATTTACTTTACATTTACGATTTCTGCGGTCGGCTAAATGTACCTTAAAAGCTGTTTACAGAACTCTACGATAAATACTTAAAAACACATTTTTCTAAATTAAACTTTAAAGAAATCTAAAAAACTAATCTGACTAAATTTTATACAAAAATGATTTTCTAAAATTTAGATCATTATACGAGAGGACATTGTTGAACCAAATTACAAAAAGTTTAAAAGATTGTGTGAATTTTAAGACACTCTTTTTAACACTTTTCTCCTACTGCTCTTTATGTTAGTTTTCAATGCAATATTTATTTGTCCTTTCAAAGAAAAATTAGTGAAAAGTTAAGCGAACAAACAAGCAAAAAAACAAGAAAATTCAATAAACTTTTACGAAAAATACAATGCATAATAAGGACCTGTAAAAACAATTATCATAACATCTCTATACTTGTTTAGATTTCAAAGACACACCCAAACTGGTATTATATTCACTAAACGCTAACACATAGCATTCTGTTTTATTTTTGTGTCCAAATATTATCATGCTTAGGTTAAGTTAAGTTAAAACACATTTCCATTTACATGTTGAATACACACAAAAACTTGCGCTTGCAAGAACTATTGCCATCGTAGTAGATTTCCATAAATTGGATTTATTTTAAATAGCATCCGCTATAGAACAAACACGCACACACGAGATAGAATTCAACCAAAAATATCGTACTCCAGAAAAACAGACAGAACGGTTGGGTACTCAGAACGATAAAGAAAACAGCTATAAAAATCGAAAAATGCAGGCGGCTGTAAGAGTTTTTTGTAAACTATTTTTTTTTTTGCAATTTGCATTTTCTGGCTTTGTTAAAATTGATTGCCAAACGAGGTTGAGGCAAAAAAAAAACTTTATGCTTAAAAATCATAGTCATACACCGACAGACTGACTTAACAACATAACATTAAAAGAAGAAAATTGTACAATAGCATTATAGTTTAGGTATCGTCAGCATCAACAATGACAGTAAACTTGCCAGGAATAAGAAAAAAGAAAAGGCTATTTATTGCTGTCGCTGCTGCTCTGCAACATTAACGATGACATTTTAATAGGAAGTTAAAATTATTGTTGGCCGAAATGCAAACGGTTGTATGTGTGTATTTGTATTCTTCTCTATTCGTATAGTTTTTTGGCTCTGTATATGAGAGAAAAAATATATTTTAGTCTGCCTTATCTAAGGCAATAGCACTCACAGTTTAAAAAAGTTTTCCATCTGGAAAATCATAGATGGTTATTGGAGCGTCAAAATACAGTTAAAGTTTAAAAGCTTCAATTTCTAAAAAAATTCTCTTGATTTTGAAAGCTGCTTCGAGTTGAAATGATGCTGAGTGGTAATTTGGTTTGATATCTCCATAAATATACGAATATGATATGATCCAAAATAATATAAAATTGTGTTAAATTTTTTGTAGTTAGAGAAAAACCCAGACATAATATGGTACCTTGGCAATTGGCCGTTGGAAATATTTCTTTAAGCTGTATCGTATTAACTTTAAACTTTCCTGCACTACATTTCTTTTCGCATAGTTTTGGCAACATCATGTAGCTCAAAGGATCCAAGCAACTTGTAATGTCCTTTAGTTTCTTTTCTAGAAGAAGGTGAAAAGCAAATATTACTTTGCATCCCTGCTTCAATTTGAATGCAGAAAAAAATTAAAGTAGCGCAACCAACCAAATAAAACTACTCAATGGCCCACATAAAAGCTGGTAAAGAAATATGAGTATAAAAGTTTGAACTTTCATTTTATATATTTGTTCGTTTAGTTTTTTACTGCTTTATTTTGTTATTGCTATTGAATTTCTGAGGGCTGAGTTGTCATAGTTAAAATTAATGGAGTTTCCTTGAATATTTGCCAACTAACGGATTGTTGAGGTTGCAGGCACGTTTGCCATTAAAATGGACTCTTTTCGAAAATGAATATTCATGTTGCTTGTACGCACTTTTTATTTGATTGGCTTTCATTATTCCAAATTGCTGCTTGTTTGCCATGGTCTATCAGGCAATAGTTAAAGAACGTTTGAATGGATACAAAAAAATTTAAAAACTAAACGTTATTTGCTAACTAAAGTGCAGAAAATGTACATGTGGTTGATAGAATAAAAGGGTAACAGAAATAAATAAAGTTTTGATTTAAGTGCTGTAAAAGGTTTTTGTCTTAAACAGTTATTTCGAAATGTTTAAAATACAAAACCAAAAGGAAAGTATCTTTTACATCTTTTTTTAAAACTTTTTTGCAAACTAACCTGCTTTTTAGTCAGACGTGGGCATACTGCCTTTAAAATTACAGGAACCAATTAATTTTTACTGTTTTATCAGAATATTTATACTAACACTAAAGTCTAATTTTCATTACCAGCATGTAGAAATGCCCTAAATCTTCACACAACACTCCTGCAAAAATATGAAGGATGAGACTCAAAAGACAATAATTAAAAATAATTAATAGCGTTACGTCTTACCCTTTTAAGGCAAACGTTCGGATTCTTTTGATTACAATAACACTGAGGCTCATTATAAATTCCTTATTCTTTTTTCTGTGGCTCCATCTGACTATACTTCTTGATTCTACGTTCTCGTAATTACTAAACATGCGTTATTACAAACGCAGTCATCCAACTCTACACTACTGTGTTACTCCAGCGGGACATGAACTACTCCATGCCTTGATTTAGTAACCTTAACCATCTGCTGACAACTCCTTTTATCCAAGCCACAATACATGTCTGCCATACACTCACCTCTACCGTTCTTACTGTTTTTTATTATATAGGGCGTCCTGACAATTATTTGTTACTCTTATATGAAATACTACTAAATTATCTGTCTTGGCTTCTCACAGTAATTGTCTATTTGCTTCTCGGGAGGTTTGTACTGCTGCTTCTTAATTTTTAATTGCATTATAACAATTATTATTTTCCGTTGTACGCATGCCCGAAGGTGCGATTTTCTATTTTACAGAAAGCACGTCTACCAACGAAGCCATTGAAGTTGCTTACCTTTTGTTAGCTAAGTGTGGTATTGTTCTATACACACACCACTAGTGGAAGTAACTTATTCACCACACTCATACGGACAACAATAACAACAGGGGTTGCGAGATCTTATTTTCATAACAATATATAATTACGAAATGCTAAAAAAATATGAAAAAAACAGTTAGTGAAAAAATTGGCGCTAGCCCATATTTTCCGAGTTACGGGGCTCTGAAATATTCAAATTTTTTAATATATCAATATGGGTATCATTTTGAAGTTTTTGAAGAGATCTTTAAGGACATACTAAAATGTTCTAAAAATGCGTAACCCGTTTAGAGCCGATGTCATTTTTATGAAAATTTATATATGCACTACCAAATTTCTTTTTGTTTTTAATTTTCTGGCACCCCAATATTTGCTTTTTGTTTGCACAAACATTTTTAGTTTACTTAAAATATTTGTGAGAAGTTTCCTAAAAAGCTTAGTAAGCGGCAGCGAAATAGCCATCGACACGTACTTTTCAACCTCAAAAATCAATACCGGTGATTTAATAATTTAATCGGGATAAAAATAACACTATATTACAAAAAAAAATTAATTTAAGGGCAAAAAAGCAACTTGAGGATACACATCAATATCAAACAAATCATTCACAAATCATCGGTAACTGCTGATGCAATTACTTGATAAATCATCTATAAAAACCACGATATTGTTTGGATTGAACAAAAAGTTAATAAACTCAAGCTCTTTCCGTCCGCTAAGATAAAACTATGTTTAAAACAGGATCTACTTATAAAACATTTGTTTTTCTATATTTTTATAGATAATTTTTGACTTTCTTTCGTAGATCTTTTCTTAAAGAGACGCTTTTTAAAACATTTAAATTAATTTCTATATTTGCAAGGAAGTTAAGAAAAAAGTACAATTGTTTCCTCTAGTGCAACAGCAAATATCATGATTATTTTCTCAATAGCAACAAACCAAATTATGCCCACCTGTGCTTTTAAATTGAAGAAAAAATTTCTATCTTTTTTAGTTCCATTTTCTTGAATACCGTCTTATCATTTTCATCTCCAGAGTGTATTTTTTTTTAGAATTACATATACTATTTTCTATTTATCAATATTTTTATTTGTTTTTATAGTCCCAGGCAGACATTCGTTTTTCGTTGATTGTGTTACTCTGTAAATAAGCATGCTTTTGCTCCTGTCGCTGCTATAAAGCTTGCTTTTATTTAAAAATAGAAGAAGTCTGTTGTTGTTTACTTACCTTTTTTATTTTCTTGTTGCTGCCACATAATTGAACAGAATCTAAATGCAATAAAAACAGAAATACAAGCAGCAATGGAAATGCCTTTTTTATTTCTGTGCCTTGTTTCCTATTTTTTTTTTTTTTTTTTGCTTACTCCGCTTGTCTTTTCGCGCCTTTTAACATGCAATTCATTTAAATTTTTCTTTTCAATATGCTTTTCTTTTTAATGTTTTTGGCTCTTTATGTCATCGTATTAGTGTTGCTGTTGAAACGGCTTCTCCATCAAAATTTTCATGCGAATGCTTGTTTACGATTCTATTGTTCTTACGAAAATACTTTAAAAAATTTTTGTTCTTGCCTTTTTGAAAACAAAGTTTTCACTACAAAAACTTTTACCTTAACTATAGATAAGTAATAAAGTGCAGACAGATTGTGCTGTGAAACAAAATATTGTAACTGCTTTTCATAACTTTATTGAATAATGTTATTTAGTTGAAGGAATATTTTTAGTTTTTTCATTCATAATTTTAACTGCTATTGGGAAATTTATTCAATAAATCGTGCTTCCTTCCTTTTAATATTATTTTACTTCCAATAAGAAACCTTCAATTTTGCATCCATTCCGATTCATATTAAAATTTGATGTCAAACAGACTAGAAAAAATACGTCTGAGGGCAAAATCCTAATTTTTATTTGCCACAGGGAGCTAAAGGACATATGTAATTTTACACGTTGTCATCAAAAACTTCAGATGCGAGATAACGAGAAGTTTTTTCTTGTAGCTGTCACAAATGTTTTGTATCACTGTACAGAGTTTCAGTTAAAGTATTTTTTTACTCAAGTTCTGTTATTTTTACAGTGGAAATACATTTGAAAATTAATTAGTTCAATAGCTGAAACATTACGTTAAAAAAAAATTTAAACAGCTGTTAATTGCCCAAGTTAAAAAGTCGTAGGACACTGTTGACTGTTCTCATTATAGACCCAAATTGTCCAATTTCTTTTTCTCGGCATAGATGGCAATAATATGATTTTTATAACATTAAACTCATAAAAGTTTTACTAAAATTCTTTATATTATTCATACTCGAGACAAGCGATATTTTAGTAACTGTGATTAAGTCGCTGTGATTAAAAAATCATTGGTCACAACAGTGAGTTTATCAAATGATTTTACTTTCCTTCATTCTTTTATAAGTCAAAGCAGCTTCATTGCTCTAAGGCAAACTTCACACATAAATATGAGCTGGGTTTTTTTTTAAAAAGTCCACTTTTTCAAAAAACTAAGTTAACGGTAACTTTAATGAGCAGTAGTCTCCTTCTTTCCATAGTTACAAAATATTTCTTTCGAAAGTATAATAAATTTAATCCTAATAATTTAAATAAAAACCACTTTCATTAATTTTTCCAAACGACAGATATTTTGCAGTTGTGGAAAGTGGTATAAATGTATTATTTTCATATATTGAGATGTTTAAGGGGCAAATTAAAGTCCATATTTCCGCAGATAAAACCTTCACTGAAATGATATAAAGCAACATTTTAAATGAAGGCATTCAAATTCACGAATAACTAAATTTTTTCAGTTATAGTAAAAATATAAAAATTACTTTGTTAAGATCTTTATTAAATAAATCCTGCACCCTTAAAAATATATTTTAAACTTAGTTTTCGTTTACAGTTAGCATATTGAATTATTTAATAAACTCATAATATCAATTTATTTTTTTCTTGTTATGCTTCTGGAAGTTTTATAAAGTGGTAACATATTAATTTTGCTGAGATTTTTTGGTCTTCCCTTTTTTTTTCAAATAAAAAAATTATTTTAAATTTATCATTTTCTTCCATACTAAATTTATAAAATTTATTTTGTGAGGTTCATTCCTTTGCATCTCATCCAACATATTTTAAACCAATTTACAATTTCTTCAACCGTGATTTTTTTTCTGTTTGATATTGCTTTTTATAGAGATTTTGTTGAGACAAATTCTTCTCTGTTCATTTCTCACAAAATTAGCTTCTTTTTTTTGGAAAGCATATCTTGCATTATCTTAGACAGTATAGAATTGCTCTTTTTTCTTTAATGCTGCTTGTGTGTGGACTTATGCCACTTCCGAAAGAAATATTTCTGAAATAGATTTGTATAGAAAAACTGTTATTGTTTTTTTTTACGTCAAGGTAGAACTCTATTAAAATTGTGATTGTAGTTAGGAAGAAGAGGTGTCCATAACTCAATAAAATTACCTTTAACTTTATTTCACTTATACCACTTTAAAAAACCAACTCATGTATCTTTTTTTTATTACAATGATTATTTTAATATATTGTTTCAAATCGTTATGTGTCTTGATTCCTGTCATTAATAAAGCAAATCTTTTTATATTAAATGCTCTTTTGGAGAATCACGAACAAATTCTTATTTTAAAATACAGATACGTGTGTCTGATTTAAAAAACATATATTTGCAATTCAACTACTTTAATTTATAGACTACACATTTTTTGAAAACGTTATATCATAAGTTTTTCATAAGTATTTAAAACTTAAACCATATTTTTAGACCGTGCACTTGCTCTTCTCTTGATTTCAGTTTTCAATAAAGTTTTCCCTTCTTTTCTTCACACATTTCTTTCAAGCATAAAATTTATATTTTACCTGCAAGTAAGATGTTTAAGTTTTTCTTCTTTTCTTCAGTCTTACTGTTGCATTAATCATAATGTTGTATAGTTTTAAAAATAGAAAGGTAAATTATTGTTGTTGCTTTTTTTTTGCAGCTAAATACTAAAGTTTTTAACTATTTCTTATGCATCTAAAGTTTAAGGATTCTATGTTTTTTTTTGTTTTATTACAGAAACAATTACCAAAAGTTATTTAAAGTTACTAAAAGTGAAAACTTTAAATATTCGATTAAGAAAGAGTATTAAACTTATTTAAAGCTTTTAATTTCCAAATGTTTATTATTACAAATTGCAGTTAAATTAAGCGTTGTTAACTTTGTTAAAACGATAGAAAAAAGATAGAATCTGAAACTTTATCTTTTTATAATATTTTTTAGATGTGGCCAAGAAACGCGTGTGATACCCAGAATATTACAATTACGTGCACACTGGCTTAAGTCGGAGAAGGAGTCATTGCGACTGGTAGAAGCTGGCATTACCAAAGAGGTTATGAATAATGCTATTGCTCAATTTTGTCTAGAAATCATTGCTAAACACGGCGATCCAGCGCCTAGACTGTGCAATAAAGATCCTTTAACATTAAAAATGGGCACATATGTGATAGAATTGTTTCCTAACGTAAGTATTTCTTGTATGTAATTGTTGTATTATAATTTTCATTTATTTTAATTTTGCTATATGTGTGTATATTTATTTGTACATAATTAATATGCGTGTTATTTCTAGGCTAAATTTTTATTTATGGTTCGTGATGGTCGTGCCACTGTGCATTCAATAATATCACGCAAAGTAACAATAACGGGCTTTGATTTGACCAGCTATCGCCAATGTATGCAAAAATGGAATCATGCTATCGAAGTCATGCACGACCAATGCAAAGAAATAGGAAAGGAACGTTGTATGATGGTAAGTGCTGAAAGTTGATTAAAGTTTTTAATTAAAATATATTTATCAAGTTAACTTGAACGCTTCAGAAGGATTCGACATGCAAGTACTTTTTAGCGACAAGTATGCAACATATTTAGTTACTCAACTTTAACCGTGAAATATAATTCTGTTTTATATCTGATGAAAATTAGTAGCATGATGATTTTATGTCAAAGGCTTACAGTGAAACCTAAAGGAACAATTCTAGAAAGACTTAGTTAGGCCCGCTTCTTGGCCCTTCTATGTTAGCAAAACAATATAAAAAAATAAGTTAAAGGAAGAGTCGAAAAGTTATGAGACGAAGATAAAAAGGACATAAGCCATAGCTACGAGATGGACTACTCTGGTAGATATAAAGATGTGTGTGTATATAAAATTTAAATAAAATTCTTATGGTTTCAATTACTGATTTAAATAAATTAAGACTTTGAGTTAATTTATTAAATTGACAGGACATATATGACAATACAGTAAATTTTTGAAACAATTTATAAGCAGCAGGACAGAAGTATAATAAAAAAATTTCGTCGCATGCCAACAGCCCTAAACTTCCAACAAGGTTGAAGTTTAGGGCTAAGACATAGTAACGCCCTATTTACTCCACATGCGACGTGCTTTCGGAAAAGCATAAAAGTCTAGAAGAGCAAAATAAAAACAATTGGCTTAAATCTAGTTTACGGACGCAGTTTAGTTTTGAGTAAAAAATGTGAAGAGGCAAATTTGGGGCTGACCCTTAGTTTCCGAGTTACGGGCCTTCAAAGTTTGTATGTACAACTTTTTTTAAGTTTTAAGCTGCGTCCGTAAACTAAATTTGTTCCAAACAATTATTGTTAGTCCACATCTATAGTATAGTCCACATTTATTCATGCCATTTTTTAATTCTGTTTTTAAGTTGCAGCGATATGTGTTATTTTATGCAACAATAACATCCGCTCAAAATTTAAGCCATACCCCTCTTGCTTTATCACCAAACAAAAATTTTATGAAATATTTTATAGTGTAAATTGGCTCTTGCTCAACTTTTTAAACCTTTTAAAAAATATTAATTTTTTAATGCAAAGAAGTTTTCAGGAAATAGCTTTTTTAACAATAAAAATGAATTTAAATCAAATTTATTAAAATACATTTTTTAAAACAACGAAAAAATTAATTTAATTTGATTAGTAATTAAATACAGTACCGCATACCAGCAATTGCTCTTTTTCCCTGTCCCTTCCACACCGTTGCACATAGGGACAGATAACCAAATTACGACGACAAAAATGGAATTATTATTTTGTTAAATGTATGTTCTATAACCAGTACGCAATCAACCTATAAGTGTTTATTTCCTGTAACTTCACATTAGTCTGTACGTGCCTTAACGTTTATTATTTGTTCAACGCACTTATACCTATCATCAGCATCTTACGCGTTTATTGTTGCTACACTCGACAAATTTTTGAAAATTTATGTTTAACTGCCGTATTCATAGAAAATAAAAAACTTTGAAATGTGTTTTATGACAAATTTTTCATACAAATTTGTCGTAAAATATATTTCAAATCTATTTTGATTTTCTATGAATACGGCAGTAAAACTTTTGAAATGTATTTTTAAGCATCAGGTTTCTAATTTAATCTGAAGTTATTACTAAAAGAACAATTATATGTAAAAGATATAGTATAATTTTTACTATAAAATATACATTGAAAAGTTTGTAAAAAAAAAGTTGTAAACAGTTCCAAGATAAAAACAACCACCAAGAAGTGTAAAAAAGTCAATCGTACGTCCCCGTTACCCCTTCAATAAATAGAGCATATTTTCCTTAGGTAGTACACCTAATTCTGAAAATCCCACCTGCAAATGACACATTTTTATTTCGCTTAATTAATATATTAAAGAGCGGGTATTCCGTAACATAATTGGGTGTACTGAAATCTGGGCTTCAATGAAGATAAAAATAAAGAGAAATAATTTTTTTTTTGTAAATTGTCCGCCATATTGTATCCGTTTTTTTTTTTTTTAATTTTTAATAACCAACATCAGATTCGTAAGCAAAAATCCCGTGTAATAAGTTTTAGACGAATTCGATCACTTTATTTAAAAATTGTCCACCATATTGGATAGTTATTAAACATTTTTAAAAACTGACATCAGAACCGTAATCAGCGACACGTAAAAAATTCTGGAACCTAGTTTTATTAAAATTAATTAAATCCATATGAAACAAATAATTTTGTGCGTTGTGAGAAACACATGTTAACAATATTTTCTTTTTTTTTATGTTATCTATATACCTCTCCGTGTGTCTGTCATTTCACTTATCTGTAATACTCATATGTTTGTCTAGTTGTGTTTCTGATGTTATATCCCTCATGAATAAAATGCGAAAAAAATTAAATTAAATAAAAAGACATTTATTTGCGCTACTTCTCTGCTTTTCTCGATTGAATGACAAGCATATTTTAGTGATAGTATAAACATTATGACAAGCATAACAATTTTTATATTCTGGATTAAAAAAAAAAAAACATTTTTTATTTTAGTTGCCAACTAGCACTCTTTTTTTCTGTTTAATTCATCACATTCACTTTTCTATATCTAGAATTTACCACGTTTTAATCATTGTCTCTAGATTTATCGCACTTTCTCTCTATATTTTTTTTAATTTTGTATAATGAATCGATAAAAGTTTTATTGGAAAATAACTGCAGCGTGTTTTAAAATAAGAATATATAAAATTATAAAAACAAGCTTAAGAATCAGTAATTAAAATAAGTAACGAATTTCAACAAACATCTCTCCTCATGTTATGTAATGAATGAGCTTTTCTATTTTTAAAACTGCCGCAACAACCAATGACAACGTACGTAGTGCAGAGTTTGCTTGTCATGGCATATTGAGATACGAATTTTCCTGATACCCTTTATTACAAAAAATGCTGTAGATTTAATTTTTTTCAAGGCCTTTTGGTTGTTTTCAAATGATTTACACCCATAACAGATTTGTGAACAGCATATTCATTTACATTTTTTTTTTCAAACAACGTTAATTATTAATATTTTTGAGCCTTTGTTTATTGCAGTTTATTAGCTTTATATAAGTTCTAAACATTATGTCGCCTACTTTAATCATAAATTCTGCATATATACATAAATACATATACATATACACAATTTGTTTTTTAACCTATTTATGTAAGTTGGAGAAATGTTTTTCCGTTTGATTAAATTCCCCTAAATTTTATTATTAAAAAAAAGCAGCTTAAAAACTGTTTTCACTTCATTATTGTTTTTTATGGTGCAAGCAGAAAGTTTGGTTATACTTAAATTACTAACTACCCACGTTAGGCTACAGTACAGGATGTTAAAAATATTTCACTATTTAATTAAATTCCGATAAAAATTGTCCAAAAAAGCAGTTTAATAACCAAGAGTTTTCTTTTTATACCCTTTACCACAAAAAGTGGAAAAAGGTTATATCTAATGGCATTTTCTTTTCTGAAAATAAATGTTACCCAACAATCACACAAAATGTTTTGCATGTTGCCTAAACCCCGAAAAATTGCTACACATTTTATAGCCACAATAGAACAAAAACTGTTATTAAATATGTCTAACTACCTTTACATGTTAGTAATGTTTAATTAGTGTTTGAATAATAAAGTAATATAACACTGGGTTTAGCAACAAAAGCAAAATTCACTTATCAAGAGTAAAAACTACTAAAAAAGTGTAGCATACTTACCCTTACATAAAATTGAGGGTAAAATATGTAACATATTTTTCGTGTAACATATTTTCAAAAGAACATACTTTAAATTTACACTCTCGAACTTTTTTTAGAAAAGGACACAAAGGTGTAAAAAGTGTTGAGCATATGCAACATTTTTGTCAGAAAAGAAAACGCCATAAGTTTGTCATTCCGTGTGTAATTTCTACAATATTCATTTCCGACCCCATAAAGTATATATATTCTGACTTCTTATGCATAGCGAAGTCGGTTGAGCGATGTCCGTCTGTCTGTCCGTGTTAGTGGAAAACTCGACCAGATACAGTGTCGAAAGAGTTTCTGTTGGAAATCAGCATGATCGGTACATGTCCTTAGAGGCAACAGGCAGAACACCACGCCTACCCCTAACTTTTTCATGTCACTTGGAACAATAAAGTAACTCCAATCAAAAAAAGAGATATATTTGGCGATAGAGAATTAAAAAATAAGAAAAAAACATCAAGTGAAAAAATTGGCGCTCGCCCATATTTTTCGAGTTACGGGGCTCTGAAATTTTCAAATTTTTAAGATAACAATATGGGTATCACTTTAAAGCTTTTGAAGAGATCTTTAAGGAAATACTAAAATTAAAAAAAATATATATATATGCAACACCAATTTTTTTTTTTTTAATTCTCTGTCACCCCAATATTTGCCTTTTTGATTGGAGTTACTTCACTAAATGGTGTAGGGTATATAAGATTCGGCACAGCGAAATATAGCACTCTTATTTCTTTCTTTTTTAGTTCATTTTTTTAGTACCAGCAGGAAATTAACGTACATTAATCGCATTATATGCTTTTTAAGTGTTCATGTTCTTCTTCTCCTATGCATAAGAACCATTTACTATATTTTCAATATTCTATATAAAAACATATTTGCATTTATTTATTTATTTATTTTAAATTGTAGGTCTATTATGAACAACTGGTCTTACATCCTGAGGAATGGATGCGCAAAATATTAGATTTCCTTGATGTTCCCTGGAATAATTCTGTATTACATCATGAAGAATTTATCAATAAACCGGGTGGTGTTCCTCTTTCCAAGTAAGTTGTTATCGTCCTTGTTAAATGTCAGTTTATGTTATCACTTTTTCCCACATACCTTTTTCATCGATTTATTTTGCTACGCATTTGTGTATCTGCGTGGATGTTTTCGTTTATTAAGAAAATTTCTTTGATGGTCAACATATTGTAAATTAACTTTAAATATTGTTTATTTCTTAAGTTTAGATTACGTAAGTGTCAACGATTAGTGGTGTTATAACCTTAAGCCAGTTTCTTTGATTTGTTTAAAAAGAATTCCAAGCGAAATTAAAAACTAAAAACGCCATTAAGATTCAGCGTAAAATTAAATAAATAAGTGATCTTTATTCTGTGGATCTGGCTAAAATTGTTCCCAGAAACTTTTGCTTTAACAAACTCAAACCACGCCCCGTTGTTTTCATTCTTTCTTAACTATCTAACGCCTTGTTTAAGTTTGAATAAAATACTTTTTTTAATTGTTATAGATTTCCGTAGCATGAAGTTTTTATTTAACAAAATGAAACTACCTGAAACATTTTCAAAACTCTTTATCACAAATCTTTAAGCTAATAATTCATATCAGTGAACCGGGTTTAAAGTGACATAATTTTTTATTATTGGTTTAAAGAACAAAAAAGTGTTCCTGCATTAAATAGATAATGCAGATGAAAGTTAGAGATTTTAAAAGAACGAAACGCACAAAATTTTTTTTATTTGCTTTTTTTTCATATGCTCTAACCAACAATCAAAATAAGGTTAAAAGTTCTTGCCTTCATCATCATCAAGCAAAATTGTAGAGACATGAAATAAGCTATTTTTATAAAACTAATATTTTCCTTTACTAAATGATTTGTTAAATTATTGGCCTTCCTGTCGTTATATACACAGCTTATTCTTTCGTTGACGATGTTCTCTTTGCGCTAACAAAATGATGATAAAAGATTAAAATAAAAGCTAATTCTATTATTTTAAGGCATGTTCTGAATTCCACACGAAATTTTCACTTCAATTTTTTCAAAGCATTGTTGCTATAAAATTATTCTTTACAAAAACAATGCTTTTAAAAATTTGAAGTGAAAATTTTGTGTAGATTTCAGAACAGGCCTGTTTGTCTATATGCTTAGTACCAAAAAAAAAAAAAAAAAAAAAAAAAAAAATAAAAAAAATAAAAAATTAAAAACAAACAGAAAATGAAAAAGTAACAGCAGGAGCTGGAGTCACAGGAGCAAGTGCAAAACGATAAAAAGCAAATAATTAAAAATTACAAAAAAAAACGTTAATAAAATGATAAAATGTTTCTAGAAAGACGCTTCAGAAAACAAAATTAATATATGAAGGCATTTTAACAAGCCTTTGCAAAATTATTCTGTTATAGTAACGAGATATTTTGTTTTCTTGACTTAATATCCGTTTTGTAATGAAATTAAAATTATTAAATCTTCCGTAAAGAAAATGATTGGAAAATCTTTAAAAAGAATTAAGTTGCAGTGATGACATTTTACTTTAAGTGGAATATTTTGTAGCCAAAAACTGACATCATTAATTTTATTTACTTTTAAGTTTTCCACTTCAACTAAATAAATAATTTTAATCCAGCTTAACTTCACGTACTTTTATTAATTTCTACGAGGGCTGCTCTATATATTTCTGGCCTAATAGTGAAAATGGGAATATTTATAATCAAAAATTGTTTTATTGTTTTTCAAAGTATTCTCCAGCATGATTTATACACTTTTGCATGCGCTCAAACCAGTTGTCGAAGCACTTTTTCCACTCCGATTGAGACACCTCTAAAACATGGTTTTTGAACACTTCAACAGCTTCTTCTGGCGACGAAAATCGTTGACCACGCATTTTGTTCTTGATGTGCGGAAATAAGAAGAAGTCATTATGTGCCACGTCCGGCCTGTACGGCAAATGACCGATTAATTCGACTTTTTGGCCGGTCAAAAACGCTCTGGTTTGAGCCGATGTGTGAGAGCTCGCATTGTCATGGTGAACAATGATTCGTTTTCTCTTGTTGGTTTTTCGAATTTCTCCGATGACTTCAGGCAAACAAATTGTAGTGTACCACTCAGAAGTGACCGTCCTACGTTGCTCAAGCGGAACAGTCGCCACATGACCAGTTTTGCCGAAGAAACAGGCGACCATTTGCTTCGAGGTGCTTCTTAAACGAACAACTTTCGTTGTATTTTGCTCGTCTTTGAAGACCCACACGGTCGATTGTTGTTTCGTTTCAGGCTCATACGCATAGTTCCATGATTCGTCCTGTGACGATCTTATAAACGTCTTTTGAAGCACCGCAATCGTATTTTTGCAGCATTTTTTGCACCAATCGACACGAGCCTTTTTTTGAGCGACTTTCAAATTGTGCGGGATCCAACGAGAACAAGCCTTTTTTACGGCCAGGTGTTCATGCAGTATCGAATGTATGCTGGTGGAAGAAATGTCCAAGGATGTCTCTTTCTCTCGGTATGTCGCTTGTCTATCTTGCATTATGAGTTCACGTACGGTATCAATGTTCTCTGCCACAACAGCCGTTTTTGGACGACCTTCACTGAATTCATCTTTGAGCGAGCTTCGGCCTCGATTAAATTTATTATACCAATTTTTCACAGTGCTATAGGATGGTGCTTCATCGCCATACAAAGATTTAAGTTCATCAATGCACTCTTGTCGTGATAATTCACGTCGAAAATTGTGAAAAATGATGGCACGAAAATGTTCACGAGTTAATTCCATTTTTTTCTATATAATTTTTTCAAGTCACTGTAAACAACACAAATAATGGTCGTACGTCAAAACGTCTTGAGTACGATTATGCTTAAAAATGGCAAACTTTTCAATGGAAATGTCAAATTGCACTTGGCAGCACTCAGTGTTGCCAGGCCAGAAATATATATAGCAGCCCTCGTATAAGTTTTAGTATTTCCTTAAAGATCTCTTCAAAAACTTTAAAATGATACCCGTATTGATAGTTTAAAAAATTTGAAAATTTCAGAGCCCCGTTATGCTTAGTACTCTGTGCGATTTTACGAAAAATGTTGAGCAACATACATTATTTTGCTTGGAAAATTTGACAATTGGCTACTGGTGACAATGCAGCTGCTTAGAAGATAATTGTCGATTTTATCTGCTGCTTATGTTATTTCATAGTGAAAAAATATGTTGCCAGAAACGTTTTTTAGTTTCATAAACATACTTCGGAAAAACATTCGCGACTTTTCCACAAATAAACAGAGTATTCCTTCAGCAACTTTATTACTTATTTATTTCTTAGTAATTTCTTTATATGAATAGCTCGGAAAATATGGGCTAGCGCCAATTTTGACTTGATATTTTTTTTTCTTATTTTTTAATTCACCATCCCCCCAAATATTCGTTTTTTGTTTAGAGTAACTTTATTGTTCCAAATGATATGGACAAATTAAAGGCAGGCGTGCTGTTTTGCCTCGAAGCACTGGGATCGATCTTGCTTATTTTCAATAAAAACAATTTTCGAAACTACCTAGCAAAAAAATTATGAAGGAGTTCAAAAACCATGGGTGTTTTCATTGCTTCTCTTGTACTTATTTACTACAATGCATTTTAAATAAGTTCGTTCATTATAGTTAAGTTAAAATTTGTGAACTCATGAAAATTCTGTTATTAAAAAGTGGTTTTAAAACTAAAGAATATAAAATAATCGTGCCAATAAAAAAGATTAAAAATTTAGTTTCATTTTATTAAAATAAATATGAGTGAAAACTATTTAATAATATTTACGAATTTCTTACATTTATTTTAAGAAATCATAAACCATTAATTAAAAAACGTATCCTAATCTCCGATCTTTCACTGGTTTTAAGCATTCATTTAAATGCCAAGGTGTTTTGTTAATGTGAACTCAGGCTCGCGAATGACAACCTTATGTTAAAATCTTGCGTTTTTTCCCTAAATTAAAGCAGATCATTCTAAGTAGAACGCATGAATTACCCACTTCTTTTTTTTGCTGGGTATGTCTAATTGATTGACGTACTTAAATTTTCGCTAGCTCATCTAGTGCCTTGGCAAAGTTGATTTCAACCTAAACACGGACGGACAGACGGACCTCGCTCAATCGACTTTGCTATGCAAAAGAACTTAGATTATTATGGGTTCCGAAATGGATATTGCAGAAATTACAAACGGATATCAGATATACCCTTTTTCCACTTTTTGTGGTGAAGGGTATAAAAGGAGGGAAAGCTTTAAGCAAAAGTAAAAAATGAGTGTCAAACCGTTGTCTCACTTACCTTGATAGTAATTGTTTTAAAAAATAGTAGTAAATTTTTTTTAAAATCGTCAAAAATATTGTAAGTCACACAAAAATATGTATAATTATAGAAAATATATTTGAACTACTGTCACTCGTAGTGTCGAAACATCATGATGAAGCTTAGTATGCCAAGTTATTCTTTTTAAAATATGCTATAAACACCTCATATTTATTGTATAAATTTATTCTTTTATTTTTTTTTTATAAAATTAAACATTATAAAAATTATAATTTAAGTTACTTAAAACTACTTCTTAAATAGGTTTTTCAGTGCTTGATATTTGTGTTTTTTATGTATCTTAAATATGCCTCTGCAATTAAAATGTTATTGTTTACACACATACAATGAAACACATAGTTTGAACTAGCAAATAAGTTTTAAATATAAAATTTAATCCTCGTCCTCATCATTGCTGAAACTGCTATCATCACTTGGAATAGTATAAACGCATGCACTAAATTCCGGATAGAAGGTGCCCCTAACACCACATTGCATAGAATTAGCTTCCAATTTATTATTCTTTTTCTCACAGCTGATGTAAAACTTATTCCCAATTTTGGAAGCAAAATGCCCTTTTTTAACACATGTAAAATTGGCTGCCTCTTGCTGAGCATCTTGCTCCGCCTTTATATGAATTTCTTTTTGCAATTTTTCTTTTAATTTTAATTTGTCCTGTTTCCTTAAAATTTTCAGTTCTGCTTTGACGACATCAATATCTTTTGGCCATCTGTGGAAGGGTAAATATTCTAAGTCTACATCACATTTACGCACACGCCAATAAAAGATCTCGTACAATCCGCAGTTAACATGAAAAATGCGAAAACCAGATCCAATAAGCCGAGGTTCACAAAGATAATAAGAAGAAAGTTTGATGGGATCTGCTATTGCTCCTTTTTCTGCACATCGAATGTCCAAAGGACACGATGAAATGTCACGACTACATCGTTTCAGTTCAGTATTAAAGGCTTGGTTTTCGGGACAAGTTTTCGTGATTAAACGAATACTTCCGTTTTGATTTCCCTCTATCAAACTGCAATCATAATATTTTGTACAATCTGATTCATGAGCCTGTACCCCAGGTGAAAGGCATATTGGGGCAGTTGATGAGCTTGCGGTTGCAGATGTTTTTAATTGTTTATTTAAATTTGTGGAGTTTAAAGCGAGTGTAGCATTTTCAGTATTGAACAAACCTGAATTGTTATTCGATAGATTCAGCGTTCCTTGAATTTTGGAATCCTTGGTGGGGAATATAGCTCTGGATGTGGTCTTGCTTAAAACCTTTGTACTAATGTTCTCATCAGAAACTTTAAACAGTAAACTTTTTAAAAAAGGATCCATGTCATTTCCAGCTTTGGCCCCATTCAACAGGATCTAATTACATTACGGTTAATTACAACTAATTATTTTTTGCAACTTTTATTTCACTAAATATATTTACCATCAGTATAACGAAAACACAAAATTTGCTTGCTTCTTTTGTTAACATTTTCAGTCTTTGTAGCACACTCTCCTTTTTAGTACTAACACTGCTCTTATGTGCTAAACGACATTTTATAGGCAAAAAAATTATAACAAGTTTATTTTGAATAGTAAAAAATCTAAAGCGTGTGTTTTCTACAAATAAAAAATTCATTGCCCGCTAATAAAACACTTAATTTTATTACCGTTTTTTTATCTCATTGGATTGTAACACTACACTCCTCATTCTACTACCTAGATATGCTAGCTGACAATGGTTAACTTGTGAACTTAATTACTCTAATTACAAATTAAACAAAAAATAAAACCATAAAAAAGTAGTTAGTGGGTGGCAACAAAAGTTCAAATCAGTTACACAAACATTGAAATAGGACTGGTAAAGAAACTGTTGAGATATTCAAAATTTAATTAATAAAGTAGCGCAATTTAATTTTTAGTATTAATATATATTATAGAAAATAATAATTATAAAAATAGAAAAAAAAAAAATTTAGTATTAATAAAATAATAAAAAAAAAACGATATTTGTTACCAAGCGTTAGTTGCTATAACCTGAGAGATACAACGAAACGTAATCAGAATATAAAGACTGAAACTCAAAATATTTCGCATTGACATAATTCTAATGGAATGAAATGGAAGAAACTATAAGCAAACGAGAAATCCAGAGAAAGTAGGAAGATGTGGTGTTAAGGCTAAACTAGTGGCTCCAAATTCTTAAATAAAATTAAACGTAAATAAATTAAATTTTTTGATCAACTCAATTTATTTAGTTCTTAACACCGACAAAATTCGGCGCTTTTAAGGAATCTCACTATTCGAGTTGTTACAGATGAGATCTCATCAAATGAGTTAATGGTAAATTGAGGGATACCGCAAAGTTCCATCCTTACTCATACTCTTTTATGTTCTTAATTTGCAAATATGTGCTGCCCTTTTATTATCAGAACAAAAGTAGAAAAACAAAGAATGGCATTCTAATAGTTTTAACAAAATTTTCAAGTGTCCATTTTAGAAGTGCAGATAAGTAAATTTTTAATTTGAACGTTATACTGCTCACAGAGCCAACGCTGCGATGCTTCAAAGCACACCTCGGCTGTATAAAATATTGAATGCTATTCCAAGCTCTTATTTTTCTATGGATGCCAAAAAATTTATATTCTAAAGATATTCCGCTTTTAAAAATAAAAAAATCATTTTTCGTTCTACCTTTGTTTAGCTTTTTGCTTCTAGCGGAGCGGTTTTCTTGATTTTTTTTTCTTCTCTAGAAGAACAAGTTTTCCAAAGTTTAAAATGTTTATACTGTTTTGAAAGCTGTTTTTGTACAAACATTATGTCAAAAAAGTAAACTCAAAATATTTATTGATTCTCGAGATAATGGCCCATATTCATAGTTAAAATAAAGTATACTTTAAGGGAACTAAAGTCGGTCTTACTTTAGAGTCGACTCTAATTCATTCATAGACAATTTAAAATATACTTTTGGAGAGAGAGTCAACTCTAAATTTAAAACTACCTAAAGCTGTTTTTAACTCATTTTTCCCATAATTGTTTTATTTGGCTTAAGAACACAATACTCTATATCTAATTTTTCTACCAAAGTGAACAAAATAAAAACAAGGTTGCTTTTTTCTTATGTATTTTTAGAAATTGTACGAAAATATTTATCAAATTACAGTTGACAACCAGTGGAAGGCGTCTAAACTTAAAGTATACTTTATTCTTGACTATGAAAACAAAAAAGATAATAAGAGCCTTTTATTTTAGAGTATACTTTAACAGGAGTCGACTTTAGTTTATAACTATGAATATGCGCCAATAACTTTCATCTTTTTATAACCCAAAATTTCAAAATAAATTACAGTTTGCTTAGTCTCAAAATATTCCTTATTCAAGTTACACACGAAATAGTACCACAGAAATACGTGTCGTTTAATAAATGAATTATTTTACAATAATAAAAATATGTACATATATTATTTATTTCTTTAGAAAACTTGTGCAAAAAATTATTTTTTTCTGAACTTTAGTTTAATAAAATTTAAAAAAATGCGATTTCTAATTCAAGTGTGCATAGCAGTTCCAGTATGATGATGGTCCTTGCTTACTTTTTCATCGATCATAGTTAAATGCATGTGAAAAGAAATATTAAATGAATTGATTGAAGCCGTTGAAAGTTTTCAGTTTCAATCTAACATTTTCATTTCTTTCCACATCATCTACTGTGCCGAACTCAAAAGGTTTGACAATCCATTTGCCTTTTAAAATCTTAAAGGCAGTGGTTTATCTTGGAGCTAGAGATAACACGGCGATCTAGATCTTTAATAATATGTCATATACAAATTATATATTCTTGCTGGCAAAGGTTAAAAAAAGCATTCTGAAGACTGATTTTTTACACATTTAATGTTTAGGTTAGATATGCTTAGTCCCCATCAAGGGCATAAAAGGTGCGCCACAGCGTATTTATTTTTTAGATTCGCTTTTAACCAAATAATTTTGTTGGATTAAAAAAAAATAAGATGAACCACAATCATAAAAAATCTCATCAGATAACGACTAAGTAAAAAAGCAGTTGAAAGATTTTAAATTTATGGAAAGTTTTTTTTAAGAAACTTATAACAAGTAAGAGTGCTATAAAGAATCTAATATACCCTTCACCATTTATGTTAATCTAGTTTAGTGAACTAACTTTAAAAAAAAAATATTAGGGTGACAGAGAATGAAAAAATAATTAATTAAAATAATAATTAATTACTATATATAATTTTACAAAATGCTTATCGCCTCTTGGTTGAGCATTTAAAAAAAATAGTATCTCCCTAAAAATCTCTTCAAAAGCTTCAAAATGTAGGCGAGCGCCAATTTTTTCATATTTTCTATTTCTCTGTTACCCTAATATTTGTTTGTTTGATTAGAGTTACTTCATTATACTAGATTTGTTCTAAATGATATGAAAAAATTAGAGGCAGGCGTGGTGTTTTGCCCGCTGCCTCGAAAGACATGCATTGATCTTGCTGACTTTCAACAGCAAAATTTCCGAAACTATGTCTTGATTGATTCATCTAGTGCCTGGGCAAAGTTGATTTCAACCGAACACGGACGGACATCGCTCACTCAATATCGCTATGCATAAGTATATTGGGATCGGAAATGAATATTGTAGAAATTTTACCTGTGGTGAAGGGTATAAAAACATATTTAATTTAAAAACACCTTAATTATCTGGTAATATAATAAAGCATCTATTTTTAAGGAATATAATATTCTGATAAGTGTAGCAAAAACATCATAAAGTAATTAAGTCAAAAATGAGTACAAATATTGTTTACCGCAACCGGTGTTGCCAAATGTAAAGATATATCTGTTTTTGCCGTTGTTTAAAGCATTCATACGTTTAGTCAAAAACTTACCTTGGTTATATTTTATAGTATTATTTTTTATCTGTTACTCGTAGCATAAGGCAACACAGGCCGCACCAAAAAGTATAATATAACAAATATGGTGCATCTTTATTTTTGTTCGTTCAGCTCTATTTTTTTCTCTCAATACTGGGGGTTCAAATATCGCTGTAAATTATTACCCATTTATAAACGCTTCAATTTTTTTGTCTTCAAGATCTTAGTGAAGATTAGGGAAAAATTTCGATCAAGATATTTATAATAAACACAATTGTGTTAAGGTATCATGGAGGCTGTGGGTATGGTTACCAAAAAAAGATTTATCAACCCTTTATATATCTGTAACAACAAAGTCTTAGAATAATTACTTTTTCACAAAACTACGCAGCGAAAAATTAGACATTACCTTAAATAATATTTGCCAAAATTGACTTTTGCGATTGCAATATTTTGTTACTCGCTTACAAAACACATTACATATGTATGAAAAAAAAGAAAGTAGTAATTGAACTTTTTCTATAAGTTAAAAAAAAATACCATGGCGAAATAATATAAGGTGCTCGCGATGGCGAATTCATTACTTTTTGCCGTATACCCTAAATGTCAAATTCCAGATAAAAAATGTATAATTTTTTTTATGGTGTTTGACATTTAGCATTTAGAGAATACCTTAAAATACGTACTTATGATCATATTAATTTCCTGCAATAATCAACGTCATCAATTCTCAATAATTGATTTTAAAAGTCTCATGCCTTATTCAAATCATTAGGCTGGTAATCAAGTTGAGAAATCCTTCCGCCAAAAACGCATAATTCCTTTTATACCTTTTATAATGTCACTTTGTCAAAGCTGCTTTCTAAAATATCTTGACAACCCCGTAATAATGTTTTTTGTTATTTTCCGAGACCAAAACATAAATTATGAATGGGTGGAACGCTCTGTTTTTATTCTCCAAACATAAATGTAGGTTCCTAAAGACTTGCTTCACTTTCTAAATCACAAAAAAAAAAAAAAAATATTTTAACATAAAGGACTTGTTTAAATAAAATTTAATAAAAAGAACTCATACAATGAGTGACGAAATTACAATTTACTCTAACACAAGATGAGCTACCGCTTTAGCTGCACTAGTAAATGTGTTAGATTTTAATAAGGAAATAATGCTGTTGAATTGACGTAACGAATAAATTAAAAACGATTCAATCCTCCCGGAGTCTCAAATAAAAATTAAGAACAACTTTGGCGTAGTCGCGGTATATAGACATAAACTCAGTTTGCGGCAGTCGTGGCTGAGTGTTCCAGTCTCGCCGAAGGCACATCGTATTGGGGTCTGAAAGGCTGCGTTGTTTAAGGCGCAGTGTTTTAAGAGAAAACATCGAGAATTTTGTGTTATATTTTTAACTTAAAAATAATTCACAGAGAGCAAAGCTTATATATAAGCTTATATATATATATATATATATATATATATATATATACATATATATATATATATGCCTAAGGCATACTTTGAGGACAGTTTTTCGAGCCACTGCATAGTTTGAGAACATTTGCATACTTTGAGGACAGTCCTCGAAATTTTATATGCCTTTCGCATAGTTCGAGGACATGTTACTTTGAGGACATTTTTTTTCCTTTTTGCAATTTTACCATTTATTGATTTCTTTATATATAAATAACACAAATTAAATGCGTTTTGGTCAATATACACCCAATAAATGCGATATAAATCGATTTTAATATTTTTTTATTAGTTTTAATATTGCCATACTTATGGTTAAAAAATTGCGGAAAATTACGTTTTTTTTGTTTTGACGGCGTTACAACAATAAAGACTCTGACATTATAAGCGCGCCTTTTTGCAATACGAGTTTTAATAACTTTGCAGAAACACTTCTGCAAAGAAACAGATTTGTTGATAGATACATATAATTCAAGGCGAATTCATAACAGGTATACACATGGCGACAATGAATACAACATTGCAAAAGAAACGTGTATATTTTGTTGTTGTACAAATCGTTTTCGGCTGTCAAAACCGAAGGAAGTTATAACTTTTGACACTCGAAGAAGGAAAAATCAAAATAGTCAGCTGGGCTGTTAAGGCCACCTGTTATTATATCGCCTTGCAATGAACAGGCAAGACATTCAGGTTTTTTTCAGTGTTGCCAGAACTTTAAGGTGTAAAATTTTGTGAAATTCAACAATATTTCGCAAAAAATATGCAAAATCTTACCTAATTTTAAAAACCTTCAATAAATCTACAAATGCATTTTCGTATTTAAAAAATAACAATTGCTTCTATAATATATATCCGAATTTAAGTATATGAAAATAATAAAAAAAAATTTCTAAGTTTTCTTCATAAATATCAGTTGATATAATTTTTAACAAATTTGTAGATATGTGTGTCGAAACATATGAAAGTTTTAGGTTTTAAATAATATTTTTGAAACAATATTCCTACTTAAGATGCATTTTCTAGGCGATTGCGAAGTTTTGTTGTATTTGAATATACCCGACCAAGTATTCTCTTGACATCTGAGTGGGATAAAGTCGTTACATTCTGGACGAACGGTGAAAGATTCGAAAAGCAGAATCAGAGCCAGAACGTCTTTTGTGGAAAACTTTTTTCCAGAAATTAACAAAATTCATTTCTTTTTTCATTTAGTATATCTTTAAAATCTTTAAATTTAATAAACTTCTGTTTCTTATTTTCTTTAAAAAATCATTAAATTAAAATCTAATATCGAACTGTTCAAGGCTTGTGCTTTAAACTGTTTTAGCTGCATAAATGCCTGGATATGCGCTTTCATAATTAAAAAAATTTCGAGAGTTCTTGTAATCTATGTCAAAAATATCAGTAGTTTTTATTTAAAGTTGTTTTAAAAAGTTACTCATTACATTTATTTAGTTCTGTCGCTTTGTTTTGGAACGTTTTATTAAAATTATTAAGAATTTTATAAAAATTATTAAGAAGAAAATAGTAAAAAATCCAAAAACAATACAATTACATTTATTACTTAAAATGAATTTTATTTGCTTGCAAAACATAAATTTTGTTAAAGTTGCATTCTTACATATGTAAAAGTTCTATTAAATGTTATAAATTTTATAATTAAAAATTATTAAAATATCATTTTTGGCAAATCTATAGATAAAAGTATATAAGTGTTCAAACATGTAATTTTTAAGTAATATTATATATATGCAGTACCAGAATTGGAATACTAAGGTTTTAATTGGAATACTATTTTCCAGAAATTAACTAAATTCATTTCTCCTTCATTTAGTATATCTTTAATATCTAATAGTTTTATTTATCTAAACTCCAAATCCAAGTCCTGTTTCTTATTTTCTTTAAAAAACTTGTGGGAAATTTTAGAGTAGTACCTAACTGATTTCGTTTTACCACTTATTATTAAATTTGGGCTAATACGCCTAGCGATTCACTATATCATAAAAATCAATAATTCATTATTCAATAAATTAACATAAAATTTAATAAAATCATCACACATTTTGTTAATATCACACTGGTCAAGATTTGTGCTTAAAACTATTTCAGCTGCATGAATGCCTAGATATGCGCTTTCATAATAATGAAAATTTTTAAGGGCTCTTGTAATCTACAGCAAAAATTTCAATAATTTTTATTAAATGTTGTTTTAATAAGTTACTTATTCAAATTTTTAATAGTTTTGCCATTTAGTTATATAAAATACGAATCTCTGTCTCTTCGCTTTTAAGCATTTTAATTAAAACAAAATAGTTGACGATTGTATAAAATTTTATAATGAATTATTGATTTCTATTTAAAAAAAACAAAATCAGTCTGAAAATTTTCCAAAGATTTTTTAAAGAAAATAAAAAACAGGGCTTAAAGTTTAGAGAGTTAAAAGTATTAGATTTTAAGGATATACTAAATGAAATAGAAATGACTAGTTAATTTCTGGAAAAAAGTATTCCAAATAAAGATTTACGGAAAAACATGTCATGTGATAATCATGAACAAAACACAGAAAGCAAATTTTAATCAATATTTATATAAAGTTTATGACATTTTATAGAACTTTTACATATGTAAGCATGTAACTTTAAAACAATTTATTTATTCTGTAAGCAAATACAACTCCTTAATTCCGTAATAAATATTGGGATATATTGTATAGAAATAAACTGAAAAATGCATTTGAAGATTTATTGAAGATTTTTAAAATAAGGTGCAAATTTTGCAGCTTTTTTCGCGAAATATTGTTGGATTTCGCAGATTTTACCTACTATAGTTCTGGCAACACTGTTTGTAAAATGCAAGGCAAATTTATTCTCTATGGTAACATGTTTGCAGACAAGGCGAATTGTTAATTCGCGTTGGTTCGCAGGCAAGGCAAATTGATAACAGGTATACTCACGGCGAAAATTTTTTTCCTTCTTCGAGTGTCAAAAGTTAAAATCTCCTTTGATTTTGACAGCCGAAAACTATTTGTACAAAAACAAAATGTACATGTTTCTATCGCAGTGTTGTATTTATTTTCGCCGTGAGTATACCTGTTATCAATTTGCCTTGGTTCGCAGGTCTGATCTAATAGTGTTGACAACTTTTTACTTTGTCTTTAAATAGCCAAAAAATAAAATGTATATAATTACGGTGAGCTAAAAACTATTTGCATATAAAAAATCTGTTTTGTTTTTAAATTTGTTTTATTCACCTTTTAAAATTAAAAATTGCTTTTTATTAAGGCTATGAAGGAAAATTATTTAATTCGTATGAAAATTTATGTATGGATGATATATATTGTAATGCAAGCCAAACATGTTTTAAACCATTATACCACTTGAGAAGTTTGTGAAAAAGATTACAATGTTACTTACTAACATTACGTTACAACGTTACATAATACTGTATGTTGGTTGCACGACTGATCAAATAGTTTTTATATCTTGAGGAGTTGTACAGTTTTGTCCTTTATTTTCGTAACGACAACATAGCAAAACGCAACGTAAAAGTCATTTGCATATATAGAGAAAACATATTTTAAGAAAGATGTACTTAAGATTCTGATAAAATGCGTACTTTTATAGACAATGACTTTTTTATAAAATAAAGTTGCACTGTGTCTGTTTGTACGCAAGTTGTATAATTTGTATACAAGGCACCCACTAGATTAGCAGCAAAACGCAACATTTATGGCACACATAAGAGTTGTTGTTTAGCCGATACGTTTAACTTGAACGTTTTACTTGAATCCAAAACAAAAGAAATACAAAAATGTGTTCTTTATATAATAATAAAATACTAATAAGGCCATTTTTTTGAATAAGTAAATTTTATATAAACGAGGAAATAATTTAGAAAATATCTGGAATATGAACTAAAATCTCTTTAATGTATGTATTAATATTTTCTGCCATTCAGTTCCAAATAAATAATAATTTTTTAATGCATTTCATTTATCTGCTGAAACAAAAATCTAAATTATGACTTCTTTAAGTAACTGAAAACGTTGGCTTTTATATAAAAACTAAGTGAACTCGTTATCTCATGCTAGCCTCAGCAAGATATTTGAATAATGCGCTACTTATTTAAATCGTGTTTTGTACACACATTTCTTCTTTTGGTAATTTGGAAATGCAGTATGATCAGTTAAAACTTCATAAAAACAGGAATGTTGTTGTGGCGATTTAAAATCACAAATAGGTGCACAGGGCCAGAGTGCAATGATAAGTACCGTTTCGAATAGTTCGATAAGCTGGTGGAGCCTATTGTATTTCCTTAAAACGCTTAGAGCAGTTTTATAAAAGAAATCATTAGGTTAATTTTTCTGAACTTTCTCCCATTGGATTTGGAGACAAATTAACCAGCGGTATTTTTCCCTCTTCTTTTATTGGAACAAAATTCTTCTGAGAAATTCGTTTTACAAAAAATATATTTCTTCGCTGCACTGTTCAATCAATTTATAATAATATTCAGGATTACATAAGCAATTCTACTTTTTTCAGTTCAACTTTTATTAATTCATAATCAGAATAATTAGGTAAAAAATTATGTCAGATACAAAAAATTTATTATGAATCATTTTCATATCATTTGACAATTGAAAAAATTAGATTTTTTCAATTGTCTTAACTTGAAGCATTTTCATAAATAGTTTATTTTTGAAAATATCATTAAAATCACACTAAACAAATTTAGTTTAAAGCAATGTTGTGTGAAGGAATTGAACAGCTTATTTTATTTTGACATACATCACTTTCATTAATAAGAATACCATTTTGCAGGATATAATAGACTTATCAAAAAATTGCAGTGTTTTAAGAGTTTATCAAAAAATCGGCATATGTAGAACAAAAATCGCCAAATCGGCACTTTGATAATTTTGAGGCAAAAAATCGGCAAAATGCTGATAAATCAACAAACATGGCAAGCCTGCTCTCAATGAACATGCAGAACATTTACGTTATTTTCAGTGTTGCCAGAACTTTAATGTGTACAATTTAAGAAATTCAACAACATTTCGCGAAAAAATCTGCACCTTATTTTAAAAACCTGTAATAAATATTCAAAAGCATTTTTCCTTTATTTTAAAAATGACAATTTATTTCTAAACCTTCTACAATATATCCGAACATATACGAAAATAGTAAAAAATCCAAAAACAATACAATTACATTTATTACTTAAAAGGAATTTTATTTGCTTACAAAATATATAAATTTTGTTAAAGTTGCTTTCTTACATATGTAAAAGTTCTATTAAATGTTAAAAATTTTATAATTAAAAATTATTAATTTTTTTTAGTTTTGTTCATACCAGATGATATAATTTTCAGCAATTCTATAGATATAAGTATATAAGTGTTCAAACATGTAATTTTTATGTAAAATTATATATATGTAGTACCAGAAACCAGTAGGTTTTAGTTGGAATACTGTTTTCCAGAAATTAACTAAATTCATTTCTCCTTCATTTAGTATGTCTTTAAAATCTAATAGTTTTATTTATCTAAACTCCAAATCCAAGTCCTGTTTCTTATTTTCTTAAAAAAACTTGTGGAAAATTTTATAGTAGTCCCTAACTGATTTCATTTTACCACTTATTATTAAATTTGATCTAATACGCCTAGCAATTCACTATATCATAAAAATCAATAATCCATTATTCAATAAATTAACATAAAATTTAATAAAATCATCACACATTTTGTTCATATCACACTGGTCAAGATTTGTGCTTAAAACCATTTCAGCTGCATGAATGCCTAGATATAATGAAAATTTTTAAGGGCTGTTGTAATCTACAGCAAAAATTTCAATAATTTTTATTAAATGTTGTTTTAATAAGTTACTTATTCAAATTTTTAATAGTTTTGCCATTTAGTTATATAAAATACGAATCTCTGTCTCTTCGCTTTTAAGCATTTTAATTAAAACAAAATAGTTGACGATTGTATAAAATTTTATACTGAATTATTGATTTCTATTTAAAAAAAAAACAAAATCAGTCTGAAAATTTTCCAAAGGTTTTTTAAAGAAAATAAAAAACAGGACTTAAAGTTTTGAGAGTTAAAAGTATTAGATTTTAAGGATATACTAAATGAAATAGAAATGACTAGTTAATTTCTGGAAAAAAGTATTTCAATAAAGATTTACGGAAAAACATGTCATGTGATATTCATGAACAAAACTCAGAAAGCAAATTTTAATTAATTTTTATATAAAGTTTATGACATTTTATAGAACTTTTACATATGTAAGCATGTAACTTTAACACAATTTATTTATTCTGTAAGCAAATACAATTCCTTAATTCCGTAATAAATATTCGGATATATTGTATAGAAATAAACTGAAAAATGCATTTAAAGATTTATTGAAGATTTTTAAAATAAGGTGCAATATTTGCAGCTTTTTTCGCGAAATATTGTTGGATTTCGCAGATTTTACCTACTATAGTTCTGGCAACACTGTTTGTATAATGCAAGCAAAATTTATTTTCTATGGTAACATGTTTGCAGACAAGGCGAATTGTTAATTCGCGTTGGCTTGCAGATCTGATCTAACAGTGTTGACAACTTTTTACTTTGTCTTTAAATAGCCAAAAAAATCAAATGTATATAGTTACGGTGAGCTAAAAACTATAAAAAATCAATTTTGTTTTAAAATTTGTTTCATTCACCTTTTAAAATTAAAAATTGCTTTTTATTAAGGATGTGAAGGAAAATTATTTAATTTGTAAGAAAATTTATGTATGGATGATATATATTGTAATGCAAGCCAAACATGTTTTGAACCATTATACCACTTGAGAAGTTTGTGAAAAAGATTACCATGTTAGTAAGGTCGTTACATAATGCTTTATGTTGGTTGCACGACTGATCAAATAGTTTTTATATTTTGAGGAGTTGTACAGTTTTGTCCTTTATTTTCGTAACGACAACATAGCAAAACGCAACGTAAAAGACATTTGCATATATAGAGAAAACATATTTTAAGAAAGATGTACTTAAGATTCATATAAAATGCGTACTTTTATAGACAATGACTTTTTTATATACATTACAGCATCAAATTTTTTTATGAAGTTTGGCACTTCCTGCAACGGCGAAAATGTATAAGTTCGGCACTGCAACCAACGTACCTACAAATAATAAAGTCAAAGCGAATACATACATTTTTAAGTAACTTTTAATTAAGTTTCTTTATATTTTTTTAAATAGAGTGTTATCCTAGAAAAAATAGCCAAAAATCTCGCCAAGTATCTTAAAAACCGCCGAACACCTCGCCTCTCGTTATTTCAAAATTTTTATCGCTAAAAAGAATTTTTTATTGCCGCGTTTTACGAAAAATCACCATAACTGTCAACACTGATTATTATTTTTTGTAACCACTGTTGCCAGAAGTGCAGACTTCTTTTTCTGCATTTGCTTCTGAAATTGCATTTTGCCGCTCAAATTGCCAAAAAACAGAATTTAAGATTTTTGGTCTAAAATCGAAGATTTTTTAAACTTTTATTACGTTCACTAATTTTTCTTGTTTTCTTTGAAAAACGTCCGCATACATTTCTAAAATAATTTTCATCCTAAAAACATTTTAGAAATTAAAAAAATTAACATAATCCAAAATTGATTTTCAGTCATTTATAATAGCCGCAGGTCAACTCCTCTTTTTAATAAAAATTAAATAAAAAACGAACTTTCAAATAAAAAATCCTTTTAGATGATAGTTCGGGTCTGCATAGATTTTCAAATCTGTTTTTTGCTTGGTAAAAGTAGTCCAATGCGACCCTTTTAGCTTTTATTGTTCAAAATTTTGTCGACAATGACTTTGACTATGAAGAAAATATTATTAGATTTGCAGCAGATGGAGCTGCTGTCGTGATAGGCAAAAAACATTCCGTTGCCTAAATTTTAAAAAAGTCAAATATCAGATTTATTTATTATAAAATTCATAAATATGTCACAAACTAGTATAATATTCGTCGTATGCATAACTCAAATTTTTAGCTGCTGTGGAGACGCTAGCTAGAGATGTATGAACCAATTTGATAAAATATAATCTGTTTTTTAACATTAAGCCCAAAGAGATTTTATACCCATCTCAGTCGCGTTGAATTTCCGTAGAGTCGGAATTATGTGAGTGAATAAAAATTTTTTTGTTGATTTGATGTTAATATCAATCAAATAGACAATGCATAATTTATATTAAATAACCTAAATGATACTAATCAAATATATTTATATTTTTAAAGTACATTCATTGTATTATTAATAGTTTTAATAAAATGTTTCAAATCGAAGAGATAGAGATTCACATTTTATATAATTAGATAATAAAAATATTTAAAATTGTAATGAGTAACTTATTTAAACAACATTTAATAAAAATTACTGAAATTTTTGATGTAGATTGCAAGAGCCCTTAAAATCTTCCTAATTATGAGAGATCATATCTAGGCATTCATGCAGCTGAAATAGTTTTAAGCACATATCTTGACCAGTGATATATAAAAAAACTAGTTGCTGATTGTATAAAATTTTATATTGAATTATTTTGTTTTTTGACAAATTTTTCATAAAAATTTGTCCTAAAATATATTTCAAATCTATTTTGATTTTCTATGAATACAGTAGTTTATCTTTATGTTTACTTGCTGTTGCATGTATATTTTTGTTTTATGTGTTTATGGTAACCTCATTAAAAATTACGATACAACAAATATTGAAGTTTTTTTCTCAAAATTAAGATTTTTTCCACGAATGCAGATCTTTCTATGAAAATTTCTAGCACCACTGACACAAAGGCGAAATTATTATTTTGTGCTGGTAAAAAGTACTTTCAAACTTCATATATACAAAATTATACTCAGATTTATTATACATATATGGAGTTTGACAGTAGTGTTCACGGCGAAAATTAATTAATTCGCCTACTCTGCTACCTGGTAATTGATTCGCCTTAAAAGGGCGGTTTACATGGTCAAAGAAGTCTTACGACATGTCATATTTTTGTGCAGAATAGTACCAGTGGGATCGTCTAAACAAAATACGTAATGAATCTGCACAAATTGAGAGAAAATACGGATGAAAATTTGACAGTCGTATGGCTCTCTTTGTTTTTTGGAAATTTTCAAAAGACAAGTACGAATCATTAGATCAGGGATGTATTTTTCTGCAAACAGCTATTTTAGTTTTTTTGTGTTTTACTCATACAAATTGTGTAAACGCAAAAATTATCTGTCGTAAGATTTTTACTCTCAGTTTTCAAATACGGATGGAATTTTATATTATTTTTTCTTGGATTTTACGTACGTAAAGTCGTACCGTCTGAACCCCCCTATAGGGCGGTTTACATTGTCACAGAAGTTTTACGACATGTCAAATTTTTGTGCAGAATAGTACCAGTGGGATCGACTAAACAAAATACGTAATGAATCTGCACAAATTGAGAGAAAATACGGATGAAAATTTGACAGTCGTATGGTTCTCTTTGTTTTTTGGAAGTTTTCAAAAGACAAGTACGAATCATTAGATCAGGGATGTATTTTTCTGCAAACAGCTATTTTAGTTTTTTTGTGATTTACTTATACCAATTGTGTAAACGCAAAAATTATCTGTCGTAAGATTTTTACTCTCAGTTTTAAAATACGGATGGAATTTTATATTATTTTCTCTTGGATTTTACGTACGTAAAGTCGTACCGTCTAAACCCCCCTTAACTGACACCAAAGTAAGTAAATTTACTTTAATGCTTGCAATATAAATCATCCACGGCAAATTCATAACATTAATTTGCCTTGATCTCATCGTCATAATTAGGGAAAACCCCTACTTACTTTGAACTCTCAATCAGGGGTGCCAGATGATTTTGATAAGAAGTCGGCATATTTGCAAATAATAATCGGCAATTTAATTTGAAAAAATCGGCAAATCAATAATACCAATATTAAATATATAAGTAAATTTATGAGCAAAAGATAACAAAATAGAGCAATTCAGTATTAAATAAAATTCATCACAACATTTAAAATAACACAAAATAAATAGAAACTGTTTTACAAACAAATTGCTTCTGTTATTGGTCTATTGGTCGTATATAGTGGAAATAATCGAATTGCATAGAGCTGCTGCGATAAGTACAGTTTCTCAATAGGACGATTTAAAAAAAAATAATGTTCTTAAAAAATATTAATAAATTATTTTAATTGTACTTTATTCCTTCAAATATGAATATTTCATGATATTCTCATAAAATATGTATTATTTTAAACCAAAAAATTAAATGTATTACTGCGGGGAAAACATATCCATATGGCCCAATTAAAGTATATTATTATTAAAGAGATTCCAAATAATAAATTTTCTTATTAAAGTATTGTATGTGCATGTTGCTTCTTTGTAAAAATTGTTTACAATTTTATTTTTTCATTAAATCTTTCAAATACATACAATTGGTTTTTCGATGGCAACCCTTATGTAGAAAAATGAAATAAAAATAGTAACTCAATGGTTACTATGTTTTTTATTACAATTCCTTGAGTTTTTATGTCCTTTTTGCCTTAATGATTCAATGGAAATCTCATTTAATTAATTTGGCTTTTTGTATTAAACTCTGAGGTTTTTCTTACAAAATTTTGGTAGAATCCACTGATAAGCAATATATAAGCAGTAGCGAAATTGCTTTCGCTAATAAAATAATACATATTTCATGAGAATATTAAATATTTATATTTGAAGGAATCAAGCAGAACTAAAATATTTTATATAGTTTCTAAATGTTTTTTAATATAATATTTGGTCTTTCCACTTTATTATGAAAATATAAAATTTTTGGATTTACCCTTTGTTTTAAAAAAATAATATTTTCTGTATTTTCCCTTGATTATGAAAATATTAAATTTTTGATATTATTCTTTTATAATGAAAACGTTAATATAAATACATATGACATGCGCTCGCTTCTGAGAAATTCGTTATACGAAAATAATATTTCTTCGCTGCACTGTTCAATTAATTTATAATAATATTCAGGATAACATACGCAATTCTACTTTTTTCAGTTCAACTTTTATTAATTCATAATCAAGATATTTAGATAGAAAAGTATGTCAGAGACAAAAAATTTATTATCTATCGTTTTCATATCATTTGACGATTGTAATCTAGTTTCTTCAGTGGTCTTAGCTTGAAACATTTTCATAAATGGTTTATTTTTATAAATATCATTAAAATCACACTAAACTTTTTTAGTTTAAAGCAATGTTGTGTGAAGGAATTTAACAGCTTATTTTATTTTGACTTACATCCCTTTCATTATTAAGAATACAAATTTGTAGAAAAGAATGAACTTATTATATAAAAAAATTGCCGTGTTTTAAGAGTTTATCAAAAAATCGGCATTTGTATAACAAAAATCGCCAAATCGGCATATTGATAATTTTGAGGCAAAAAATCGGCAAAATGCTGATAAATCGGCGAATATGGCAGGCCTGCTCTCAATGAACATGCAAAACAAGGCAGACTAATATACTAGGTAGTGGCAGTAGATCAGTTGACTTTCTTGTTTATGTTTTCAGATGTCATATTTTGCTTACGCTTATTATTTTTTTTCCTATAAAATTTTTTTCTTACAGTGGTGTTGTGAAAATATTTTTAAAATTTTCATAAAACAAAATTGTTTCACACACTTTTTGAAACTGATTTTTATTTACAAATTGTAGACTTCGCCTCTTCATGATTTTGTTTGCTCATTTTATATGTTAAACCCAAGAAGTTTGTTACAAAATGTGTTTATACACATTTTTGGTTTTTACATATAAAAAATAAACTGACATAATCACGAGCATCAAAGGAAAGTTTATGACGTCTAGATTAATAATATTCTAATTATTTTTTTCGAGCTACATGAAAAAATCATGTTAAGATGGATTTTTGGGAAATTAAATATCACAACGCATCGGGCTATTCCTACAAGATTTTTAAGTAATACAGCTAAAAGAGTTTGTAATCAAATGGTGAAATAAAATTTAAATTTTTTGTTTTACGATATAAATTCCCAGAAAGGGGAAGGTCCCAAAAAATTGTTTTTTTTTACAAAAGAGGCCTTAAATAATCACGGGGCTGTCAAATGTTTTTTGGAGTATGTAGCCAAAGTTTGGAGACTTACCATTTACCTTTTTTTAGTCGGTGCCTTTCACTCCAAGGAATTTTACGCTAATTTTAAAATTTTGTTCCAAAATTGGCAATGTTGGAAAGGGCAGTAGGGGGAACCGTTATAATTGTTGACCTAATTTTGCTTTTATTAGCATTTGCTATCGTTTGTCTTTAAAATTGTTTAAACAAATTTGCTACTACTGAAGTCTGACAGTCTGTAGAATTTCGTTGAGATATATTAAGTGGTTTATAAGATACCGAATTTTGTAAAATAAAAAAAACCTTTTTCAAACCAGTGTGCGTTATTTGAATTTGACATCTGAAAATATATTTTACACAAACAAAATACATGTTGTTTACTTATTGTTGTAGTTGTTTTAAAACTGCTACTACCTGTAAAATTAATGTGCCTTGATGCAAAACATTCACGTTATTTTAGTGTTGCCAGAACTTTAATGTGTACAATTTGAGAAATTCAACAATATTTCGCGACAAAATCTGCATCTTATTTTAAAAACCTTTAAAAAAATCTTCAAAAGCATTTTTCCTTTATTTTAAAAATGACAATTTATTTCTAAACTTACTACAATATATCCGAGCATTTATGAAAATAATAGAAAATCAAAAAACAATTACATTTATTACTTAAAAGGAATTTTATTTGCTTACAAAATATATAAATTTTGTTAAAGTTGCTTTCTTACATATGTAAAAGTTCTATTAAATGTTATAAATTTTATAATTAAAAATTATTAATTTTTGTTAGTTTTGTTCATATCAGATGATATCACTTTTAGTAAATCTATAAATAAAAATATATAAGTGTTCAAGTGTCATTTTTATGTAAATTTATATATATGCAGTACCAGAAACAGTAGATTTTAATTGAAATACTGTTTTACAGTAATTAACTAAATTGATTTCTCCTTCATTTAGTATATCTTTAAAATCTAATAATTTTATTTATCTAAACTTCAGATCCAAGTACTGTTTCTTATTTTCTTTAAAAAACACGTGGGAAATTTTTAGAGTAGTCTCTAACTGATTTTGTTTTATTATTTATTATTAAATTTGGGCTAATACGCCTAGCGATTCACTTTATCATAAAAACCAATAATCCATTATTCAATAAATTAACATAAAATTTAATAAAATCATCAAACATTTTGTTTATATCATACTGGTCAAGATTTGTGCTTAAAACTATTTCAGCTGCATTAATGTCTAGATATGCGCTTTCATAATAAGGAAAATTTTTAAGGGCAAAATTTACAGAATATTTCTCTGTCTCTTCGCTTTGAAACATTTAATTAAAACAAAATAGTTGACGATTGTATAAAATTTTATACTGAATTATTGATTTCTATAATATAATAAAATCGCTAGGCGTATAAGCACAAATTTAATAAAAACAAAATCAGTTTAAAAATTTTCCAAAGATTTTTAAAGAAAATAAAAAACAGGATTTAAAGTTTTGAGAGTTAAAAATATTAGATATTAAAGATATACTTAATGAAATAGAAATGACTGTGGTTAATTTCTCGAAAAAAGTATTCCAACTAAAGATTTGCTAAAAAAGATGTCATGTGATATTCTTGAACAAAACTGAAACAGCAAATTTTAATAATTTTTTTATAAAGTTTATAACATTTTATAGAACCTTTACATATGTAAGTATGTAACTTTAACACAATTTATTTATTCCGCAAGCAAATAGAATTCCTGTTAAGTAATAAATATTCGGATATATTGTATAGAAATAAAATGAAAAATGCATTTGAAGATTTATTGAAGATTTTTAAATAAGGTGCAGATTTTGCAGCTTTTTTCGAGAAATATTGTTGGATTTCGCAGATTTTACTTACTAAAGTTCTGGCAACACTGTTTGTAAAATGCAAAGCAAATTTATTCGCCTTGGTAACATGTATGCAGACAAGGCGAATTGTTAGTTCGCCTTGGTTTGCAGATCTGATCTAATAGTGTTGACAACTTTTTACTTTGTCTTTAAATAGCCAAAAAATCAAATGAATATAGTTACGATGAGCTATGAACTATAAAAAATAAATTTTTTTTAAAATTCGTTTCATTAACCTTTTAAAATTAAAAATTGCTTTTTATTAAGGCTGTGAAGGAAAATATTTAATTTGTAAGAAAATTTATGTATGGATGGTATATATTATAATGCAAGCAAAACATGTTTTGAACTGTTGTACCACTTGAGAAGTTTGTGGAAAGATGAAATGCGTACTTTTATAGAATTTTAGAAATGTATTTTGAATTGTGGAACTGAAAAAATTAATATTATAAAAATAAAAGCTTTCGCAATAATATTCGATAATATCTTTACTTCAATAACTTCTTTATGAAATAAAGTTGTACTTTGTGTGTTTTTACGCAAGTTGGATAATTTGTATACAAGCACCCACTAGATTAGCAGCAGAACGACACGTTTATGGCCCACATAAGAGTTGTTGTTGAGCCGACAGGTAGCTTTTGAAATTTTGTACATATAATAGTTAACGTTTTACTTGAATCCAAAACAAAAGAAATACAAAAATGTGTTCTTTATATAATAATAATATTTTATAAAAAAATTGCCGCGTTTTAAGAGTTTATCAAAAATTCGGCATTTGTATAATAAAAATCGCCAAATCGGCACTTTGATAATTTTGAGGCAAAAAATCGGCAAAATGCTGATAAATCGGCGAATATGGCAGGCCTGCTCTCAATGAACATGCAAAACATTCACGTTATTTTCAGTGTTGCCAGAACTTTAATGTGTACGATTTGAGAAATTCAACAATATTTCGCGAAAAAATCTGCACCTTATTTTAAAAACCTTTAAAAAAATCTTCAAAAGCATTTTTCCTTTATTTTAAAAATGACAATTTATTTCTAAACTTACTACAATATATCCGAGCATTTATGAAAATAATAGAAATCAAAAAACAATTACATTTATTACTTAAAAGGAATTTTATTTGCTTACAAAATATATAAATTTTGTTAAAGTTCTATTAAATGTTATAATTTTATAATTAAAAATTATTAATTTTTTTTAGTTTTGTTCATATCAGATGATATCACTTTTAGTAAATCTATAAATAAAAGTATATAAGTGTTCAAGTGTCATTTTTATGTAAACTTATATATATGCAGTACTGGAAATAGTAGATTTTAATTGAAATACTGTTTTCCAGTAATTAACTAAATTCATTTCTCCTTCGTTTAGTATATCTTTAAAATCTAATAGTTTTATTTATCTAAACTCCAGATCCAAGTACTGTTTCTTATTTTCTTTAAAAAACACGTGGCAAATTTTTAGAGTAGTCTCTAACTGATTTTGTTTTATCATTTATTATTAAATTTGGGCTAATACTCCTAGCGATTCACTTTATCATTAAAACCAATAATCCATTATTCAATATATTAACATAAAATTTAATAAAATCAAACATTTTGTTTATATCATACTGGTCAACATTTGTGCTTAAAACTATTTCAGCTGTATTAATGGGTAGATATGCGCTTTCATAATAACGAAAATTTTGAAGGGCAAAATCTACAGAAAGTTTCAGTAATTTTTATTAAATGTTGTTTTAATAAGTTACTCATTACAATTTTTAATAGTTTTGCCATTTGGTTATATAAAATATGAATCTCTGTCTCTTCGCTTTAAACATTTTGATTAAAACAAAATAGTTGACGATTGTATAAATTTTATACTGAATTATTGATTTCTATAATATGATGAAATCGCTAGGCGTATAAGCACAAATTTAATAAAAACAAAATCAGTATAAAAATTTTCCAAAGATTTTTCAAAGAAAATAAAAAACAGGACTTAAAGTTTAGAGAGTTAAAAAAATTAGATTTTAAAGATATACTTAATGAAATAGAAATGACTTTGGTTAATTTCTCGAAAAAAGTATTCCAACTAAAGATTTGCAAAAAAAGATGTCATGTGATATTCTTGAACAAAACTGAGACAGCAAATTTTAATTATTTTTTTTATAAAGTTTATAACATTTTATAGAACCTTTACATATGTAAGTATTTAACTTTAACACAATTTATTTATTCCGCAAGCAAATACAATTCCTGTTAATTAATAAATATTCGGATATATTGTATAGAAATAAACTGAAAAATGCATTTGAAGATTTATTGAAGATTTTTAAATAAGGTGCGGATTTTGCAGCTTTTTTTGAGAAATATTGTTGGATTTCGCAGATTTTACTTACTAAAGTTCTGGCAACACTGTTTGTAAAATGCAAAGCAAATTTATTCGCCTTGGTAACATGTATGCAGACAAGGCGAATTGTTAGTTCGCCTTGGTTTGCAGATCTGATCTAATAGTGTTGACAACTTTTTACTTTGTCTTTAAATAGCCAAAAAATCAAATGAATATAGTTACGATGAGCTATAAACTATAAAAAATCAATTTTGTTTTAAAATTTGTTTCATTCACCTTTTAAAATTAAAAATTGCTTTTTATTAAGGATGTGAAGGAAAATTATTTAATTTGTAAGAAAATTTATGTATGGATGGTATATATTATAATGCAAGCAAAACATGTTTTGAACTGTTGTACCACTTGAGAAGTTTGTGGAAAGATGAAATGCGTACTTTTATAGAATTTTAGAAATGTATTTTGAATTGTGGAACTTAAAAAATGAATATTATAAAAATAAAAGCTTTCGCAATAATATTCGATAATATCTTTACTTCAATAACTTCTTTATGAAATAAAGTTGTACTGTGTGTGTTTGTACGCAAGTTGGATAATTTGTATACAAAGCACCCACTAGATTAGCAGCAGAACGACACGTTTATGGCCCACATAAGAGTTGTTGTTTAGCCGACAGGTAGCTTTTGAAATTTTGTACATATAATAGTTAACGTTTTACTTGAATCCAAAACAAAAGAAATACAAAAATGTGTTCTTTATTTAATAATAAAATATTAATAAGGCCAGTTTTTTGTATAAGTAAATTTTTTATAAATGAGGAAATAATTTGGAAAATATCTTGAATATGAACTAAATCTCTTTAATATAAGGATGAATATTTTCTGCCATTCAGTTCCAATTAAGTAATAATTTTTTAATGCAATTCATTTATCTGCTGAAACAAGAATGAAAAAAATGACATCTTTAAGTAACTGAAAACGTTGGCTTTTATATAAAAAATAAGTGAACTCGTCATCTCATGCTAGCCTCAGCAAGATATTTGAATAATGCGTTACTTATTTAATCGTGTTTTATACACACATTCTTTCTTTTGATAATTTGGAAATGCAGTACGATCAGTTAAAACTTCATAACAAAACAGAAAAGTTGTTGTGGCGATTAAAAATGACAAAGTGAAATGCTTGTTACCGGTTGATTTTTTTAATATTCTTAGCCATAAATGTTCTTGTGCTACATTTTATTGAAATAATTAAGTTTAGAATGACCATATTATAATTAAGCTGAATGAGTTATAAATGATGAGACGATATAGCGTTAAAAATATTCACATTTTTCGTACTATAATACTACCGCTGTGACTTATTATTTGTTAATATTTTGCGATTTGACAAACGGTCCGTTAATATTTTAACTTAATGGTTGTTTTTGAGAAAAACTTACTATTTCACATTACTCGCTTACATCACCTTTCCAACGCTTAAGGTACATTTAGCCGACCGTAAATGTAGAAATGTAAATGCAGATGTGTCAGCTGATCATTTTTGATATACGAAAAGATATGCAAATGTTTAGCCGACTGAAATGTCATTTAGCCGTAACGTTTGAACCTGCTGAAAATAGAATTTCAATACAAGGTTACGTGACAGATGTAGCCAGTGATGGTAAATACTATCATAAATTGAAGTGAAGTACAATATCCATTTTCAAGTACTTATTTGTGTTTATATACTTAATGCCGTATTCACAGAAAATTTAAATAGATTTTAAATATATTTTATGACAAATTTGTATGAAACATTTGTCATAAAACACATTTAAAAGTTATATTATTTTCTATGAATACTGCAGTTAAACTTAAATTTTATGACAAACAATATAATTTTAAATAAATTATGAAGTTTTCTTTTCAAAATTAAATATGTTATACATGAAATATTTTGTGTAATTGTTAGGCTGAGCATAATTTATGCAAATTTTATAATTTTCATTATTACAATAAAATATAATTTTTAGTACGATTGAAATATTTCCATACTCTTTACACCAAATTACACAAGTGGCCATCATTGGTATGAACAGCTGTGTGTTTTTATTCATTTATAAACTGAAATATAGAAAAAAAAATAAAGGACGATCAAAAATTAATGATTCTTGTCCAGGCAAATGAATGTCTTTACAATAAACAGTCTCTAGGATATTAAAATCCAGAAAAAAATGACATGCACGCAAGAAGTTTAAACTAATAAACAAATCTTCGGTATCCAATTTAATTTAAAAGCATACACAAAATAAAAAATAAGATAATACACAGTACGGTTTTATTTAATTTTTAGCTTATGTCAAAAACACATGACACGTTTTTACACATTCTATAAGCACAACTACATTTAAATTTACTGTACAGCTACATTTACATTATATTTACGATTTCTACGGCTAATTCTGCCTTTACGCTACACAAAGGTGTAAAGAGATTTTAAGCATAATAAAAAAATTAATTTTTTATAAGACCTTTTGGTGAAAAGCAAACAGTAATTTAATTTTATATAATTAAAGTGAAAAAAACCATTATTTTATGATAAAATAAAAAAAAACAAACGTGGAGATCTTTTTGACCTCATAATCAATATGGTTTTTATAAATATTTTCAATATGTTTAATGCTTTTTTCAATATGCTTTAATAATAAAGCGGTTATTATTGTAAGTAAGAATTTCTCTACGATTTCGTATTGAAATAAAAAGAACACGTTAGCATCACTGAACAAATATGTACAATCTTGGCGGCAAAAAACTGACGGCGGCAAGATAATTTTGCAAAATGTGCAAAACATCTGGCAATAATTTTTTCTTTCTATATTACGTATAGAATGTGGACAGGTCCCCTTAATATGCGCAAGCTTGAAAAGTGTCCTCAAAATATGCGTTAAATAAAAGAACTAGCTTTGAACCGATTTGAAAGGATCAAGTGAAAAAATATCTTGATATATAAATCGATTTTTATGAATTCTGCTTAATTATCATAGAAAAAGGCAATATTTTTTGTGTCCCCAAACTATGCCTTAGGCATATATATATATATATATATATATATATATATATATCTATATCTATATCTATATATATAAAAATGAATGTCTGTCTGTATGTTTGTGCTTTATAGGAGGCCAAACCCTTGGACCGATCTTCCTGAAATTTTCACAGCATGTTACTGTGACTCTGGAAGAAATAGTAGGCTATATGAAGTTTTAATTGGACAACGGGGTGTGGCACCGCCCATATAACCCAAAAATTTAAATCGCCATATTTTGGCCATTTTTTGACCTACGTCGACGATATTTGGTACATATGGTATTGGCATAATTAGGAATACGTACCAGGAGAAAAGTGGGTGGGACCCCGCCCCTTTTTAGAAAAATTAAAAATCGTAATATAGTCTTAACTACTGGACCAATCGTCATTAAATTTTCGCAATAGGATATTCTTGACTATATAAAGTTGGGAGTGGACAAAGGGGCGTGGCCTCGCCCATATAACCCAAAATTTAATATCGTCATATTTTGGCCATTTTTCGACCTACGTCGACGATATTTGGTACATATGGTATTGGCATAATTAGGAATACGTACCAGGAGAAAAGTGGGTGGGACCCCGCCTCTTTTTATAAAAATTAAAAATCGTAATATAGTCTTAACTACTGGACCAATCGTCATTAAATTTTCGCAATACTTTTAATTTTATTTAATAACGAGGGGGGTAGCGAAGCACTTCGGGTTCATCTAGTATATATATACAGAACTATTATTTATAAATGAGAACGGATATTCACCGCGATTTAAAAAAAAAATTAAGCTGTCTGGAAGAGAAGATTAACACAATCAAAAATCGGTTCAGATTTCGGGCACCAAAGAGTGTATGGTTTAAGAAAGCACAAACGCTAAAAAAAACTTTAAAGGATCACAAAATGTCAAAACGAATAATACAATACTAAAACTTGCAACACACATTTGACTGACATCAGATTTTGAAAGATTTTTTAAAATACATTTGTTTATTGTGGCTTTACCTTATTTAAATGTGACAGAAAAACAAAGCAATAAAGCTATTAAAAAATTTAAAATCCGTATTGTCAACAGCTGACTACTTTTTATGAATTTTTTTTTTTTTTTTTTTTGTTATTTTGATATTTGAGTTAAATCATAAATTATATTCTTACCTCCTTAACACAGATAACAAAAGCATTTATCTGTTTAACTGAACCCAACCCCCAAATTCACAGATTAACACTCATTCAACTAGCATATCAAAATAGTAGAATGACGCTTCAACAAAATAAAATAAAATGAAAATTAAATACATTTCTTATTTGTAGAAAACACACGCTATGGATTTTTTATTATCCAAAATAAACGTATTATAATTCGTTTAACTACAAAATGTCGTAAAGCATGTAAGAGCAGTATTAGCATTAAAAAGAAGCAAGCAAATTTAGTGTTTTGCTTATACTGATGCTAAGTGTTTTTAATATCAATAGCGACATAGGTTTAATTATGCGTTATATAGGTGGAAGCTCTCGATGTTCTTGGCATGAAGATAAATGCGATGTTCAGTGTAACAAGCATATTTTTCATGTTGCAAAAGAGGCAGTCAAGTGCCTAGGTTTTAAAAATGGTGCTTAACTCTATCTGATCGCCTTGCTATCTATGTAACGAGAACGAGTCACTGGAGCATCGACGCAATGTGGGATGTGTTTCACTGCTTTAAAGTTACCACAGCAGAATGTGCTTTTATGAAATCAGGGAAATTGTTCTTAAAAGCCAAATTTTCTACGTGCAACACTTTATCCATCAAGAGCGCATCCCGTTGGGGTCGATAAGCCAGTGAATCGCACTACCCTTTACAGGGAAAATTCGTGTTTTAACGGAACTGTTTTTATGTGAAAGAAACTCACTGCGGAAGTCTTCTCTGTTACTTTCAGTTTGCAAAGATTATAATTAAATGTCCACAAGCACCACTTCCTCTATCCTCCTAGCAATAAACTCATTTCATGCATCATCTGCAACCATCATTTTACCTGGCCCAAAATGGCATTAACCTGGGGTACAGTCTGATAAATCTGATTGTAGAAAATATTATAATTGTTCTTTGATGGAAGAAACTCAAAATAGAAATTTTCATTTCATTACGAAAACTAAGCTTTCAATATTGAACTCAGGCGATGTAGTCGTGACATTGCATGTTGTCGTTTGGATTTAAAAAATAATAAAATAGCATATAAAGCTGCATCATGATATTGCACTACGAGAGGCAGAAGTTGAAATATGTTAAATCCAAGATTTCGAAAGGGTAGCAAGGGTTAGGCATAATTCAGCCATCTATTCAAAGTTTTAAATTTATATACCTTTTTTTTCTGTAAATATTAAATTTAAACCCAAATTTTGAAATTTTTGAAAAGCTTTGCTCATGTCTTATGCCCTTCACCTCAAGAACTGGAAAAGGGGTATATCTGAGTTTGTCATTCCGTTTGTGATTTCTAGAATATCCATTTCCGACCACATAAAGTATATATATTGTGAAATACTAAATTTTTCTAAAAATGATTTAACCCATTAACAGCCGAAGAAATCTTTATGTATAATTATATATATAAGTAAGTAATTTTTTTCTTATTTTCTTATCACCCCAATATTTGTTTTTTTTTTATTGGAGTTACTTCACTAAACTAGATTTACATATATGGAGAAGGGTATACAACATTCGGCATAGCCGAATATAGGACTCTTACTTGTTATTTTTTTTTGTTACCATCTGCATCGTACAATTATCTTAATGTTAATATTATTACCACAATATGAAGTATTAAAATAATTCTCAAGTTTAATAATTTAGATGTGCTGATAACACTCCCTTGAAGTACATGATACAAAACAAAAATTTGTTCTCTTACATGAAACGGTTTCTCTAGAAAGACCACGCCTATTTTTGATTGCCCACCTTGAAACCACTTAGACCATTTTTTAATTTACTAAAAACTTACCAGTACAAATCAGCAATTGTATACATAACATATGCTTCGTTACTCGTTATTGTTCTCAAACTTTAGCTCTCTAGGTACATTTGTGTATGATGTCTTCGTTCTTTGTGAATTTCAAAAACGAAAAAAAAAACGAAGCTGCAATCAATTGTTTTCTTTTTTTTCTCAATTTTTAATAATTTATTTTTATTTTTAAATTTCTTTGCAGAGTTGAACGTTCATCAGACCAAGTAATTAAGCCGGTTAACTTGGAAGCACTCACTAAGTGGGTGGGACATATACCCGAGGATGTTGAACGAGATATGGCTGATATAGCACCCATGTTGTCAGTGCTGGGCTACGATCCCTTTGCAAATCCACCGGATTATGGTAAGCCAGATGCCTGGGTTCAAGATAATACTTCTAAGGTATGTGCAGCTTATATCAAATTTTAGCTCGTTTTATTCCATTTTCCGTTCTGTTTTCCTTAACAGTTTTTGTGTTTGTGTTTTGTTATAAATGTTTTCTTTAATCCTGCTATTTATTTGTTGCTACATGTTTGTGTTTTAACATCATTTTATGTTTTAATATGTGTTTTTTACGTCATTAGAAACTCTGTAGTCATTTTAGTAGCTTTTGATTTTGTTACTTAATTCCTTTGTGTTTTGCTGTTGCCAAGACCTGCTCATATAAGAGAAACAATAAATGTTCATCTACATGCTTCCTTGTTTATGTTTTACTAAAGGGAATTTAATCCTGTGAAATTTTCGTTACTTCTTTCCTATGCCCGCAGAATCAACCCAAAATTTTCGTACGATTTTAATTATTTTATAGACCTTTTGTTGATTTATTTAATGTTTGTACTCTATAGTTTCCTATAGTTAGGCTTTCAAATTTTCTTGTTTATACTTTTAAAACGCTACTGATTCCTAATAGCTTGCTGTTTAATAAACACGAGCTTTGAAATACTGAAATTTTTAAAAGCAAGGGAGTAATTATTCTCTAGTAGTTAATAGTTCCATGTCCCCTGTATACGTATAAAATATAACTTACCACTGATTTTATTGCCTAAATTTTCATTTTCACGCAAATATAACATCCGCCCGCGTAATCCTTGTTTCAAAAAAGTGAACTTTATCTAAATGTTTTTTGTTTTCAAAAAATACTTTGTTTGCTAATTCAGCCCAACCCAACATTTATTTTCTTATTTAAAATTTGGTTGTACTCAGATTAGTTTTATACATACAGTTGCTAAAAATTAAACTGGGATAAACATTAATATCTTATTGACATACAAAAAATTGTCAAAAAGGAAAATTAATTTTTTTTAGGCATTTGGCTTAAAGCGTTATTGATAGGGATTTTAAACGTTAACAAAAAATAAAAAAAATTCAATATAAGTTATAAGATTAAAAGCCATCCTAAAACTAGTTGGGTCTTATGTAATTCATCAAGTAAATCAAATATCGATGTACTGGGAAGATATCAGTCTAAAACATTAAAATTCACGCTCATTGGCTTCTGGCAAATAAAATTATTCAAAGTGATCTTGATATTTCAACAGTCCCAATAGTAAAAAGTTATACAATAATTCTTGCGAAAAAAAACTGACTTCAAAACAGATTTGATGTGTCTGCCTATTACAGTTGATTACATTAACTGTTGGGACACCCTTATATCTCCAAACTTTATACTAGTTCAACTGTTCAATAGTTTGGCAATATACATCAAATTAGAGCAACTATAGGGTCACCCTTTAATTTTCAAATTCAAATTATATACTTGTTGTTGTAGTAGATTTAGCAATCAGGTTGTATGTAAATTTCAACCGTCAGATTATTTGAACTATTTAATTTATAATATAACATTTTTATACTTCTTATTATACCAAATAAAGTAGTGGACATTCTGTCTAAAATTAAGGTGTTTGTATACAACGGTTCAAAAAATACGGCCCTATAGAACAAATTACATTAATTTTTGGAACAGCTTTTAATTTCTAAATTCAAATTATAAGCTTTTTGTTATAGCGGACTTAGCAAAACATGTCCCTTGTAAATTTCAGCTGTTTGTCTATAACGGATCAAAAGTGCGACCACATACACGATATTATATCAACTATTGGGACACCCGTTTATTTGCAAATCAAAATTTTATACTTGTTGTTACAGAGGAGTTAGTAATACAGGTTCTTTGTAAATGTCAATCGTCTGTCTACAACTGCTTAAAAGTATGGCCATATACCAAATTAAATGAACTATTAGTGCACCCTTTAATTTTTAATTTTAATATTATCAGCTGTTACTATAACTGCCATAGCAATCGACATTGCGTCAAATTTACAAGCGTTTGTCTACAACTGTTCAAAAGATAGGCCTATATAAGTAAATATACAGTAATTATGGGACACCCTTTAATTACTAAATTCAAATCATAAACTCGTTGATATAGCGGATTTAGCAATTCAAGTCCCTTTTAAGTTTCAGCGTTCTGTCTATAACGGTTCAAAGGTTTAGTCACATACACAAAATTATATTAACTATTTGAACACCCTTTAAATTCCAAATTTTATATTTGTTGTTATATCGGACTTAGCAATACAGGTTCGTTGTAAATTCTAAGCGTCTGTCAACAACTGTTCAAAAGTATGGCCATATACATTATACTTAATGAACTATTGGCGCACCCTTTAATTTATAATTTGTAATATTCATACTTGTTAATATAACGGTCATAGCAATCGACATTCTGTTCAATTTGCAAGCGTTTGTCTATAACGGTTCAAATTTACATCAATTATGGGGGCACCCTTTAATTTTTAGATTTATTTTTGTATAATTTTTTGTTTTTGGGAGCCATAGTAATACGCAGGCATTTTAAATTTTACAGAATAGCCCTTTACAGTTCATAATACACGTAAAAAATATGTATGTTGTATAGGGACAACCTTTAATTTTTAAGACTATGAACTGTTTTTAAAACGGGACCAATCTGTAAGCATAATCTATAATTTTACCAAAAATTTTTAAAATCGGATCAGATTTGACTGAGTTCTGGAGGCACAAATATAAAAAAGCAACATTCAGCCGAATTGTATAACCTCCTTCTTTGTTTGAAGTCGGCTAAAAATAAATCTTAATGTAAGATGATATATGTGATTAAACTTTTGAACCGTTATAGACAGAAAGCTAAAATTTATAAGGAGCCTGTATTGCTTAGTCTGCTACAAAAACAAGTCTACAATTTGAATTTAGAAATTAAAGGGTGCTTTCTTAATTGATGTTATTTGATAGAGCCATCTATTGAATCCTTATATACAAACATATAAAAATTAATTAGTTTAAATTATAAAATTTTAATTGAAATTATAAATTAACGGGTGTTGCAATAGCTGATGTGAAATGATGCATGTGGCCAAAATTTTGAACCGTAATAGACAGACAGCTTAAATCTGTCTTAAAGTCGTTTTCTTGCAAGAGTTATTAAGTATATATAACTAAATTTATATTAAACTATTATTCAAAGACGATAAGACTTTTTTTTTGCAAAAATCACCAGCTTCATTTTTACATATGTAAAGGAATTTCGGTACTACCTATTAGATGTTATTCTAAAGCGCATTAATTTTAACAAATTTATAGTTTTTTTTTTTGTCACAGTTTGATTTTGAGCAACTGTATGTACGAACGTCTTTAATTGAAAGTCTATCTGGAATTATTAAAATTTGTACAATATAATTTAAGTTAACCAGAACATCAATGCAGTAGAATAGACACACGTGTAAAAAAAATTAAATAACAAACTAAATTGTATATGTTGTTTTACAGTGAGAAATCTCTGGAGGCATTTTAACCAACATAGAATTGCGAAATTATATATTCATTGCGATTTTTTTACTCATAACAATAATATGTATTTAAATATTAAACTATCACTAAATAAAACAAACAAAAAACTTTTTATTATTATTTATATAATAAATAATTTAATGAAATATTTCAAATATTTTCCAATTAATTAAAAAAAAAAGAAAAAAATATGTATATTTAATTATCGTAATTAAATAACATTCAGTTAGAGTCTAGAACAATCATGAACCACAGTTTAAATTGACATCAGTAGTTTTTTCGCAAACAAAAAAACCGTCGCTGACAGTTTTCACAAGCCTTCAATTGATTTTTAAATTAGTCATTCAAAATCACTGTTCTATGTGCATCTGGATGCGACATGTTTTATAAATGACTATAAAATTAGTGTTATAATGATAATACTTTGACACGTTATTGCAAATAAAAATTAGGATAAATATAATTCTTTTATTGCAAATAAGTTGTGCAATATCAATATGTAAAATATTATTATTATTTTTTTTTTTTGGACACAAATATACTACTGTTACAATAGCAATTGGTACGTTATTTTCTCTAATAATTAAAATCGGACTCTTCTAAGCTTTATGTCATTCTGCGAATCTTTTCGCTGCAAATTTATTTAGTCCTCTCAAATATTTCTTTACCTCTTTAATAGAAAAAAAGCATTCTTTAGATTGCTACATATTTTACTATATTACTATTACTTAATCTTCTCGCTTGGTTTTCAAAGACTCAACACTGCCTTTGTCATTTACCATATGTTTTGCTTTACAGTCACTAAACACAGACAATGTTATAAGTTTCTACAAAATCGAAACTAAGTCCGTATTTACACTATGCAATTTTTTGAGGCATTTTTTTCTTAATTTTCTAGATAAGTTACAGCGTTATGCGATATCTTAAAGTAAACACTAGCAACAGTAACATCCCCTCAAAACTCAGGCAATACCATATTGCTTACTCCTCCTGCTTCACAAACAAACAAAAATTTCATGCTAGTTTCATGAAAAATTGCATAGTGTAAATGCGGTATAAGTCAATTTCATATGCGAATAAAAAGCTAAAAAAGAAAACTCCAGTTTGTCCGATGTATGTAGGGTTGCAGGTACAAGTAAGACTGTATACTCCGCTGATGCTAAATTTATCGGTTGTTTCTGTTGGTATTTTATTCTTAACGCTATCTATTTCTAACACTATCCCTTCAGTATTAACAAAAAACGTGTCTTGAAAAGAATTTTATCACATCGAAGGCGCTCGCCAAACGTACCAAGTATACAGCCAGAGACAACAACTTTACCGAAAAATGTAACAACAGTATTTACTGGCGGAACAAACCCAATTAACTTAATAATTTTTTACTTTACTTTTGATAATCTTCTAACCACAGTTATTAAAAATAAAACTTTAAATGTGTTTGAAATATCTGAACGCACTATTTAATTTTAGCCAAATATTCATTATGAAATATTAAAGAGACATCCATATTATTTACCAAATATATTTCAGCTTTTAACTTAAGTAATAGCTTAAGCAAAGAAAATAGTTCTATATTAATTAAAACCACAATTTCGAGTTTAAATGCTTTCACACTCTCATTGTTAAATGTGTGGAACAAATAAAAACACATTTGAAAGATTCTTGTTTAACACTCGTTATATCCCTATTTTGTCTAACTAAAATTAGCTTTCTTAACATTTTGTAAGACAAATGCAAAAAAATTAACGGAAATTTTCAGCACTTTGTATAACAACTGAACCTTAGTGAAAACAAAAAAAGAGTACGAAATATTTACATCTTTGTTGTACTTTGTAGCAAAAAAGAAAAAAAAAGAAAAGGGATTTTATTGTACAGATTGTTTTCCGTTTTTCATTCTTTTGTTTTTCAGTCGTTTAATTTTCTGCTGATTTTTCTTTTTGTTAAAGCTGTAACATATTGTTTTTACATGTAAAACAAAGTTTTTGTTTGTTGCTCTAATTATTCAAAGCGTTAGTTAGTGTTTTTATGAATATGTGCAGCAACGCGTATGAGCATTTTGAATAAGTGTTGCATTCAATATGATCATAAAGTGCGCATTATTTGCCTGAGATAGTTTTTCCTTTAAATTTTGAAGTTGTAAATAAGTTTTGAAATCGTAATTATGTAAACAAACAATTCTTACATATTTTAAAAGAATTAATATTTACTTTTTTCAGCTTAGGTTTCTTTTTTATTTAATTTCATAAAATTTTTAAGAAAGAAAAATTATTTTCAAATGAAAAATTAAATTAAAAATGAACCTAAGCCGAAAATATAAAACTTTAATCAATTTATAATAATTTTTACTATTACGGCTTAAACAGTATCTTAGTCCAAAAAAAAAAAACTCTTCAGTGTTTTATGAGACAAAATATATAAATTGTATCGATTCATTCTTCGCATCTATCTTCCTTGTAATCATCATCTATTTCACCAACTATTCTTAATATTAATTTGGTTAGACGAAGTCCACACACAACCTAAAGCATTTCTTTGTTGTTCTCTCTGTAATTCGTCTTGTATATTGTTTTTGCTTCGTATTAATCTTTGGTGTAGCCACGAAAAAAAAATGAACCAAAAGCCGATAACAATTCAATTTTTTTTTCGATTAGGAAAATTTTCAGAAAAAGTTAATAAAAAAAAATCAGGCAAAATATATAAAAAAGAAAATTTAGAAAGAGTGTCTTTTAGGAAATTTTCGCAAACGTGGTGCGTATGGAATTGTAAAGTTTTCACCACATTCAATACATTAAATCGAGGTAAACTCTAAATGATGTTTAGACAATCTTACATATTCTGAAACAAGAACATTACTTAAAATTTAAACAAAATTAAAACCTAGTGTAAACTTTTATTAAGTAGGAGTTGTTGATTATATTTCAGAGAATGTTTTGCTGATACCGGTTCTACATAGGCCATTTTCTATTAAGGCTTGTATTTTTATTGTTAGAAGGTCGAACGGTTTAGAATTATTTTTAATATTTTCCCAATCAGAATTTTAAACGCCTTTTTTCGGCTTAGGCTCCTTTTTAATTTAATTTCTAAAAATTTAGAAAAAAAAATATTTACAAATGTATGTGGACGTTTAGAAGTTTAATTAAAAAGGAACTTAAGCCGAAAAAGTAAATTTTAATGCATTTATAACAATTTTTACTATTACGGCTAAAACAGTATCTTAGTCCAAAAAAAGAGACATATTAGTCCGCTACAAAAATTAGGAAAATCGCTATGAAAAAATATTTTCAAGGTTTTGTTGGTGCTTTATGAGGCAAAATATATAAATTGTGTCGATTCATGTTTTTGATACCTTTGTGTGAGTTAAGATTTTTTATATTTTGTAACAAAACTGATTTGTTGTTCCATTCATCATTCAGTTCTTTTTAATGGTGTGTTTTTAATCAAGAATGACATAACTTTCGGAATTGCACTAATTTTTTCATTTAAAAAGCAGAAATGTGTTGCTACTCGTTATAAAAAAGCTTTAAGTTTTTTAAATAATTTTTTTAACTTCTCAATTATTTTGACATAAAATTTTACTAACACTTTTTACTTCTTTTTAACGTAGAAGATCTTATAATGGCAAATACCAACCCGTAAATTTTTATTTTTACCATTTGTCTTGTGTCTCTTACTGTGTCTCTGGACAGATCTGTGTCTATGATCTTTTGTTAACTAAACTTATTTCCTTTACAAACTTTCGAAGCGACTACAGTCAAAACAGTCTACCTGTAACTGGCAATACTCAAACAACTCGATGCCTTGTTTAACATATATGCGACTCTTTCAAAGTAGCGCACTGCTGCTTTATTGTTACTTCTACTCTAACAAGGCATTTCTTGCTCTATCACACAATCGTTTTGTTCATATCATCTACTGTTCTGATATAAAGGCTCGTTTACCAATTCATTTTATTCGAGTACGCAAAAACTTTTTCTGCTGTTTAAGATTTTGAAAGTTTTGAACCGCTATTTCCCTATGATTCGTCCTTACACAGCAGTCAACCGCAGCTTCTAAGCAACAATTAATTAAAACTCGTTCTATTCCGTTTCACTCAACAAAGCGCAGACATCTGATATCTCTGTACCGTGTCTGTTTAAAATGTGCTAGCTAACTTTTTGCTTTTATTCCGTTCCGTTCCGTGTGTTTACCACACAACAACATTAGCTTTATTGTTACAGATGTGTAAAGGGTTGTTAGCCTTATAAAATATACAATGTTATCTATTAAAAGCATAAACGTAATGTTATGTTGTTTGGTTGCATTTTTAATAACAGAAATATCGCACCTATGCTAGACAGATCTGGGACTACGTTAGTATTTCCAAATAAGTGTTTTCAAGCTTTTTTACCCGTTTGTTTTATATAGTTTCTTAAACCAGCAAGGTAATCATCAAAAAAAAAAAGAAAACAGAAAAAGTGTAATCGAGTTTGGAACTAATCATTTTTAGCAGAAGAACTTCCCAACTAGACTACCTACCTATTTCCTGAGAATTGGTTATTGCAGGAATAATGATGATCGTATTTTAAGGCATTCTCTTTTACTTAAGGAACTAATGTAAGGTGTTTTGTAAGCGAGTAAGAAAATATGATAATCACAAAAGGAAGTCATAATATAGAAAGTACTTTTTAAGCTAATGTCTAATTGTTGCTGTGCTGGGTTATTGAGTTATTGATTTCATCGGAATTTTTTTTATTGTTTCATAACGATTGAAGGATGATTTTCTTCTTGTTCTGCATATCCCCTTTTTTGTAACTGTACAGGTGTTGAAGTACTCTTTCGTATTCTGCTTTTTTTTTTTTTTTTTTTTTGCTCTATTAAACTCAGATTACTTTTTAATGTTTAATTTTGCTCTGTTCTCTTAAATTTTTTACAAATTTTATGTGTCGCATTGTACCAAGCAAAACTCAATAAAATGTTACATAACAAACGCTTACTTAGTCATATAAGCTTTAATACAAATTATCATGCGTTTCCTTTGAAAGATATAAGTTTGTCTATTCACAAGTGTTACACAACTAACATAGAAGGAATAAAACTCTAAACAAAACACACACATTAACATTTTAAAATAAAAAATGCAAGTAAAAAGGAAGTTAAAATCATTGTTCGATTTTTACAGACAATAACAGATTGGAATTTGTGTTTTTGTCATTTTGCGAAATATAAGTATAAGCTGCACATAATGTTTTATTTTTAATATTTATATTAAAGAATTTTTAGTTTTTATTATTATTTATTAAGTTTTTTTTTTCTTTTACAATTAACACCTTCAACACGTAAATAATGAAAAATCAACTTATTTGACTGCATGTTTCTATTTATTCCTTTTATGTCATGTATTTATTTAATATATTTAGTTAGATTTGATTCTTCATTTTATTTTTCTTTTTTTAATATTAATAACGATGATTTTCATATAAAATGTTCAAAAGAAATCATGAATAATTTTTCTGTATGTATTTTTGTGCGCCTTTTTATAAATCTTTTTTAACAGCTAAAAGCCAATCGAAGATTATGGGAAAATAAAGCAAAGGAAGTGTTGAAAATGTTACCCCAAAACCCTAAGAATTCAAATACAGATGAAGATGATTATAATGTAGTCATTGAAACGTTAGCTCCTGGAAATACAAATATCAACAGCAATAAAAATAATGATCATGAAAATAACGACAATAGCATAAACAACAACAATCATCACAACACTAATGCGGAGGCCATTATAAAAAATCAGCTTGAACAGCAATAACAATTGCAGAATAAAATGTATCACAACAATGTGCAGTATGAAGACATCAATGACATCAATATGCTGCAACAACAACAACAGCGGAAGCATCATCAGCACCAACAACATTTTAAAAAAGAGAAGGATGACTATACAAAACCAAAGGACATAATAACAATAAGACAATTAAATACACAATCCCACAAAGAGAGTATATAATAATTACTTTAAATATTAAGAATTCTCAGGCCTCACACTCCTACGTTTCATGTAGAAATAACAAGAAACTACCAGCTTAAAAAATTTTTAATCCCAAAGCAGATTTTATTGAAATTTTTAAATACAAACAGGCAGTTGTCAGTTGACAGATAATAAGCATTTGCCAAATAAAAATCAAAAAATATAAACAAGGACTTAAAAGAATTTTTAAATAGTTTATTTTAGAAAACAAATTCGGCTTTACGTGTATAGGTTTTATTTTATTAAAATAATTTATTATTTTTTTTTACAGTTTTACTACAAATACTTATGAATTAAAACATTGGTTTAAGACTCACAGAAATTTTAAACAATATAAAAGTAAAAAAGCTTTAAGCTGTTGTATGTTTTCGTTAAAGATAAATGTAAAGTAGTTCTTAAAGGCCAAAATCAGTTTTACTTCTGCAAATATTTTTACATTTGTACATTCAAAGCAAAGTTTTTTTTTACTATTTTAGGAAGTAGCGCGTTTCCTATTAGATGTTCTTATAAGTCGTTTTGGTACTAAAACGACCTTGAATATTTTTAATTTAATTGTGTACAATAGAATTGTTCATACGGTTGTTAAAAAAAATTATTGCACATTATTTTCTGAAAGTGTAATAAATTTAAAAATTTTAAATAAAGCTTTTAAAGTTTCAATTAACAAGTTCTTCAAATTTTTATACTTTTCTTATTAGCACAAGTTTTAATTCACGTTTGTTCAAATAAAAGATTTTGTTTTATGATTTTTTATATATTGATATTTCAAATATAAAACTCTCTAATATAAAATAATATAAACTTATTTAAACTTTTTAATGTTTTACTAGCAAATTTCAAAACCTTTTTTAATATCATGTTTTGAAATCGGGTTAATCAATGCAGTGTGTGTGAATAAAGCGTATTACTTTTATTGATCAGCTGTTCAAATTGTCAGCGTAAGAATAAACAGCTTTATAAAAGAAATTTTTAAATGTTTAGGATTGAATATTAATTAATTAATATCTTTAAAAAGATTATAACCTTTTTCTAAATGACATTTTTAACAGGAAGGCTAGCAGTGTTGAGTGTTTCCGTGAGAGACTTTCAAGACTCGGCTATTACCAAAGTAATTTTATATCAAGTACATGCAAGTCTACAAAAAATTAAAACAGCAACAAACATTTTAGTGTAAATATTATGAATTGTGTCAAAAAACAGCTGACTACAATCCAAGGACTGTATTACCTATTTTTTTATCTCAGCAACACATAACATCCTGGCGTACGGGCGTGTGAAAAAATTGAGGAAATAAACATGCTTTAGTTATATTTTTACTTTAATAAAAGCAAATTGCCAAATGCTGGACACAGTGTATATTTTAAAATTGTGTAAACAAATGAAAGCCTTATTTATTAATTATGAAAAATTGATATTTTAACTTGATAAACTAAGATCTATTACCTGATATTGGTCATAATTCAGCTTTCACGTACAGTGAAACCTGTAAAATTTTAAAATACAAAACAATAATTTGTTACGCCTGGGTATCTATACTGCAACTGTAACACCGACCTGAATTGTTGCTGCTTTTAATAACAAAGCTAATAAATATGACGGCGGAAGTACAATGTGGGAACGGATGTATCATATGTGATGCACTGAATTGTGCATAAATTTAGACAAAAGAAAAAAAATCGAGTATACATACAGCAAATTCAATATCAACTCTAATCTGTAACATTTTTAATTATTAGCAGATTCAATAGAAGAATAACTTTGTCATTATGTAAATTTGCAAATATTTAAAAATGGATGTACACATTTCATTGTAACGTTCCGTTAAAACAATTAAAATATGCTTTAAAAGATTGTGAATAAATTTAAATACATATATATGTATAAATTGGTTCGAATTGCAATAAAAAAGCAATAATAGAAAATTGAAGTTAAATCCAAACAAGCACATTAGTTAATTAAATCAAACAACAACTAAAAATAGTTTAAATATTATAAAAATAAAATCGCACAAAAGTCTTTTCTGAAATGCTGCCGCGAATTATTAGGTTGCTTAGAAAAACATTCTAATTTTCCGACTCGGACTCTGTGTTTTTTTTATACTGCAGGAATATATCAAGGAATTTATTGTGTTTTTCATTTACTTCTTTTTATATATTATTAAAAAACAACGCGAAAATCAACGATTAATTTTTTACACTTTTGAAACTTTTAAATCGGTAAAAAAGTTGCTATGTCCTCTTGACGATTTTCTGGATAGAAAAGGAAAACTGCAGGAAAAGGGGGACGTCTCAAAATTAGCTGGGTTTAAAAGAGTCTCACAAAAATTCACAGACCGGCCAAAAAACGATCAAATTGCTATTTTGGTCGACGAACTGTAACACTGCACTTGTTATTTTTTTATGATTTTAACTAAGAAAAATATCGATAATTGCTAATTACGTGAATAATTTGAAAGGAAAAACTTATTTATATTAATTAAAAACTAAACTTCTGAATATTTGACATTTAAAGTTATTTTTACATACTTCTGTTGTTCTTTAAGAACGTATATAACGGTTTTGTAGTGTAGATTATATATAGCATGCCCACAGTGCAATAAAACGGAAGAACAAAAATTGGTAGTTGAGTTAAATTTTATTATTTTTAATTTTTCGATTTTAGTAGGTTTAAAATTTACTTTAAGCTACAATTTTATAACAATTTATAACGTAAAAAGGATTTAGTAAATAGCATTCGTAGTTGTGTAGGTAGAGATTGTGCAGCAAACTCCTTTTGAAAATCCTTCCCGCTTCTGTGTTACCACCAAGTATTAAATTGAGTCTTAATAGCTATTATCTAAAGATGTCCAATTGCATTTTTAGTTAGTATTTAGTTAGTTTTGAGTCCAATGCCAAACAGTGAAACACAACGTGTGTTTCTTTCTGTCTTTTGTCAAAATATTTTACCAATGTAAATCAAATCGATTTTAGACGAATATTTTAAGCCCGTTAGTAAGCAAAAACAATATATGATAAAGAAGTATAAATGATGCATTCAAATCTAAGGAACTCAATTTTATTGGGGGTCGTTAAAAGTCTAAATGAAATAAAAAAAATTGAAAGCTTAAAGGGAAAAGGGAAAAACAACAAAATTGCTAAAAAAAAATCAGTATTCTAATTGATTTCCTAGATTCTTAGCAAAATAAAATCTTCAGGTTACAGAATATCGAAACTCTTCTTTAAAGTTTAATATTCCAAAGATTTATTGATGTTTCTTTATTGCCATGGTTTAAAAGATTTATTTAAAAAAAGATTTATTTAAAATAACAAAAAAAAAAATAACAGAAAACAGGAAAAAAAAATATTTCGCATGGAAACAAACTTTTTAATCTACTTTTACGCGTCATAATTTTAACATTCTTAATAAATAAAGTTTCTGTCACAAAGTCAAATAACGATTTTTTTTTGTTTTGGCGTTTGATGTAAAAAAGCACCTGTCATACGCTATTTTTGAAAAAATTATTAAAAGCATTTTCTAAAGTATGTAATAAAATTTATGTTTAGAGGAAAATCACCTGTTAATTTAAAAAAAAAAATTCTGAGTTAAATTGTAAAATTTATCTGGAAGAAACAATTACTGTGACGACTTATCACAATTTCAATTTGTTTTAAACTCTAGCAAATGTTTTTTAAAAATGTAAGATTAAATGCCATTAGAATAATTTAAATTAAAACTCGTAAATTATATTAAAAAAGGCTTCAGTCCTGTTTTACCTATAAAATTAGAATGAAATACATTTTTTACGTTAAATTTATTTTAGGCAATGAAAGTCGTAATTACTTGTAATGTTAAACTTTCTTGAAAAGAATTTAATTTTTTTCAAATAAATTTACCACTGAAATCAAATAATTAATGATTTCAAAGGTTAAAATTTCCTTCAGCACCAATTTTGTCTACTTTTATCTTCTTATTAAAAGAAACCATTCCTATTAATTGTTAATAATTAGTTTTAAGCTGGTTTTGTTCTATATATTTCGTGTGAGAGTCGGTTTTTAAGCTTTATTGTTATTATTAATTTTATAAAAAAAAATTAAAAAATAATTCTTTATAATTCTATCCTGCTATAAAGTTAACAAATTCACTTAATTGTATATACTAACTATACTAATATTCACAAAAAAAAAAGTTTTTAATTTCTATTATATATTTTACATTTGAGTTTAAAAATAAGTTTTTTATAAACAAAATAATTTTTTTGCAAAGCAAACTGAAAAATTGAATAAAAAAATATTTGTAAGTATAATTTTATTACAGAATAAAAACAAGAGCTTTTAACAATATTTTAGTAATTATTAAAAAATAAACAATAAAAATTTATAGTTTATACGAAATAACAAGAATATAAAGTAATTAAGTGTAAACATTAAAATTAAATGTTTTGTAAATTATAAAATTAGTTAGAATATTAAATAACTGCAGTATAAAAGGTGCACTTTGAAGTTATAAGGCTAATCACTATTTAGCGCCTTTAAATTTTTTTTCCACTTTGCAACGGAGGTTGTGATTCATGACTGAATTCCACAATTTCATACAGGTTTAAGAATCGCAATAGAAAGTATAGTATCAGATTGCTTTTCCTGGGTATTTGACTTACGAGAGATTAGACATTATTTGCTTCTTAATTCGAAGAGGAGGATGTAATTTTTTGCGCAAAAAAAGTAATAAATGTTGTATGCGTACATTTTTGTTCGTTTTCCTTTAACCTCATACGTTTTGTTGCAAATGTTGGAGGCTCTCATTAGTACTAAACAAATTTGTGTCGTCAGCAAAGGCCAAGGTTTGAATAAGAAGGTTGGATGACATGTCATGTATACAGTCAGCACAATATGGGTCTCAGGCAGACCTGCAAAACAATCAAAAGTACTACCGAATATATCGATAGTTTTATTTTTGGCTAACTATCTACAGCTTTTTTCCGATAGTAATAGTATAGGATAGAGTTGTCCATATTAACACTTAAAAAAATTCGAGAGTATTGATAATATCGATAGTTTTTAAGCAAACTATCAAAACTATAGTATCGATAGTTTTTAAGGACACTATCGACTATGAACTTTTGACAAGTTTAATCAACTTTCTAAAAGCGTCTATTTATTTTGGTACAAGTTTTTTTTAAACCTAGTTCCAACTTATCAAATGCTTAACAGATGTCGAAAAATATGCTCTGAAGACTATTTAATGGTTTTACATTTGACTGTCGTCAGAATCTTTCAGCCCGATTCTGTAACTTCTTAATAAATATTTTAACAAGACATTTTGTCAAGATTTTTTTCAACCAAAAGTTCGGTTGGTATTCTGTGGAAACATTGATAAATAAAAAGCTTTTGAAATTCATCAGTGTGGTGCATTTCTATTGATAGCTGATTTTGATTATTGCTATCAAATTTTTGGCAAAAGCAAAAATATGGATACACCAGCCAAGTGTATCCACGTGGAAGTCATACCTACACCTTGTTTTTTTCATATTTTCTTCGTCTCCACAAATCAGCATTAACACAATTATTTCTTCTTCCATTTTTCTAAAAGGATACGTAAATTTATACATGCATTTTTAAAAAGAATCCATTATGTTGATATTTACATTAAGCGTGCACTATTTACCGAATTTGAATACACACACACACAATAAAGTATAGTTATCAATACCAAATGAGACTTTGACAAATTATCAACCAAAAAGCTTTTATTTTTTGTAGTAGAACACCAAATCTTGATAAATATTCAAAAGTTGATAAAACCTCAATGTCTGGAACTTATCAAGTGCACAGAATCGGGCGGTTAGGTTACGCAAGGCACAGAACGCCAATAAAAAAATATAACTATTTTCATTCCTATCTGAGGGCGCATTTTATTACTAATCTTTTTAAATCTTGGGAGCTTTGCAGAGCTTATATTATTTATGTCATTCAGTATATTTAGGCTTTTCTGTTTTTCTAACTTCTCTTCTTCTTTCTGTCATAAGCCAAAATTATAATTGTCCCTTAGAGCTCCACATTATCTTCTTCTAATTTAGTGATATGTTGAAGACTTTTCATACTATAAGCAAACTTCTTTAAATATACCGTGGACATCATTCTGAAAAAAGTACTTTTAGCGAATATCTAAGTTTTTAGACTTTCAAGATATTTTTTTAGATATTGTTGAATTTGTAAATGCAGAGTTTAAATTGAAAAACAAATTTTCTTGACATCGAATAATTTAGCATTATTTCAGAAAAAACTTTTAACCTGATTTCCTTTAACTCATCTGAGTTTATCTGAAGTTATGATACGTAGGCTGCAACAGGTGGATTATATTTATATAACTATCCTATATGCATGACAGAGATATAGCAGATGAAACCTTTTTTTTTTATAATGAAAACTTTTGAATTCAAGTTTTCTGATATACAACCCAAGCTACTATATTCAAGACTTTTAATTGTTTCTTGAAACTTTCATGTTTCTACACGTTCAGTATGCCAGGGTAAAATCGCTACTTACAGAATTGTAAAAGAACTTATAAATTTACGTGTCATAGAAAAGCTTCTCTGATTTGCTCATCGATCCTCTTTATATACATAAATCTAAACAAGTTTTACTGCCAAAATTTTTAAAAACACGGCTTCCGGATCTTTGGTATTTCAGGATTAGATGTTGTTAGAAAGCACCGGGTTACCGTTATTATGACCAATCATTTGGAAGTCTAAAGGATGCAAGCAACGGAGTAACGTAAACTAAAAATAAATATTGTTCAAACCTAAAATTTCATACAAATACTATCCTTACAACCAAACGCAAAAGTACCGCTCAACACGGTCTTTCTTTCCAATAGAACAAAATAGTACTTGATCTTATAATTTCGACGGCCACCTTATTTACTACGTTATAGAGCATTATGTGTAAAAAAAACTAGATTATTAAATAAAAACTGATGTGACTGATTGTGTATAAATAAAATAAATAAATTTAAATAATAAAATAAACATCAAACGTAAAGTTATTGGAAGCTGAAAATAAATAAACAAACATTTGTACAATAAATTTTACGTCAAAGAAAAAAATACATTACAATCAAGAGAACTCTCAAAAGAAAATCTTCTTAAATATTTTCATTTTATAACTTAAGAAAAAAAAACAAATAAATAAATAAAAAGCTTTTCTGCAGTGTGTATGTCTGATAGCATAAATTTTACTTTTGTTACTTTAAAACCAAGTTTAATTTTAGTATTCAGTTTTGCATATAAATTATTGTTTTATATTTAAATTTTTAAATTTAGTTTGCTTAAATAGCTAAAATCATATGATACGAAATGTTAAATAAAATAAATGTGAAAATAACATGAATATGTTAAAAAAAAAAACGCTGACAATAAAAAATTATCAGAGCAACACAAATCTAATTAAATAATTTAAACCAATAAAAAATGTTGTTCTATTGAAACTTAAAATAGAAAACTACAAAATGCTTTGTTCCACATAATTTTATAAAAATATTTCTACCTTTAATTTGATATATCTAGCAAAAATAAAATGAATCATTAAAAGTTTATATTTATGTTATAAAAAGAAATAAAGTTTTAATTAAATGCTTTATATGTATAAAAAAATTAATAAAGCTTTTATAAAAATAATTGTGAACAATAAATTAAAAAATTAAATGGTGTTTTCATAAAGGCCGTGTTTTTGACAGATATGGTCTTATCAATGAAATCGTTATAGGCAGACGCTTGAAATTTGCATAGAGTTTATACTGCTATGTGTGCTATAAGGCCAAAAAATCAAAATTAAATAAAATAAAGGGTGTTTCTATTAATATGTATATGGCACTATTTTTTAAACGTTATAGGCTGGAAATATAATAATATAAAGCTTTGCTAGTTCCCTGTAAAAGCAAGTAAAAAAAAAAAAAATAAAATTTGAAGTTTTCTTAATACAGTTAAACCTCGATTATCCCGCTCTCGTGGAACCAACACCAGCACGGATAATCGAAATATACGCAACTTTTCTAGCTCTGTTTGGTAATTTTACATTTTACAGCAGGTGTAAGCAGATCAAATTTCACTTATTAAATGAATAAAAGCGCAAATTTATTCTTATGTGTGGACACATGAACTTAAAGAGGGGAAACAACGGATTTAGATTTACATAATAAAAAACACATGAATGCTGCACGAATAATAGATGTTAAGCACGGTTCATAGAGGTATAAAACTAAAGCACGGATAATAAAGGTAAAGCCCGAATAATACAAGGAAAAAATCAAAAGAACCTCATGCCGGTTAATAGATGTAATCGATTAATAAAAGCCCGATTAATCGAGGTTAAATAGTATTTACGCCATTAACGCAGTGTATTATTTTAAATCTACCTAAAGTATGTATTAAAGAGTGGTCCATACATCGTGCAGAACCTTGTGCGTATGCGTCCAATACATACCATGGTGCACAGGAATCCAAATCAATTCTTGCCAAATTCAAATAATGCAGCGATTGCTAACATCCACGACAGCTTCAATTATCCATTTATTAGTTCGAGAAATATTTCTATCTTTAATTTAAGCACCGTCATTTGTTCGATAAACTAGTTTCTGTGATACTTTTTCATATATCGCAAATATACATTTTATGTCGGTTTTTGTGCTCTTGTTATAATTTATTGATCTGGCCACACTTAATATTTAATTGCTGTAATATTTGATGGCTTATTGTATTACTTATAATTATCAATCAGTACACACAGAAAAGAGATTGGTAACAATTCGCTTGATATGTTAAAAATTCAATTACTAATATAATAATTTAATTTTTATTATTAATAATTTATAGTCTTGATTTCTTTTTTATATTAAAAGCTAACAAATGATATTTGCTTCTAAATGTTAGTTGTAACGCTTCTTAGAAAAGATAACATGACCGATTTGTGTCTTTACTAAAATCTATTCTATTAAATGGAAGATGCAACTAAACTTATTCAGTACATTACTACTGAAAACCAAATTTTGGAAGTAAGAATAATAAAACTCGATTGTATATTCTGAAATCGAAAAATATTTGACACAATATAAATAAAATTTGTACACATTACAAAAATCAAAAATATTTTAGTTCAGAAATAAAAAGATTTATTGAAAGGGGTGATAAGTTCTCGAATATTGGTAAATGGTAAGTTCAAAATTATCTCAGAAAGACATATATATATACAAATAATTTTATAATATTTAATTTATTTCACAGAGCAAAACGTGCGGCATGGGATAGCAAGTTGAAGAAACTATCTGGAAAAAAAGAAATCATGATGTAATGGAAGAAGATAGCTGCATTCAATGGTTTGATTTGTGAAATTAGTAATGTAAAATCTTATTCCTATAATTTATTAAAATAAAAGTAAATATTAAAAAATTATTTTGTTTAATTTAATTCACAATAATATTTTATAATCACCCAAGAATCATTTTTTAAAATAGTTGTGACTGCTATATTTATTTCAGTTACAACATCCGAATTCAAGATAATACACACAACCGACAAAATTCGATTGGCAACAAATTCGGTTCTTATAACGAATTTCTTTTCTCTGTGTATGTATTTTATTTGAATAAGTATGCGAGGTTTGGAAGGTATCGGGGCGATTCCAAGGCGATAAGAATTTGAAATAACCGATATCTTTTTGTATCGGTAGTGTGATTGCATGTGACTGTGTTTAGTCTGCTTTGGGTATTTTATATCGCTTTGCACAGCGGCTTCGACTGACTGTTTTCCACAGCGGCTTCGGCTGACTGTTTCCCACAGCGGCTTCGGCTGACTGTTTTTCCACAGCGGCTTCGGCTGACTATGTTAAGTTAGTATTGTAAGTATTTTTGTAATTATTATTTGACTGAATGTTTTCTCACAGCGGCTTCGACTGACTGTTTTCCACAGCGGTTTCGGCTGACTATGTTAAGTTAGTATTGTAAGTATTTTTGTAATTATTATTTGACTGAATGTTTTCTCACAGCGTCTTCGGCTGACTGTTTTTCCGCAGCAGCTTCGGCTGACTGTTTTTCCACAGCGGCTTCGGCTGACCTTTATGTTAAGTTAGTATTGTAAGCATTTTTGTAATTATTGATATATATTTTATAAGGCTACAGCGACTATAAAGTATAAAGAGGACCAACCCTGTTGGTACTTCGGCTGAGTTATTCCACAGGAGTGCTGAAAATATACGATGAGAATTCCCGACTGATTGCCCGCATTAAGCGGAATGCTCTCGACCGATTGCTAGAAGTAACTCGAGTACTACCGACTGGTTTCAGTAACATCCACCCTGTTGCGAATAAAAGCCGAATATTATACTACCCTAGCCACTAAAGGTTCGTACTCCCTGTTAAATTTCAGCTGCATACTTTTCATTATGCTTCTAAAAATATTTACAGCATAAAGTCTTGCTTAGCTATTTTAATTTATTTTAGGCTACTTTTAGACCATTAAACTGCAATTGCAATATTTAAGATATGAATTCAGGATCACATCGTTTTTTTTTTTTGTATTTATTTATTTTAAAAATTTACTAGCAGAGCCCACGACTTTCCCAGCGTGTCATTTCTAACTTTTAAAATTCAAATATAGATAAAAGAGTTTTTTCTAAATACGTTTTTATTGTATAGCTCTGTTAAGAATTTTTATCCGCAAAATAAAATATTCTGACAACTGTTTTACTGAAATTATACCGCTATAATGGGGTGCCTTCATATTTGTATTGGTTTTTTCTCTACGAAATGACTGATTTTTAAGAAAAAAAAGTTTCTATATTTAAACGAGGGATCTGAGGGACCTCCTTACTTTTTATTCAAATAGGTATTTTATATTCCATATCGGTTACTACATATACCAACAACAAAGATTTCCAAAAATATGTCATGCACACAAATGATTCTATTATAGTTATATTACTCGTACGTTTAAAGTACAGACATTTTATTAATGCCTTAAGGTTCAATTAGATGTGTCAAAACCAAAACCATAGAAAACAGCTTTTTAAACCAACCTTATGGCAAACACTGTATATGATTAAATTTTAATTTTTACCATATAACCATATCCGGTTGAGTTTTGAATTTAGGTATTTACTGTTTGTTTTTTAATTTTGTTCTTATTTTTCACGTTCGCTGCAATGTATTGGTGAGTTTGAATTTATATTTTTCTTTGCGCAAAGGTTAAAACAAATAAGAGTGGCTTATGGCACCACTATTCGCTGGCAGTAAATAGGATTACGGTTGTGACATTGGTTACAGCTATGGCCTTATGGTATGGAACGTTTAATTGATCCTTTATACGCAAAGAAATTAGGATATAATCGCACAACAATTTAAATATGCCAAAGACAAAACAAAGATATTATAAGGTGTAGGTAGTATTGCATACTACCTTTTGTTTACTTCTTTGTGAACAACCATTGTATCAGTGTGCCATTGTACATTGTACTTCATACGTCAAAAAGTAAATAAGAAAAAGAAAAGTGCTATTCATCATTTGTTATTTATAAGCCAAATGGGGGAGAAAACAGAAAAAAATAAACTAATAAATTTTTTGTGTGAGGATGAAATTCAAGACATTTTTAGGATGAACCTAATGTACTTGCTCTCCAGTCGCAGAATTATACATTTTGGGCTACCAAAATCACCATTATGGCATAATCGGGTTTTAGGATATTTTGATGAAAACAGATTTCTTCGTATAATACGACTACGGCCAGAGGAATTTGCTTATATATTCAACCCTTTAAAGAATGACGATGTTTTTCACACAACTACGCATTGACTTGCAGCTTAAAATTGTACTTTACTGCTTGGGATCTTCAGGAAATGGTGCTTGTGTTCGTAAGGTAGCATCTCTTTTTGGTATAGGTGATGGCGGTACCATACAAAATATTAGAAATCGGGTCATTAAAGCAATATTAAATCTTAAAGAACAGTTTTTATATTGGCAACTTTCAACTTCAACTTTCTAATAAATCAGTCAAATCAATAAATTAAATAAATAAAACTAATAAAAATATCTTTTAATTCAGTTTAATTTAATATAATTCACACATGAACACAAAAATAATAATTCATTTAAACATAGAACATTTAAACAAATACAACGTTTGAAAAACATATGAAAAAAAGTACTAAGTGTTTGCATGAAAATTACCAATAACACAGCTAGCACCGTTGTATTTTGTTAGCACTTAGCACGTACTAGGGGGCTTGTGAATAGGGCAAATGTATTGAAAATTTTTAAACTAACAATAACAAATAAAATCAGTAAAATTTTTTTAATATATAACCAAGCTTTAGTAGTTAAGTTTCCTTTGCATATTATTCTTATAGGTTGATAATATAATTATTTTAAAAGGAGTCAGTATTTTTTTTTTTTTTATTATGGATTAGCTAATTACGTTAGTATATATATATACTTAAATCTGGTAAGATTTTTATCTGCATTTTAAACGAACTATTCTTTATATAAAGCGTTTCATTCACCTGCCCCTTAATATAAAATAATTTGTTATAAGAAATGTACACAACATTATAAAAAAAAATATTTGAAATTCTGTTAAAAGGAAATATTTTTCAAATTATTTAAACTTTCTCTTTCAGCTAACCATTTTAATTTAAAGCACTACTACTACAATCAATTAATTTATTTGTGTACGTGTGGGTGCTCCTGTATCATCTTTGATATTTTATTCCTTTCGTTGTTTCCTTAAAAATTAAATATTTATAAACTTTTAAAGCTATAAATATGTCTACTCACACAAGCAGATGTAACAACAGGGTACTAACCTAAAAAAATAACAAAATATTAACAAAAAAACAAAATGCATGGAACAATACATAAATTAATTTTTAAATTTTCCAACATTACTAACCGATTAAAGACTTTATTTTTTTTGTTTTGTTCTTTTTTTTTTTTTTTTTTTTGTCATACATTGCAAACACTCGCAGCTGGTGATGTAATACGTCTCATGAACAAAACGTCAAACTACAAAAATGATCAAAAGAATATTAAAATGAATTGACATATTGTCACCAACATCATCATCATCATCATTTGAATTATGTTAATGGAAATTTCAACATAAATTGGAATTTTTCAGTTGTATTCTTCTTCTTCTTGAAGTTCCACATTTTATGGTAGTCAGCTTAAAGGTAGGTCACAAAAACTAACGAGTAGTAAATTAATAACATTTTTTGTATTTTTTTAGATTTTTCTCTTTTATTTAAAATATATTTTAGTTCAGTTCGTTTATTCTAACAAATTTGAGAAAAAAAAGTGCTGGAATATTTTATTAATTATTTCAATTACTGCAAAAAATGTTGATAATAATCTGATATGGTTAACTTTTCAACCTTAATCCACATAGAGCTGAAGAACTTTGTAAACTCATATTGTATTTTTGTAAAAAAAGTTTTTATTTTTAATTTGTTACTGCTTTTACACATTTTTAATTATATTTGTTTTTAAAAATTTTTGCAACAAAAAACTTTAAAACAAAAACCTAAAATTGAATGTCAATTTTTCGACTGAAACATCAATTATAAATAGACAGCATAGCACGGAGTTGAACTTGAATATCCCACAAACAACACAGTGTATGAAAGACAAAATTAGTTTGAACAAGTAAGGATGCTATATTCTTATACCCTTCACCATAAATGTAAATCTAGTTTATTAAAGTAACTTAAATCCCAAAAGAAAACAATTATTGAGCTAACAGAGAATTATAAAATAAGAAAAAAAAAAAAAAAATTATATAGTACATATAATTTTACATAAAAATGTTATCAGCTAATAATGGGTTAAGGATTCTTTAAAAAATTTAGTATTTCATGAAAGATCTCCTCTGAAGCTTTTAAATGATACCCATATTGATATCATCAAAAAATGGAGCACAATCGTACTTTTTTATGAAAGGTTCAAAAGGCCTATAATTTTGAAAATATGTGCGAACGCCAATTTTTTCACTTGTTTTTTTTTTTTTTTTTTTTTTTTTTTTTTGATTGGAGTTAGTTCACTAAGCTAGATTTGTTCTAAATGATATGTAAAAATTAAAGACAGGCATGGTTTTTGCCCGCTGCCTCAAAGGACATGGACCGGTCTTATTGATTTTCAATAGCAAAAACTATGTCTGATCGATTGGTGTATCAATCGACTTCGCTATAAATAAGAACTCAGAATATAATGCACATTTACTTCAACAACGTCATAACTAGTGATGGCAATTTTTTTTTATTAACCGATTAATTAATCAAATGATTAATTGAAAGGGTAAAATAATAATTGCAATTAATTGCTAGTAATTAACCGATTAATCGAATTTTTCGGTTAATAGAATTTGTTTAATTTTTTTTAAGTCTAAGTAATGCAATGAAATTTATTAAGAGTTTTTTTCTATATATTTTAAGAAATTGTTTTTTATTAATAAAATTATATAAAAAGTAACACAAAAATTAATTCGGTTTTATGTAATATGATATAATGTATGATGTATATTTTATGTAATATAACAAAAAAAATATAAGAAATGGTTACTGAGTATTATTAAATACTGAATTTAAAAAAAGTAATTTTGATAAACGCTTAGTAGTCAATCTATTTCTTTTTTCCGTTGCGGTTGCACCAGCTTTTGAAAATAAACGTTCGGCTGGAACAGATGTTCCTACCAAAAAGCAATATTTTTGAGCAATAATATATAGCTTAGGATACACTGACTTCATTTCTTCCCAAGCGTCCGGAACGTTTCTTTTCAACTCCAAGACCGGAGCATTGAGATAAAAGCTAAGTTCATCTTGAGTGGATTCATAGTCCTTTCTTCTCCGTTTATGAGCTAAATTTTTGTGAGGCGCCCACAAATCAAATTCGAGTTCACCAGTAGAGGAAGCTTCACTGCTACTCCCTATGCTGTCTTCTGTAGGAATTTCATCCATTTCCTTTCGCAGGTGTCTCATAACTTTTGATACAGCTAGTGGATCTTGGAAGTGGATTTTTTTAAATCTGGGGTCTAATAAAGTTGAAGCTGCTACTAGAAATGAATGCTCGATTTCCCCAAAACGACGGTTAAATTGAGCTAAAATGGTTTCCTTCACTTTATTAGCTACGGGGCATACACAATGCATTTTATGTATTTGTAGCCGCCCACAATGAGTAAGTGGGATTATATGACTTAATGTGGCATATTTTTCTCCACTGATTTGTGATGTCATGGCCTCCAAGGGTCTTAACAATTGTACTAATTCTTCAATTTCCTCTTTGTTTTTTGTTGTGATCATGGGTGGTGCGTCGTAATAATTCAACAAAATTTGGCTTATGTAAGATATTAATTTAAGAAATCGGTCTAGCATGTAATATGTGGAGTTCCACCTAGTTTTTACGTCCATAATAGGTTTTAACATTTTACCTTGAGGAATGCCAACACGAGATTGCAATCTTCGCAGATCATCATTGGCTTTAACACTTCGTTTAAACCAAGTTACTATTGCTTTGCATTTAGAAATCACATCAGCAACTTCAGGCGTATTTAAAGCATTTTCACAAACTAAATTCAACGTGTGTGCAAAACACGGAATATGACGCCTTTTCCCAAATGTATCATGAATAGCTTTAACGATATTAGCGCCATTGTCTGTTACTATTGCCATTACGTTTTCTTTATTAATTGAAAATTCGAGTAAAGACTCTTCCAATATTTCCGAAATGTGTACAGCTGTATGGGCTTCGGTTAATTTAAAGACACCAATTGTTCCAGAAAATTGATTGCTTCCAAACAAACCATGTACTGTCACACCGAGCATGCTGTTCATTTCAGTGTCGGTCCATATATCCGTAGTCAAACACATATTCGGAATTTCTGACAGCTTCGTTTTGAAATTTTTAGCTTCAGTTTCATAAGTTTTTTCCATATATGCTTTGACAGTATTTCTACATGGTACTGCATAGAGTGGACAATTTATTTTCATAAATTTTCTGAACCCTTTACCTGCAATAAATTTTGATGAAGAATAATAATCAATCAATCGTTACCAGGTCACTTTGAGCCCGGCACGCACCGGAGCCAACGAAACGTTTTTTGTTGGTCCATCAAGAAAACATATTTTTGATATTGAAGAAAAAATGAAAAAATAATATTTTTGTCGCAGCCAAACATTGTTGCAGCCAACAGTATTCGACAAAATGAAAACGTTTGTTGGGCTTTGCTGTATGCTGTTTTGTTTGTTTGATTCGGTCTGTGCGCTCCATAAGCAAAGCTTGACTTTCGACTATATTCACTGCCAACATACATTATGTTTTTTTGTTTGTCGGGCTTGGTGTGTGTGCTCCATAAGAAGCAATGTATGTATTTATATTCGTTACGACATAAAAAACGTTTTGTTGGCTCCGGTGTGTGCCCGGCCTTAAACTTACCTTCGACATGTGAAAAAGGCAAATTATCAGTGACAATCATTTCCATTATTGATTGTGTCAATTTTTGATGTTTGCTACCACCTGATGCATAACTTTGCACATTTGATAAACAGGTCTTTAGAACTGGCTGCCTCAAACTTGATGTAATATTATTGCTGGTACTGGGTGATTCTGCGATGCCTGATCTTGTTTGCTGACTGGTAGTTGCTTTTTCGGTGTTTCTATTTTCACCTTCATCACCGTTTTTGAACTGTGCCTAATAAACATTTAACACAAATTAAACTAATGAACTGCTGGAAACTTTCAATCATACCTTGAGATTTTCGGCGTCCTTTGGATGTTTCAGATGTAAATGCTGAAACATATTTGACGTATTGTTTGAGCACTTCAACAGTTTGCCACACAAGCCACATTTGACTGTTGAATTGCTCTCCTTTGAGAAATGTTTCCATACCTCACTCTTTGTTGGAGCCATGATTCAACTAATTATTAAATTAAAGAAATTTTTGGTTGCCAAAATGCACTAATTGATCACGAACAAAATGTGCACGTGTTGTACGTAGGGATGAGCCGATACTATTTGCAAGTAAACACTACCATCAGTGTTACCGTTTTGCTACTTTCGATAATTCTTCTGCGGCAACACTGACTACCATACTTATCAAAGCGATGGCTGCATACCGATAAAAAAAAATCTTTTTTGATTTGTTATATATATTGCTTTAGACAGATTCATACTTTTAAAAAAAAAAACCTATAAAAATTTCGGTTATTTTCAGATTAATCGGTTAATCTTTCGATTAATTGAAACCAAATTTTCGATACAATTAAATCGTTAATTGAAAGAAATTAACCGATTAATACTAATCATATGATTAATCGTGCCATCACTAGTCATAACTCAAAAAAATTCATTTCGAGATAATCGGAGTTTAAGTTTTTGACATGTTCTCACCATCGATAAAAATATCAGGCTGCTTAAGTTCCCACTACAATTAGTAAAATGATTCATAATAAAAAAAACCATTTAAGAAAACTTTCATCAATTATATATTAAAGGGGAGATCTTGGACAAACTATGTGGGATGTTTGAATTATTACATTATTGCTCTAAAAATATATTTACTCTATAACTCAAAATGTGTCGTTCTTATTGACAAACAAAGACTTCAAACCATAGCTGTTAAGTAATGATTACCAAATTGATTACTTTTTTATGGAGGGTGAAGTAATGATTAAATTACCATTACTTTTAGTTTTACACGGCAAATAATTTATTACGATTACTAGTAATTACTTGAAATTATAAAAAAAATAATCGAAAAGAATCAAAAGTAATCAAAAAATAATTGGAATAATTTTAAGGATTACTTTTAATTCTTTTTGATTATTTATGAATTTTTTACGTTTTTTAAACTTCAATTATGCTCTAGTTCTTTTAATTAGCGAATGGGTTAATTTCTGGTTATTTTGCTATTTTTGTTTCTACGTTAAAGATAATAATGTAAAACTTTCTCTTTTCTTTCTCATTCATAAATATTTAAATTGTTACTACTTATGCTTTGGCAGTAATAAAAATTCCATTCATCTCTACATATCACTAATATTTGTTTTTCTTGTTTTATATGAAATATCCTAGGTCTGCAAAATATTCAAGATTTTCTACGCAGTATGCTACGAAAAGCAATTTCCGCCATTATTTCTTATTCATTTCATTAACACAGGATTCCTTGTTCCGACTCTTGTTACACTGATTAATAGGCTTCATAAGCTAAGCAGAACACAGGAGCTGCAACAAATATCCTCTGCTATTTTGAAAATGGAACAGCGTCTAAGAGAAAGGTTTCAACAATATTTTATAATGCAGCCTGAGGCAAATATTCTAACTCCAAGCGTTGCAAAGATTAAGTCCAGAATTGCCGGAATTAACTGACGAGAATATAATCAGCCGAGTCTTGGATACACTTTATAGCTTTTACGCCAAAAATGGCCACACATTTCATTTTGAAATGAAAAATAAGAATTTAACAAATGTTTCCCATTTTTTTGAATAATGGTGATCTAATGCGTGCACTATTTTGAATTATTTAAACTTTGAAAACTTAAGTTTGCAGATGATGAAATTCAAACAAGTTCTTCTCCACAAGATCAGAACAATTTTGATCTAAGACTAAAAATAAAACATCAGTTTTTCAGTTATTTAAATGATAATACAAGTGCTGATGTGATTTGGCAACAATACTACTTGCTTAAGGAAGCAAGCAGCTCCAGTTGAACGACTGTTTTCATTTACCGGGATTGTCAATTGTCAACAGTCCAAGGCGGCAATCATTGTCTGATTTTTCCTTTGAAAAATTAATTTTAATGAAGGCTAATAGTAAATATATGTAAACTAAAATTTTTTGGTGATTTGTACTTCAAACATATATTGAATATTTGTTTTTCTGTATTACTTTCTTTGTTTTTCTTTATAATTTTTTGTAAGACTGAAATTGTTAGTGTTGTTATATGACTGAATGTGTTATTAGTTTTTTAAATTAAGAAAAAAAAACTAATTTTATAAATTTACTTAGAACTTTTTTTAAATAAAATATGTAATATACACTCAAATTTTTTGAAAATAATCAAAAAGAATCGAAAGTAATCGTTTGAAGTGGTTGGATATCTTTTTGATTACTTCTGATTCTTTTAGATTTTTTTTAGTAATTTTCAGTAATCCAGATTATTTTTTCATTCCTAGTAATCGTAATCAATTACTTTTTATAACCGGCTCAAAAGAGAATTGAAGCAAAGCCGCGAATAACGTTGTAAAAGACAAATTTTGCAAAACCTGTTTTTTAGCAGATTACCGTTAATTTTACTCTCTTACATTTGTTCCAACAACAAAACATTAAAATTATGCATTTTATCACCGTCAAAACGCAATTACAATCAGTCAGTCAGTGGAGATAATCAAACCATTTAAATACGTTTTTTTTTTGCTCTCCTGAAAAATTATTATTTTGTCATTTGCAACGTTATTCGCGCCGATTCTTCAATTATGTAGTCATTACAATTATTTTTGAAACGTAATGTAATTAATTACTAATCGTTATTAAAATTTAACAGCTCTGCTCCAAACATGAACTGAAATAACGATTTATTATCTTAAAACGTGGAAAGTAGAAAAGACATAAAGATGAAACTTGTACACAATATAAAGCAATAAACGGAAAACAATTATGCGTGATTAACTCTAAAATTTCAAATTTTGTGTTATGACGTTCTTGTGGTAAATGAGCGATGTATACATAATTTATGGGGTCGAATATGGGCATTGTAGAAATTGCACATGGAATGACATAGCATAAAAAATGCATTGAAAATCAAATACCAAAAACCATGATTTAATTTAATTTATTTTTTTTTTTAATTCATTACATTATTTAGTAAATCTTTAAAAACCTAAACAATCAGGCATGTTCTGAAAAACACAAGATTTCAAATCACTTTTGATTTTAAAATCACAATTGTGATTTGATGGTGTTCTGAAAACCACAAAAGTTTTAACTTTTCGTTGTGATCTCACCTCTTCGAAAACACAAGAAAACAGCTGGTATTTTGTTTTAGTTTGACGAAATTTTTTATGTATTGAAAATTATTAGTGTTTTTTCTTAAAATATAAAGTGAAAATAAAAAACTAAAAAAACTGATAACAAAAAAGTAAATGCAAAATCACAAAGCAAATAACAATATTTCTTGCAATAGAAAGTGTCTTTAATTTTTTCATAATTCTATAAATTCTTTGGTGCCAATTGCTAATTTTGCTATAAAAATCAATAAAAAACATTTTAAGGTATTCATCTTATTAATTTACTGCGAAGTTCAAAATAAAGTGGTTGAAAAAATAACCAAGTGATACTAAATCGGCAGGCATTTAGCTGACTGGTTTAAAATCACAAAAATTGTAAAAGTTTTGTATGCAGAACAGCTTTCTTGTGATTTTAAATCACTATCACAAAAAGTGATTTTCAGAACATGCCTGAATTACGTTTAATAAATCTTCCTTGATATAGACTTTTATTACTTCACTAACAACCTATTAAAGTTAAAATACCTTAAGATTATTATAATGAGCGTACCTTCACTTAATCGAACATAAAAATAATTTTAACATGGCATCTTGGTTGCTTTTATCAAATTGAAGCTACTTGTAAAAAGAAACAGGAATGTAAAATCAACAACAACAATGTAAAATATAGATGGTGTTTGAATTACTTTCTATTTGTTTTATGCCCAATCACGAACAATGTTTTATTGATTTTGTTAAATGTCTAACCCGAAAATGTAGTCAATGAAAGTAGAAAAACATCTAAGGGCACGTAGTAGAAGATTTATTTTATTGTAAAGCTTTAAACTAAATAAGACATAATTATAAAGTCATGTTCAGGCTATCAAACAGTTACATTGCATTATACTCTAAAGTTGTGTTTGAGAAAAACTCAAGATTTACAGATTTACCTTAGACTTACTATAAATTTAAGACTATCAGAGTGTACAACTCCTATCTATTTTTTTCTGTTTTGATTTTTTATTACTTTCTACACTTTTTATACATTTTCATTTAAGGTTTTACAGTTCAGTATAAATTTTGTTTTTCTTCAAACACACACACTTCAGTTAACAATGCATTCTCTGGTCTAGTTTTTGTTCAGACACATACATTTAAAATTATATTTGTAGTCATACTTTTATATCGAAAGTTTTGCCAAAATCATGTAATGAGTTTGCTTATTCAGATAGGGATATCACAGAAAAAAATTTGTCCAACTATTAAAAGTCGTGATTGTTTTCAAATTGATATTTAATTAAATTATTTATTGTTTCAATTATTTTTCTCAGTTTAATGTATAATTATGGAAGAAAATTATATTTTAATAAAATACATAATCGAATCAATTAAAAATATACGAGTAATTAACTGTTAATCTAAAAACAAATAAAAAGTTTATAATTCCAAGAATTTTTCTGTGTATAATGCTTGGAAGTACGTTTCATAGGCGTAACTGCTTATAAGAAAATTCTTTTGAATATAAAAAACGGGATTAAAACGGTTAAAATTTTAGCCAGAGGTCTGTTCGTCTACCGCAATCCTCTATTTCAAGAATCTTTATAGCTAGAGAATTGAAGTTCTCATAGAGGTTGTATTTTAATTGCGGATTTAACAGCAAATAATAAAATGTAATAATAGAAATGAAAGCGTGTGCTGAAATATAACTTTAACATATATGTCCATATCTTTCAAACCATTGTTGCGTAGATACTTAAGTTATACACAGAATATAGGTTTTAAAAAAAAATTGAAATTTTAAAGTTGCCTTCACATAATGTTTTATTTTGACATATGTATATTGTGTGATCTTTCAAATCGTTAGAGAAAGATGCTTAAAGTTTTCAACGACAAATAATAAAAACGTAAAATTAAGAATTAAAGAGTTGCCTATAAATGGTATGGAGTTCCTTATGTTGGACTAAAACTCGCAAGTTAAAGATTTTTCCTTTTATATTAACCCTTTTGTTAAATCATAAAATTTTTGAAGTCCTTCTTGTCCTAGTTAGTGTTATATAAAAAGTTGCCTACAGGAAAGAATTATTAATAGTTTTCTATTTGCAAATGCATATGAAATTTAATGCCTTTTTATTTATTTCAAAAAAAAAAAATTTCTCTATTATTTATATAAAAGGGAAATCCAAACCACTGAACCACTGGCAGTGATAAGACAACAAAGGCTCTCTTTCGAGATATTATATCAAATGAATAATTATTTTATATTGGGCTGTAAAGACGATTTTTATCAACAACATATTTTCTAGTTTCGACACAAAACATATTATTGATATCGCACTTGATCAACAAGAGGGTATTAACTCAAAATTTTAAAATTTTCAGTCGAGTCAAAAAACTGTTTGTGGCCACATTTTAACAGAATTTAAAAATTTTAATAAACCATAGGAAGCAAATTCCATTTAAAAATATATTTACATCGTTTTTCCTAGAAATCTGTGCAAGTATTGCAAAAAAATCAATTTTTTGAGTTAATACCATTTTTCTGAAATTTTTCGATCATAAATGAAACAAATTTTATCAACAAGACAGTATCAACTCAAAATAAAACCAAATTGAAATGAGACTCAACTCAAAATAATACCTTTTTTATGAAAATTTACGAATCAGTTCCATGTTAACTTTTCTATTAACTCGAAATAATACCTTTTTGTTGAAATAAAGGTAATCACTACATTATCATGAATATGGTCTCAAAAGTGGTTTTCGATATGAAAGAGTAAACGGAATACGTTGAAATTTTTACAGTAGATAGATATTGATGTTGTTAGCTGATTTTTTGAAAAAAATGTGATGTTTCAAAAATTTTGAGTTAATACCCTATTGTTGATCAAGTGCGATATATCAATAGATTTGTGAAGTTCACTTCACAAGAGTTAGAATAAGTAAATGTAATCACATAACTCAAAAAAGAATTATAGCACATATTTATGCCTCAACGTTGTCGAATATGGCTTGTAAAATTGTCTTGATCGGAAGGTATAACAATTTATAGTTAATCTCAATTAAATTCTACCAGCGGGTGTTTGCAATGATTTCCTTTGCTCTTTATCCTTTAATTCTACATATATTGAGTCAGGGCTCTACACATGTTGCTGCAGACCGCAAAACATAAACTTAACATTAGGTTGGCAAGAGTGGGTTCTCTAAAAATATTTATAGGATATTTGTGTGTGTCACTTATTCATTCTAAAATTTAATATACGTCCAATCGTACGAAAAAAAAAGCTGAACCCAGACCTATCCCGTCACCCATATACCTAATACAGTGTGCCCGCAGGGAAGGTACACTACTTCGTTTTGCCGCCATTTTGTTTCTTTTTTTCACAAAAAATGCTTGTTAACTTTCCCTTCTTGAAGATAATTAAAAATAAAATATCACAAAAGGAAAACGACAAAAGCCGAGATTACATTAAGGGGTTGCAAGCATTCATATCATGCAAAACAGCATTTACCAAATAACGTAAGAAATCGACTGCATTACACAAACAGCTACTTTGGAATATTTTCGATTAAAGAACGCTTTTTATCCTTAATTTATGTTAAAATCGCATCTGCAAAAAATATGTGATGTTGACTATTGCATGATGCCTTGCTGCTTCATCGAATAAAACAACTACATCAGTTTTTCGCCTCCTAGTTGTGAACACTCTGTCATGCCAAGTACAGTCTTCGGATTTCTTGTATTTCTTCTTTGTTTTATTTAATAAGAAATATTGTAGATTATCTTTTCACTTGTTCTCCTACTAATGTTGTTTGATTTGCAATTACATACAAACCCACATAGTTCGTGGGTAATTTTTGAAAATTTTAACGACTCGCTGCTTAAAAATATGGTTGGTAATACAATTACATCCGTTCTTACAAATACAGTTACATACTCTCAATTTTTAGACAATTGTCTTCTGCATTCCTTTTCACGGAGATAAAATAACAAAATATTGTTTGGTGCATTTTCAGTATGAGTGCAAACATCTAACTTTTATTGCCTACGGCGAAAGGACTTTAAACAAGACGTAAATTGCCTTTTAGTATAAGAGTCTTTGATTGTTTATTTAATAATGGACAAACAAGAAAGAAAAAGATTATAAATTGGCCACTGTTGGGACTTGATAAAGAAATATAACTTATTTACCAAGTTATTGAAGAGGAAACAAGCAAATAAACTTCTTTCTTTGTATTATAAGAAATTTATTCAAAGCCTTTCAATTTGAAATATGAAAAAAAAAAATATATTCCAAGTAAAATAAAAAATTAAAAAGTTCAAATGAAAAGTAAGACCTTTTAACTAGATTTTAAAGATTTTAATTCAACATGTTTTTCAAATGAATGAATAATTTCACAACAACATCTATTTTTATATCAGTTTTATACCCTGTTCAGACTTACGCTTTAATTGCACAATTAAGGAATTTACGTACTTAATGCGAAATGCAACCCTTACCAACAAGTAAAGTAAAGAATATAAACAAACAAATAAAAAAAAGGCTGCTCATACGAAAATGCCTTCTGACACTTCAAAGCAACAACAAAAAGCCAAGTTGTTTTTTTACAATTAAATAATTTATGGAAGGTAACAGAGGACATACTAATATATGGTATTGCCAGGATTTCGCCTCTACCAAACTAGCTCAAATAAATAACACAATAAGTGTCCAGCTTTATAATTTTCGTATAGACGTACATATATAACTTGGAAATAAAATAAAAGAAAGATGCATTTTTTAAATTGACATGAAATTTACCTTATTCAAAAAATAATATTCCAGCTAATTTCTTTTAATTGTTCTTAATTCCTTCAAATATAAATATATCATCGTAAAAGGCTCTTAGGTTTTCTGTAAAAAATTTGGGTAGAATCCACTGATGAGCTAAGTGAACAGTACCGAAATGGCCATATGGATATGCTTTCCCCGCAGTAATACATTTTATTTTTAAGTTTTTAAATAATAAATATTTCATGATTATATCGTGAAATATATATATATTTGACGGAATCAAGCACAATTAAAGTAAATTAATATAAAAAAGGTTCCAAATAATTAATTTTCTTTTAATATAATTTAAAAATGACTTCTAGCATATGATCTGACGATATACAGGCAATAATGCGGCTAATGTTATGGTCCAAGTGTTCAACCGTGTCGGGAAAATAGTCTAGCCTCATTAAATCACATGATCTCGGTGGCCAATTCACGGGTTCGATACATAAATGAGCTATTAAAGGAGCTATGCGAAACATCGTGGTTGGTTAATTCATTAAGTCACCATTGACTGTAACGATTTGACCAGCATCGTTTTCAAAGAAGTACGGACCAATAAATCCACCAGCCGATAAAGTATGCAAGTCAGTTTTTCTGGATGTAACGGTGTCTCAATACAAACTTAAGGACTATTATTACTATAAACACCACAGTTTTGTTTCTTTATGTATCCATTCAACAAAAAGTGAGCTTCATCGCTAAACAAAATTTGCTTGCGAAAATAAAGGTTAACGCTAACAATTTGGGCCAATTCATCGAATCTGCAAATAAAAAAAAAACAACAACCTGCGGCTAGTGATAACTAATTTTTAATTATTGACTTTGATAACTTTCGTTATCAAAATTTTTTCTAAACTAAAAAGAAAAATATATTTTTTTTCTTACACATTTAATAAATGAAAATTGTTTAAAGTAATTCAAACTTTCTTCAACGACTTTGCTGAAAAGTAATCTAATTTATTATTTAAAATGAAATATATAAAACAAGTACGAAATAGAACTTGATTCCGCATTGCGTCATCAATATTAAATGTATTTTACATACTCTTTTACATCTAGCATTCTCACTTGCTCCCATAAACATTTATTCACTCGTGCATTTACCACACACACACACACACACACTCATTGAGTCAATTGCCTTTTAGTCTATAAAGCAAATATTTTGTAGAGTCATTACCTTTAGTTTTATACTTTAGTTGCCACTTAAAATTGTTTGCATGCTACTGAAACTCTAATGTTACCATTTAAATAAAACTAGTGGTAAATAACAGAGTGTGTAAGCTGGGGTTTATTATTTTTTTTAATATTTTTTTTCTTATTATTTTTCAGGGAACAAGCAAAAACCCTCGAAATGAATAGTATCGTAAAAACTGACAATAAACCGAAAAATGCTTTTAAGTTGCGCACCAATTTCCATTGTATATTTAAAAATTTCTATTAATAAAAAAAAAGAATAACAAAAGGAAGAATTCTAAGAGCAAATATATATATTTCTGCGGCCTTACATTATCTTCACTCATACATCCTAGCGCTATTAAGCTAAATCTTTAAAAGAGAACTTCTTCACTACAGCCTAAATTGTTGTAAATCTAATTTCGTTGGTTTCGCGTATTATTTCAAATTCAGTTAAAAGAACTGAATAAATAAAGTGCTTCTAACTATTTAAAAAAAAAAAAATAATGCACTAGTCGATAAAAATATGCTTCTAAATTTAATAAAACTGGATATTTTCTTATTTCGATTTAACGCTACGCCTTTCATGCGATTTTTATAATTCCATTTTCTTCCATTTTATATTCCAAAGTGCGCATTAACAAAACCTTTTAAAAACATTCTTATTTACACATGTTTTTTACTCATCTCTCAATAATTTTGAAGAGCCTTGCTTCACTTTCAATATTTTTTTTATATCCTTCTTTCTTTTTATTTTATGCAACAAGTTATGACGGATATATGTATGTATATACCCATATACATTTGAAAGTAAGTATTATAAATGGTCAAAATCAGTTTAATTTTAAGTAAATTGCATTTCTTTCTTTTTTTATAAACATAGATATTTTTAATATATCGTCCTGATGATAAGAAAGGCAATCTGTTAAAAACAATCGGACTTCAAACCATAATTTTCGACTGCTTTATTGTTTTCTTTAGCTTTAAAACGACAAATATACAAAAGTCCATGAATCTATAAGTAATACGTGTATCCATCTGTATAAATCTGATCTTAGTGTCGCTAGCTAATGGATAAAATAAACTATGCAAACTTTGAAGTCAGACCATTGAAATAGGATAAAGTAGCACAAATCATAAAGGAAAAGAAGAAATAAAACATGTCTGCTCGAGCATACAAAATAAGGTGTAAAATTTTTATTAATCAAAAGAAATTTTTAAAAAGTAGGAGTGCTATATTCACCGTATATGTAAATATAGTTTATTAAAGAAAGTCCAATCCAAAAAAAGAAAAAAAAACAAATATTGGACAGACAGAAAATAACAAATATGAAATAATTTTATATAAAAATGACATTGGCTTTTCATAGGTTAAGCATTTAAAAAGAAATTTAGTATATCCCTAAACATCTTTTCAAAAGCTTTAAAGTGAATCCCGTATTGGTAGCCTAAAAAATATAGTGCATAACGTATTTTTCAATGAAAAGTTCAGAGGCCCATAACTCAGTAAATATGATCGAGCCCGTATTTTTTCACTTGATATTTTTGTTATTTTTTAATTTTTTTTTTTTTGGAGTTACTTCACTAAACTAGATTTGTTCTAAATGATATGGCAAATTTAGAAGCAGATGTGGTGTTTTGCGCTGCCCCAAAGGACAGCGATAGCTCTTCTTGATTTTAAATAGTAAAATTTTCGAAACTATGTCCCTTGCTTATCTAATGCCTTCGAAAAGTTGATTTCAACCCGAACACGGACGCACAGACGGACATCACTAAATCGACTTCGCTATGCATAAGAAGTTAGAATATATATAGTTTATGGGGTCGGAAATGGATATTGTAGAAATTACACACAGAATGGCAAACTAAGATATACCCTTTTTCCACCTGTGGTGAATAGTTTTAGGGTCGTAAGACTGGCGCAAAAACTTGAAAGACAACGATAAAGTTCTTAGTACACAGACGGACTACTTTTAAATAAAAATATTAAATACTACCTATTATCGGTGCTTTCCGCTACCACCAATAATCGCATCACGACTTCTTATTCAATCCAGTAAGTTTTTTATCTGATAATGCACGGAAGTTTCTTGCACTTGTGCTTTCCTAGTTTAACGACAACAACTTTTCACTTGGTATAGGGGATACCACGGCAACTGTCGCAGTACATCCAGAATTCCGCTAGAGTAATCATATTAATTAAGGAGTTTTTAAAACAAAAATTCAGAGATCTACGTGTTTTAATCTAGATACACGATAATAATTATTCACTTTGTGTGGAAGGTACCACACTCATTGCTCAAATCCAGCTAAATTTTTGCTACATTTTACGTATTTGAATAAAAGTTCAAGGTGCAAGTATCACGTTAATAAATATTTACGTTTTATAGAAAGTGCCACACCCAAGTGAAATATCAAAAAAATAAATACCGTATTTTACCAACCGCATATCTGATAACAAACTGTAAAAATTCTAGGAATAACGGTCTACTGTGTAGCTTTCCGTCAAACAAACAAACATACAGATAAACTGTGCTTTTTTAATCTATCTATAATTGCACAAAAATTCATTTGGAAAAATTCAATATTATTATAAATATAATGTAATTCTTTTTATATATTTCTCAGGTTTTCCATTTTATTTAAGCAAAACATTTAATTTTCCTTAATATTTTAAGAATATGTTTTAAATTTTTTTAGATTTTAAAGTTTTTAAATATTATTCTTTCTCTGCAAAATTCGGAAAAAAATTATTTGATGTAAAAAGACTAACATACATTTACATAAAAACAAATTTCATTGATCACAGTTTCAGCATTTTGACAGCCATCAATAATATGAAACAAATAGAACTTTAAGTAGTTCACATTTTTATTCTCTTTTTTTGTCTGCAATCTGGGTTTAACATTTTTTTTTTTTTGTGAAAAGGAGGGCGTATGTAGTCGTTTTGATTTTCTCATTTACTACAATTTGTTAAATTATTTTTATGGAAGGGATATATGTATGTATGTATGTATGTAAAAAATACATTCATACAAACATATACAGGTAGGTTTTAACATGAATTATATAATTTTTGTTTGTCAAATACATTATTTTTTGCATCAACAATCATCTAGACAAAATACTTAAATTTCTGTCATTTTCCCTTTGTATGCATTCCCTGTTATCGTATGGCTGTTAAGATTTTAATCAGAGTTCAGAAAGTACACACATCGTACGCATAATCTTCTGTTTAAAAGTAACCAACACATATTTCCTTTTTATAACAATTATGTGTCTCTATATTTGGAAATGTGCCGAACACATCCATGAATATGTTTTATTTAAATAATTATTTGCGTATACCAACATGAATGTTCGAGTGTAGCTATTCTTTATGTAATTATACGGCTAAAAAACATACATGAAAGGCAGATAAGTTTGAGTGTACTTTATTTAAAGTATGAGTACGAAAAAAAATGTACATGAAAAAAACATAAGTTCGTGTACGCACGGGAAAATGTACATGTACTATAGACAACAAATTATCCATTAGCTATCGGAAAAACCTATTAAGTGCAAATGTAAACAACTGTTTTATTTAGTTAAAAAAATATTTATTTAACAAAATATAATAATTTGTTATTAATTATTTTAACTCTGGTTTTAATGGTCCTAATAACTATTTTCAAATAAGAAAATAAATCTAAATTAAAAATTAAAACAAGATTAAGGATAAACTTTTTGAACCGTGTTATGAATATTATCGATACTAATTTAAACTCCTTGCTATATTCTCTGCCAGTACGCCCTCAATGATTTAAATAAATTTTGAATTACATTCACCTTTCTTCTCACTGTTTATTTAATTTGTTTTTGCGACTTAAAACTACTTAAAAGAAAATCTTTTTATGTATTCTTTTTAAAAATATAATTTTTTTTCGTGATATTTTGCGTTTCTTAGATTTTTTTTTTTTATTTGGCCCAATATTTGAAAACATTAAACTTAAGGATATTTGCAAGCTTCTTTTTTAAACGTTTATTTCTGTAAACTCCACTACAAAGTTTTAATATTTGATTTGATCGTAATCAAGCTATGATTTTAACATAAATTAAAAATTAAAACTTGTGTCATAAATAACCTACAAATTTAATAATTCCATTTGCGTAAATTTTCTTTTCTGCACATAGACTTTTTTTTAATAAACCCAGTAAAAAATATATGGATTAATCCATAATCGAGCAATAAAGGAGTAATGACTTGTTCATCCATTTGGAGTAATAAGCGAGCTATCGAAACTATCTTTTGTTTTTTTGTTTATGCCTCGCTTAATACTCCAAATGGATCAATGGGGGATGTATCAGTTCGTTTTTGTTTGTGACATAACTCTTAATTGTTAATGTTTTCGTTTTGTTTTTATATTTAGTCAGTTTAGTTTTAAAAAGGGAAAGACGTGTTTTTAAAAAAAGCGAAAAGGTTCGGGTATAGTAACAAATTTGTTAAAAATGTGTGAAAATTTAGCTTCTAAGCGTCATTTAAGACGACTAGTTAAACAAGAAATTGAAAAATTCTCAAATGAAGATAGCCAAACGGAAAACTTTGATGTTCATTATGATATCAGTGAAAATTTTAAAAGAAGCTCGCTTCTTGGGTTATTAAAAATCGTGTTTCGAACGAATGCTAAAATTCTCTACAATTTAAAAAGTGAAGGTATGGACGTTCTACTATGCAGAGAAACATTGTTAAAAGCAGTGCATGCAGAAAACCCACGCTGCTTCATAGTGAACCCAGAAGTAATAGATATGGCACATTGCGGTTTATAAAAAGCACTGATGATGTACGGCCAATACATATCACCTATTGCAAAAGCCGAACTACTGATCGATATATTTGTGGATAGAATGCCGCTATATAAAAACTCATCAAAGTCATTACGGTTTGTAGAAGAACACATTAAAATAAATTCGGCAGAACAGCTGATTAAAACTGAGCCTGATTCAGAAGTGGTAAGACTGAGTTTGTTTTTAATGCAATCAGTTAAACAAGTATTCGAAATTCTTTGTTTTTTATTTTACTTTATTTCAGATTTCGTATATCAAGCTGCGGTTTGACAAAATCAAAATTGAAAAAGCAATACGCAAAATGATCGGCGAAATATGCTGGTCAAACTAAATTGGGATGGATCAAAACAAACAAATACAAATTGTTTAACTTTTTTATTTCGGTAATAGCTGAATTTTTAATATCATGTCTTAAATAATATATTACGTGTTATTTTTTCTTCAATTTTCTTGCAGAAGCACTTAAAGACACGTATCCAACATACCCGGAATATGAAAAATCTTTCAAGGTGGCATTTCGTAAATGTAAAAAACTGCTCACTAACAGACCTACTTGACAAAAACTACGACCTCGTCGAATGCAAAAAAATAGCAACATTAAAAAAAAATTTAAATAAATGAATATTTTCTTGTTTTTGTAAAAAATAAAAAAATTTGTATTTTTTATATGGATGTTTACTCCGTTTATGTTCTATTAGGAGACAAAAACGATTACTCCCTCTGTCGTCATTTTCAAGATCAAAGAGAGTACTCCATAAGGAGCTTAAGAAGAGTACTCGTGTCTGCGGACATGCTATGTAAAAAATCCAATGAATTTCGGAGTTTTATGGAGTAATCCATTACTCGCAAAGGAGCGCTCCAAGATTACTCCTTGGATGATCCTATTTTTTACTGGGAAAATATGCACACATACATACATACACGTATCTTTTTGAATTAATTTTTTTTCAATTTTGTCAACTTTCCCTTTGAATTATTACATAAAATAATTACATAAAAATTAAATGAATTATAATGTTCATATATGAACAAATTGCGACATTTATATTAACAACTACCACATGTGCAACATGTGTGGCAGTAACAGCCACAGCTTTAATGAAAAAAAATATCAACCCACAAACGGTTTTTTTTTCTTATGGGTAGTTAACAAAAAATATTATATTTTATCTGTGTATCAGTTTTGTTGCATATAATTCGGTCCAAATAGCGAAAGACTGCAATATAATTTTGGATTTTTTTACATTTTAAGCGATCAGTAAAACGGACTTAAAATTGTTTTTATTTCAATATTTTAATATATTTGCGACTCTTATAATTCTCTTAAAAATGTTGTTGAATTATATTATCTTAACTTTTTAAGTTCTGATACAAAATGTTCTCATCAAATCTAATAGAAAGATTGAACGAAACAATTTCTTTTTTCCGAAAAATTGCAGACTGGTGACATAATTTTCTGATAAATATTGACTCTTCCACTTGAGTCATATCATCTTATATTTTCGCAAAAAAAAAACGGGGATTCCGTTAGAAATGTCAGAATAATCTAGAGAGCTATTTGGTTAATTGTCTGAATAAGTTTTAATTTTTTTTTAACTTAAATATTTAAGGTGCGGTCACATTAGTAAAATATTTGACCAAAAAAGCGTAACCACTATTTTTTTTACTTACCATTACGAGTGAAGATTTATAATATAATAAATGTAATATCTTACCTTTTATATGGAGTAGAATCTTATATTTTAAACGAGTATTTGAGAAGGAAAAACAATTTTTTTCCATAAATTAGTGGTTACGTCTTTTTGGTCTAATATTTGATTAATCTGATCATACCTTTATAGCATCAGTCATATCAGCAGGAACAGCTTTCAGGGTATGTAAACACGTGTGAAGGGAGATGACCAAAATTTACACAAAATTTTACGTTCTACAAAAAATATTTTTTATCAATAAAATTAAAATCACAGTTAATTATTGTTGTTTTTGCTTGAACCCTAATTTTTGTCTTAACGTTATGGTTTGTCAGAAAATCTTTAGTTCATTTAAAATATTTGTAAAAAGCTTCTGGACGAACTAAGTCAGCGATAGCGAAATGGCCATCGAAAAGTGCTTTCACCTTCAATAATCAATATCCGTAATTCAAATTATTTGTTAGGGAAAATAGCACGATAATTTTTTAAGTTCGATAATTTAATTTTATATACCACCGTCTTTAATTTTAAATTTTATCAATTATTTTTATTAAATCATAATCATTAAGATCGCTGAACCGCGTTTTTCAAAAGTAAAAATTTAGTTATGCAGCTTCGTGTTTTCTCCCTCAATGCAGGTTAATGTGCGCTGATCATGATCAAAAAGTTATAGAAAATCCTATGATGTTGTTCGATTGATGAAATTAGGATCCAATTTAAACCACTGACACCAGACATGGTAAAAAACAGCTCATACGGTAATCGAATTCTCCCGGAGCCTTGTTGAAGCTTTGTGTCATCTACATAGTACTTAAGTCAGAAAAGTACTTAAATAATATTGAGATTTTAACAATTAGTTATAGTTACTGTGTTTTCGGCTTTTTTTTCTGAAATATGGTCAATAGATTTTTGAAGCAAAAATTTAAACTCTGAAGATCAGTTTGTGCCTCGAAAATCATATGTTGGTTTTTGATCATCATTAAAAATGGTTATTTTCTGAAGTATTGTAATAATATATAGTTCAACAGCGAAACTAATTATTCATTCGCTTAAAAACGGTTTTCATAACCTGTTATCCTTATTTTAACAGCTGACAGCAGTTTACAGCATAAATTGAAAAAAAAATGTTAAACTACACCACGCTTATTTCCTAGTTGAAACACTAGGAAATTTCGTCAAGCATGTAAAAAACCCAACGGGTGACCCTATGCTAGTAAAAATTTTTTAATATAGGAAATGGTGTCTTTTTTTTAAAGTGGTATAAGTCTATTTTTAATATGTTGAGATATTTAAGGGTTTGCGTTTGAATCAAATTATGAATATTGGCCAATTTTAATGAATTCGTGTGATGTCTTTTATACTATACTTTTAAAATTTATTATGAAATAATAAATACAAAATTATTTGAAAAAATAACCGAGTTTTTTTGGCCCCACATGGACTTATACCACTTTCAAAAATAACAGTTTAGAAGAAATTTAAGTCCATATTTTTATAGATTTAAGCTTACTAAAATAAATTTTAATGTAAAAAAAATAAGCAAAACCAGGTTTTAGCTGTCTATCTATAACGTCTTAAAAGTTTGGAGACATGCATCAAATTACACTAACTATCGGGACACCCTTTTATTTCCAAATACAAATTTTATACTTGATATTATAGCTGACGTAGCAATACAGCTCCTTGTGAAGTTAAACCATCTGTCAACAACTGTTCAGTACTTTAACTTAACTTCCGACCCAAATTTTATACTTTTTGTTATAGCGGACATAGCACTACAGGTTACTTGTAAATTTTTACCCCTCTGTCTATAAAGGTATACTTATGTACATTGAATTAAATAAATTATTGGGGCACCTTCTAGTTTATAATTTTTAAAATTTATACTTGTTTTTATACGGTCAAGTAATCGGTACTTTGTCCAAATTTCAAGTGTTTGTTTAAAAGATAGACCCGTATAAGTGAATTTGAGTCACCTATGGGGATACCCATTAATTTCTAGATTTATTATACCCTTCACCACAATAAAATGTAAGAAGTTTGTCATTCCGTTTGTAATTTCTACAATATGTATTTCCGACCCCATAAATTATATATACTGGGTTTTTATGCATAGCGAAGTTGATTGAGCGATGTCCGTCTGACCGTCTGATCATCCGAGTTTGAATACGCCAATCGAGTAGACATAGTGTTGAAAGAGGTTCTATTAGAATCAGTCAGATCGGTCCTTGTCAGACGCAGTGGGCACAACAGCACGCCTATCTCTAATTTTCTATATTATTTAAAACAATGAAGTAACTCTAAACAAAAAAACAAATAAATGGGTCGATAGAAAATTAAAAAATAATAAAATACATCACGTAAAAAAACTGGCGCACACCCATTTGTTCCGAATTTACGGGGCTCTGAAATTTTCATATTTTTTTAAATATCAATATGGGTATTATTTTAAAGATTTTATAGAGATCTTTAAGGAAATACTAAAATTAAAAAAAAGGTTTAACCCATTACGTGCCGATGGCATTTTTATGTAAAATTATACATATATATATATTTTATATATATTTTTTTATTTCTTAATTCTCTGTCACCCCAATATTTGCGTTTTTGATTGGAGTTACTGCACTAAACTTCATTTACCTAGATGGTGAAGGGTATAAAAGATTCGGCATATCTAAATATAGCAGTCTTACTTGTTTTGCTTAATATTGCCTTTTTTAGAGATATAGTTGGGACAAATTCTTCTCTTTTCATTTCCTACAAAATGAAAATAAAACTGTTTTTTTTTATATATTTATTAAAATGGCCTTGGGTAATGTATAATTGATTCGTTTCTTTAATGATTTTGCCACAACTGCAAAATTTCTTTCTTTTGGAAGCAAATTAATGAAAGTTATTTAATTCAACCTCTTAGTAATGGACTTATTCCACTTTCAAAATGAATATTTGTGCGATAAAATTGTACAGCAAAACTCTTTTACTTTATTTTATGTCAATATAGAACTGTATTGATATTGTAATTGGATATGGAGAAGTATTTTGAGAAAGAGGACTTTTACCACTTAAAAAAAAAACCAGCTCATATATGGATTTACGAGTGTTTTGAATAGTGTTGTTTATGTGATTGTGTGGTTGCGTCCTTTTTATTTGTAAAAAATACTGAATCATATACAGATACATTATTCCTTGCATCTGTTTAGTTGAGGTTATTTTTTATAAAATTTTTTGTTGTTTGTAACATATAGAAATAAAAAGCATGTTGCCGATGTTGGTTTTTGCGGCTGATGATAACAATTGCATGTCTACAGACAAACATAAAGTTATACATACGAGCAAACTCGGATGTGTTATGTCCTTTTGCCTTTTGTTACATTATTTTCTTGCTTTTTCTTCTTATAATTATACATCCATATACGTAGGAAACGATATTGATATTAACAACAGCAAGTTAATGTTAAACAAAGTTATATAAAACAGAATTTACACAAATTTTAAAATGCGAGAACACAACCAACAGAATTGCCGTTGTTTCAATGTAAGTGGATGTAAGTATGATACTTTTTTCATTTTTATCAGGGTAAATTTTCTTTAGTTTTAACTTTGAATATTTTTACTTTTTTCCTCTTAGTTTTCCTACGAATGTCTCTTCTGTGTACGATTTCCATTTAACAATTATTCTTCATGTATTAAAACTTGTCAAAAAACTTGAATTATTGTAGAAGCTGGGTTAATGCAGAAATAAAATTTCACTGTATTATTATGCGTGTAAGCTCAACAAGATATGAATAGACATAAGAACACCCATTAAAAAATTACTGATATGACAAAAGAGAGATGTAAAAACGCAAACGCAAAGCATTTGCCAATTTTAATTTTTTTTATCAAAATTACCAATCTATACATATTTTAAAACTGTAACGGGGTCATTTCTGTATATGAAATATTTTTTGAAAATTTTAATGTTGGTATAGATAGTTATCGATATAGAATACAAAACACATATTTTTGGAATTTTTTCGTGTTTGGCTGTGTTACCATCACATAAAAACTACTGAATGGATTTGAACAAAAATTTGTGAGGAGGTCCCTTAACCTTGATTCTAATATAAAATACTTTTTTTTTGCTAAAAATAAATCATTTTGTACAGAAAAAAGAGATACAATTGTGAAAGCACTGTCTACAGAATTCTGGAATAAATATTTCAAAACTAATTTTACTAGATTTTACTTCTAAGAAAATTAGAAATGATACGCAGACGAAGTCGTGGGTACGGCTAGTATTAAAAAAAGTTTGGACCTATAGTAAATAGGTCGTTTCATCATTAAGAAAAAAAAATTCCGAATTTCGTAATTTGGAACTTTTTTCGCACGATCATAGCATACTTCTAAAGTATTTTTTATGCCGTTTGCTAGTTTCGCATATGGAACCCTTAACAATTCTTACTTTAAGCCATTGCATACTTAACAACATGAATATATCAGTTAAGCAAAAGTTTTCAACTTGTTTTTTTTTCATTTAATTTTAATCGAAATAATGAGCAGGTCGTTGGTATTGTACTAAAGGATAATCAATTAAAATCCAATCAGAAATGCAAAAGTGGCGCTATCGTTGTCTCACATAAAACCTTTTTTATATAGGATGGAAGGACATCTTCTCCCCATTCAATGTAATTGGTTATCGTAAATGTACAATGCACGATGTAAATTTTTCATACTTAAACTCACATAAGGTCTGTTTCTTCACTTTTTGGGTAAAGTTCGCGAAAATCAGCGCAAGCTTTGTAAAATTACATAAAAGTAAAAAAATCATATAAATTTTAAACACAAAATAAAAACTCAAAGTATTTTGCCTGTTTTAATAAAAAAAAATTTATTTTAATAAATCAACAAAAAGAAATAATAATTTATTTTGTATTTTATTTGTGTTTTAAGACTGTTGCACAAATTTAAATAACTTGCAAAGTTTGAGCTGTTTCGTGCAAGAAGCAGAAGAACTTTACTATTTTCTCAAAACTGCTCTCATTTACCCAATTTTGAAGTAAGAAAACAATTTTCGTACAAATTGGGATCCCAAAGTAGGGTAAAGAAACAGACCTAATGTTCATTTGTTACAACATAATACTTTATTTTGTTTTCCTTTTTTTTAATTTTATTTCATATATATTTGCTTTGATTTTCAAACTTTAAATTCAGCTAAACGTTTTTAAGTTTGGTTGGCACATATTTTAATTAAATTTAAACTATAGTTTGAACTTTAACCCTTTCGGTACGGAGTTTTATTTTGAAAACCAAATTATTTATGGTAAATTTTTTTTCATATTCTAAAAGGTATGATAAAAGTATTATGTTCTCCATACTTAAAAATTTTAAATTCGTCCTCTTATCCTGGGACATATAATCCCAACAAGTGTTTTCATCGGGCATAAAATCACAATCAGTGTTCTCGAAGAGCGATTCGAAATTAAAAAGACAACTAAAATATATATATTATTAGATTTAGATAAAAGTTTACATTTATTTTTAACATTTTAGGAATGCAATTAGGTATTTATTTGTGGAATGGCCCAAAACACTTGTAACATAAGGCGTTGTTACAACCTGAGCATATCATCTTTGTTCGCTTTTCTATGCCAAGTGAAGAACAGCGGACACAGCGACAACGCTTCTCTTGCTCTACTGGTAAGTGATCTCCAATATTGAAGCTATCCGTTTTTGGACGTTTGGGAGTTCTACCTCCCTGGCGATTGCATTGAAAATAAGGAAAATACGACAGTTGAAAAATTGCTGGGACGTATTATCCCAGTAGTCCCGAAAGGGTTAAAAATATAAAAAAAGTTTTTATCTATCAGTTTACAATAATTGAGTATTAATACGTGGTGAAAATTTAAATTAGATATTTTTTTTTAAAATAAAGCTGCGGAAGTATAATAATTTTTTTTACGTGAATATTGTTTATATACTTCACCTTATTTATATAGAACGGGCGGACAGCTACTTCACATTCAATGTAATTGATTATCCTAAACGTAGCAAGCAGGTTGTAAAATTCTGATAAAATATTTGTGGCATTGAGAGGAACGGGTTCTTTGTGAACACATACATTAGTATTTAAGACCATCTTTTGGGTACATTAATGTAAACATGAACGTTGAATTGAATAAGTGACTGCGGTGCACTTTATTCATGCATTTATTTTAAAATATAATCAACCTAAAATGCGTTTCATGCTCAAACTTTTTGTGCACCAATATGAAAGAGCTGCGCACTGTGTGGTGATACACAAACATAATGCCCATATTCATGGTGTAACATAGAGAATTAATCCAATTTGCATTTAATATGATAATGTTCTTGTCCTTTAAATTGGACATGAATTTCAAATACATATTGTACAACAAATATCAAAATATTTCAAATATTTAAATTTACACTGTTCATGTGTTACAAAATATAATTTTATTTTATTTTCTCTTTTATTTCAAGTCTAAAATTTCATACCTTTGTGCTTCAATTTTGAAACTTAAATTCATAAAAATTTTTGAAATTTGGTTTGCAAAAATGTGACCACACATATTTTAATTAAATTAAAGCCATATTTTGATTTTTTAAAATATATAAATAATTATGTATCAATAGACACTAGTAGGTGATGTGAATTTGCATTAAATATTTAAAAAAAATAATTTAGTTGCTGTCACGTTAAGCTGCAGGCGGTACGATAATTATTTTGATGTGAATAATTTAATATAATTTACACGTGACGCAATGCAACCACAAGGACTGGAAAATATTAAAATATATTTTAAAGGGTAATATGTAAGTGCTGTATAGATTGTGTTTTATCTAAACTATTTTCATAAATAAACAAGCTTATTGTACCCATCGTTGCAAGGGTCGAATTTTAGGGCCTTTCAAGGCCTTTTTTATTATATTTTGTGATTGAAAGAATAATTTTGGTTTTACAAATTTCAAACGATCAAAGAAAAAAAAAATGAATTAAAAGTATGAAAAAACAAAAGAAATCAAATGCGACTCTAACCGATTATGTCTGTCCACAATGCAAGTTTGATGAAAAAGAAACTTAAAATGATTACTCACATTGGCAGCTGTCAATGCGTATGACTGTATGCACTAGAACGGTTTTTACCGTGTGTATAAAGTCAGCACACAGTATAAATACCTCAGAAGCTCATAACAGCCTACGTATTTGTTGTTTTTCTTTGCAAGGAAAAAAATCAAATGTTGTCATGAAAAGTCATAACTCATGAACGTCACGAATTTTAGCTAAACCATCTACACGACCATACAAACAAACCCTAAAAATTTAATCGAATCTGGTTACAATTTTACGTAAATACATACATATCGCACTTGATCAACAATAGAGTATTAACTCAAAATTTTTGAAATATCACTTTTTTCAAGAAATCAGCGAACAACATCAATATCTATCTACTGTAAAAATTTCAACGTATTCCGTTTACCCTTTCATATCGAAAACCACTTTTGAGACCATATTCATAATAATGTAGTGATTACCTTTATTTCAACAAAAAGGTATTATTTCGAGTTAATACAAAAGTTAACATGGAACTGATTCGTAAATTTTCATAAAAAAGGTATTATTTTGAGTTGAGTCTCTTTTCAATTTGGTTTTATTTTGAGTTGATACTGTCTTGTTGATAAAATTTGTTTTATTTATGATCGAAAAATTTCAGAAAAATGGTATTAACTCAAAAAATTAATTCCTATGGTATATTTGAATTTTTAAATTCTGTTAAAATGTAGCCACAAACAGTTTTTTGACTCTACTGAAAATTTAAAAATTTTGAGTTAATACCCTCTTGTTGATCAAGTGTGATATATAGATTAATATTTTTCAGTTTGGCTTCAGTTCGTTATTAATTGGATTATTTGTAAGGATAACAGTAGTTTTATATGGATAGCCGCTTTTGGTTAACAATTTTTTTTTTTTTTTATATATATATGTATTTATTCAATGAAAATATTAATTACAAATAATACATGTTGCCTCAGTACCAAGTATGGTTGTTAGAGGCTATTTGGCAACTGACATTCATTTTCATTTAGTTATATTAGAAACAAATATGACAATAGAATGTTGCAAATCTTATGATGTAAGAAGCATTTCGACATTATTAAGTGAAAAGATTCTTAAGTAGGTTTTAAAAGTTGATAAAACCAAAATATTTTTAAGATAGACTGGTAACAAATTGTATACTTTCGGTCCTGCATAACGAATTCTTTGTTTAGTGACTTCAAGACGACACCTTGTAACGCTTAAAAGACCAGACTGCCTTGTCATTCTTTGATTTAAAGACATATTTTGCTCGAACTGCATAGAATTAGCACCAACATTCCTTAAGCATTTAAACATATGTATTAACAATTGTTGTTTATACAGTCCTCTTACTTCACATTTTAAAATCACAAAAACGGAATATATATTATTCTAATTGTTATATTTTTATTAATAATAATGACGAAGAAGCGAACAACATGCATTGTTTACAACACTTTGTTTTTTGCACATAACTGAGTTTCCAATAAAAGCCTAAAAAGTGGTAACTTCACTTCAAAGGAGTGTAGGCAGACCACATAGGTCATTACTTTAGACTTTTTCGTAAGGTCGTAACATCCCTAACGTAAGTCTTTGATCCTTTTAGAAAACAGTTTATATAAAATGTAATTTACTAGCTATTAGCGGGGCGCTTCCCTACCCCTACCCCAATGAGAGTAATCATACCCCGACTACTCTTCCAAGCAAGTTTTTTATTTGATGAATATGCAGCCTTACTGTAGTCAAGGTGGTAGGCACGTTGACTACAAATCTGGCTGCCCTGGGTTTTTTTCTGTTTAATGGTATAATACATAATCAGATTTAATGTTTAAACATGCAGCCTCCTTCGTCGGTACTTTTTCATAGCATATTCGCCGGCGAAGTAAAATAATTTATAAAATGGCTATATCTATCTCCTTTCACCACCTGTCTTCTCTCTCATCTATCCCTTTCCTAAAGAATGTAGCACGGTTACAAACTAAATAGTGCTACTTCTCTTTAGAAAAAAAAAGTTATAAAAGATTTCCTTCTGCTTAATGGACCTTATGAATCAAGACTGATTTATATTTCAAATATTCTTAAAATTGCTTTTGATAAAATCGATTCCGCCCATTTTTTCTCTACTCCACTTACCCCTCCTGTTCCATATTTCTATAATAAAAATACCCTCTTGGAGCTAAATAAATATTTATGTCTGTTTTGAAGATAAATATTCGGAGCAGCCGTAAATGCCCGTTTAAGTCATAACTCACGAACGCTTCGACCGATTTTGTTCAAACTTTAGATACACCATCTACAGGACCATAAGAACAAACCCTAGAGATTGAATTTGAATTGATATATAGATTTAAAACAAATAAATATTAAATTAATAGCATGTTGATAATTATCTAGTGTTACAATTGCACTTATTTGTTACAGCTGATAAACCTAAAGGCATATTATTTTTTTTGCACTCTTACTTCATATAATGTTTACTATTTTCTATATTTTTCGGCAAATCACAATTAAAAAAAAAAACAGTTTATATATTTTTTATTTAAATATTAATTTAAACTAAAATTAAATCATTATTGTTAGGTTCATCTTCTTAAAAGTAATAATATAAAGTTTTTATTTTTAAAGTTATTAAAATTTATAGGATATCATATAAAAAAATATTTTACTTATTTATTTCTTTTATATATTCGAATAAAAATGAGTGACACCATTCCCAGAAGCGTACTTAACCAAACACATAACGACTGTTAACTGAAATATAAAACACTGTTAATGTTTTTACACTTATAAGTGAACGCTTACATAAAAAAACAATGAACAACATTTTTTGTCGTTTTTTAATACAACGGTTTTATTTTAAAAGGTCCCAGGTCACATACATATTTGCTACATGGAATATAACTTTATTTCAGTAGAAATAATTTATGAACAATAAATAAATTTTTTTTTTTTTATTATATTTTTTATTTTATTATAAAATATGATATGGTAACTACGATCCCATGGCAACAAATTTGGTAACAACAGAATAGTGTTGTTGTCTTATATTTTTATGAATTCAAAAGTGGATGTAATATTATAATCTATATAAATATTGTTCATTTAAGAAACCTTTTTAAATAATTTGTAATGATTATTACCATGTTTATTACTAACATAAACTTTTTCAAGAATATCTTTTTAAAAAGCAAATACAAAGTCTTTTCAAAGTAAAGCTATGTACAGACGGTTGTCAGATCTAACAATATTGTCAGAAAAATATTCAGAAAATGTTTAACAATCGTGTGAACTTACAATTGTTGTCTGACAATATTGTCAGAAAAACCATTGTCAGAAAATTGTCAGACTTCTACCTGACAATAAATTGTTAGATATCTTACAATTGTGTGAACGCATTTATTTGCATTGTCAGAACATTGTCAGGCATTGTCAGTATAAAATAAATTGTAACATGTTGGAAATTTTAAACATCTGACAACGATATCATTGTCAGATAAAAGTTAATGAAAAAAAGTGAAAAATTCTTTAAAAACAAACTTAAAATAAAAATTTAAATTAAAATTAAAGCAGAAAAAAGAGAGTTAAAAAAATGGACAGCGACGGTAATTCACGGGATGATTTTAATGGTGGGAAAAAACTTGCCTTTTTCAAGCACTTTGAAAATGGCATATAGCTCTTCAGGAACAAAGCTCGAATAGGCCAAACTGGAATACGGAACAAGTATTGTATTGACCGACATTTTTCATGTCCTATCTTTTGAACCGTCATAAACAAACGCTTGAAAATTGGACAGAATGTAGATAGCTATTACCTTTGTAATAACAAGTATAAATATTCAATATAGATCATTTTATTTTATGAACATATATGATGGTTGTAAAAAGACCTCTGATATTTACAAAGAATCTGTATGGCTAAGTCCTCCATAATCGCAAGAATAATATTTGATAATTTGGTGCATATGACCAAGACTATGAACGGTTATAGATAGACAACTTTACAACAAATTTACAGGAAACTTGTATTGATAAGTCCGCTAAAAGAGCAAGTATCCAATTTGAATTTATAAATTAAAGGGTGTGCTCATACCTGATGTAATTTTACATGTATTAGCCCTATCTTTTGAACCGGTTTATACAAAAACTTGACAAAGTGTCCACTAATTTGTGTGGTATATTAAGAAATATAAATTAAAAACTAAAAATAAGGGGTGTCCCAATAGTTGATGTATGTGGCCAAACTTTTGAACCTTTTTAGACAAATAGCTAAAATCTGTTTTGAAGTCGGTTTTTTTATATTCGCTAAAAACGTAAGATGTTAGAATCGTTGCAGTTTCTTCGTTTTGATTAATATCTATTTGGTTTGATAAAAATTTATAATATTAATTTGTACCTTTTAAAATAATTTACATTAAAATTAATTTAAAAATATTTTCTATTGAATTTTTTAATTCTGACACTTGGCAATTCTTACTACCAATTTGTTGTCTGACAATGTTGTCAGAAAAATTTATTGTCAGATAATTTTCTTACAATGGAATTGTTAGTTTTTTTTACAAATGCCTTGCAATCGTGTGAACTGACAATCTAAATAGTGTTTACAATTTTTATTTGCCTTGTCATTGTCAGTACATTGTTAGGTCTGACAGTATTGTAAGACCTTACAACCGTCTGTACATAGCTTAATTGAGCTAATTTAAGCAATTTATATGGCAATTTAATTTAAAAGTGGAATTCTGTTTTTTGAGCCGTTCATATGTTTTTCTTTAAGACAGACAAATTTCAAAAATATGTTTTTATATTTAAGTATTTCTCTTCTTGTAAAAGTTTTGCTAAAGTAAAAAAAAACAAATACATGAAAACAGCCATCAGAAACATAAGTATTTTTCCCATTTCTTTCATCTTATCATATTTAAAGTTTTTACTTAATCACACAAACCTGTTGAAACTTTATCTATTTTAAGTTTATTCTATAACGGTCTTCTGAGTTATTGCAATAAATGAAAAAAATACAGCTAAAGATTTTATATATTTCAGGGTTCTTCATAAAACAAATTTAAAATTTTATATAATTTTAAAACCTCGCTACGCCAATACAAATAGTTTTACTTTGTAATTTTTGCCCATTTTTTAAGGCTCAATAATGAAATAAATTACTAGTAAGAAAAGATTCAGTATCGAATCTGGATACTTTTGTGGAAGTACAGATAACTTTGGGATGACATTGAATATAATGGTTCTTGCAAAAAAAAAAATAAAATAAAATAAAAACGATTTGAAAATAGATTGCAGCTGTTAGTCTATAAAGTGTGGCCACATACATCAAATAACATTAACTATTGAGACACACTTCTTGTTATAGTTGGATTAACAATAAAGTTTCTCTGTAACCTGCAGCGGCCTGCCTACAACTGTTCAAAAGTATGGCCATATACATCAAATTAAATGAACTATTAGGGCAACCTTTAATTTATAATTTTAAAATTTTATACTTATTATAATGATTATAATATCGAAATTCTTTTCGATTTTCAAGCGTTTGTCTATGACGGTTCAAACGATCGACCCATATAGGTTAATAAATTATAGGGACACTCTTTAATTTTTAAATTAATTTTTGTGCCACTTTTTGCTATTGAGTGCTGTAGTGATATGCAGTTTTTTTTAATTTTAAAGCGTTGCCCTTTAGGGTCATAAATACACCTAAAACACCAATCTGTAAGCATAACATTTCAACTAAAGAAAAAAATTTTAAAATCGGTTCAGAAATGACTAAGTTATGAAGGCACATATCCTCCTTCTTGTTTTTAAATCGGCTAATAAAGTGCTGCTTAGAGTGGCTCACAACTTATCAGTTTTGAAAGAAATTAATGCAACCTTAAAGGTATTACCTTTTTTAAATACCCAAAAAATAAATATAAATTCTGCTTAATAAGCTTTTTGAGAGACTGTTTTTTTTTCAATTTTTTAAGTGATCTAAGATAAAAGGAATTTTCCTCCTAGGACGCGTAGTTACCGAGATAAAGAAGTTTTAAATTTTCCATATAAAAAAATAAAATTTTGGGGAAAAAAATTAATTTTTGGGCCAAAAATTGAATTTTTTGGTATTTAATCTGTGATCAATTAAAAAATTAAGGAAATTCAATGTTAGACCAAAAATTTATTTTTTTTTTATATGGAAAACTTAAAACTCATTTATCTTGGTAGCTATGCGTCCTAGGAGGAAAAGGGCCGTAATTTGTGATCACTTAAAAAATTAAAAAAACAATGTTGGACCAAAAAATTCAATTTTTTGGCCAAAAATTAAATTATTTATATGAAAAACCAACCAATCAGTGCAGTCTTTGTTGTTGGATTAGTACACTTGCACGAATAAACACTTTATAGAATAAATGAACGCAAGGAATAACAGATAAAAACATGAAGTTAAATCTCTATTTAATTGCTTTCAATTATCTACTCAAGCATGTTTTAACATCAGCAACAACGAAATAAATAAACAAATGTAACAAACAAAAAATCTGAGAAAATAAATATGTAAAAAAGTAATCAAGAGCAAAAAAGAGAAAGACATCTTCCATTACTGACATACATAATAAATTTATCCGACTTCTAGAAAAACGAAGAAAAACAACAACAAATATAATAATCCATCAACTGTAAATTTACTGTTAGTTTTTTAGGACCAAAGCCAAAAACAAACCACTGGTGCAACAATAAAACCAAACGTTATTACATTCCACACGTACAACAGACAAACAATGAAAACAACTAAAGCTTTAGAAACATTAAAGAAAAAAAAAAGAAGAAACAGAATATAGATGTGGTTAGAGATAATTTTGCATTTCAAATTATATGCAAGAAAGAAATGTAAGAGTTATCAGACTGAGTAATGGCAGTCGAAGTAAAGGAGTTGTTGCAAAAACTAAATGCATTCCTTTTATACTCCAATGCTGTGGTGAATATTAAATTCTCTTTTTGCTTGTTGGTTGTTAAGAATTGAAATAGACTGGCAAAAGAAAGCGAGGAAATTAGTAAGAGACATGTTGCACAATCGGGCGAAATTGCTTAAAAACTGTTAATTCTTTACTGTCATTATTTGTTAATTGAATTAAAAAACGAATCGGAAAAATCAGTGTCACCTGGAAGAATAAATAAATAACAAATAATCGCTCCTGTGTACGAAAGTGTGGAAGAAGATCAAAATTTATCGATTCGTCGTCGGTCGAAGGAATTGAGGCTCCGTCCGTCCACTACGTGAAAAATTTTACGCAAATAGCTTGGCCTACACCCGTATAAGATCCAGCTAGTGCTGGAATTAAAGCCACGAGACTATTATAAGCGTCGTTCTTTCGCTGATTGGGCTCTAGATCAGTTAGTAACTGACCCTTTGTTATATCGCCAAATTGTGTTCAGCAATGAAGGTTAACGGGTTTGTTAATAAGCAAAATTGCCTGCCGCATACAGAGTGAGACCAGTCCACAACATATCCCACAGACTCCAGAAAAAGGCCACGTTTGATGTGGTTTAAGCGCTGGTGGCATCATCGGACCTTATTTCTTCAGGTTACTAGAGATCGTTACCGCACCATGAGTTATGATTTTTTTGTTTGAGAATATGTATGACATTGATCCGAATATAATGTGGTTTCAATGAGATGGCGCTACGTGCCGCACGGCGACCGCAACCATTGAGTTATTGAAATCAAAATTTGGCGACAAAATGATTTCGAGAAATGAACCAGTCAATTGGCCTCCAATGCCGTGCAAAGGACACCTCTCGACTATTTCCTGTGGAGCCGTGTGAAGTTACTAATTTATGCTGATAAACCAGCAATAAGGGACTCTTTGGAGGCCAACATTGTTCGTGTTATTCGTGGCATACGGAGAGCAGTAGTTGAAAAAGTGACCCAAAATTGGACATCCAGAATGCGCTTCATCATGAGCAGCCGCGGTGGCCATATGCCAGAAATCATTTTTAAATATTAATGCCATGTTCTTTTTATTTTTCATATAAAAAAATTTTTCATTACAATTTATTTTTATATATTATTTTCTACAATTTATAGTTTTATCGGACTTTAAAATAAACCCTTTATTTTACAAATACAGTACTAAGACAGTAAATTAAGAAATCATTAACCAAACGCGACAGCCTGTTTTGAAATGACAAAAAATAAAAAGAAACCTAAGTTTCCTTTTAAAAATGCAGGGCCGAAATAAGAACTAACTAAAGTGACGCTAAAAATTAATGGTAGTTTTCAATTGACAAGACAAAATGCTAGATGTGGCTTCATAACATGACTTTTAGATTGCAATTTCATAATTAGGAATCACGTCTTAATTTTGTTAACTACAGGGTATAAGCAAAAGCGCGAAAATGGGGGGTTTTTTATATCCCAGAAAAACATTTAACCTCTCAAATATTATGATTGCATTAATTTTTTAACAGAAACCTGTTTTATGATGTTTTCTTTATGGTTGCAATAACTCTCTCTAGATAGGCTTTTAAATCAGTTTGATCGTATGTTATTTCGGAATGATAAATAGGACTAGTGTTTCCAGAGACCGCTTTTTAACAAGCTGGTTTTGCTTTCTTCTATAAACAGACACAGAATATATCAATGATGTCGCTTATAATTCGTGTTTGTTTATATAAATTGTAGGAATTCAAAATACTTCCTATAACTTGGAAATAAATAAGACAAGATAACCCGTGCGAATATTTCGCAGCGTTAGTTGTCATTTTTGTAAGATAAAATGAAAATAATTAATAGAAATTTAAGTAACTTCAATACATTTTATTAAAAGTATAAAAATATTAGAAATCATAATATATCATACATATTTTTATACATACATACATACATATGTTTAAATGCTTTAATAATACTTCTTTTAATACGGTTAGAGGTAATGACATGACCATCGTTAAGTTTTTGCCCGTACAAATCCTGAATACAAACAAAAATATCTTTTAATAAACGGCATTATAGTAAATAGCGATATTGCCAGAATGGATTTTAATACATACTGTATTATGTAGAACTGCATTACTATGAAGCGACTCTGTATTACCACACTTGAACAAAAACATATAATCATAATGACAACAGTATTATCATGCAGAATCGACCCTGCATTACCACACTTGAACAAAAACACATAATCACTGCATTATCATGCAGTTCTATATAAAATATAATTTTTATTAATGAAAATATTAATTTTTCAATTTCTAATTATTTTTCGTCATTAGTGTTAGAAATAAGCTTTAAAATGAGATATCATTCATTAAATTTGATGCGGTGGTATGGGAGATATTTGCAACCGACAAAAAAAGTGCTTTAGAAATAATATATATATGATGGTTGTTTAAAGAAGTTTTCCCTCTTTGCAATACTTAATAGGTTATTTCAATTTATTTCAATTTAGTTTGAGTCCTCCCTAAAAATAATATCTAAATTGGTCTAAATAAAATTATGTGAAAAGAACTAAGAATTTTAAATAAAGATGGCAGACAATATGGGTACCAATATGTAAAATATTATGATGCCTTAATTAATTTTTTTAAAATTTTCGTATATCTATTTTTTATCCCGATTAAAATAGCGATATTGATTATTGAGTATCTACGCACGTCTCGATAGGCATTTCGGTACCGCTTATTAAGCTCTTTATGAAACTTCTCACAAACATTTTAAATAAACTGATGATTTTTGTCCAAACAATAGAGTTAAGACATGAATTGAAGTTTAAGCAAAAAACAACAATAATCAACAGTAAAATCATTTTTTTTTATCCACTGTATACTGCTGATTATTTTCAGCTCTTTTATACAGTTAAAACACAAAACACTACAATAATTTATTTTTTGTTCTATAAACGGGCACTTTAAAAATTAATAAAATAAATTAAACTAAGTTTTTATTCTTTTTAAATATCATGCTATTTTTTTATACCAATGAAATTATTATTTTTATAATTTTGATAATAATAATAATTTAAATGTCATAATTTAATCGGGATTAAAAATAGCAAGATAATAAAAAAATATACATTAATTAAATTAAATATTCCCGTGGTTTAGTTTAATTTATTCTGACTCTTATTTATACATTTCTTATGCCCACTAACATTCATACCTAGACATCGATTTTTGCTTACTACGATTTTTAATTCTGCAGTTGCTTTTAAGTTCTCTTTTATAATTGCATTTGTGTTCACGCATTAAAATTGGCTTCTTTCAATTTCCGCCTGGATTGCTTAAAGCGACAAATGGCAAAACAAAAGACAACTGCAAGTGCATGATACAGTGACCCGCTTTAACTCGTCCTTCCTTTCTCACCTACAAACTCAAGAATTGCGCAACAAAAGTAGCAATGTGTTAAGTACATATATTTAATTTAGAAAAATTATTCGAGGAATGGAAAGTAAAGGTAAATAAGCCAGAGAATCATGCCTTCTCATTCAAATTAATTGCTAAATAATACCTCAACATATAAGAGTTAGATACCTCGGTATACAGCTTCATAGACGCTTTTAGTTAAAGCTGAAATCACTACATTGGATTTAGAAGAAGATATATTGTTTTCATGATCAAACACCAGCGAAATGAGTCCTAGTAATTACAACAACAAGCACTGGTGGGACTTAATCAACAATAAGTGTAATAGCCTGTTCAGACATACTTGTGTAATTGGCTTTGGTGTTCACACATATCCAATTTAATTTACTCAATTAAAATTTGACAGTAGAATATAGTTCTGTTCAATAACAAGAAGTTGTTACTAATTGTTATTGGAAAGTGTTTACTTCAGTACTTAAAAAGAAGCAGCGAAAAAGTAAAAAAGAGTATAAGACGTGAATGTTAATAAATTTGTTACTTCTTTTGTTACTCGCAAGAACAGAACAGCTGATTCTTGCTCTGCTTTACAAAATAAGTTAATAAATATTAAATACTTCGAACTGAAAGTGTTTATTAGCACTTTCCACGAAAATATTTACATCACATCGTTGCTGGACTAAAATGGTGTGGATTTTTTGCCATAATTTGTATGGCGATTTCAAAACCGAATAACTACAGCTAAAATTTTTTACAACCACACAGTACAAAATATACAGTATTTACAGTTTTCGGTTTTAAATACAAAATATTAATAAACTAAAAGTTTTACAAAAAAGACGGAAAAATTTTGCCAATTTTGCATAGTATTCGCAGAAAGATCGATGTCAAAGCACTTGCAAATGCTAACAAAATGCTTTAAGCATCGAACACCGTTTTTTTACTTTTTTAGATATTTATTTTTATGGTTGTTTGTTATTATCGTCAGTTCGGCTTTACTTTGCTATTTTTTTTCAAAAATGTGTTTATTCCTTTTTTTTATTGGAATAGTAATGTTGGAAATTTTTATTTTACTCTATTTAATTTATGGAACAGACCTAATTTTTACATTAGAAATTTGTGTTTGTAAATTTGGAAGAATGAAGAGAATTTCGGCATTAAAAGAAAGTTTGCTTGTTTTTATTTGAAATATGGAACTCTTCCAGTCAGTACGATCAACTTCTGACTGCATGCTAGCTTTATATCTCCACTACGCGGGCTGCTATTTATATTTCTGGCCTGGCAACACTGAGTGCTGCCAAGTGCAATCTGACTTTTCCATTGGAAAGTTTGTCATTTTTAAGCATAATCATACTCAAAACGTTTTGACGTACGACCATTATTTGTGTTGTTTACAGTGACTTGAAAAAATTAATATAGAAAAAAATGGAATTAACTCGTGAACATTTTCGTGCCATCATTTTTCACAATTTTCGACATTGATGAACTTAAATCTTTGTATGGCGATGAAGCACCATCCTATAGGACTGTGAAAAATTGGTATAATGAATTTAATCGTGGCCGAAGCTAGCTCAAAGACGAATTCCGTGAAGGTCGTCCAAAAACGGCTGTTGTTCCAGAGAACATTGATGCCGTGCGTGAACTCATAATGCAAGATCGACATGCGACATACCGAGAGATTGAGACATCCTTGGACATTTCTTCCACTAGCATACATTCGATACTGTATGAACACCAGGCCGTTTGTTCTCGTTGGATACCGCACAATTTAAAAGTCGCTCAAAAAAAAGCTCGTGTCGATTGGCGCAAAGAAATGTTGCAAAAATACGATTGCGGTGCTTCAAAAGACGTTTATAAGATCGTCACAGGTGACGAATCATGGATCTATGCGTAGGAGCCCGAAACGAAACAACAATCGACCGTGTGGGTCTTCAAAGACGAGCAAAATCCAACGAAAGTTGTTCTTGGAAGAAGCACTTCGAAGCAAATGGTCGCCTGTTTCTTCGGCAAAACTGGTCATGTGGCGACTGTTCCGCTTGAGCAACGTAGGACGGTCACTTCTGAGTGGTACACTACAATTTGTTTTCATGAAGTCATCGGAGAAATTCGAAAAACCAACAAGAGAACACGAATCATTGTTCACCATGACGATGCGAGCTCTCAAACATCGGCTCAAACCAGAGCGTTTTTGACCGGCCAAAACGTCGAATTAATGGGTCATCCGCCGTACAGCCCCGACTTGGTACCTAATGACTTCTTCTTGTTTCCGCACATCAAGAAAAAAATGCGTGGTCAACGATTTTCGTCGCCAGAAGAAGCTGTTGAAGTGTTCAAAAATCATGTTTTAGAGGTGTCTCAATAGGAGTGGAAAAAGTGCTTCGACAACTGGTTTGAGCGCATGCAAAAGTATATAAATCATGCTGGAGAATACTTTGAAAAACAATAAAACCATTTTTAATTATAAATATTCGCTTTTTCACTATTAGGCCAGAAATATATAAAGCAGCCCTCGTAAATTTTCAAAAAATTTTCATTGCAATTAATTTGAAAATTTTTTATTTTTATGGCATTTAGTTTTGTCATTGTATAAAATTTTCTCTCACTGCACGCACTTCACAAGGGTTGTATGAGAAAACTTAATCAATTAATGACTCAATTATGTACTAACTAAAAAATTTATTAATTAATTTCTTAAATAATAAATTAAATTCAATTAGGGCCTTAGATTATAGATATCAATAACACTTTTTCAAAAAAATATATTTCCAGTAAAAATTATCATATAGTTTTCTTAACTAACCAGTGCCTTAGCAATGTATTATTGGGAACATAAATCTTTTCACACCAGAAAATCTGTAAAATATATACCGCGTTCGTGGCATTCAGTTAATACTGTTACTTTGATAATCATTTAGTTGACTTTCTATTTGGACACTGCATGAATTCACAAGTATGCAGCAGCTATGACAATTTGTATTACTGATATTGGGCCAACTGAAATGCTCTTTTCCCCAAAAATAAAGTTGTTTCAATATTGTGCCCGGACATGTTACAGTGCGTTTTCAAAAGTAAACTCTATCGTGTAGAGTTTAAAATTGTTACTGTATTTGTCTTATTCTCACGATATTGCTTCAAGCCACGATTTTCTAATTTAAGACTAAAAATTTCGCATTCACGAAAATATATTTTCAATCAACAAAAATCTGTCATCTGCAACTGATGCCATATTTATTGTCTTTGGCAAATCTTGCTTTTCGAAATTTTAAAAATTTAGCACAAGTCCTTTTAGCTCAAGTCAAAATTAAGTCTGATTTTAATAATGAAATTAGACACTGCCGCTCTTAGAAGTCTGACTACTCTGACTTCATTTATTCCCATAGTTTAGAACAATACAACAATACACAAAAAAAAAACAGTACGGAGAGCAGTAAAACAACATCCTTAAATTGAATTAATCTAATGGTTTTTACATTCAGTCATTCTTTCATTTATTTATGCACTCAGTCGACAATGACAAACGCCTACAGTAGAATAATTGTGCACATTTTTCATTGTTATGGACATTAACTTAAAACAATTATAGACAGACACTCCGACACAATGTAGCTCAATATGACAGACATAAAGACAAATAGTTATTAGGGCTTTAGGAAGTTCAGTCATTCAGTCAGAAGTTCTGTAGTTCTATAAAGTTAGAAAAAATTAATAAAAGGCAAACCGCATGCAGATGTTCTTTACTTATGTTTGTATTTGTGTGCATCTAAGTATTTGTACTTATAGAAAGCAAGAACAACAAAACCAACAAAGGATATTTGGCTTGCAAGTACCAGATATTTAAGGGAAACAATTGTTAATTTAAATTAAGTATTTAAGCTGGTCTGATGTTATTTAATTTAATTGTGGTATTTAATTTTGAATAGGTTTTTGCATGAATTTATATTACGAAAGAGTGAAATAAAGAAATATTTTCTCATGTTTTGTTGACGTCATTATAATTTCAATGAACGTCATGAAGGGAAGGTAGTTGCGTCACAGTAATACTAGTGAAGGGTTCTTAATTTAAAATGGTAGATCAACGTGTTTAGAAATCATAATATGTATCACCATGTTTTGAAGTTTCTTTATGGCATACGTATTATAAAGCTCTTTTTATGTTATTTTTTTTTGTTAGTACGTCAATCATGGCTAAGCGGTTGAACCGATTGTAATTAAATTTAAATAGGTATTTCCAATTTAATAAGGTTTTTCTAATGTAATAAAGTATTTTTATTTTCAAACAGCAGATCAGGAAGGAAGAATTGGAGAAGCGGCAATGTTTTGCGTCTGAATCTGCTTTAAAAATTTATAAGAATCAATACTTACTCGAATCCACAACTAGCACCTATGTGAAAGAGAAGGGGGAAAAACTTGAATTTACGGCTGTACCGATTTTAATAAAATAAAACTATAAATATAATTAGATATTTATGAAGAATGTAAAATATTCTATTTCCCTTGAAAAGATAATGGACATATAGGTATGCCCTGTTCTATAAGATCGAAGGAATTAAATATGTTGCCGTCCATATAAAACTGTGTTGATATTCAACACATTGCTCATTTACTAGTAAAACGTCATAACTCATATTGTGTATACTTGTCATCTTTATATATGGAACATACACCACGTTTTAAGAGAATGAGCCGCGTTATTTCAATTTATGTTTGGAAACTTTATTAATAAGAACAGTTGAGTTGTAGAGTAAACTTCATAACATGAAGATCATATGGCTTTCTAATACATCAAATTTCGTTTTGTGCCTGTATATACATATGAAAAGTTTATCTTTTTAAAATGTATCGATCTTATGCATATAATGAATTTTTTGAGTTATGGCTGTTGATGAAAAATTGAAGTAAATAAAACTCCATTTTTCTTTTCATCAATAACGACACATTTGAGTTTATGACACACTAGCAAATATATATTCTTACATTAATAACGTAATAATTCAAACATCCCACATAGCTTGCCCAAGACCTCCCCTTAAATATATAGTTAATGAAAAGTGGTTTTTTTATTTATGATTAAATTTGCTAGTTGTAGTAAGAATTTGAGCAGTCTAAAATTGTTCTAGATGATGAGAACGAGAACTGCGAATATCTCGAGATGATTTTTTTTGTTGGTTATGACGTTCTATTAGTAAATTAGCGATATGTACTTTTTGTAAAATCCTAAAAAAATAATTATCAAAATTGAAATCACTAAAAGTCAATTCAAAGATTATAAAATAGTAACTGTCAGCTATAAGGGCGGAAGAGTGGCAGGAACTAGCCATTATCTGACATACAGCACAAATTTGGAAATACGCATTGGTTCCTAGGTTGCAATAGCAATACCGCTTTCACGCCATCCCTCTCTTCGTAATGGTAAACGAACAGCACATGAAATAATTTTCCATTTTCTCATGGGCTGTTGGTAGTCAAATTTAAATTTTTTTTCAATGCATTTAAAAAATTTGAACTTATTATTATTTTTTTATTTTTAATAAAAATAAATGTTATTAAATGGTAATTGACTTCATATTTTTTTTGTATTGAAAGAAACAATTTCTTTATTGTCGCTTGCGTAAATGAAAATTAACCACCGAACATCGCCGTCTAGCTCTGTGATTATAGTGGCTTTAAAATAAACCTCCTAAAATAAATGTGAATTTTTCAGCTTAACAATTTTATGTTTAAAGTTTTAGTAAAATTCACATATAAGATAGATATGCTTTTTCTACAGAAATAAATTTTTTATTATTTTTATGTGGAGAGCTGTAAGAAAACAAAATTTTTTGAAAGGATCTAGTATGATTAACAATAATATTTCAATAAACATATTAAGGTGAATAAGACATAAATATATAATTACCTTGTAAACATTATATAAGTGATAAAATTTTTGAGCTAAAAGCAAATTCGTAATCAAGCGATAAACATAAAGTCAAGCTTTGTAATTATCTGCATATTTTAATTATCAACTGCTGAGACCTACAGTTGTCATTATGTTTTTTTTTTTTGTTATGTTTTCCACATAAAGAAACACGCAGATTAACTTAAGCACAACACGATTTTTTCGCGTAAAATTTTAATTGTGGTAAAGTACAACTTGTTGCTTTAAATAATTATCAAGAACTGAATTTGGCAGATCAGCATCTTCTGTTCGCTTCCTTAAGTTTTTGTTTGAGATATTGTTTGGCCAGAATATTTTTAATAATCTTAAATATCATCGCTTGATTAATACTTTCGGAGACTATATATTTTTGTCTGATATTTTTCATCCGTTTTTACCTCGGTTTGTTATATTCTATCTCGATTCAATTGTAGAAGATAAACCTCTACCCACCAAGTACGAACAGGTAGTTCCGTTCTCAAGCCTCATTTTTTTTTGTGCCTAATACTTCTGATTTGGTTTTTAGCAATATCCAAGGTCGACATCATTTGCAGGCATGTCTATAAGCTTAACTTTATCTGACAGATCTCTGAAATTATTGATTGTGAGCTAAGCATACACATATGAGGTAAGTGCATTAAAAATTTTCAGCGACCTTTGCGAAGTTTTTAGTTTGTAGCATATTATAAAAAAAATTTCAATTCTAAATGTTTAATGTTCTTATGTTTCTAAAATATGATAAGCAAGAAAAATTATCAAAAAACTAAGTTTCACCTTAGAAAAAAATTTATAAACATATTTTAATTCAATTTTTATTGTGGTTTAAGTTCATTTTGAACTTTCTTGCTTTAAAGGTTAATTTTAGAAAGAATAAGATTTATTCATTTATTTAATCCAACGATTCTTTGAAAAATCCTCACTTCATCAAGGAAATTTTATTTATTATATTATTTTAATTTTACATAACAAAAAATTTATTGTTATTTTTAACATTAAAGACGACAAAAATTCTAATTATAAACAAACTTTTAACATAAAATTAAAAACATAGCACAGCACTGCTTTTAAAATTAATATTACAGCATAAAAATAAAATTTTAAAAATTCAATAAAAGTTTTTGAATAATGTAACCTTGTTACAGAGTGAAATTATGTGTTATTTGAAATTCATTTTGAAATACAAGTTTAGCTCTAGTATAAGTAAAATAAAAATTACGTTTATAGAGATTACAGTTTCCATTATGATTAATGCTTATACAGTTGTTTTTGTCTTTTTGTCCCCAAACTATGTAAATCTACTGGCCCCAAATATATCACCAAAGACGTATTAGTAATAACAATCTTGAATATCATCCCGCATACGTCTAGTTATTTTTACAGAAGTTTTTAATATATTTTCCCTTTAGAGGAACTAATCGTTTTTTTTTTATAAATCATAAAAAATAACTTTTTCCAATAGTCCTGAAGAGCACTTGTTGTGATATATAAAGCTGACAAGTTTCCATCTATTTGTTAACCCAAAAAAATAGTTTTTTTTGTTCATCAATGTTTTGTATTTAAAATTTTAATGAGACCCTAAAAAGGTTGCTGTGCGCTATTCTCATTTATAAAGTTTGATTTTCATTTTGAAAACAGAATAATAGTAGAATAATTTAAAGAGAAAGAATAGTTTGTAGAAACTAAAGAAAATCTTTGGCGTGGGAACTTAATATTTACTGTTTTTTGTCAAAAGCAAGCTACAGATTGTTTAAAATATTTGTCCCATATGCCCAGTTTGCTGTCAGAAGCAGTATTAGTTTCAATAATAGCAGCTTAATAACATTTCGTTTCAAGGTATTATCAGCATTTCGTTTCATGGTATTATCGGCATTAAGCAAGTAAACATTTATTTGAAAGGCAAGTACTATACACGTTAAAGTAATTTTACAAGAACACATTTCTGCAAAATATATAACTTTTTAATTTACATATATAAATATCAGATTTTACGAAAATTAATTCATTTTGTTAAATGAAAAAAAGCTAAGAAATTTAGAAAATTTTAGCATTTTTTATACTAAAAAAAAGAAAATTTCTTATATTAGAGGTCAGATTACTTTGCGACGGGTTGTGCCAATTACTCTTTACCATACTGTATCCTTTTATGTTCTTTTCTAATACAAATCTCTACGTTACATAACTATCCATTAGTTAACCTGAACCGATGAGGTCATAATAACGGGCATAGCACATAATATTCATAACAGTTTCTAGTTTTTCCTCGGTTTTGAACATTAAGAGAAAATCTTTTAAGCCGGAAATCTTATACGCTTATGGTATAGAGATGACTGATTATTTTACTTTCATCCTTGTCATACCTAATGTGGGCCAACAAATCCAAAGAACACCTCAGTACTTTATGATCAATAATCAAAATTAGATATTACAATAGACGACAAAAAAATTAAAAGTATCAAGTGTTTTCAGACGCACCCTTGAGTTGTTTTTTTTTTTTTGCAGCCCAGTCCTATTAAACTTAATTCGCTTTATCTAGAGATTTTTAAAGCCCTATACATATTAAGTCTTATGGCAGATTCACTAAATAGGATCTGTTATATGGATGATATCCGTACTCTTATCCGTACCATTTAAGGCAGATGGAAAAAAAACTAAGATACACTTTGACGAAATATTAGTTTTTGGCTAAAGTTAATGTTTTTGTTTAGTGCCTTTGTGTAATTAAGTGGATTTTTTCTTAATGTTATTTAATAATCAAAATTTAGTTTTTTCTAAATAGTTAATTAATATAATTTCATTTGAATTTGTTTTTTGTTTTACCGAGAAAGTAGTTCACCTTCTACTTCAATTGCTCAACATATTTTAAATTATCGATCACTAGAAATAACATTTTTTTATATTATGTAATGACTATGAAAATGCCTTTAAGTGATTGTGCAGATCGTATAAATTTTCTTTGTTTTTAGTAGACGCTTGATCTTTCAAGCAATAATGTTTTATGGGGCTTTCTTTTTTTTTAATTACTAAATATAAGTTACTGAAATAATGATAATTAATAATAATTATAAAAAAGTTAGTTGATAGGTTTATTTAAAAAATCGCTAATCATCATTCGAAACTGTTTGACATTTTATTATTAACTAACAGTTTCCACGACTTCGTGTTCGTGTCATTTTAAATTTTCATAAAATGTAAATTTAACAGCCCCATTCTGTACGCTTGATAAGTTCAAAACATTGATTATTTATCAACTTTGGAATATTTATCAAGATTTGGTATTCTATTACAAAAAATAAAAGCTTTTTAGTTGATAATTTGTCAAAGTCTTATTTGGTATTGATAACTCTTTTTTATTATGTGTGTGTGTATTTAAATTAGGTAAATAGTGCACGCTTCATGCAAATATCAACATAATGGGTTCTTTTTTAAAATACATAACAAATTTACGATTCCTTTAAGAAAAATGAAAGAAGAAATAATTGTGTTCATGCTGATTTGTGAAGTCGAAGAAAATACGGGAAAAAAAGAAGGCGTAGGTGTGACTTAGAAAGATTGCATGACTCAAGCGATCCTTTTCAGTTGTTGGAGGCAGTATTTAAAAAAAAATTTCGCAGTTGTTGGAGGCAGTATTTAAAAAAAAATGCAATTAATTGCAGACTTTCAGCCGATCATATTTCGGTTTCCTTTACGGGTTAATGAATTATACAAATTTATACGTTTATTAATATACTTCATACTTAATTTGTAATAATTCTTGCAAAAAAACCAACTTCAAAACAGATTTCATCTGTCTCCCTATAACGGATCAAGAGTATGGCCACATAAATTAGATTACATTAACTATTGGGACACTCTTATATCTCCAAATTTTATACTTGTTCAACTGTTCAATAGTTTCGCAATGTACATCAAATTACAGCAACTATAGGGTCACCCTTTATCTTCAAAATTCAAATTATATTCTTGATCTTGTAATAAATTAAGCAATCAAGTTCTTTAAAATTTCAATCGCCTGTTTATAACGAATCATTAGTTTGCCCATATACATCAGATTATATCACTTATTGTTAAACCCTTTAATTTATAATTTAAAATTTTTATACTTCTTATAATACCAAACAATGTAGTGGACATTCTGTCTAAAATTCAGGTGTTTGTATACAACGGATCAAAAAATACGGCCATATAGAACAAATAACATTATTTTGGAAACACCCTTTAATTTCTAAATTAAAATTCTATTCTTCTTGTTATAGTGGACTTAGCAATACAGGTCCGTTGTAAATTTCAAGCTTCTCTCGACAACTGTTCAAAAGTATGGCCATATACATCAAATTTAATGAACTCTTGTCGCACCGTTTAATTTATAATTTGTAATATTAATACTTGTTACTATACCGGCCATAGCAATCGACATTCTGTCCAATTTGCAAGCGTTTGTCTATAACGGCCCATATAAGTAATTTTCAATCAATTATGGGGGCACCCTTTAATTTTTAGTTTATTTTTGTATAACTTTTTGTTATTGGGAGCTATAGTAATGCGCAGTCGTTTTTAATTTTACAGAATCGCCCTTTACAGTTCATAATACAGGTAAAAAATATGTATGTTGTATGGGGGAAACCCTTTAATTGTTAAGATTATGAACAGTTTTTTAAACGGGACCAACCTGTAAGCATAATCTATCATGTTACTAAAAATTTTCAATATCGGTGCAGAAATGTCTGAGTTCTGCAGGCACAAACATAAAAAACGCAACATTCAGCCGAATTGTATAACCTCCTTCTTTTTTTTAAGTCAGTTAAAAATACTTACTTAGCTGGTGTATCCATATTTTTGCTTTTGCCAATAATTTAATTTAATAAATTTAATTAAAATTAGCTGTTAATAGAAATTCACCACACTGGTAAATTTAAAAACTTTTTATTTATCAATGTTTCCACAGAATACCAACCGAACTTTTACTTGATTGACAAAATATCTTGATAAAAAATTTATCAAGAATTAACAGAATCCGGCTGTAAATATATAATCTAGAGTTCTGTAGTTTTAAAAATTTTCCATCTACAAAAAAAAAGCCTTGATAACTGTTTTAGTACCATTAACTATAACCATAAAGTTGGGTACTTTTACAGTTGTATCTCTATTTTGTCGAAATGACCTATTATTACGAAAAAAAAACTTCTATATTGGAACGAAGGTACTTAGGGACCTCCTCACAAAATTTTTCTTAAATCCATCAACTAGCTTTAACGTGAAGCGAATGCAGACAGACAGACAGACGGCAGTACAGACAGGCAGACAAAAATTCCAAAAGTAGGTGTTTCGCATTCTATATCGATTACTATTTACACCAACAACAAAATTTTCAAAAAATATTTCATGTCAAGAAATGACCCCTTTACTGTTTTATTATACATATGTACGACTATGTATAGATTGAAACCTGTTACGCTTTTTGAGCAGTATTGTATATAAAAAAATGTTAAATAAATTCAAAGGTTAGTCGTTATGATCTAGATAAACTCTCACAATATATAAAAAAGGTTTAAAAGAGTTAATTATGTATCTCACACACACTCTTTATTTTACCGTGGTTGCAGCTTACATGTGCAATACACGTCTTTTAACACTTTCTACAATTTCAACAGTTGTTATGAATTTTAATGTTGCTTTTAATATCAAAAATGTAAAGTTATAGAAAAAGTATCTTTTTCTTAGCGCTTAAGTTCACAGTGAAAAAGTTTGGTTTAACAAGAAGCAGAGACTGTTTATAGAATAATAAAAAGAGTTGTATGTGTATGTGCTAATTAAAAAAGTTAGCACACACAGCAACAAAAAGGATGTGCATTTTTCTATTTGTGTGTAAACCACAGAATGTATATCTTTCTATTTACTATTTTAGTATTCTTTCCTTAAGCAGTAAGTATTAAATTGCTCTAAGGCCACGATGTACGCAGTAATTGGTTTATTATCTTTTTTCGTTGTATTCGCATTTTTATCACTTTATTCACACATTGTTGAGAAAATTAATTGAATGTATTTGTACGAGCAGATACCATTAAAATTATGTGTTTTTTTTTTTTTTTTTTGTTTATGCCTTTCATGTAGCTGTCAAGGGAATTTGCTAACAAATTTGGAAAAGTTTTTATTTCATTTCGTGTAAAAATTTTAAGTTTTATTGATATCAAGCTTTTTTATTTTTTATCATTCTATTTATCGCAGCACAACATCGTTCGCTTAAAAATAAACTTAAAAAGATTAAGTAAAAAGAATTAAAACTAACCAAACAACAAAGTTGTAATTTTTTTTTGCAAAAAGAGACATTTATATTTTATAAAGAAAACTTTATTGAAAATTTAATGCCACACACTGTCGTGGGAAAATATTGAAGATGAAAATGTGCTTAAAATAGTTCTTCCAAGTAAACCGATTTCCAAACAGATTTCATCTGCTGTCTATAATGCTTCAAGAGTATTGCCACATTCATCAGCAGTATTGCAAAATGTTCATCAGTTTGAATATATATATATATATATATCAAATTACAGCAACTATAGGTGCACCCTTTAACAAATTATAATCTTGTTATAGCGGTCTAAGCAATACAGGTCCCTTGTAAGTTATAACTGTCTGTCTATAACGGTGCAAAAATTAATCAAATTACATCAACTATTTATTTCCAGTTTGATATTTTGTACTTGTTATTATAACGCTGTAAGCAATACAGGTTCTTTGTTAATTTCAAGCGACTTTCTAAAACAGTTTAAAAGTATGGCTATATATATTAAATTAAATGAAATATTGGGGCACCCTTTAATTTATAATTTTGAATATTAAAACCTATTAGGATAACAGTTATAGCAATCGACATTCTGTCCAGTTTGCAACCTTTTATCTACGACGGTTCAAAAGGCAGGCCCATAAAAATCAATATACAACAATTATGGAAACATTCTTTGATTTTCAAATTCAAATTTTACACTTGTTGTAGTAGCGGTGTTAGCAACACAGGTTCATTATATATTTCAAGTGTACACAGAGAAAAGAGATTCGTTATAAATTAATTTAACAGATGAAAACATAATAAATGGTGAATAACTCAGCAATACATCTTCCTTTTCTTTTCAGCTACTTGTTTTTTATTTTGTCTTGTAAAGTAAATAAATAAATAAATGTTTTTATTTTGTATGTTAATTTCTTTTTCTTTTTTATAATGTCAAAAACGATTTTGTTTTCAAAATTAATATCAATTTTTCAATTATAACTAGCAACTTTTGAGTAACCGTATTAATGTGCTGAATTAATTTAGTTGCATCTCTCAATTACCAGAAAAGATTACAGCAAATACAGAAATTGGTATAGTTAATTTTCCTAACGGTTGTTGCGACCGACAATTATTTACAATTATAATTTTTTTGTTCTACATATAGAAAATATGTCAGGATTATACTTTATTAAGAATAAAAATTAATTAATGGTATTAGTGGTTGAATTTTAATAATCTCCAACGTTATTTTACTAATCTGTTTTCTGTTTGTATGTATAAAAAAGTTTAAAAGTATTGCCGCATACTCCTTGTTACAATAATCGTCATAGCAATCGATATTCTGTCAAATTTTCAAGTGTTTGTCAATAACTGTTTAAAATATAGGCCTTTATAGGTCAATTTACGTCACCTATGGGGACACTCTATTATTTTTAGATTTATTTTTGTATTGGTTTGTGTAATTGGGAGCTAGAATATACATTTTTAAAGAAAAGCCCTTTACAGTTTAAAAACACTAACTAACTATTTTGGATTGTATACATTATAAACATCGTCTATTTAACCAACAAACTTTGTAAATAAGAATACGAGTAGTATTCATATCAATATTAATTTGGTTAGACAAAATCCACAAACAAACCAAAATATCTCTTCACTGTTCTTTCTAAAACTCGTCCTGCACATTTATGTTTGCTTTATAACCATCGGTTGTTATTCATAATTTAATACTCGTAAAATATTAAATTAAATTTTTAATTTTATTTCACAATTTGATTTAAAGATTTTTATTTTATTTAATTTAAACATTTTGTAACAATATCTCGAATATCTCCAAAATAAATCATTTTAAAACCACTGTGCACTATGCAATCATGGAAATTATATATTTTTAATAGTTTATATTTTTGAATTAAATAAAACTAAAGAAAAAAAAAATTAATTAATCTAACAATATTATGTAGATTTATTTACATAGACATAAATTTTGATTCCACTCGATTAAACAGAAAGAAGCCTGCGGCAATCAATATCAAGATAAATTCAAGTATAAAATATTATGAATAATGTGAATTCTTATTTAGTATTTGTTAAAAAAAAACTATAAATTTAAATTTAATAGACAAGTGGTGGTTATGATTCATTAATTTAAATTTTACATTGCTGTTTGCTTTTATTACTTCTAACTTTACTAAAATCCTAACATCTTTATTTAAAAAAAATATAAATACGTAGAGATTTAAAAATAAAAAGAATTTTCGTACTCTGTTTTCATTGTTTGAAATGCATTTCACTGTTTTAAATTTTACTATTGAATCGCATTGCGTTTTTTGTTTTACCAAATAAATTGGACTTTAAGTGTGAACGTCTTTCTTTCAGCGTCGTCATTGAGGCTTCTTCTCTCTTTTTTATTTTCTCTTCGATGTAGGTTTTTCTACTAAAATCTTTTTGGAATTTATTTTGATAAGCTTACGAAATTTAAATAAGCGAATCAGGCCTTAAGTGATCCATGTAAATAATACACGAATTTTTTGTTCACTTTTTCAAGGAGTCGTAATTTGAAATTAGTTGATATCAATTTATTTACATGGATCACTTTGGGCCTTATTAGCTTAAAATGTAAGATTGTAAATACATAAATCATAATATGGTGGCCAAAAATAACAACAATAATAAAATTTAAATAAATATTTTATAATTTCCATAATGCAAAACCAATCCGCAAAAATACTTTCTAGAGATTAAAATTAAACCACAGAAATATTGAATGAAATTAATTAAACTTTGAAACTATCGGGCTATTATCCCGATCAAAATTTTTAAATTTTTAAAGGTTGAAAACACGTCTCGGTGGCCATTTCGCTACTGCTGACTTAGCTCTTCAAGAAACTTCTCACAAATTTTTTAAATAAACTAAAGATTTTTGTCCAAACAACAAAGAAAAGACAAACATCAAAATTTCAGCAAAAACAACAATAATCGGCTGACTTTGTTTTTGGCTCTGTTATACAGTTTAAAGATTATGAAAAATAAAATGAAACAACAAACAAAATATCACAAAACATTAAAAAAAATTTGCTTTTGGTTTATGCACGGTCACTTTTAAATTAATAATTCAACTACTACTACTTTCTAAAGATGTTTGTTTCAAATTTGTGAGAACAATTTTTCTGTAGATTGTTAATAGCAATCGATACTAAAAGTTAATTGAAAATTTATATTAATCTGCTGCTAATAAAATTCACTGCTACCAATTAAAAGCCTAAGTATATCATGTAGCAATATAATAGTATATTAAATAATTTCTGAGAATGCCCAGGCTTTGTTTTTAAATAGTTTCTCTTTGTAACTTTGAAATATGTTTCACACTCCAAAATATTCAAGTCTACTTTCAATGTAAATATCTAACAACAATATAGAAGTGACAGCATTTAATTATTTTTATCTTTTATGTCTTACTATGTTCAACTGACTGTCGTCTCAGTTTTATGCACTGATAACACAATGCTACGAATTGGTATTGTGCATATAAATGTAATCTATTCAATATCAAAATAAATTATAAAGGAAGTTATTCATTGAGCTGTTGATGACGCTTCCGGCGAACAAGTGGTCTTCCATTGTATTGAAACTTATGTGATGTGGTAGAAATGGATTAAATTGATCATGTGCAATTTTGAACTTTTATATAAAAGCGAAAGGCAAAACAGAATTCATAAGAAAAAATATAGCAAATGTATGCAAAATAAATATAGTGATGGTGACGCCAATAATATAAAAGATGTTGGTCATATAATTTAAAATTGTACAAAAAAAAAGTTGTTTTAAGATAATGAAAATTTTTTATTTTTAAACGACTTTGTAAGGAAAACAGAGAAAAATTCGTTGTTGATTTTTTAGTGAAAAGTGCTTCAGTTTCTCAGGAAAAAAACTTGGTCCTGGAAAAATTATTTAAGTTATGATAAACAAGATACCTGAAAGCAGCGCCATCTGCTTTTTTTCAACGTTCTATTGTATAAAAACAAATACCTTTAAAGCCAAAAATTAAAAAGTGCTCTTGTTACGAAAATTAGATTTGCCAACCCCTAAATATCTGTAACAAAATTGTTGTTATTGTCCGTATGGCGTGCCAAAAACAGAGGTGAATAAAAGTTACTTCCAGAAGTGGTGAGTATATAGAATTATATACCAACTCGCTTAAACAAGTTGAGCAACTTCAATAGCTGCGTAACGGCCTAACTATAATGTGCATAAAACAACTTAAGCAAGCTTATACAACTGAAGCAAAGCCGCGAATAACGTTGTAAAAGACAAATTTTGCAAAACCTGTTTTTTTGCAGATTACCGTTAATTTTACTCTCTTACATTTGTTCCAACAACAAAACATTAAAATTATGCATTTTATCACCGTCAAAACGCAATTACAATGAGTCAGTCAGTGGAGATAATCATACCATTTAAATACGTTTTTTTCTTCTCCTGAAAAATCATTATGTTGTCATTTGCAACGTTGTTCGCGGCGATCCTTCAACTGTGCAAATACATTAACATGCTGTTTCTGTATTACAAGCGAGCGACTCGTCTAGAAAATTTGTATAGGAATCACTCAAAAAATTGAGTGGTTTTCATACAAATTTTTTAGACGAGTCGCTCGCTTGTTATACAGACACGGCACATAAAAGATATGTGGTAAACTAAATTTCATTTCTTTATGCAAGGTACGAAACTGATTCACTTTCCGTACGGTAACAGCTGATTGTGCTTTGTGTTATACATTGATAAAAAAAAAATTTTAATTAAGACCTAAATTATTAAATTTAACAGAAAATAACTTGTAATAATTTCTTTTTTTACTTTTTCTTAGAACATGAACCATAATATGTAAATGTGTATGTGAATGTTATTAAATATATAAAATCTTCTTTTCCTTTTCATTTTAAAATTTTGTTTATTTATGTAGAAATTATTTTTGGCAAAAGTATGAATTAAACATAAATGTGCAACTGTGGCAAATAAGTTACTAAATTTATGTAAGTACTTTGTAGGCACATAATTTTCGTTAATAAGTTACCTAAGCATTTGACAGGCTTTTCGTTGAATTTTTGACATAAGCTAAAGTTAGCTTATGTACATTATAGTTGGGCCTTAATTGAGAAGGAACAGTATAAACCTGCGTGAATGAAAAGACGGCAATTATTGTGTGAAGTTATGGTAGATAATTTAGTGAAGACGTCTGTATGGCAGATGTGTTGTGGCTATTGGATGAAAGGGAAGACTGGATTGGATGTACTACAGCTTAAGTGGAATGGAAAAAGCAATCGAGTAGTTAGTGTCTCGCCAGAGTAACACAGTAGTGTAGCGTGGATCCGTGCGCTTAGAATAGCGCATATTTAGTAAGCAATAGACCATAGGTTTGAAGTATAGCCAGAGCCAATAATAAAGACAGAGTTAATAATGTGCCACAGTGATATTTGTAATCAAAAGTACCATGACGTTTGTACAAAATGGAAAAAAAAATCTTTACAATATGTTCACAATGAGAACATTTTTTTTTTTGTAATTCCATATATTCATAAAGAAAATTATTTTTCCTGTAAAAATTAAAACAGAAATGCCTTGTACTAGATATACCCAATATACTATAAAATTGTATTTCACATTGTTAATAAAAAAACAAAACAAATATGTGTTTCTATGTGAGCTTGCATAATTGTGTGTCAGAATTAAATACCGTAAAGATGATAATTAAAGTCAAAGTGGACGAAAGCTAAAACAAGGATCAAAAAATTAGTCATTATTCAAAACTAGGGAGCACAAAGGGATGAAACATGTATTTAAAATATTTTTTATTAATTTTTTTTTTAATGATGTGGTGTGTGAGTTTTGGTTGTGGCTATAATGATAGCAATTTGCTTTCAATTAAATCAGTAGATTTTAAATCGTGTCTGCTCACATTTTGTTGTTACCTAGACTACTGTTGTTGGTGTCATTATTATAATTTTGTGTAATTCAGAGAATAACAAGTTAAAATCGTGGCATCTTGCTTTCAAACATAATGTAACGTAAAACAAAAGTAAATGTAAATATTTATTTTCGAAAGGAAACTCACACGTTAACTTTTACTTACACAGCCATACACAGCTATAGTTTGCAATGAATATTAAATGGAAGTAACCAGGGGCCAAAATACGACTTTCGATATCGATTGAAATTTCAATAGATTTTATATGTAAATTTCGATCGATATCCAATGCCGCAATTTTCCCCCAGACTATAAATATTTTGCATTAGGAGTAGTAACCGATTATGCACAATTTTAGTGTATAAATGTATGTTTGTACTTTTTAATTTGCCACTGCCTGCCAACTTTTGTTTTCATTGCTGCTATAACACACATAGAAATTTCCATGCCATGTGCCTAACGACGACAAATGGAATAAATTTAACTCCAACATTTGAACCATAACAACTAGAGAATATTAAGCTTGGTAACCGGAGTTTAGTTGTGTTGTCAACTGACAACGCAACTGACAAAAAAATTTATAGTATTCATAGAAATATTTTTAAGTTGCTGAGAAGTTACCGAAAACGTTATTTTGACAGATTAGCAACTGAAAATAAATGTAAACAAAGTTGTATAAAGTCTACGTGATTAAAACAAGTGAAATAAGGAAATACAAAAGTTCTTGAAAAAGTAGTTAAAATAAATTAGTACAAATAAAAAAAATCAAGCAAAAATTAATAAATTCTTTCAAATGTTAAGCTCCGTATAATTACATTTCGACTACCAAAATAATGTGTTAGTACAAGACGAGTTACAGAAATAACAGTAAGAAATATTTTTTTATGTTAGGACTTTGTTTAACCAAATTAATATTGATATGAATACCCCTCGTATTATTATTTACAAAGTTCTTAGTTAAATAGATGATGTTTACAAAGTACACAACCTTGATGATGCGATGATTGCTGACGAAGGATGTAGCGATCCAGAAAATACAGTATTACATTCCGTTTCTTGTTTTCTTTGGAAAACGTCCTCATACATTTGTAACATAATTTTACTTTTTAAAAAAGGGTTTTAAGAAATTAAAAAATGAATTAAAGCCAAAACCAATTTCAATTCATTTATAAACTAAAGATTTTTGTCCAAACAAAAAGTAAAGACAAAAATCTAATTTTATGCAAAAACAACAATAATCAACGAATGATTTCAATTTGTTATCTATTGATTATTGATAAATTCAACCCAGTTGGCGCGAAATGTGCTGATCTACATAAAAATATCAGTTTAATACCTTTAATTTAAATAACTATTTCCATATATATTGATCTTTAATTAGAGAGACTGGCCCGTAAGCGACACAGTAATCATCAAATAAAATGTTTGCAAATATGATAAAAACAATTAATCTCTACTAAAAATGTAAAAAATATTTTTATATTTTATGCAAATTTTATTATTATTTTTCGCATTGGTTACATAAAATGATTGATTTAGAGTGCTGTTTGCTTACAAGCTTTTTACAAGTGCAACAGACATAACGCGTTTTATTATCCGTTTTGGACATAGTTGACAACGACTTCTTTTGACTATGCATTTGGCTGGATCACATATTTTTTCTTTACATTTGGTTGAAGCCAAAGGTTTCTGTTCCTGTGCAGATAGAGAACGTAGCTGAAACACAATTTCTCTTTAAAATTGTGTTCTTGGAAAGGAATTTCGCAATCCTAGAATTTTCCAAAAAATGACAGCATTCGCCTAAACAGTTTTCTTTCCAACCATTGTAAGCCGATGTAAATAATATAAAAGCATTATAAGCTGATATATTTAAAATGTTGCTAAATACAACTTGAGGCCATCTAGTGGTTTACCTGTTGCAAGTATAACATGAAACAACTTTATCCAGAGTATCAACTCCTCCTGTACATTTATTACAGTCTAGTATCATTTGTGGTTTTTTATTCTCACGATTGCTTATTTCTGGACTATGATGCAAAGTGCTAAGATGATTCAAAGAATTTTTTCTTTGGAATATATGAAACGAGGGTAGTGTCCTTGGATAAGCAAAAAAATTATAAAAATAGCGGTGTATGTTTAACACATAACTAGTTCTCGAATCACAGAGAACCGAAAATTTAATACCATACTTATCTGGTTTTTACTGTATAAACTGTCGGAATGGACACCGTCCTCTGAATGCGACTAATTGCTCATCTACTGTTACATCTTGAGATGGATTGTAAAGTTTGGGCAATATTTCAACCCACATATTCCATAATTCACAAATCGGTGCAAACTTGTTTTCAATTCGATGTTCACTGCGAGTATCCTTATTGTCAAATCTTATCACTCTGAAAAGGCTTTTGAATCTTTTCAATGGCATAATTGCTCTAAAAATCGGTCTTCCTCTCTCAGAGTCCCATAAACTTTCCGTACTTTCATTATTTGATGTTTACACTCTAGCTTACAAAAGGTAACCCATAAAGGCGAACATTTTGGTGTCGTCAACTTCAGTCCAATCCATATCAAAAACACGTCTACCTTCGTTATTGGTATATTTCAAAATAATGTTCTTCCTTTGTGATTCTCGAACAAGAGTAGGGGCCAGGCGTGGTATCATGCTAATAATGTTCTTGCTCCGAAAACCTCCTTGCCTATTTGTAAGAAGATGTCTGAAATATATTATTTCACCAACTTTTGTTGTCATTGCTGCAGTTGTTGCTACATCAATTTCATCTCCACTAAAAATGTCAGTTGTCTCTGCGCATTCTAAATTATCTTCATATTCTGAGCAAATCTCCTCTTCGTCCGTTAGTGCATTTAGCATATATTTTTTTTTAGTAGTATTAATTTTCCTACAGGAAATACAGACTCGACACTCCTTAACGTTGATACAGTTGATTAGTTCCGTGTTTATCATATGACTGAAAACATTTTTGCATAAGAAAATAAGCTTTCTTTTTTACATTTTTCATACCAGTAATGTTCAGCAAGAAAGAAGAGAAGAAAGGAGACAGATATACTAACTTTTCATTTTGGTGAAAAATACATTTGCCATTTCTTTTGACTTCTTAAGTGCTAAAAACTGCATAAATTTTTTGGGGATAACATTTTCTTATAAAAACCAAAAATAGTTATTAACATTTAAAATTAAAAAAAGTCATAAAATATCTAAAATCGAAACCCTCAACTTAGGGAAAAAAATAAAATTTTCTTCCAAAATAGGTCAAATTTGACCCGAAGACCCTATGAAGGTTAAAGATGGGATAGACGATGTGTATAGCATATCTAGTTTAGTGTTCTAAATTTCTAACAACTGGTTCTATCTACTTAAATATAACTGAATTTCTGTAAACGATTAACCTCGTTCGTGTCGTATGTTTACGGAATCGACTTCGGCATTGGGCATAATCTGACTGATTTACTAGTTCCTTAACTTCTTCTACCTTGTAATGAGTTTCACTCCATTACCTGATTCAATCCAGATTAAAATTTTTTGGCTACAGAATTTAAACTAATTTTTTGTCATACAAATTTAAAAAATTTAATATAAAATAAATAGTACCTTAGTTCTTCCATAAGTTCAATGTTTATTTGCTAACATATAAAATACAGTACAAGATGAGATTTATAATAACATACAAATGCATTTGTACAATTTATTATTCATATGCAGTGCATCGATATTTTATTTTAAAAAATTCTATTCAGACTCTTCTGTAAGTTAAGAATATATATTTAACAGAAGTCTTAAAGCTTCTTATAAATAAACCATGAGACGTTAAGAAATTTTTACAAACTTGTGTTAAGAAAATGTATGTCGTTTTCCATTCTAGTGTTTTCTAAAAATTTATCTCAAGTCGCAAAAGACTCACTTGTACATCAACTTTGTGTTAAGTGAATAAAATGATTTTTAGTTTTGTTCAATGTTCCATGTTCAATCTAAAGATAAAATAAATGAAAAATTGCAATCGTATAAGCCGGACAGTAAACTAGGAAAAAAAGAATACTAGAAACATAAGAACGCTTATATGAAAATATAATATAATAAATTTTATAAGGGCATCCATCAGCAACTACATATAACAATGCTTGTGTTGCTTGTGTTTACTCAAAGAAGGTCTATCTTCACAGAAACAAACATATGTTGTCGTAAACTTTATTGTATTTATTTAAATAGACAGATTTATCACGAAATAAGCAAAAACAAAAACATACTGTAGACTCAAGCAAGAAATAAAACATTAAAGTGATTAAAGAGTGCTATATTCGGCTATGCCGAGTCTTATATACCCTTCATCATATACGAAAATCTAGTATAGTGAAGTAACTCCAATTAAAAAAGCAAATGTTTGTGTGACAGAGAATTAATTAAAAAAAATTTTGGTACTGCATACATTCAAAAAATTTGAACATTAACTGTTTGCAGTTTATTTAAGAAGTTTTCAGTAAAGTTAAAAATAAATGAAAATATGGTTGTTTTGGGAAGAACATTTTTATTTTACTTTTGTTAGAAAAACAAACGACAAAAATATACTGATTTTCGGTGCAGTCAAAATTATCAATTAATTTTTACCTTGTTTCAGTAAAAATGAAATACCTAATTAAAAAAAGTTCGTCAGTAGAAAAGCACTTTTTACTATAGCTTTAAAATATAAAATAAAAAAATATTAACAGTTGGAAAATATGTCAGTTACAAAAAAATATTTAAAACAAAATAATTTATGCAAGAAAAATATCAAAAAAATATTGGTAAGTATTTTACATAGTAATCAAAATTTGCATTCTGTGTAAAAAAAAAATATGTTCCCTTTGTGCAGGTAGAGAATAAAGAAAATAAATTCTGTACTCTTTAGGCAGGTAGCCGTGGTGCCACAGCCTACTTGGGTCCATTGTTGGTCCCAAATTAAGCTCAGTTATTTAAATTTTTTAATTACAGATATATCGCTCATTCAATAATATAACGTCATAACTGGAAATTTACAATTTTGGTGTTAATCATGTAGATTTTTTCGGCATATTATTTATGCCTTTTATACTTTTCACTTTTGAAGAGAATGGGCCGTTATTTCATTTGATGTTGAGAAACTTTGTTTGTTAATAAGTACAACACATTTTAGTTGTGGAGTAAACTTCATAACGTAAAGATCACATCGCTTTCTAAAACATTGTCACATTTCGTTTTGTGACATTATATATGTATCGGATTTTTACGAACAAAGTAAAGTTCGGTTTTTCTTTTCATAAATGACGACACATTTTAGTTATGACACAATAACGCAATACAGCAATAAAGTCATAATTAAAACATTCCACTTTGTTTGTCCAAAACATCCTCTTTAATATAATTTTGATGCAAGTTTTCTTAAATTTACTTTTTATTTCTGAATCATTTTACAAGTCTAAAACTTCAACTGCGATTATCTCGCAATGATTTTTTTGAGTTAAGACATTCTAGTAGAAAATGAGCGATATGTACTTTAAGTATTGGTTGTACAAATTTAAACAATATTTTAAAAGTACATTATTTTTTCAGCATGGAATAATCCTGAAATCCGTTGACTTTCAAGAAGGAACGAATATAAGAAGAAAAATAGCATTTTTGTGTCAAAATATGCAGAATAAATAGTCAGTAAATAAAGTAATAACTTAAAATGTTTAAAATAAATAATTAATTTGTAGTTTTTATTGTTTTAGTAGGTTATTTTTAGAGAGTTGGAATAAAAGAAAAAGCAGTTAATTTTACTGTTTTAGTAGGTTAAATTTTGTACATTAAAATAAATATAGAAACAGTTATTATTAGTGTTTTGGTAGGTTACATTTTGTAAGTTGAAATACATGAAAAAACAGTACTTTTTACTTTTTTGGTAGGTTGTTTTTTCGTGCGTTGGAATAAAAGAAAAATTACTTGTTTTTACATATTTTGTTAGTTATAAAATCAACATTCAAAAACAATTTTAAATTACATTTAATTTAAATGAAATGTAAGTAAACCGTTTTTTAAATGAAAAAGTAGTTGTTAAAAGTGTTTTTTCATTTAAATTTATCTACATAATATTTTGAGTGTATATATAATTTTACATGAAAATGTCATCGGTCTATAATAGGTTAAGCATTTTTAAAAAACTTTAGTAAATCCTGAAAGATATCTTCAGAAGCTTTAAACTAATACCCATATTAATATTAAAAAAAAAAATTAAAAGTTCATAGGCCCGTAACTCGATCCTCTATCTTCAAATATATTTGTTTTTTTTTAATGGCAGTAAAAATTTTTATTATAACGATATGAAAAATTTGAGGCAGGCGTGGTGTTTTGCTCGCTGCCTCGCAGGACATAGGCCGATCTTGCTAATTTCCAATGGCAACTCTTTCAACACTATGTTTGATCGATTGACATTGCAATATTGATTTCAATACTAACACGAACGGACAGACGGACATTGGTCAATAGACTTCGCTATGTATAAGAACTCAGAATATATATACTTTATGCGGTCGGAAATGGATATTGTAGACATAACAAACGGAATGACAAACTCAGTTATTCCCTTTTTCCCATTTTTATGGCGAAGGATATAGTAATACAATCTATTATTACGAGTAATTGCATAAAAAAGCAAAATTTATTACAACAGACTTATAAAAACATAGGGTGGGTTCTCAAAGGACTCATGATATAAACGTATGACAAAATTAATTCACTGACAAATCTAAAGTAGAGATTTACAGTAACAGAAATGGGACTAGGAGTTAGAAACTAGAAGCAGGCCTTTTTTATTTATTAAAAAAAAATCAGAATTCTGGATATAAGTTGGACATACCAGCTTACTCGACCTTAAAAATGTAGCAGTGTAAAAGCCGTTGCGATAGAAGAACCATCGTCATCAAGTCTTACCACAACAAATGCGCCCCTCAATTGCAAAAGAGCCCAATTACCATTGCCAACGACTAAAGTTGTGTTTTGATAAGATAACAAATGTGTCCATCTGACATCGACATATGTCGATATGGAACTTTTCGGTAAAACTATCCATAAGCGAGAGCCATCAAAGGCTCCTTGGTAAGATTGAAAGTAACAGAAATTTATCGAAACCATGTGCCCACAAATTATGCAACCACATTTCTAAACTTGACAGCTGCGAGCGGCAACACAACTTACATAAATAGATAACATTGTATTGTAAATAATATATTAAATCTAGTTAATTATATCGTCACTATATTCTTAATTCACCATTAGTATTTTTCCTATCCGTTTTTCTAAATAGAGAGCTGTATTTTGTTAACAGGAGTGACGTAAAATTTTTTCGTCAACATGATTCACAGACTTGGACAGTTAAAATCTTATAACTTTTAACTGATTATTTTTTCCTTTTACTATTGCAATTAAAAATGAAAGAAATGAGCGTGGCATCTTTCACGTCTAAAGACAACATATTATTGATCTATTATATGTCAAATTCAATAAAAGTTTTATGAGCTTACAGACACTTCCTGTATAATAAATTCCTATTACTATGTGCTAAAAGAGGTCGAAAATGTATGCTAAAATCAGAGTCTCGTAAAAATTTTCCATAACCATTTTATTTCTGTGGCAACACAAGTATAAGGGCAACATACCTTTTACCATTAATTTAGCCATTTCTCAGGCAGCGTTTTATTTATCAGTTTCTTATTAAAAATTTGACTAATCTGATTCTAATACTTTAATTTATAAGATATATGTCTTGTTGTATTAGAAAATCAATCATAATAAATAAATAAATAAACAAACTGAAAACCCATCTCATTATTCTTCAACGGTCACATGTGTGTTTTGTTAAACCCACAATGCTAAACGAAGATTATCTGCTCCATCGCTGAAATTTCTGTTTCCAAAATGCAATTATAATTTTAGATCTTGTACAACAATGAAACGGGAATTTTTCTAGTGTGGTACTAAAGTAGTTTTTTAAGATAATTCAGGACGTTACTTAAGTATATATGTATACAAATTGAAATCTGGTCTAAGTTTAAATTGTGTTAAATGTAAACAAAAATAAGATCTGTCAACCCATGTTCTTGTTGTCCGTATGAGCGTGGTGGGTAAGTTACTTCCGCTAATCGTGTGTGAATAGAATAATACCAACAATTAACTAACAAAAGCTGAGCAACCTGAATGATTGCGTTGGTAGAGGTGCGTGCTGTAAGACAGCATATCATGGCCCACGTTCGATGTGTGTTTTGGCTATTGGATTAAAACGGGAATGTCTGTGGATGGGTTAAGATTACTAAACAAGGCATCGAGTAGTTCATGCCTCGCCGATGTAACACAGTAGTGTAGCGTGGATGGCTGCGGTTGTAATAATAACGCATGTTCAGTAAAAATGAGACCATAGTTTCACAAGACCGAAGGATCAAGAAGAATAGCCAGATAAGGACACAAAGCAAGAATACCGAATTTATAATGTGCCACAGTTGTATTTGCAATCAAAAGAATCTGTACATTTGGTGTCTACCAGTGTTAATATATTTGTACTCATGGTAAAGTAGAGTATTTGTATTTAGCCGTCCAGGGGTGGGACGGGGTTGAAGGGCAGTTTCATTCGTCTAAATCATTTTTAACGAAGGCTCGGCTTATTGATTTTAATGAAATTCGTAAAATAGATAAGCCCTCATCTCTCTATCTGTTACCGGATCTACGGTCTAGATGTGAGAAAAATCCGAAAAACGGGTTGTCACGTCCGTGCAAATTGCAATCAAATTTTATACATAGTTAGATATTTATGTAAAGGGTAAAATAGTCTATGTTAATTTTGAAAACAGGAAATAAGAGAGGGTAGAAGGGGAGAAGAAAAACGTGCAATCTTATTAATATTAAACGACCTCAACATAATTAGATTCTAGGGATATTTTAAATATTAATACCTCCTGGTCCATAAGATCCAAACTGATTTGATAGATTTCTCACGTATTAGGAGTAGAGCAAACTAGACTAAAATATATTATACTGTGAATAGAAAGATCAAAAGATTTGGCTTAAACAACGACGGATACAATTAGCAAACATAAAAGACTAAATATATTATGTTTAAAAAAAAAAAACTAAATACGTATATATAATCATTTTTGCTAAGACATTTGTACCACTTGAGAAATTTTAATGTATTATGGCTTACATGTTTATAAATAAAAAAAAAATATATATATATATGTCGGTGAGTAATTATGTTCATAATAATACACTTAATAGCAAGCATGTGTTAAAATGAATTTACAACATTGCTTACATATTGTAAAACGAAATTAACATATTTGTTTTCAGTTAAGTTTAATTGATAAAGCAAATTAATTTTGTTTTATTCATACTTTGTTTTTATTATCTTTTCAAAACATTCAACTTTGCTAAACATTTATATTTTATATCCCTAATTTAAATGAAGTGTAAATAACAAAGACTAAGAAATTACTAAATGACAAACATGAATAAATTTTTGCATACAAATAGCCAATATTTAATTAAAATTTAGCAGAAACAATATCGAGTGTGAATTCAATGGAAAATATTCATTTGGCAATGAATGAAGCAAGAAACATCCAGATAAAATAACAATGAAAGCTGGTAAAACAGACTTACAACTGACTTCTTTTTATATTAAAGGTTTATTGAAATGTAATAAATTCGTGAAATATACAAATTATTTAACTAGAGGCATAAAAAACTCTTTGAGAGTTCAAGGTAGCTTTATTTCTTAAATAAATTACCAGTTGAAAATTCTGCAACAAATTGTTTTTGGAATCTGAGCCATACAGCTGTTATGATGCTACTTTACGATTTGATTAGGGCTCCGTTTGTGTTTGCTTCATTTATTCTTTGTTGTTACTATAAAGCCATTTTTATTATATGATTTGGTATTCAAATACAGAGGCTCCTTCAGCAGCTTATCTACCACAACTATACAATTGTTTTCTTTTTCAAAGCAACAATCCGGGAAGTCTGATCTATTGTTTTCCATTTACAAAATTGTTTTGCCTTATTTTCAAGTTGTACTTGGGGCTTGAACTTATCAATTATAATTTTCTGTTTTCAACAAACAAATAAACGTCAGCGCAGCCATCATGGGTGCTCAGTATGTTTAAGTTAAGCTTTTTATTAATCTGTTCACACACACAACACACTTGCTGGTGGAAGAAGTTGCACTTTATTTAGCTGTTTTTATTCCCCAAGGCATTCATTCCCGCATTTATACTTTTATTTGTACTTTTTCATTGTTTGTTTGTTTGTTTGTTTGTTTTTTGTTATTGTTGAAAGACACTTACCAGCGAAGCTGATTTTTAATTTATTGTAATATATTTTTAGACATAGGAATCCATAATTCTTTTAAAATCTTTTAAAGCTATGACTGACACTATCACCTAAAGTTAGTTGTATTATGTATTATTGTATTATTTAAAGTTTTCTGCTATTTGTGAACAAGTAGCAAATGTTGGGATTTAGTGCCGAAAAAAACACTTCCCACTTCATTGTGTGCCGCATTATTCAAAAACTCAAAAAGTTAAAACATATTTAAAATCTAAATACGGTTCGCTGAACTATTTCATATATTATAATGATAAAGTAATATTAATTAAAATAATATAAATATTTCATGATATTCTCATGAAATATTTCATGATATTCTCATGAAATACTTATATTTAAAGGAATCAGGCACGAATAAAGTAAATTAAAATTAAAAAGATTTCGAAGAATAAATTTTAATATTGAATTATAAAAATATACTAAATGCTCGTTTTATTTCCCTTAACATTTGAACGATTCGTTCTTTGTTGCTTTAACTACTTTTTTCACATGGAAGGTCATAAATTGTTATTTTATGCACTGTAACACTTTAATCTTTTTTATATTTACACAAGCAGTTATATTAATATTCAGACAACTTTGCTACATTTGGAAGAGGATTATTTTTATTTTACTTTTATTTTTAACAATTTATGTTTTTTTTTGTTGTTGGAAACTGGAAAATATTTTACAATGTAAAATTTTTCTTTTTTTAACTTTTAAATAAATGCAAAACATAAAGCGGTAAAAAAATATTTAGACTTAACGAGTAGCAGTTGGCTACATTTATTGATAGGAAAAATTTTCAGAAGTAGTTTTTTATGATTACAGTCGTAAGATATGGAAACTTAAAATTATATAATTAATAATTCAGTACTTTTAAGTTATTTAAATTTTTTTTTCTACCAACTCGTTCGACAAGAGCATTCTACATTTATAGGTGGGAAATTTGCCAACAATAACAAAACAAATAATAACATAAATAATCTAAAAATAAATATATAGTTTCTAAACAAATTGTCTGTGATAGTGATTTTGAAAATATTACTATTCTGCTAGTGTGTAATTTTTCCTATTTTCTTCAAAATATAACAGATAATGATGCTTAAAATAAAAACAACAAATAAAACAACAATAAAAACAACGAAACTTATAATGAAAACATTCTGTTTTAAGTACATAGGTATGTATGTATTTCAGGGCACTTGCTAAAGCCAGATTTAAGGGTCAGATGTTCATTGTCATACCCTTCACCGCAGGTAAAAAAAGAATATATCTAAGCTTGTCATTCCATGTGTAATTTCTACAATATCCACTTTCGACCCGATAAAATATGTATATTCTGAGTTCTTTTGCATAGCTAAGTCGATTGAGCGATGTCCGTCTGTCTGTCCGTGTTCAGGTTGTAATCAACTTTGCCAATGTACTAGATTCTCGTGATCGATCAGACATAGTTTTTGATATTTTGATATTAAAAATCAGCAACATCGGCTTATATCCATCGAGGCAGCGAGCAAAACACCACGACTGCCTCTAATATTTCCATATATTTGAAACAATAAATAAACTTGAATAAAAAAACAAATATATGGGGCGATAGAGAATTTAAAAATAAGAAAAAAATATCAAGTGAAAAAAATTCCGCTCGCCCATATTTTCCGAGTTATGGGTCTCTGAATTTTTCACAGAAAAACACGATAGCGCACCATACTCTTTTAGATATCAATATGGCCATCAATTTAAAGCTTTCGAAGACATGTTTTAGGAAATACTAATTTTTTTTCTTTTTTAAGAGCCGATGTCATTTTGATGCAAATTATATAGAACTTAATTAATAAGAAAATTTATTAAATTAAACCTTAAATTATTCGTGCTGCCTTCCCTCTATTGATTATTGAAGGAGAAAGCACGCATTAATGGCCATTTTGCTACCGCTCACTTAGATCGTCAGGAAACTTGTCACAAATATTTTAAATGAACTAAAGAATTTTGTCTTAACAATAAAGTAAACAAAGAAATCAAAGTTCAAGCAGTAATACATTTCAATTTTGAATTAAAAATAATAAATGTTTCATATCATGAAATATTTATATTTGAAGAAATCAATCACAACTAAAGTAAATTATTAAAGAACTGATGTTTTTGTTTTTTTATTTTTTAATTCCCTGTCACCCCAATGTTTGTGTGTTTGAGTGGAGTTACTTCAATAAAGTAGATTTCCATATATAGCATAGCATAGTCGAATATGGCACTCTTACTTTTGTATTGATAATCTTACTGGTGTTATCAATTGTTTGTGATATGGATGGAGCCTGATAGGAATTTTAATAAAATCTTCTATAATATTCATAATGTCCCATTCCGCCACAGTGTTTGAGATATGGCATTATATTTATAAACTCTTCCCAAAAATACTTTTTCTACTATCTTAATAACAAAATGCATTCATTTTCATTCATTTTATTTTTGGTTTAAAGTGGGGTAAAGGCTACAATAAAAAACTTATATTTATCAGAAGTTTATAAAAGATTTAATATGCTATTAAAGGTTTATGAAATACATTTTTTGACTTTTGCTGCTAATAAAATAATTTAAGGATGCCCTTAATATTGTTCGTATTAAAATATTTGGAACTCAATTGCATTTCACAGCGGATTTTTTTTTTTTTAATGGCCGAGGTAGGAACTAGAAGTCAGTGTCTGTTTTAATCTAATCAGTAACAATTAAACAATTATTTATAACAATTTATTTTAAAATTAATTATAAACTTTCAGTGAGGCTTATATTTTATATTATGTGAACCATGAAAAGTTAAGATTCTTGTGGAATAAAATGAATTTTTTGCTTTTACTCGATGCCTTGTTTAGTAACCTTAACCATGCACAGACATCTCCACTACTCCTTTTTTCCAAGCCAGTTATCCCCTTTAATCCGAAAGCCACGACACACGTCTTCCATATACTGTTGTTATGCTGTTACAATTCCCTGCGCTAACAGCTACATTGTTACTTTTTATTATAAAGGGCGTCTTGACAACTATTTGTTTCTCTTATGTTAAATAAGACGTCTCCACTAAATTATCTGCTATGACTTCACACAATAATCGTCGTTTTCCTTTCCGGGAGGTTTGTACTGCTGCTTCTTAATTTTTAATTGCATTATAACAATCACTATTTTCCCTTGTACGCATGTCACGATCTTCTGTTGTGAAGAAAGCACCTCTACCATCGCAACCATCGAGGTTGCTCAGCTTTTTTTAGCTAATTGTGGTATTATCCTATATACACACCATTACTGCCATCCCTAAATTAGCGCGTAAAGCGCAAAATATCTGTCAAGATTTCTCATGTGCATACAAAATGTATGAAGCATCCCAAAAAAGCACGCTTAACAATTGGAAAATCCAATTTTGACATTGCGTTAGGAAGTGAAGTTAGCTGCTTGTTGGTTTGTTTTGTTTTGTTATGGTTGAAAAGTAATGGCAATTTAGTTATTTTAAAGCAAGCTAGCGTTTTTATCTCTTATTAATGCTTATACAGCGGGTTGAATAAAATAAAACGAGTTAACATTACAGTTAAAGACACAAAGTTGACGCTCTTATTTAGGGATGACATTCCAGCGCAAAAGCTATGAATTACATTGCTTTGCGTCTTACATTGCTTTGAGTATGGCAGTTAGTTAAATTAACTTATTCACCACGTTCGTACGGAAAAAACAACAGGGGCTGCCAGATTTTATTATAATAGTAAAAATATGTTATTAGGAAGAAACCTTATTAGACCCATAGGTATTATTTTTACTAAACTAAAAATACTAACCTACTTCATCAAGAAAATTTATTATTTGGAATCTTTTTTTTTATTAATTTACTTAATCATTACAAAGAAAATACAAAAAAGGTGAGCATTAACATGAAATTATCTTTGTTGGCATAAACATATTCTATATTTCAGTAATAACTAACGGAGATTAATTTCGTAAATAAAGGAAACAATCGATTTAATAACTTAGCAACTTTGTACTAGAAATCATTCGTGTATAAGAAAATAATTTATTATTTGTTAACTTTTGAGCCCATTATATTTCTTCTTTATATATTACACACAAATATACTGGAGTAGAGCGAGTATTTGGCAGAAAAACTGTTCACATTTATTCGCAAATTACACAAATTTATTTACACCCAAATGATTATAACTTAAATGTATACGGACATACATACATTCAAATTGTATATTATTCAATTGGTTTTTAACTAAACAAGTTGGTGTTTTTCATATATGTACATACATATTGTTAAACTTGCCAACCTAATGATTTCAGCAAGGCATGAAACTTATAATTAATTCCTGAGAATCGATTACATTGATTATTGCTGGAAATTATTACTATCATTAGTTTAATTACTGCTTCCTTCTTTGCGAACTAATGTAATGTGTTTTGTAAGCGAGTAACAAAAAATGGGAACCACAAAAGTAAGTCATTATACGGAAAGTACTTTTTAAGGTAGTGTAAAATTTTTTCTGGGTATTTGTATTTGTTCTAGTAAAATTTATTCCCACATGATAAATAATAATGAATCAGTAGTGAAATTGTAATAAATTTTCCATAGCTTCCTCCAGCACGCTGAATGTAAACACAGAAAGAATTTATTTCCGCTTTTGTTTCTGCAAATAATTTGTTACGTAAAATATTCAGTCTTTCATTTATTAATTTATTTTATGTCATTTTACTTACTCAACTCTGTATAATAACGTTAACAACTACTCTGATCGACGGCATGTCTCTATTAAACAAATAGAGACATGCCGCTTGCAACAACGATTAATTTTTTAAAGGCGATTTTAAACGTTAAGATTTTTCAAATGTGGAGAGTTATGGCAGCCTCTCTGAGTTATTTCTTAAATACAAGCAAAATATGCTCATACGTTAAGACAATCAAATAATACGGATACAAATTTTTTTCTTATATACATATGTGGATATCGAAAGCAGAGTTTTTGTATTGTTGTAAAACTCGAAAAAGAAAAATATATTTATCCCTTTTGTTGTATATATCATCTACTGTTAAAATGATGATGATTTTTTGCATATCTTTAAATTTTTTCATTTGTTGTTTTGTGTTTTTTTTTACTATTTACTTTAAATTTGTTTGTAGTCATTATCAAAACTGCTGACGAGAATTATCTCATACAATGTCAGCGTATAAGTCGATATTAATTACCATAAAAAATCAGCCTAATTTTCTAGACTAATAATACATATATTTTTTGCCAATAGTTGACATGTGCTTTTAGAATAAATTATTTTATTTTTTTATAACCCATTTGTCTAGGTTTAATCCGGATGCGCTTCGCTACCTCAATACGCATCATTGTACCCATACCACTTTTTATGGACGGTAGCAAACCCAAAATTCCGATGCAAGATGCAAGATGGCGTTATTTCGATGCAACTTTTTTAAATATCCCGCTTAATTAACTAATTGGAATCCAGTGGAAGGTATGCTAGAATTTATAAGCCTCTTTAAGATCTTTTCTCTCACAGGGGCTGTTTTATCTAAGTGGAAAAAAACTCTAATAATATACAGACATAAATTAAAAATTTTAATTATATATTTCGCGATTGCGTAAATGTGCCTTTAATATTGTAATTGTAAGAAGTTTCCTTTGTTACAACTCCCATTGTATATGTTTGAGTAGCTTCACTTGTTGTAAAAGACGTTGTTCTATTTTGCACCCTTGTATTTTTTACAATTGGATCATTTCTTACACAACAAAAGGAAATATAAAAAAGTTTCCTACTTAAGGTGCATAAGTGCGGAACACGATAAAACTAAAACTAGAACAATTTTAGCATACTTTTAAATATGTTTCCAAGTCTTTAACGTTGAAAAGGTTGACCCCCTTTTCTTGGCCAAAATCAAATCAAGTACAAAACCTTTAAACGAAAGAAAAAACAACAAAAGAGTTTAAAAGTAAATGTGCTCGTTCTAGTAGAGAATAACAAAGAACTGTATGAAAGCAAAAAACAAGAATAAAGAAAAAAATATATCAAATAAGCAGATTTTAAAAGTATTAACTCCTTACGTTTTATATTTAAGAAACATTCGATTAAACAATTATTTATTTAATCGTTGGGGTAATTGCAAACTAAAACACGCCAAGAACTATTTATTCGTATGATTTTTGGACAACACTATTAAACTAAACGCACTTGTGCTGCACATGGTTTGTCCATTTTTCATTGTTTTCATAAAAAATGTTCTCATCCCTCAGAGAATCTAAAATTTTAAAACTTCAAAAAAAAAGTCCGTCCGATTTCATCCTCTTAAGAGTTCCAAGACGTAGAACTATAAACCGGCAGCTCGTAAACCAATCCCGTTAATTTTTGTTTTGCCATCTTTGGTTATTCTCACGGATATTTAATTTAGTTTCAAAATTTAATTTGGTTTAAAAAAAGTTTTTTTTTTCCTTTAACAGTGTAAGGTTATCATCTAATTATTGCTCTGAAAAATCAAAAGTTTCATGTTAAGGCAACAATTATGAAATATCCTCACACACAATTTTTGATACAAAGAATGTTGAATTGCCCTTATGTTTTAACCATTAATTGAAATTTTTTATTTAAATGATTTATTTTTCTGCATCGAATCGAAACCCAGCAAAAAAATTTTGAAAGGTAATCGAGCGTGGAATTAAGCATTTTTGGTGGAAGTACTTTCAAACTAGATTGCCAATTTAATGATTTTAGCAAGGCATGAGACTTTAATAATCAATTACTGAGAAACGATTACATTAATTATTGTAGGAAATAATGATGATCATAAGTATGTATTTTAGGGTATTCCTTTTCAACATAAAGAACTAGTTCCGTTACTACTTCTTTTTTTGGAAACTAATGTAATGTGTTTTGTAAGCGAGTAACAAAATATAGCAATCACAAAAGTAAGTCATTAAATGGTTAGTACTTTTTAAGGTTATGTCTATTATTTTGCTGGAAAGCTTTAGAGTAATACAAATGCTTGCTTGAGTTCTCTTTGGTACTCCAACTATAAATTCATCTGTTTTAATGTTACTAAGTAATTTTTAGTTAAAAAGAATACGAAATCATCTTGTAATTTTGCTATATGTGTAGTGCTTATTTTCTTGATTTGTGTGCCAGTGGCTTTTTCGCCGGAAAAAGTATTAAATGTGTCTTTTTCAGCTTTTCTAGGCTTTGATTTTTTTTATTGTAGGAATGTATTATCCAGCTATTTAAATTTTCGATCTAAAATTGGAGTCTAGAAATCATTCCTTTAAAGTCCTCAAGAGTTTTTATAGAAAAACAAGTAAGAGTACTATATTCTTATATACCCTTTACTATCTATGTAAATGTTATTTAGTGAAGTAACTCCAATCAAAAAAGCAAATATTAGGTTGACATAGAATTAAAAAAACAAGAAAATGTTGGTACTGCATATAAACAATTTTACATAAAAATGACATCGGCTCTTAATGGGTTAAGCATTTAAAAAAAATTAGTATTTACTTAAAGATCTCTTTTAAATATTTAAAATGATACCCATATTTGATATTTAAAAAAATTTGATAATTTTAGAGTCCCGTAACTCGGAAAATATGGGCCAGCGACAATTTTTTCACTTGTTTTTTCTTTTTTTTAATTCTCTATCTCTTCATATACTTATTTTTTTGATTGGAGTTACTTTATTGTTCCAATTGACATAAAAAAAATAAAAGTAGACGTGGTGTTTTGCCTGCTGCCTCAAAGGACCGATCATGCTGATTTCCAATAGCACGGACAGAAGGACTGGCGCACATCGCTCAATCTACTTCGCTATGAATAAGAAACCACAATATATATACTTTATGGGTTCGGAAATACATTTAATAGAAATTACACACAGAATGACAAAGTTATACATACCCTTTTTTTCACTTTTTGTGGTGAAGGGTATAAAAAAAAAGGTCAGTCGTCTAACGTTCTGATGGCAGCAATGAGATTGAATTTGTTACATACCTCATCACACTTCAAAGGTTTTTTATCACATTGTGTGCTGTTTCTCGTTTATATCTTTAAAGTAATATTCCTCTCGGTACCTCTTTCCTTTGTAATTCTTTGTTTGTTTTACCGTGTAAACTTCTGTACTTTAAGGAGTCTTAAATATTCTCCTGTGAGAATATATGTGAGGTTTGTAATTGTGTAAGGAAGTGTTAGCGCTTTTGGGCCAAAAGTTTTTGTCTCTTTTCTGTTTTTGGTACACCAACAAAAACGAATGTACAAAAAAAATTATAAAAACAGCTCTTAAGCAAACATTAATTCCATTTAATTTTATTCTTCTTGTTTATTTTTATACTCGTTTAAGACTTTTCTATTTGATATGCTCCTCAGAAATAGTATTACCAGCATGAAGAGTTAAATAAAGTGCAATTGTTTTGTGTAAGTCGTTGAGTAATGCATATGTAGTAGTTTCATTTTGACTCCACTGATAAATAAGTTGGTTTATTTATGTTATGTTTATGTTGTTTTATTCCTTAAATAGAGAATTATTTGTGCTATTTCTGTTGAGGTATTTGCACATTTTTTTATAATTTAAAAATTATATCAAACACTTTTAGTATTTAAATTCCTTCTTCCGTTTCTTTTTATCTTTTTTAAGAATCAACAGTTCAACTGAATTACGTTTATTATTATAGAATACTCCAAAAAGTGAGTGTGTAAAAAGTTTCAGTTTTAATATTTTTTGCTTTTCTTTCTAAGAAAAACCTCACTGTGCTGTTAATGACATTTACTGGCATCAAAGGTTACTCTTTCTTGTATAATTCGATGCTGTTGCAAAATTCATTTTATTATGTCTTTTTATCTTGATTTTTTTTTTTTAACATTCATTAAATTTACCCAATCTATTTTTTATTAGGCAATTAAAAAGAACATTCCATTTTGAGAAATACGTTTCATGAGACAATCAAAAGGTTTATCTTTATAAAAAGAAGATGTGTATTGATGGTGTTCCTAGATCGAAAATAACTTAAGTGGGGGCCTTATTAGATGTAAATCCAGTTGTAAGGGAAGTCTAAATTTTTTTTTTAATTTTTTTACGAAATATTGGTTTAACTATTTAATATTAAGTTAATTTTTATTTGAGTTTCTAAAAAACTTAAAAAGAAAAATTTTTTCCAAATATTTGGGGACGTTAATGGATATAGCGAACACAAAATGCTAAATTATATTCTGCTTGTGACTAATTTTTCTTGTTTTTAACATTTGTTATAATAATCTTCATAAAGAAATTAAAATTTTAAGCAAATGAAATAAATTAATTTTGGATTTAGTTCAATTCCATTTTACTTTATAAAAATTTTTAAAAAACAAAAATTATTTACAAATATAGGCGGACGGTTTCCGCAGAAGACAGGAAAAGTTAGACACCAACAGAATGTAATGCTGCATTTTTTGGAAAGCTATATCCTTCAGTACTCCTTCAGTATCCTTCAGTAGTCTATCTACCTTAGGTTGTGTTTATTGTAAACATTGATATGAATACTCCTCGTATTCCTATTTACAAAGTTAGTTGGTCAAATATATAAAGTTCAATTAATAATTTAATAAAAATGTAATTAAAAATTCAAGTTTTACGATTAAACACATTTTGGTCGAACGACGCAATTTCCGTTGGGAATTTTCTTTCTCAGAAATCCAACATATTTATGAATATGAAGTACGTCAAACGATATTCGTTATAAGTAATGAATTCTGCATTATTTTTTATTTTTTTTGTTTGTATTTTTTACATTCCAAACAATATTCATTAATGAAACTTGTAATAACAACAACCAAGGGTATCTGCAATACACGTTTTGTTTTATATAAGAAACTTACAAAAGCATCTTGTTTGACTTAATTATCATTTAGTCGAGGAACTTTCGAATATAATTAGCTGTTTTAAATTTATGATAAATTGAGTTTCTCAATGATTTTGTTAAGCATTCAGTAAAATTTCAGTATTAATTATACTAAACCACAAAAAATCAAACTCGTTAAATTTACAATAAATTTAATTAATGTGTTGTTTTTGTATTACAAGCGAGCGACTCGTCTAGATGATTCCTATACAAATTTTCTAGACGAGTCGCTCGCTTGCAATACAAAAACTTCACATAAAATTCAAATTTTAATTTCATAACCTATTTCATTGATGAATGCATAACTAATCTTGCATTAGCAAGCTGCTGCGCCAGATAAAGATTTTGTATTGAAAGCTCCATATTCTACATTAAAAATATTAATTGAATTTGTGCTTTTTAAAAATTGCTAAATTATGTTATAAATGAATAGACATTATTTTGGCTCAAGTTTATTTATTTTTTAATTTCTAAAAATCTTTTTTAGAAAGAAAAATTTTTTTATTTTACAAATGTATGCGGACGTTTTCCAAAGAAAACAAGAAAAATTATGCAATGCAATTATGAAATGCTGCACTTTCTGGACCGCTACGACCTTCATCAGCATTCTTCGCATCCATCTACCTTAGTTGTGTATTTTTATAAACATCATCTATTATGTTAAGTATACTTAGCGGGCGATGTGATTTACTTCATTCTATTTTATTTTTTTCAACGAAACGATTGAAAAGTTATACAAAGGGCAGATTTTCCTTTAAAATGCTTAGACGGCTTTTGTTGCTAAAAAAATTGTATTAATTTCGGTTTCAATTTTAATGCCTCTTACATGATTTTTGAAGAGTTATTGGCTATTTTTCTTATTACTATAATATGTGCACAGTATTTGTACAGTAATATATTTTAATATGTTGTAAATTTCATGCCTTAAGCTTTTATTTAATATTTAATTCCTGTTATAAACTTTGATACAGATTGCATACAATTATTACGAAAACAGATGAGTTCGAAAGTTATATTTTATTTTAAAATTGTAAAAACTATTTCAATATTGTAAGTTGTTGTTTGTAATTGCTACATAAAAATAAAATGTACGAGTATTTGTGTCAAATTCACATATGGAAAGTTCTCAGAAAATCGTGCATATTTTTTATATGATAAACAAATAGGTGACTCTTAAGGCGGTTAAATTTGGTTATTTTTATTTTATTTCCTTTAATTTAAAAGCCTCCAATAGAATATCCAGCAAACATGATTTTCGTAACGCATAGGTTTTTTTTTAACATAAAACAATAATGATTTTGCTTGGTTGTAGTACTTTGTGGCTTTTACGTATTTTTTTCTCTATTTTTCCAATACATTTTAAAACTAAATACATAAAACATTTAAAATCATTTTAATAACAAAAGATATTGATAAATGATTTAAAAGATATTCAAATATTTTAGAGCAAAAACACATGTCTATATAAGTCTGTATATCCGCATTTGTGAAACAATTAATAACGAACTTTTTGTTGTTGCAAATGTTGTCACAACAGTATTTTGTTTAATAATAAAATGTTCACTCTTTGCAAAGTATTTTTGATGAAGTAAAGATTAAAAGATATTTTTTTATTATAAAATTTTAACTACATAATATTTTGAAAAAGAGTTCGATTATTAAATATTATTATTTTTTTAAATAAAATAGGAAACATTACTTATCTAGTTTAAATTTTACCAAAACTTTTGCATTGTTAACTTCAAAAGAAAAATGTGGTCCTGCTTTGCACTGGGGCCATATTTAATTCAGCACCTGTAAAATTAATTGTTAGGCATCTAAAAATTTTGTTTATTTTCGTCCAACCATTTACTTCCCAGAGAGGCATACAAACTTGTATGGTACCATTTTGAAGAGTTACCCCGCAAACATAAGATAACAAGACTTTAACTCTTACGGGATCTTATTTCTAAAAAGATTTTTAAAGGTCTAAAATTATTAAACCGATTAAAGGCTAAAAAATACTTTTTGCTTATTGGAATACGAGATTATTTTTGTAGAAGAATTAACATAAAATTTATATGCCAATATCTTTTAAGGTTTTTAAAGTTGAGGCATATATATTATAAATTCTCTAAAGAGAAATCAGATTTTTTAATTTAATTGATAATTAAATATTATAAACATATTAAGTGTGATGTTGAATGTGTTGCTTTTTTAATCTTGACTATATTTTTGTAAATAAGTCCATAAAAAATATTTGTTTCTCGCGATTTCCATTATATAAAGTCTTGTAGAAAGTTTTTAAGCTACTAAGAAGAAAATAAATTAGAAAATCTTTTAGTACAATTTTACTACATTTTTGTATGTTCATATTTATTTACTGCCGTATTCATACAAAATAAAATTACTTTGAAATGTGCTTTATGACAATTTTTTCTACAAATTCGTCCTAAAATATATTTCTAATCTATTTTGACTTTAAGGGTTCTGAAAATTTTAGTAAATTTATAAAAAAATAATTATGAAAAACCTTTTGCGTCATTTAATATGCAGAATTTATATTTTTTAAGTTATTAATAAAGTGGTAAAGTATTGATTGTTCCTTAAAATTAAAACAAAATTGCCTACTTGCTTAATTGTATTTTATTACACTTTATAAATATTTATTAATTTTTGAGAAAAACTCTAAGTCCTAAATAAAGGATGTTCCATAGAGAAGACAAAAAAAAAACAAATAAAATTTCCCCTTACAGGTCCCTACAAAAGTGACAACTTTTCACTTTGTAATCGATCCGTTATTTAAATTAAAAAGGAAGTTTATAGAACCATAATTCAGGTCTCTACCTATTATAATTCTCTAGATACACGATGATAATTTTTTAGCTTTGTATGGGAGGTACCACGCCTTCTGTTTCAATTCAGCCAATTTTTTTCTTAGCTATGCACATTAGCAGCAGAGTTACTTTTGCACGATTGCAGTAGTTCAATTTATATCGAGGGTACCATGCCCACTGTTCCAATATTGGTATTACTGGTGCAAAATTTTAAGAATCGACATATTATAATTCTCTAACTACTATTCCAATTCAGCCAGTTCTTGGCTATGTTATACATATTAGTGGGGAGGTTATTTGTATAAAATTTTAAGCTGCTACCTATTACCGTTACATAATAACACAGGGATAAATAGTTGTTATGTCTGCCATTAAAAGCAGACTATAATACAAAGAAACATGTAGCGATGCTATACTCGCATATGCCAATATAGCCATATATATATATATATATATATATATATTATATAATTCCTTCAAATATAAATATTTCATTAGAATATCATGCCGAGTATAGCATTCCTACATGTTTCTTTGTATTATAGTCTACTTTTAATGGGAGACATAAAAACTATTTATCTCTGTGTTATTAGCATGAGAATATCATGAAATATTTCATATTTGCTCGAATAAAATATAAATTACAAAATACATTGTTTTGAACTTCTGCAAGTTAGGACCCATTTTAAGTATTTCAGTTTTAGTTTGAATTGCATGTTTAAATTAATCCGTTTGCGTGCAGATTCTTTAAAATAATTTTAAATGTCTGTCCGACCCACAAACATACACACATACTGAGACAAGAATCCTTTGTATATGTAATCAAATTAATATGTGAGTACAAAAATTTAAAGTTTTTTTTATACCACATTACGCCTGGTGTTATCAATATTTTAGCATGAAATTCTATTTAAAATACTTTTATCATCAATATTCATTTTCAATTTTGTGTTCATTTTATTAGTGTATTTCTCGTGGCGTTCGATATATATATTTTTTTGCCTAAAAAAAATGGAAATTGGTTTTATATTTAGCTCTTTGTAATCAAAAATTAATATTGATTTTTTATTATAAACTTTTTAATGAGAATAAATATTCTTTTGCTGTCGCTTTAAGCGAAATTATAAAAAAGCTAATCAGATTTGTAGATAGGAAATTTATGTTCAAGACACACATTTAAACAAGGTTTAAAATAAAGCAAATATACATGTGCTTATTTTTTTGCAGTAGTTTTTCAGATAAAAAAAAACTGTACAAAATGCTACTAAAAACCAATAAAAGATGAAAAGTGAAATTTTGCGAATAAAATTTTACTTTGAATATCTCCGAACATATAAAAGAAATTAAATCAGGTTTTCATCCCATTAAAGACCAACATGTACGTAATAAAAATCAATAAAAATTTTGGAAAACTATAAATTAAAATCCAACTTTTTGTGTAGATTAACAATTTTCTTCCTAAAAATTTAAAATTTTGGAGTAAATCATACAGAATTGTTCACCATTTCATATTTTAAATTGCGTATGCATTTAATTTTTATGTCGTTTGTACTTAGCACGTTTTAAGAGAATAAGTCGTTATTTCATTTCATGTTTACAAACTTTGTTTGGCGATAAGAACGACACATTTAAGTTGTGAAGTAAACTTCATAACGTAAAGGTCATATCGTTTTTTTATTTATTAGTTATCGCTGTTTCGATAAAAAATTTTATCAAGTAAGCCACCGTTCTTCTTTTCATAAATAACTTATGACAGAGTAGCGCATATATTTTTACAGCAATAATTTAAACATGCCACATAGTTTGTCTAAGACCTTAACTTTAATTTATAACTAATTGATGAACATTTTTATAAATGGATTTTTTATTTACAAATCATTTCACTAATTGTAGTCGGAACTTAAGCATTTTAATATTTTTATCGATGGTGAGCTATGACGTTCTAGAAGTAAATAAGCCCTGAGATCTGCTTTTTTCAGATTTAAAGTTACTGTTAAAAAGCTTAGATGGCAATTCATTTATGGAATTATTGTTTCACATAATAAAGCAATAAGTACATTGTAAACTAAAACACTATTATCTGCGGTCAACAAATACATCAATCATTTTAAACTTTATAAAGAATAATGACCTGCGTTCATACAATACCTAATAACTGAAGCAAAATTCCCTCTTAAAATATTATTTAGGTGGGAGACAGTAAATGTGTGAATTACTAAATAGTTTAAAATAAGGTCCTGTGTTGATATGCGAATTTGCAGAATACAATTCCTCTAAAAATGAGTGAAAGTAAAAGAACCGAGCAATACAAATACGAACATAAGAAAAATTTAGGATTTTTATGTTTGTTCTTAAATAATGAGTTTTTTTCTTTTTCAATTTTCTGTACTAACCGGACTTTTAAAATCGAATTTCAATGAAGATTATTTAAACATTTTTTTGGACTGTATATATTTTTTCTTCCCAAGGTAAAATTTCCACCGAAAGCTAAGGTAAGGCTGAAGGTCCATATAAAAAATACATCCTTATTACATAGACATATATGTGCGCACATACATACATCTTATACACATGTGTGTTAAAAGGTATTATTTTTGGACTTTTATATTTAATTTTCAACATAAAATGTCAACAATTTGTAAGTTTACTGTTCGCAACTGTTTCTTTTAGGACTGAAGTGTAAAGACTATCAAAATTTTTGTTTTCATGGTTTCAGTTTGTGTGTGTGCCCTTGCCGTCACCAAACCGCTTTTCAAATACTTCCTCTAACTTTACAATGCTTCTTCTTTTTTTTTGTTTTAATTAAAATGCTCCTTTATGAAAAAAAAATATATATATAGTAAATTAACAAAATATGTAGAGAAATAAATGGAAAATCAACACTATTAACAGCGGTAAAAGTACAAAAACATAGAAAAACACACATATAGAAAAAATTAACAATAACACAACTACAGAAACGCCTTTTTTAGATGGAAGAATTAGAAAATGAGTAGTACAGCAATTAAGGAGGCTTAAATGACACTTTGAGCTTTGTATTTATATATGAATCCAACTACAATAATGAATCTTTAGAACGCCACAAAAACGTAGATCAACTACATTATTCGCGTGTGTGCAGTTTTCTAAAAATTGTGCTTGTGACTATTTTTATAATTTTTATATATAAATGTTGGTTTAAGTATGGTCTGAAATTACTTCTGGGCTCTTGTCCAAACAAAAAAAAAAAAAAAAAAAAAAATTATGCAGCAAAGACAGGCAATGTAATAAAATTCAGTGGTTTTAAAAATTAAAAAGAAAAACCCTAGGAGAAAATAAAAGCATAGGAATAAATAATGTTGTTAACTTCTAAAGTTAAGTTTTGCACTAACACTGTTAACAGTTAACATATAAAACTCGTTTTTTTAAAACTTTGGCTGCCTAATTTTTACCAAAACAAAATTGACTGTTTAAGCTTTTTTCGTTTTTTTTTTGTTTTTACCAAAATAGCAGACAAAAAGAGCATCAGGAAATTTAACATATTTATGCAGCGATGCATTCAGCCATTTTTCCATTGATAAAAGGTTACACAGTGGGGGATTTGCGGCCAATCCGATATTATTGAAACTTCACACAGCTACAGATGTACACGAGTTTTAGTGTTAAATTTGGACATGTTGCTGTTTAAAAAGCAAACGACGTGATGCTTTAAATTACTACACCTCGGGTGTACGAAACTTGAACCGTTGCCAAAGGCACACCATTTTATTTTAGGTCTTATTGAAATGTGCAAAAAAATTATAAAACTCTTTTTGTATTTTGCTATTGCGCTAATTGAGATAGAGTTCAAAAATTTTTTTGCAAATAGATTTAAAGAACATCAGTAATTTTTTACTGCTGTATTAGATATCTGCAACATCTTATGTTATTAGTAAAAAGATCAAATATAACACCGATATCATACTATGAGCCGCACTTTCTATCCCTTAGTCAAAGTAGAAGAATAATTTTTATAATTCTACCACCATTTAGACCCCATCTATTGAAGTTTTTTTTTCAAATAGCCGCCTTTATCCTTCCCAGACACAGACCAGAATACGCTGCAGCTCACGTAAAACTCGAGCTCACGATTCTCTATTTTACCAACAAACTCAGGCACGACTTCCACTTACTTGTAATGTTGTCATGTTATTCACCTACTTATGTTCCGCCAGGGCTTGAATCATTAGTTCCTTGTTTAAACAGGCGCCAAAGTCCTTCAATAATATACAGGCGTCTGTTACCACGGTTACAACATAATTGGTTCCTTCTCTAATTTTCTTGTTTGAAAATTTATTATTGCTTATCTTTAGAAAATTGCGTGTAGAGCGCACAAATCAATTTCATATAATTTTTATCAAAAGCGATTATATTTATAACCGATATTTTTTAGTCTAAATAAACCTCAGCATTTTTAGCTTAAATCAACCTGTTAATCATACAAATCAGACATGATTTATCATAAAAATTCGTTTTTACTGAAGACTTTTCAACTTGAAAAAAGAAAATAATTCACTGCGTTATTTACCGTTCAATGAGCTTGCACTTGCATCACTTCACAAACTTCGTTAACAAGATGTAGTTAAAGGTTAGGAAATGCTTTAAAAAAACATTTTTCAATTTTCGGTATGACCCATTTTTGGTGACTAGAAGGTGTTGCGTGTTTAAAAAGACCCTCAGAAAACAAAACTTATTTTTTTTCTTATGCTTGCACTACGGAAATACAAAAATGAAAATCGAAGGAATGTGTGGAAAACAGAAAAAGTTTAAATGGTGGCAAATAACAACAACGGCAATATATTACCACATATAGTTTTATTTGTAAAGTAGCAAATTAAAAACTATTATTTATCATAAAAGTTAAATTCAAAATAATAAAGAGACAAGCAAAACTGAAAAAAGCAAGATTTTTGCTAGAATTATTTCATGAATATACGAGTGACTCAATCGAGTAAGTAGTGATAGACGGGTTTTATTTTCTTTTTTTTTTAAGGCGCCAATGCTTTTAAATAAACATCTGTAGAAAGTTAAATGCACAGACTAGAAAAAAATAATAAAGTTCAATAAAGTTACATCAAAAATAACAAAAAAAAAATAATAATAATAATAACAATACAAAATAAAATCGAAAGGATTATCACATATTAATACTTGCACAACCTAAGGCCATTCAAATTCCAAAAAAGAATAAAAACACACACACACAAACTGCTAATAAGTTTACTTAATACAAATAGATAGAACTTTGCCAACTATTATCATACTTAAGTTCAGTTGCACTTGCTTTAGGGAGTCACTGCCTTTTTAGTAGTTTTTCATAAATTGCTTTCAGTTGAAAGAGCATCTGGCTAGCGATAGAATTTAATAAAATTTCATTGAACCGCTTAAAAGCATTCGGCTCCAAAAAGACTGACAAACATCTAGGGTCTCAGAACAAGAAAGAAAGCAGCTATAAAATAGGAAAAATTAATGAATGAACGCTGACTGCGACTAAAAGTTTTTAGTTTTTTTTTAACGATTTACATTTTTTGCTTTGCGAAAGTTGAGAGGTGGAAAGAAAAATTTCTTACATATTTGAAAATCATAGACATAAAGTCAATTCAATGACTGCCTCAACAATGCTCACATTAAAGAAAAAAATTGTATAACAGCATTGTAGTTGGTATCATCAGCAGCAACAATGGCAATAAATTTGCATAGAATAAAAGGATTTTATATAATGTTGCTGCTGCTGCTGCTGCTACTGCTCTGCAACTTTTACGATGACATTTTAATAGGAAGTTAAAATTATAGATCACATTGTTGGCGAAAAACAAACAAATGTGTACGTAATTGTAATGTTCACTATTCATATAAATTTATTAGATGTGGATGTTTTTGCTCTGTAGATGAGAAAAATTTATAGTTTATCGTCCTCTATTAAAAGACGTAGCACCCACAGCTTCTCAAGGTTTTCAATGAAAAAAAAAAAAAATAATCAGAGGTGGTTTTATGATAAAAATACCTTAAAAATTAAGTAATAGATTATAAGTGTATGACAAACCGTGTATTTCTAGTTAAAATGTAGCTGGATGATATTTTGAATTTAAACTAATGTGTTTTAGATTTTTGTCCACAAGAAATTAAAAAACAAGTTATTGTTCCCAACCCTGATACACATTGAATATGATACTTTAATTTAAAAAGCCATAACAGAGACAATCAGCAGCATCAGAGAAACCAACCAAATAAAAATAGTCAATGGCGCACGTAAAAACTCCTAAAGAATAATGAGCATGAAAGTTTAAACTTGCATTTTTATAATTTTTTCGTTTGTTTTCTTTTTATTGCTTTTTTATTTTTGATGTTTATACTTCTGAAGTCACTGTTAACAACACAAATAATGGTCGTACGTCTAAACGTTTTGAGTACGATTATGCTTAAAAATGACAAACTTTCCAATGGAAATATCAGATTGCACTTGGCAGCACTCAGTGTTGCCAGGCCAGAAATATATATAGCAGCCCTCTATAGTCGCTGTTGGGATTTGAGCTCTTTACTAGTGATGTTATGTTTAACAAACAAGTAGAGACCTTGTCAACGCAGCTAACGCGCTTGCTTAACGTTTATCAGCTAGCTTTTCTAATCACACCCGCCACATTTGATAAGTGGTCAAGTTTTACCACAGCTTTTGTTGCTATAGATGCAAATGTTTCCCAGTTTATTTTTTTTTCGTTAAAACCAGGCATATTCCATAAATGAAGTAGAATAGAAGAATATAAACTTAAAATACAAACTCTTTATCTTAAATTTTCTGGAAAACTATTGTTTTTTTTTTTTTTTTTTGTTAAATTTGTGTTTTGGAAATGAAAATGGAAGCTAAAAAGTAGAATGCAAAACGAATAGATCACTGCAAAAAACAATGCAGAAAATTCCTGAATATTTATGAGAAATCTATCAGTATAAAAGAATAAATATGAATTAAGCTTCTCTACAGAAATGCAGAACGCTTACATAACGTTTCTTAATAATTCATTTATTATGTTTGAAAAGTGAACTCTTATCTTGCAGATTCTCCTCTTTTGGAAACACTTAAAAATGATTTTCAAAATTTAATTTCAAGAGATTTAATTTAAAAAACAATTAAACTTTTTTGAATTTAGCGCAACGTTTAAGTGCATTTTAAAATTAATATTTAAAGAGCTTCAATCAAACTAGATAAAAACAGATAAGAACTACATTCAAAAAACATTCACAAGATGAAAAGTAGAAATTAAAAAAAAAAAAAAATTAAATGTGATTTATTATTTTCAGAACAGTTGAAGTCCAATACCAATGAATGTAAGTTAAAAAATTACGATACCACAAAATAAGAAACAATGGCTGTAATTATTAGCAAAATTTTAGAAAACAATAAATGGTGACAGTAAAGTCAAATGTTAAGAAATAAATTATTACTTATAGACCATTTCTACTCAATCGTTGTTTAAATAGAAAAATGTGTATCTAACTATAATATATGTATTTATATCCGACCATTGCCAAAATATCGGCAATCTGCCTATGGGTATGTTTGCTTGATACCGACAACTTGATAGTTTAGAAGTTTGTCTTACCCCCACCGATACACAGATGAAACATGGATTTACAGCTTTTTAACAAAAACACAAAACATAAATAATCAGTCGATGCAAGAAAGCAAAAGCGGCAAATTCGGTCAGTAATTGTAGCGCAATATAAACAACAATGAAAAATAAAAATTAAGGAACAAAGGACGAAATCCCTAGTCTTGATAAAAGCAATAGTTTATTACACAATTTAAATAAAAATCAAAATATCATTCGAGTTCAGAATTCTTATAACCGTGTTTCTCTAATGGCTTTGAAATAAGATTTTCTCCTGTTTTTGCAAGAGGCTTTAATAAGTTGGATAATCAATGGAAAGAAACTGCGTTAAAAAATATAAAATTTACCAAGTTTTTCCTAAAATTTTTAATATTCACTCTTACAAATTGCGTTCTTAAAAAAGAAAACAATTATTTTTAAAATACTTTGGTGTTTTACTGCTTGCGGTTTCACAATAAGTTACATGTGTTTTAATTTTCAACTCACTTTTAGTTAAAAGTTTTTCAAATTCCTTTTAATTTCAAATGCGCTCAGTTAAAATTTTAAACCAAATTAAATTTTGAAGTTTTGTACTCTCATAAATTCTCCTAAAGCTAATTTAAACAGAAGTATGAAAAGTTTTTCCAAAGTAAATATTTGTCATGTTCATAAAAGAAAAGTCATACAATTTGAAAAGAAATCTGAACCGAAAGAAAATGTAAATAAAATAAAAAACTACAACAAGACACAACTAAAAGAAATATTTGGTTAAATTTTCACACAACTGACTTAAACGAAAATGCCAAAAGTTCATCATTTTTAAACCGACTTAAAAAAAAGAAGGAGGTTAAACAATTCGGCTGAATGTTGTTTTTTTATATTTGTGCCACCAGAACTCAGTCATTTCTGATCCAATTTTTTGGTATTATGATAGATAATGCTTACAGATTGGTCCCGTTTTAAAAACAGTTCATAATCTTAAAAATTAAAGGGTGTCCCCATACAACATACATATTTTAAATTGATTGACACAAACGCTTGAAAATCGGACAGAATGTTGATTATAGCAATCCCTTACAGTAAAGAGTATTAACATTACAAATTATAAATTAAAGGGTGTGCCAATAGTTCATTAAATTTGATGTATATGGCCATACTTTTGAACAGTTGTAGACAGACGCTTAAAATTTACAACGAACCTGTATTGCTAAGTCCGCTACAACAACAAGTATTAAATATGGTTTTGAAATAAACTGGTGTCCCAATAGTTGATGTAATTTGGTGTATGTGGCCGAACTCTTGAACCTATGTAGACAGACAGCTGAAATTTACTCAGAACCTGGTTGCGAAATCTGCTACAACAGCAAGTATATAATTTGGAAATTAAAGGGTGACCCTTAAGTTGCTGTAACTTGATGTATATTGCCAAACTACTGAACAGTTAAACAAGTATAAAGTTTGGTGGTGGAATATAAGGCTGTCCCAATAGTTAATGTAATCTAATTTATTTGGCCATACTCAGGAACCGTTATAGGCAGACAGATGAAATCTCTTTTGAAGTCGGTTTTTTTTCACAAGAATTATTTTCTCTTACAACGACATATAAAGTGCAGACACATACAAACTTTATGTAATCAAGTGCGTGCAGAAAGTTTCCTGTTTTCTGTGTGTTTGTGTAAGAAAGTATATTTATAACTCATGTATACAGGTATTGAGGATATTAATTTTTTTAGTTTAATAATTGAAAATAAAAAATAAAAAAGAAATGTTTCATTTAAATTCTAAATTCAATTCAAATGATAAAAGCTTTTTCATAAGGTATTTTTTGTTCGTTATTATTATTTTCATTGCAATTTCTTTTTCTACTTTAAAAAAGTTGTTTGTATGTGAGTGTTTTTATGTGTAAATAATTGACAGATAAACAAAGTCAAATAAAACAGCTATTCGTTTCCATTTTCTTATTTCTAATGCTGCCGTTTTTGTTGATAAAAACTTTTTGTCTTTCAGAAAACTATAAGTTATGAATGTACAGTGGAATTGCATAAAATTTATACAAGAATATAATTTGGCTAAGATTGAAAACATGACAAGAATTTGCAACATTTAACAACTTTTTTCAGATTATGATTGTGTATTAAGAGTATACGCAGTGTAAAACTGTGGTCATATCAGTAATCGTGGGAACCTTTCTCATAACAGCCAAACATAAGTCAGCGCGTAAAGCGACTTCTATCTGTAAAAAATTTTAATGTTCATCCATACATATTGTTATGTTTTTCCTTTTAAGCAACACCTACGGATTCCTTTGATTGCAAGGACCACTGTGGTACGTTATAAATTTTCGATTTCTTACTCTGTGGCTCTATCTGGCTATACTTCTTAATCTTACGGTCTCGTTATTACTAAAAATGCGTTATTACAAAATCATGCCATCCACGCTACACTACTGTGTTACTCCGGCGAGACATGAGCCACTCGATGCTTTGGTTATTATCCTAAACCATCCACAGATCACTCCACTACGTCTGCCATCCAGCCAGTAAACTTCTTTAATCCAATAGCCAAAACATACGACTGCCATACGACATGTTGTGTTGCTCTTAATTACTTGCGCTAACAGCTAGAGTTATTATAATTTATTATAAAGGACGCTTTGTCAGTTATCTGCTATTAAATTCAATTAGACTTTCTTAACTAAATTATCTGCCATGGGTTCACACAGGAATTGTCATTTGTGATTTGTATTGCTACTTCTTAACTTTAACTGGCCTTAATACAATTATTATTTTTCGTGTGCACGCACGCATGTCTCAAGGTGGTATGGAAGTCATTGGGGTTGTGCAACATTTGTTAGCTGATTATCATATTATTATATTCACACACCATTAGTGGAAGTAACTTATTCAATACTGTTCACAACGCACATACGGACCACAAACACAGGGGTTTCCAGATTTTATTTTCGTAACAGTACAATAAACTGTAACGGGGTCATTTCTGTAAATGTAATATTTTTTGTAAACTAAACTTTAAAACGGCATCATGTCATAGTGTTCATGGACTTTATGTCGTACTCAAAAGTGACATATGTGCCCATGGACATTGTGTTACTTTTTTTTCCTTTATGGTATAACCAACACCGGCCTCGCTTTTCAACAATTTTCTTTAGGCTAATTTATAAAAACGTTGCAGGTTTCTTACATAGAATACCATAAAATATACCTACAATATCCATGGACGTTACGAAGCTACGTTGATGGACATTATGTCGAATCGTAGTGTGACATTACGCTCATGGACACTATGTCACCTTCTAGTGGGATATTATGGACATTATGTAATTGGACGTTGCGACATGTCATCGTTAAAAAGACATTAAAAAGACAGCCGAAGTCGGGCGAGTTCAAAATATGTATGCTTGTTTAATTGTTTGTTTAGAATTGTTTTGTTGTTGTTGCAAAGTAATGACAATTCCGTTATTTTTAGGTCTATCTAGCAATTTTACCCCTATTTTATTTTTTTTTTTTTCAGTGGGTTTTATAAAACAAGACAAGCTAACATTAATATTAAAGACATAGCACTAAAGCTCTTGTCTAGGTGTGGCCTTTCATTGTTAAAGGCATTATTTAATTCGATTTTTAACGCTTTTTTTGTTATTGCTACTTATTTTCGTAGAGTTGTCTTAACATAGGCACTTTATAAAATACTAAAAATATTTGAATTTTTGCAGAGATCTTTAAAAAAAATTAGCAATTGTTTCCACTGTTAAGCTAGTGCGATAACGAATATTCTGATGGTTTTCTCAACAGCAACGTATAAAATTGTTTTTGAACTGAATAAATAATTTCTGTTTTAATTCAATTTTCAATAGGTACCGTTCTTTTTTTTTTATCTTGTATATGTATGGCTTTGTAAATTTCATTTTCTATTTTTTTTTTACTTTTATTTGTTAAACAGTCACAGGCACCCATTTATTCATTGGCGGTATTTATCTGTAAATATGAATGTTTCTGCTCCTGTCGTTCGAATAAAGCTTCCTTCTGTTTACAAACAGAACACTGTTTATTTGTTTGTTTATTTTTCTCTTGTAGCTGCCACATAATTGTATGGCAGAGAACAAATAAAAATGTAGTGAAAATAAAAACGCAGTTGCGGAAATGCCTCCTTTCAATATCTGTCTTTTGTTCGCCTTTTTGCATGCAGTTCTTTTAACATTTTGCTCCTGTTGCTAAGTAAAGAAAATATTTTTTTCGTAATAAGCACCCGCTAATTAATCTAGAAAAATTCAATATAAACTTTAAAGATGTTTAAAATAAAAATTTGTTAACCAGTGATGTAAAATATCATAACATTTAATATAAAATTAAAAGCACGAGAATATTAAATTAAATAAATTAAACTTTAAATTTATTGTGCTACTTTCCGGTATTGATTATTGAAGGTGAAAGCACATCTCGATGGCCATTTTGCAACCGCTTACTTTGCTCGTAAGGAAACTGCTCACATAATATTTTAAATGAACTAAAGATTTTTGTCTTAACAATAAAGTAAAGACAAAAAATAGAGTTCAAGAAAAAACAACAATAATCAACAGTAATTCTACTTTTCTCTCTCCACTGTATACCGCTGACTTTTTTTGGCCATTTTATATTAATTAAAAACTAAAAATTTAACACTGTAGGTCTTCATTACAATGTTGGTTTATAAATGTATAACACAAAGCAGAATTAGCTGTTTACGTACGGAAAGTGCGATCAGTACAGTGTTGCCAGAAGTAGGGGAAGCATCAGTATTATTCGCAAAATCGAATAAGTTGTATTGGATATTGTGAGAATTTGCATTTGAGTCTATGAAATAACGTTTTCTTAAGAAACAGGTAATACAAATAGAAATATTATAATAGTGTGCAGGATCGTAATCGTAATTTTCTTTGTTTTTTAGGATGTCATCATCACATACATATGTATGTATTATTTTTTTTAGTTTTTTACTTATTTTGTTACCAAAGCTTTAATTAACATGTATATTTTTTATAACTAATGGTTTTCTTTTATTTTAATGACAAAAATGCGTAGTGATTTTTGTAGGGGAAATTTTTTCAACGTGTAGGGAAAAATCGAATTTTTTTTAGCATGTGTAGGTATTTTTTCGAGAAATTTACTGGCAGCACTGGATTAGAACCTTGTTTAAAGAAATGACATTTAACGAAACTTGGCGAAAAGTTATCTTATGTACATTATAGTTTACGACATATAATTTAATGTATTTAAGTTTGCTTAAGTTAATTTTTGCCTTAAGCGATTTGAAAACGCAACGTTTTTCAGAACATATACGATAATATGAATGTGATTTTTTTCCTTTTAGTGGTATCACAGTTACTTCTTCTTTGAAAATATCGAAAAAGCAGTTTTCACAGGGTAAGCTTGAGTAAGCTTCATTCACAAGCGATTATTAGTATTTAACACTTTTAAAAGGATTAACCATGAATTTATTACAATTTGAACTCAATCACAATCAACTGATTATTGCAAATGGTCCTGGTGCGCTGTTTGTAAGTGTAAATGCCCAGTTTTACCATGAAGGCAAATATCTACCCGTGTTTCAAATTTCATTAAAATTATTTTTGTCTTTTAGCCATGACTGACGCACGCACAAAAAAACAAACAAACTTAAACAGGATTTATAATATAATTTTATTGCGGTTTTTCGTTCCCTTTGCTGTTTCTATTTAGTGCATCACCTTCACCGTTATATATCTAGAATTTACCATGTTTGCAACTATTCACTTTAAATCTATAATCTATATTACTCTTTTATCATGAATTGAACTGTTTAACTGGAAACTCAATGCACCATGCTAAAAACGATTAACTAATTTTGTATTAAATACTGGCAAAAAATGACATTAATTTTAAACCAAATATTAAAGGCTTGTCAACCAAACGAGAAACGGAAGAGAAAGGGATAAAACATTATATAAAAAATGAAAAAAAAGCAAAAAAAAATATTAATTGAAATAAAAATGTTCATCTCAAAAGAAGGGATTAAAAAAATACAGTGATAGACAAAAAATGTGGTAACTTTCGTTTTAATTATTTAATTGTTTTTGAATTTTAGACATCATTCTACAATTAAGTGCTGGTATTTTTGCACAAGTGTTGTGCTTCTTTTTAAAGTTATAAATTTATTATATTATATATTATATTATGCTAATATACCTTAACATTTTCAAATAAAAATTCAATTTCGTATTTTACCGGTTGCTTAAGCCAACTCATCAGGAAACCTTTATCCTAATTTTTAGAAAATCCAAAAACATTTCTTACGATTTTAATTCTTTATCGACCTTTTGTTGATTTATTTAATGTTTTTTCCTCTATAGTTTTCTATAGTTAGGCTTTCAAGGTCAAGCTTAAATAAAGATTCTATTTATTTAACATACTTTTTCCGACGTTTCGTTGGTGATTTTTTACAACATCATCAGGGAATTTTTTTTATTAAATACATATTCTTTTTTCGTCAAGTTAACATTATTTTTGTTACAGTTTTTGTTTTGTAAAGGTTGGACAGTACTACACAAAACTTAAATTAATCAAAAAGATTGTAAAATAAACTTAAAATAACAGTAATTTTTTTTTTTTTTTTGTTTACATTTAATCGATCACAGGTGTATTTATTTAAGCTTGACCTTGAAAGCCTAACTATAGAAAACTATAGAGGAAAAAACATTAAACAACAACATTTCCTTTAAGTATAAAAACTTAAAAAATAACATGATAAATAACTTAGCAGCTTATACAAAAAATAATGTAGTCATTAAGTGAAACCATTTGAATTAAGTAAAGAATTACTTTAATTATATTTTTGGTGTTTCAGACAATAGGCGGCTGATGTGTGTGCGTATGCGACATTTTAGTTTACTTTACCATATGCAACGTAGCAAGATGTAGTAATCGTGAATATATTTTATATCGAATTTTTTTTTAACATTTGAAGGTTTCCTGAATCCATTTTAACTATTTTTGCGATGATGTCTGTGAATGGGTAGATGTGTATACCATTAACTTTGTTAACGCTGTATAGGGTATGTGCCCTTGGTAACCGATAATACTTATTTTTTTATAGATAATATATTCATAAAGATATGTGTTTACATTAGGTATGGTACAGTTGAGTGTAGGCCACTCCAAATTTTTTTTAACAGCGCTGGATGACAAATTTACGTCACAATTTATTGTGAGAGGTTCTGAAGCAAGAAAAGAATTCGCGAAGAATTCTAGTAATAATAGTAAAAATGAAAACTGATGGCCGCAACAATACCTTTCAGGGACAATCAGCTGTGCTTGAACCACAATTAAATCATGACATAAATATTATTGCACTATTTATCGTAACAGTAATTTTCTTTCAGGTGTTTTTTTCTAATGAGATTTTTTAAAGGATATTAGTAAATTTAAAACCCCTATTCACTAGAAGAGTTCTTCGGAGAACTGGAAAATATAACTTAAACCATCAAACTAAAGAAAAGATATCTTTACAAGTTATGTCTTTGTAAGAATGGCCATTTTTGGAAATATAACTCCTTTAATTTAAAGCAGCGTTTTATCCATTAAAGCTGCATTTAATGAAGCAAGTACAATTGGTCGAATTGTGGAGTTACTTAAAACATAGATAGTGTGATACATTATTAAAATTCGACTTCATTATGTCACTAGCATTTGTGCTAATGAAGCGCTTTTCCCTATTAATATTAAAAGTTGAACAAATTTTAAATCGTGTTTTGATCATCCATTGATCGTCTTATTCAGATTATTCAGTTTTTTTAAACAATTACATTTAAAAGCTGAACTGAAAATAATAATAAAAATAATGATAAATAAATAATAAAAAAATAAATAAAAAAATTATCTTAGTGCTTTGTGATATTTTATTTTTCATTAACTTTTAACTGCATAAAAGAACCGAAAAAAGTCAGCAGCATACAGTGGATTAAGCAAAATAGAATCATTGTTAGTTATTGTTGTTTTTGCCTAAACTTTGATTTTTGTTTTCACCTTGTTTTTTGAACAAAAAAACTTTAGGTTATTTAAAATGTTTGTAAGAAGTTTTCTAAAGATCTTAATAAGCGGTAGCGAAATGGCCGTCGAGCCGTGCTGTCACGTTCAAAAATCAATATCGGTGATTTGTTAATAAAGTCAGGATAATTAAAAAAAAAATAGCACAATAATTTTTTGAATATTCTAACGATTTTTGTTTATTGAAAGGGACAAAAATTTGTTTTTTTTTCTAAAGAACCTTGTCATTTTTTTTTCGCATAAACAGTTTTAAAATTTATTTAATTTGAACTTCCGTAATATACGTCATGATGAATTAAATTTAAACCAAACTAATTCCGTGAAAGCAAGGCAATTATTCAGAAACACATAGATGTCAACTTATAAGTCAGCAGAATAAATATTAATGTAGAAAAATTCAGCTATAACTGGGAATGCTGAAAGAAGCTTCTTCAGGCACTTAAACATTTTTAAGTTAGTTTATAGGCATTTAATGCTCTTAAAATAGTTTTAGCAATGCACGTATAATAACCCCAAAGAGCGGGAAAAATGATACACAATATTGTTATAAATTTATTTATTTTTCTATCCATTCAAAGCGCTATAGGGCAACAACTGACTGGCCAACAAAACTTTGCAAATTCTCTTGATTAAGCTTGACACTCAACACCTGGCTGCAAAATGAAATTAATTTTAATAACGGTGTAACAATTTCAAACATCATCGACAAAGACAATTTTTAAAAAGAAATTAGGTGTTAAAACTTTTAACACTACATTTATTTACAAACAGGATGTACAAACTTAAGAGAGGCTTATGTATAAACTGTACCTTCTTTAAGATATTTATTACTATACTGAAAATTTTGCTGCCTACTGTAATCATAAATTTTACATAGATTACGCGGATACAAGCAACTTGTTTTTTTTAATCTGTTTGTGCATGTACAGGATGTAAAAAATGTTTTTCCGTTTAATTGAATTCCGTTGCAAATAATTAAATTAAAAACTAGTTTATTAAAAAGAGTATTATTTTTTGCTTTCGTTTTTCTGCTCTTTCTTGTTCTTCGTTAAGCAGGAAATTAACTGCATTATTTGCATTTTATAATTTTTATATATTTTATTTTATTTTTTTCTAAAAAAAATATTTATATTTGTTTATTTATTTATGTAAAATTGTACGTCTTGTTACACAGAGAAAGGAATTTCGTTATGAAAACCGAATTCGTTGCCACTAAATATATTCATAAAAAAAAAATCGGAAGCTTAATTTTGTTGTAATTTGTTGGTTAACCGCCTATTTTCACATAATTAAACTGTATGAAAGACACAGCAACCACTTTTCTAATTCACCTAAAAAAATTCTTACAATTTATATTGTATATATATATTTCAGTACAATTTAAAAACCCTATAAAGGCATTTCAACCGACATAAAAACACATTTATCAGTTTTGGTATTTTTAATTTTAATTTATTTCAAAAATGAATATTAATGAATATTTATTTGCCAGTTTTTTTGTCTCGTGGTAATTATTTATACGTTGGTATAAAATTATCACTGAATAACACAAATACAAAAGTTTTTCTTATTATTCATATAGAGGCTTTAATAAAAATTTTCAAATATTTTCCAATGACAATGTTTCCAATTTAAATAATTACCATAAATTCATGTTAATTTAAAAAAAGCAAAAAAAAAAAGACATTTAATTATATTAATTCTGTTTAAATTATATCCAGTCGACGTTTAAAACAAATACGTACGATAATCAAAATGGCCATTATTAAGCCAATTAGTAACTTTTCCGCAAACAGAAAAACCGACACTGGTTTAAATGGGTTTAATTGATTTTTAATGTTGTAATTCAAAACCACAGCTCCATGTGTATCTGCATGCGACACAATTTATTAAATTTTAAGCTTTAACAAAACGCAGGCATGTTTTGACATGAGGGTGTTATAAGGATAGTATTTTAACATGTGCTTTCAAACGAAAATGTGGGTAAATATATGTAATAGTTGTTATCGCATATTATTTGATTAGTATCAGTTTGCAGAGAAAATTTTTTTCTGGAACAAAAATCTCCCATTGCTACATTAACAATTGGAACGTTTTTCGTTAATTAATTATTTAAAAATTTTGAATTTGTTTAGCCCTTTGCAAATGTTACAAGAATTGTGTGAAATCTTTTTGGTTTCGTTTATATAAAAAAACACCAACAAATACGTAGGCGCCTATGAGCTTAGCGAACCACGCTGGAATTTGCACGAAATAGCGTTCATGTGTTATGACTTTTCATGACTATGTATAGTGTATACTGACTTCATACACACGGTAAAAAAAACGTTGTATCCGATGCACGCATACGTATTGACAGCTGTTAGTGAGTAATCATTTTATGTGTCTTTTTCATCGAACTCGCATTGTGGACGCACGTGATCGGTATAGCCGCATTGGATTTTTTTTTTTTGTCCTATTGGGGTAGCGAAGCGCACCTTGGATAGCTAGTAATTTCATAAGAATTTTATAATTCAATAAAGTTGTAAATCCTTTTTCATGTGCTGCACAGTGTTAAAAATGTTCAAGTTGTTTGTCATTACTACTAAAATACATGAAAGCTTACACCGTTAAATAAAATTAAACACCAACTTATCGTTCGCTTTATGTAAAAGGTATAAAAATCTTAAACAAATACATACACATCGATTTTAAAATAGAAATGAATTTAAGACAACAGGCGGACATTTAGTACAGGTAAATGATGAAAAATCCTTACAGCTTTAATGTTAACAACTGAATAGGAATTGTTTTGTTTTTTTTTAAATATGAAAGCAGGGGTGGAATCGTTACATTCGTGAACGTACAACACGTATCGTAAAAATACGTTTTTCGGATTATGACATACGTTAACGGATGGTAATTAACAATAACAAAACTTTTAATTTTTACCCTGACCAGGATTCGAACCATCGATTTATAAATTAATGAAATTTTACTTTATTTTCGGCTTTTTGGTTCTTTTTAATTAATTTTCTAAACATTTTTAGAAAAAAGCCGAAAATAAAGTAAAATTTCATTAATTTATAAATCGATGATTCGAATCCTGGTCAGGGTAAAAATTAAAAATTAAAACAAACGCTAGGCACCGCGTATTTACATTCATACTTAACTCATAAAAGCCAATATGATACTGAAACAGTGTCTATAATGTTGTGAGCAAACAAGTATGAATAATTAAAAATAAAAAAGTTGCATTTGTGACTATCAAATTGCTAGTACAAAAAAGCAACAACAAATGTACAAGACGAGTTACAAAGAGAGTGACAAAGTAAAGCTTTAAGTTGTGTGTGAACTTCGTCTCACCAAATTAACATTAAGATTAGTTGGTTAAATAGATGATGTTTACGATGTACATAACATAAGGTAGATAGATGCAAAGAATGCTGATGAAGGATGTGGCGGTCCAGAAAATGCTGCATTTCATTCTGCTAGCGTCTAATTTTTCTTGTTTTCTTTGGAAAACGTCCGCATACATTTGTAAATAATTTTTCTTTCTAAAAATGTTTAGAAAATTAATTAAAAAGAACCGAAAAGCCGAAAATAAAGTAAAATTTCATTAATAACAAAACTTAGTTCGAATAAAATGAAAAATACAACAAATTCGCTAGAAAAAAGTGCGAATTGAACAAATTTAATTTTAGTTTATAATAAAGTTATTATTACAATAAGTTATATCTAAAATACATGAATGAACATAAAAATTTGGCAAAACCATGCTTCCTAAAGGCCCAACTATAATGTGCATAAGCTAGCTTTAGCTTATGTCAAAAATTCAACGAAAAGCCTGTCAAATGCTTAGGTAACTTATCAAAGAAATTTATGTGGCTACAATGTACATATATAAATTTAGTAACTTATTTGCCACAGTTGCACATTTATGTTTATTTCGTACTTTTGCCAAAAATAATTTTTATATAAATCAACAAAATTTTAAAACTAAAAGGCTTTAAAGAAAATATTTTATATATTTAATAAATTCACAGACACATTTACATATTTTGGTTTATGTTCTAAGAAAACGTAAAAAAAAATTATTACAAATTATTTTCTGTTTTGTTTTTGTGGCCAACCGTACTAAAAAATGCAACGATGTTCATCGTTTATATGGTATACATATGTGTGTATAAATACAAATTTAATTTAAATATATTATAATTGTAAAAAATTGGCCATAAAGAAATATGTGGTTTTTTTCTACATTTTTTATTGAATTTAAAACTAAAAAATTTAACAATTTAGGTCTTAATTAGAAAATTTCTTTATTAATGTATAAACCAAAGCACAATCAGCTGTTTCCGCACGGAAAGTGCGATCAGTTTCGTACCTTGCATAAAGAAATGAAATTTAACGAAACTTGACGAAAAGTTATCTTAATCACATTATAGTTTACCACATATAATTTAATGTATTTGCACAGTTGTATAAGTTGGCATAAGCTAGTTTATGCACATTATAGTTGGGCCTTAATTGGGCATATTAAAATCTACTGCTAACAGACTATGGGATGAGCTTTTCAAGTGTAGGAACGCACTAGTACCACCAGTTAATGATGTTAAAATTTTAAAATAGAAAATTCGCAATTTATATTTTTGCAAGAAAAATTTTTATTTAAAATTTTGTGCTTAAGGCTGATCAAAAATAGGTATCAAGCAAAAAAAAAAGTATTTTTTTTTTATTGAAAAACCAGAATGAAGAAAAGCTGCTGGTGCCAAGTGAAGAAGTGTTAATTGAAGCAGCAGTCCTTGAATGGAGCACTATAGGCAAAAATCGGTTTTGACCTATGGAAACAACAAAATTTGAAAAACTGACCAGCCTGAATACTCTTTCTTTAGCTCTAGAATTTTTTAATTTTTAAACTATTGTGAATCATTCAAAAAATTACTATCCGTTTACAATCGTATGTCATAATGCCATTTAGTTCATACGATTAACGTATCACGTAATTTGTTTTCGTACAATTGTCGATACGAACATGGATGTAACGATTCCACCCCTGTGTTATGTACTATGGACAAATAAAAAAAGTGTATTAGGTATTTATATACATTTTGTATTTTTTTTTTTTTTATTATTATCCTTTTTTTTACTTTTATACTTGTTTAACTCTTTAAGGCACGGTTTTGCATTTATAACTTTTTAAACAAAACGAATGCATATTCAGTTAAAATAACATATTCTTATTATAAAAAAACAGAAAAACACAAATTGGCACTTTAGGTTTTTTTGTAATGAGGTGGTAAGTTTCTAACCACCGTGGCGCTTGGCATCAAAATATTCGAACAAAATTTAGGATCTGCAGCCAAATTAAGAACACAAAACTACTTTTGATTAAAATCGGAGAAGCAAGTCTTATTTGATTATATACAGAGGGGGTCTTTGCAGGATTTTCATTGCCATATTGTACGTACTGGATTCTTTTTGGTGTTGCATTTTGTACATCTTCGGGATGGGATCGCTCTGGCTTCTGCATACTGTTTTCAGACGTAATTCTTTTGGTACTGATTTATTTATGATGACTTTTAAAAAAGTAATTAATTTACATTTTCTCAATAAATGGCACGAAAACATGTTTTAAACACCCAACAATAGGTGGTTTGATAACTGACCACCAAACCTGAAAGAGTTAACTGCACGTTTCAATGAGTTCCTTTAAGCGATGTTTTTATTTCGCACTTTTAAGTATTTATGAGCATAATGTATTAATGATTTTGATAATAATATTTTAAACCAAACATGAATAATATTCTGTATATTTTTTTGTAGAACTACTTTTAATAATTATTTTATAGCTAATAGCCAATCGCAGATTATAGGTAAAAACAGTAAAGAAAGTGTTAAAAATAATAATAATAACAAAATAACGAGAACAAAAACGCAACAACAACCATTTAAAAATTGTCGTTATATCCATGCGAAACATTAGCTTGACCAAAAATAACAAATGCAGGAATAAATGCATCACAAAAATGTGCAGTATGAAGATATTAATAACATCAATATGCTGCAACAACAATAGAAGCATCATCATCACCAGCAACATTTTAAAGAAGAGGATGGCTATACAGAATCAAAGGGTATAATAGCAATAAAACAATTTGGCACACAATCTGAAAGAAGGAGTAAATAATAATTATAATAGAATTTTAAAACTTTAAGGCTTCTAGTAGAAATAAAATTTATAAAGAATTCGCCACCAGTTTAAAAAAGGTCCATGTCCAGAAATAAACATTATACTATCAACCATATTTTTTTAAATCTTTTTGGTACAAACAGGAAATAATCATTTTCATCATTTGATAGATAACTACAGACAGCCAAATAAATCGATTAAAAACCTGAAAGTGTTAAAAACAAAGAGTTGATAGCATTAACATAACATTTAAGTTAAATTAACATTTAAATGAAAAAGCTTTAAGATCGTGTATGGTTTCGTCAAAGTTAAATGTAAACACTTTTGATTATAAGTAACAAAATATCTACCAAAAATTCTTTAACACCACGAAAGAACACCAACATGTACAAAGCGAAAAAAAAAATCAAAAATAAACCAAAAAAAAAGAAGAGAAAAATGAAAAAAATGGAAATAATAATATAAATTGACATTTGAAGTACTTTAAACGTTTAAGAAAAATATCGCAACGACACATCTACAAAATAGATACAAAAATGTAGTCGTCATATACAAGTTTTATTTAAGAATATGTTACAGCTTTTTAAATGTAAGAATAATATGATATTAATTTATTTAAAGCTACTTGTAAATATGAGGTAATGTGACAAAAGAAAATATGTTACACATTATTTTATACAGGGTGTGCAGGTTTTTTTTATAACTTTCGACTAAATGAAAGGTAATGGATCTCATATTGATAAATTTTTTATTTAATGTCGGCAATTATTCATGGAATACAATATCAAGTAAATGTCCGCCGCTTATAGCCTCACAAGTGCGAGCCCTTTTGAGGATATTTTTCATTACATTCTCACAAATTTCACGAATTTCATTGATTTTATCAGGAGTAATTTGTTCGAGTAGCTAATAAACCATGCTTTTCCGGAGCAGTTAAATCAGGCGACGGTGGACGCCAATAAACATCACCATTTGTAAAAAAAACTGGTTGTGGAAAAAGGCCTCGCAAGGCCTCTTCCATTGTAATTCTGGCTGTATGTGATGTGGCACCATCTTGTTGATACCACATGTTAGTCACGCCCAAATTTTTCAATCATATCACGATATAGTTTCCCATTCACAGTTACCGAAACGTCGTTTTAACTTTCAAAGAAGTAAGATCAAATGATTCCGAATTACACACCAGGCTTCGATTTTCATGACATCCTATTGGCATATGAATGAAGACTTAAATGATTTTGTGGAAGAAACTCTTGTGTTAACTGAATCTTAAATGGAAACAAATACAAATTCTTGTGCAAAATTGTGGCCAAAGTTGTCCTATGAAAATCAAGATCCTGAGCACGGCATAGAATTGAAGTTGACGGATTGTTTTTAACACTTTCTTGACAATCAGTAATGCTTTCAGTTAATATTGCAGTACGTTATAGTCCATGCTTGGGCCTATGACCTACAGACCCTTTTCTGCGAAATCTAAACGTTTTGTTTGCACGTTGTTTCTCCCAAAAATTTTACGTAACTTTCTCATCGTCACAGTAATCGGTTATTGATTTTGATAAAATGTGTTAACAATATAATATAATAATACAATAAGTCTTCCCATCATCATTCTTAAGCTAAGTGCCCACTAAAAGTGGAATATAAAGTCGGTTTTAAATACTTTTACTTTTCGCCAACATAAAATTGTGCACGCAACAGACACAAATACAATTATGTCATAAATTATTCAACATAATGCTTATTTTAAGAGAAGAGTATTTGCATTGTCAACAGCTAGAAAGAAATAATAGCAAGATGAGAAAAATGTTAATTTAAGGTCACGTACATATCTTTATATATGCTTTGAATATTATAAAAATAAGTTGAAAATTATGCGTAGTTAATTTGCAGTATAAGATAGTAAAAGGAGTTTAAAAGAATTATTATTATTTTTTTGTGTTAGTTGAAAAAAGACTTTAATAAATACCATTCTTAACAAAAACCTATTGGATTCTTATGCATCGGAATTTCAAACGAACTGTTCTTTATGTTAAACTAATCATTAGCAAAACAAATATTGTTGAATTATTCAAGCGGTTCCTTTCAGCAACCCTCTTCAATTTTAGGATAACTACTACTACAACCAAATAATATGTGGGCGTGTGCTTATACGTGTGGGTGTGCCAAACCTCTGCAATAAGAAAACTTAATAGCCATATCACTTTAGCATTTTATTCAGTCAAACAAACAAACAAACGTAAGTATAAAATTGTTTTATAAATATTAAAAAATAACAACGAGGAACTAAATTTAGAAACAATTACGAAAATTGTTTTAATACATGAGGAAATTTTAGAATATATTAAAAATTTCCGTAGCAGGTGTTGTAATAGAAAATAAGTAAGAGTGCTGTATTCGGCTATGCCGAATCTTATATACCCTTTACCATATACAGTACTGTTCGAAACCTAAGCAACTTTTCCCCAGTAAATACTCATGGTCGTTTATGTTCTCTTTAAATAGATTATTGAAAAATTTCCTTTTTATTTATTTTTATACATATAGTCTTCATACTAATAATAACAACAAAAAATACATTTTATGTCTTTGGAAGCAAATATAAAACAAAAACAAAATTAACTTAAAAATTCTCTGTTCGAAACCTAAGCAACTTTTACATTGTTGCATTTGTTGCAAAATATTAACTAAAACAACAACAAAAATTTTAAACAAAAATTTTAGTCCCGTTATGATTGATATTGAAAAAAGTAATTTTGGTTGATTTTATGCATTTAAGTAGTACCAATTTTTTAGAAGTGCAACCATGACGCGAACACGTTATGGATCAGCTTTTAAACTAAAGATTATTGAACTTTTTAATAACGGTAATCCCCAAATTGCTATAGCAAACCAATTAAATATTAATAAATCAATAGTTTCCCGACTTATAAAAAAGTATAAAGCTACTAGGCAAGTAGAGAAGGCCAATAGCGGTCGGCGACCTCGAAAAACTTCTGAGGGAACAGATCAGAAAATTTTCCGTCTAGTTAAAAAAATCCATTTATTTCGTCGAAAGGCATAGTGAATGAGCTTGAACTTCAGATTAGTTCTTCCACAGTAAGAAAACGTTTATTGGAACAAAACTTAAGGTGCTTCATGCCATCTAAAAAGCCTATGCTGACTAAGAAGCATCTAAAAAAGAGGTTTGTTTGATTGATTGCAACGTAGTCTCTGATTTTCTCAGCTTTTCGGTAGTTTTAGGTTGGATTTTGCTAGAGCACATATGGATTGGACTATATCCAAATGGAGAACTGTTTTGTTTAGTGATGAATCTAAATTTAACTTACTCAGATGGAGTTTGCCACGTGAGAATACCAAAAGGAAAGCGGATACATCCCCGGTACTCAAAAGCCACAATAAAGCATGGGAGGGAAATGTGATGGCTTGGACTTGTTTTTCGGCAAGTGGTGTTGGTCCCTTTGTATAAATTCAAACAAAAATGGACCCTTTTGTTTACAGAGACATTTTAGCAACTCACATGCTTAACTATGCTGAGTGGGAAATGCCACTTCGATGGGTGTTTCAACATGACAATGACCCAAAACACTCATCGAAGTTAGTTAAGGATTGGTTATTAGCTAATAGGGTTCAAGTTTTGGATTGGTCACCTCAATCGCCAGACTTGAATCCCATAGAGAACCTCTTTGAAATTTTAAAACGGAGAGTTGGAACTCGACGCTTTAAAAATAAACAGGAGTTGATGAACTGTCTAAAATCGGAGTGGGAAGCTATAACAATATCTATTCTATCGAATCTATGCCCAAAAGATGCGCTGAGGTCGTGAGAAATAAAGGATATCATACCAAATATTAAAAGTTGCTTAGGTTTTGAACAGCCAATTTTTAAGTCAATTTTGTTTTTATTTTATCATAACTTCCAAAGAAATGCATTTTAATTTCTGTTGTTATTTTTAGATTATAGACACATTGTGTAGTAGTAAATAAAAAAAATATTTTCTATAAATTTATTTAAAGAAAAGATATGAGTCTATTATTACTTAGTGGGAAAAAGTTGCTTAGGTTTCGAACAGTACTGTATGTAAATCTAGTTTAGGGAATTAACTCCAATTGCAAATATTGGGGTGAGAGAGAATTAAAAAGTAAGAAAAATACTTGAGTGGGCTAGCGCCAATTTTTTCACTTGTTGTCTTTTTCTTATTTTCCAATTTTCTACCACCCCATATCTTAATTTTTTTTGATTGGAGTTACTTTATAGTTCCAAATGACGTAAAAAAATTAGGGGTAGGCGTGTGGTTTTGCTTGCTGTCTCGAAGTACATCGATCGAGCATGCTGATTTCCAATAGCACTTCTTGTGACACTATATCTGATCGATTGACATATTTATTTTTTTGTGAATTCAAGTTTGCTTCGTATAGACGACCATACATACAGACGGCCATCGCTCAATCGACTTCGCTTTGCATAAAAAGTCAGAATATATATACTTTATGGGTTCGAAAATGGATATTGTAGAAATATAACACGGAATGACAAACTTATATATTCCCTTTTTCCACTTTTTGTGCTGAAGAGTATAAAAATGAAAAGAAGAAAATTTCTATAAAATGACATTCTATTAAAATTGCCAACGTTATTCGAATTAAGGGTAATAGAAATTTAATTTTAATAACTAATTTGAATTTTTCTGACAATGGTTGAAAAAAGTCAGGCTAAATGACTCTTAATACATACTAGAAACTAATTCTTTAAGTAAATTAATAACATCTTTTGTACATTTCGTAGACATTTCAGTTTTATTCAGAATTATTTTTACTTAAACAAATTTTTTTAAGAAATTGATGGAAATATTAAATTGTTTCGCATTTAAAATTTTTTGAGTGTTAATTTAAATATTATGGCATAATTAAATTGAAAAACGTATTGATTAAATTAACTTAATAAATTTTTTCTATTTAAATCCGAAATTATAATCAATCATACTTAGTTATTAATAAATACTGACTAAATGTTAAAGTATGGACGATCAGAAGTATAGAATTAAAAAAAAGATACTATTCTTTGCAAAATGAGTATAGTATTTTAAAACAGAATGAAAGTTGCAACCTTTAGAAAATAAAAATAAAAACTAAGTTAAATTAAACAACGGGAACTTTTTATTATATTAATAAATTTTCAAAATAAAATCTTTTTTTCGTGCTATTTTCTATTATACCGAGTAATTATTTAAATTACCGATATTGATTATTGAGGGTCAAAGCACGTCTCAAAGGCCATTTCATTACTAATGTAATAAAAAGTTCCCGCTGTTTAATTTAATTTAATATTTGTAAAGTGCCCGTGCATATAAATAAATTATCGTAGTGTTTTGTGATATTGTATTTTTCATCCTCTTTCAGCTGTCGAGAAACAAAAATAGAATTACTGTTGGTTATTTTTGTTTTTGCTTAGACTTTGATTTTTGTCTTTGCTTTACTGTTTGAACAAAAATATTTAGTTAATTTTAAATGTTTGTCAGAAATATCCTGAAGAGTTAAGTAAGCGGCAACGAAATGGCCATCGAGGCGTTCTTTGACCCTCAATAGTCAATATCGGTAAATAAATATTTAATCGGCGCAATAGAAAATAGCATGAAAAAAAGATTTTATTTTGAAAGTTTAATAATAAAAAAAAAAACTATTTCAAATCACCATTAACGAGCTCAATTTTGTGAATATGAAGTTTAGTTTCTATATTCCTTGTTTTATTGTATGAATCTAAGATGATTAAAATCTATCGAATATACGCAATAGTATGCCTTCTAAAAGGATAATGGAGAACGAAAATAACTAGAAAAGTATTTTTGAGAAACACAGGAATGCACAGAGAATCATTACCTCGTTTTAAATAAAATGACCAAATAATATTCTAATCTTTGGAATTCGGTACACTCTTCGACAGGCACTTAACCTGAAAAGCAAACTAGAGGCAAAATCGACACAGAAAGAAGTGCGAGTAGTACAAATAAACTGACTTCTTAACAGAAGCTCTAATTTAGGATTAGATTTTTATCTTTTATTTAAACATACGATTTGAAATTCAATATGGTGTTTCGGAAATTTGTTATGGCTCTGTTTTAATTTAAAAAAATATTCAAGGCAGACAAACTTATATTCTACACCGCAGTAGAAATTCGAATATTCTGTATATAGGTAGCTACAAGAAATTCTAGATTGGCGTAGTTTACTTGTACGTTTGCAATATTGTTTGCTCTAAATAAACTGAAATTGTGTTAAGAGAATAAATAGTTATTAAATTTAACCTCATCTCACTTACAATATATTACAGAATGTTTATTAATAACTCGTTGATTTAATTCTAGTGTAAATTTTGCATCTGCTTAAATTAATTTGTCAGTCCTAATTACGAAAATTATCCAAGAAACTGCCATTTTCTACAGATTAATTTAATTCTGATGGATTTAAAAATAAAAACGCAGAACATATTTTTTTTAATTATTAATTTGATTTTATACAAAAATCTACATTCTTTTAATATATAACTTCTTATTATCATTTAACAGAAAAATACTTTTTTTCAGTCTACATAAGAGAATTAATTACGAGGTACTACTTTAGTCTGGATTTAGAGCAAATCAACTATTCGCGCTTTAAAATTCAATACACAAGTTTTTAATTTTATAATCTTCTTAAACTTAAATTTATTACTATTGATGAGAGTATTTTGACTTAACCGAACCAAAAACATGTTTTGCTTGTAGTCTTGGTTGCTTTCTCACATCTCAAATATTTTTTGAAAAAAAAAAAAATGAAAATAGCAGAAAAAATAAAATCTCCACAGTTTTTCCTGGATAACTTGCTATTGTTTGTATTTATTCTTTACCAATGAACGAACTCGATTTATTACATGTTTAGCCCAAAAATGGCAATCAAAGAATCACGTAGCAATAGATTTAGTTCTATTGAAGTCTTAAATTAAATAAGACACATGGATATGTTCAATAAATAAAATAGTTAAATTACATTAAACTCTAAATACGAATTGCTAAAAAGTTATAATATGGCCGTGTGGTGTAAATATTTCCTTTACCAACAGCATAAATAAACAACAGCTGCAGTAAATCTTAAATATATAACAATATTTAACTTATTTTCTTTCCCTCAAGTCCTCTATAACATGAAGGATAAGAGTATCTAACCAGCTATTCTAGTACTTTACTTATACGTTAGTTCCTGTCAAGTTAATTTTATCAACTTCTTATACTTTTTCATTTTAGATTTTACAGTCAGTATAAAGTTTTGTAGCCACACCTTCCTTCAATTAAATACATTTTAGTTAAGAGTGCACAGCCAAATAATTCCATATAGGACCATTTTTTTTTTTTTTTTTTTTTTGAAAGTGGATAAGTCCACTTTTTCAAAAAACTAAGTTAATGGTAACTTTAATGAGCTATAGACTCCTTCTCTCCATAGTTACAATCACAATTTCAATAGAGTTCTATCTTGACATTAAATAAACAAAACAGTTTTGCCGTACAATTCTATCAAACAAATATTTTTTTGAAAGTAAAAAAGGTCCATTCCGAATAAGTTTAATTAAAACAACTCTTATTTATTTCTTCTAAAAGAAAGATATTTTGCAGTTGTGGGAACAACATTTAAGGCAAAGACTAGTTAAGCACTGCCCAAGACTATTATAATGCGATAGATAATTGCCGAAAAAAAACAGATTTATTTTTCTTTTTGTAGGAGGAGACTTTGTCTTAACTAAATCTCTAGAAGAGGGAATATTAAACAGAAAAAATACGGCCAGACAAATTTTAAACAGCCTTAAAATATGTTGGACGAGGTTAAAAAAGAATAAACTATACAAAAATTTTTATAACAATTCTCATATTAGGAAAAAAGGGGGAAAAGAAATCAGCAAAATTAATTATTTACCCATTTATAAAACTTTATGGAGCACAATAAGAAAGAAATATTACGATATTTTATTGCCTTATATACCGCCAATTCAACATAATTAGTTTCTTTCACTTTTTTCACAAGATAACGAACATACGGAGCTGACGGTGCTTTTCTTCTTCCAAAATCCTTACGCAATTTTCGCACATATTCTGCAACATTACCTTGATTTTCAAAGTAATGTTATTTCCTAGCGTTGTTCAAGCCATAACCATATGCGTTCAGCGGAAGGATATAACCAATTATCTGTCAAATCAGATATGAGCTAAGTGTTACCATTTACGAAATAAGCACTAGTTGAAATAAAAAAAAAAACGTTAGATGTCGGACCCTGTATAAAAGATATTTTTCTTATTTAAAACGTTTCCGTCTGTCAAAAGTACTATAATTGACAAGGTATTGGCTAAAGATAATAAACTTCTAGCGAAGAAATTAATTATAAAAGTGTCTCTTTGCTTCACTCTATTAATAATGCAACAATATGAAATGTCTGTCGAATGTCTGCCCGTCTGCTAAATCATTCTGAATTTAAAACCATAATAATAAATTAAAGTTTAAAAATGAAATGAATTCCTATACATATACAACTTTCAGTGAAAACTATATACTTCTAATAAAATTTCCATTTCATACGGACTTCTATCTTTAATATCATTAAGCTAAACTATTTCCGCATAAGTGTTTAAAAAACACCCCTAATAAAAAAACGAAAAGAAACAGAGGCATTATGTGTGCTATTACAAAGGGCCGATAGACATATACTATTCAAGAGAATGAAACTTTTAATAACAAAAATAACCACTACTGCACTCTCCAGCTTTAGGTTTGAAAATTCTAAGAATATTTTAAAATTATTTTAAAAGTAGTTGAAATATTTAGATACAGAGCATTTCATAATTTTTTTGTTCCTAATAAATTTAAAAAAGAAGATTTGAACATCTAAGTATCAAATAAATCGCTGGACATCGCATAACCACGGGATACTTACTGGATACTTACTGGAGCGGCATCCACTGTGACAAGAGGTAATAAGTATGAAAAATAAAAATTGCATTAGTTGCTTGTTGTGTGGTTAGAAGCAAAAACAAAAAAAGGTCTCTTGTTTTCCTTGACTTCCTTAAAAAATGAAATAAGAAATACAAAATTAATAAACTAAAGCATGACTGACTGAATAAGTCATTATTATATACCAGTTCTTCCCGGGGCGCTTCGCTACCCCAATGAGAATAACCGTACAACAACCACTACTGCAAGCAAGTTTTTTTATTTGATTAATATGAAAGCTATAACAAATTTCCTTCTACCTATTGGACCTTAAGAATCAAGGCTTTTTATGTTCTAAATATTATTGATATCTGATATATGTCCGCCTCTCTTAGCCTCTCAAATGCAAGAACTTTAGAGCACTTTTTTCATTACACTCGCACACATTTCATGTGGACTTCATGAATTTTATCACGAATATTTTGTTTAAGTTGTTCAAGCATTTCTGGTTTGTTTTTATAAATCTTGCTTTTCAGATGTCCTCACAAAAAGAAGTCCACAGCAATCAAATCAGGCCACAGTGGAGGCCAATAAACATCATAATTTGTGGAAATAATTTATTGTAGAAAGAGGTCTCGCAGCAATTTTATTATGTTTACCAAAATGGAGGCAAAGTAAAGTAGTACGAGGGCTGCTATATATATTTCTGGCCTAATAGTGAAAATGCGAATATTTATAATCAAAAATGGTTTTACTGTTTTTCAAAGTATTCTCCAGCATGATTTATACACTTTTGCATGCGCTCAAACCAGTTGTCGTAGCACTTTTTCCACTCCGATTGAGACACCTCTAAAACATGGTTTTTGAACACTTCAACAGCTTCTTCTGGCGACGAAAATCGTTGACCACGCATTTTTTTTTTTTTTTGATGTGCGGAAACAAGAAGGTGCCAAGTCAGGGCTGTACGGCGGATGACCCATTAATTCGACGTTTTGGCCGGTAAAAAACGCTCTGGTTTGAGCCGATGTGTGAGAACTCGCATTGTCATGGTGAACAATGATTCGTCTTCTCTTTTGGTTTTTCGAATTTCTCCGATGACTTCAGGCAAACAAATTGTAGTGGACCACTCAGAAGTGACCGTCCTACGTTGCTCAAGCGGAACAGTCGCCACATGACCAGTTTTGCCGAAGAAACAGGCGACCATTTGCTTCAAAGTGCTTCTTCCACGAACAACTTTCGTTGGATTTTGCTCGTCTTTGAAGACCCCCACGGTCGATCGTTGTTTCGTTTCGGGCTCATACGCATAGATCCATGATTCGTCACCTGTGACGATCTTATAAACGTCTTTTGTAGCACCGCAATCGTATTTTTGCAACATTTCTTTGCACCAATCGACACGAGCCTTTTTTTGAGCGACTTTCAAATTGTGCGGGATCCAACAACACAAATAATGGTCGTACGTCAAAACGTTTTGAGTACGATTATGCTTAAAAATGACAAACTTTCCAATGGAAATGTTAGATTGCACTTGGCAGCACTCAGTGTTGCCAGGCCAGAAATATATATAGCAGCCCTCGTATACCTTCCTGGCCGATGCCCTTTTTTTATTAGAATGCAAAAGCATTACCAAACTATTACCAAAAAGTCTTTACATAAGGCAAAATTTACTTCATCCACATCAGTCACTTTTTTACCACAATTTCGGTGCTAATTTATAATTCCCGCCAGTTATTTCAGAAGAAACATAGCAGTTTAGAAAGAATTAAAATGTAATAAGCATTTAGCTAAAAGCTTTATTTTTAACGTCACTGTACACGTATATCTGCATTTTACTGAGTGTATCGACTATGAGCTAAACCTTTATTGCAAACATTTTCTGAATTTTAATGTAAACACATGCATTATAGCTTTGGCAAAGTTGAAAACGAATATAACTAACTGCACTTGTTTGTTTTAGTGGGAATTTAATAAACTCAACTGACCAAAGTGTTTTACAATAATTAAACATGTTAAAATAGTCAGTATGTAGAAAATAATAGAAGACATTTTCGTCTTGTTTGAAGTGTGTCTGGTTAAACTTTGTGCATTATCATGTAAGTTGCGGTTTTAACTTAATAAACTTAATCAATATAAATATGTTCTGATGTAATAAATCTAAAAATCTTGTAACTATGTCGTTAATATTATTTCGTTTAGAAACACTAGCACAAAATTAAAAGATTTTAGCATATGAGGTAAGTATTTTAACATTAATTGTTTTAGACATGCGACTCCTAACTTACTTAAGAGAGCTTTAATTAGGTACATATTTCCTTAATCTTTATGGACTTTCGTAAGGATTTCTCATTTATACTAATGTGCGATACCTAAGCTAATATGTTTTTAATGAAATTTATACTTAAATAGTAACTTTTGAGCATTTGCAATTTTGATTTTATCCAGTTTTTATAGCAAATTTGCTTAGTTTAAATTTTTGTTGCTTTTAGTAGTGTTAATCCTGCTTGATTCCCTTCAAATGTTAACACTCTAACAGCAAAGAACTTTGTGGTATTCACTACCGCCTACATAACTCGACAGTGGTAGATATATATAAGCCAAAAACAATTACATCAAAACAGAATTTGTGTCCATCACTAGAGTAAAAAAATACAAAATCTTAAAATCTTCTTATACAAAATAACGCCGCATTTTACTATATCATTAACTACAGGTGGTGGCAACAACATCCATTTCCTACGCCATTAATTATATTATATATATATTCATAGTTTCTATGCATTGCTAAGTCGATTGAGCGTTGTCCGCTCGTATTCGGGTTAAAAAAAATTTTGCGAAGGCACTGAATGAGCTAGAGAAATTTTAAATATGCCAATCAATCAGAAATAGTTTTGAAAATTTTGCTGATTTATTTTTGCATATTATTTGGAACAAATCTAATGTTGTTTCCACCCAAAAAAAAAACTAAAATATAAGACAAAACAGCAAGATAAAAAAAATGGCGCTCGCCCATATTTCTGTAGTTATGGGCCTGTGAACTTTCCATAGGAAATTACGATTGTGCAAGAATATATTAAAATTTTTTTTTAAATTGTTTAACCCGTTTAGAGCCGATTATATTTTTATGCAAATTTATATATATGTAGTAAATGCTTATTTTTCTTATATTTTAATTCTCTGCCACTACAATATTTTTATTTTTTTTTTTTGTTGGAGTTACTTAAATAAACTAGATTAAAATACATATATGGTGAAGGGTTTATAAGATTCTGCATAGCCGAATATAGCACTCTTACTTGTTTTTCTTTAAATCTCACACATAACTGCCATAGGAAACCATCATATTTTTCAAAAAATAAAAAATTAAATATTTGTTTATGTAGTACGTTTGGAATTATTTAACATAATAAATGTAGAACGGTCTTTATTTCTTACAAAATGTATAATTATGCGAATACTTATGTGCGAATTGTGCGATTACTCATGCGCATAAATACTTATTCATATCTCCTAATTTGATCAGATAATTAGTATGTTGTGTTTAACATGTCTTTTAGCTCCTCAGATCTCAGATTGGATCGCTTGAGGAAGTTGTCACCTAATAAATAATTTTATTCTTAAGAATATTTGCTTAGAAAATATTTTTACCATGAACTACTTTAATATACTGTTGCAATTTTAATAAAAAAAATTTTATCATTTTGTTAACATGTGACGTCTTATTTGATGTGTTATATTGTTGTTGCTATCTGAACACACGAGTAAACATAAACGGATTTTAATTTATTATATTGGAATTTTATTTAGATATTTTATGACAAGTCTGCACGAAATTAAACAAAGCTAAGGCCAAACACAACCAACAGTACGAGCATATGTTTATTGACACCATACATAGATGTAATTAGTTTAATGGACTAATTATTTGCCAATTTCATTAGCATTAAATGATAACTAATGCTAATAATTTTTTTACCACTATCATTACTACTGCTTACGGCCATACGTTTGAACCGTTATAGACAGACAGATGAAATCTGTTTTAAAGTCAGTTTTTGCCAGAATTATCTGTATGGTGATTGTTTTTAATCTTCTTAAAATAAATAAGATATTGGTTGATGATAAAGAAATATATGCATTAGTATGCATAAAGAGATATTAATATAATATCATCCCTTTAATATATGAATGGGCAAATGAATTAATTAATTCGGCTTGATTTAAATTGAATTCTAAATTTTTACTAAAAGAGATAAATTATTAACAATCTTTTTTAGATGCTTTTTAAGGAACACAATAAATATTAAATAATAGCAGAAAGTAATGCAGCATTTTCGGGATCACTAAATCCGTCATCAATATCCTTCGCATCTATCTACCTTAGGTTGTGTACTTTGTAAACATATTTTTAAGATTAATATATCAATTTTAGTTTGGATAGACGAGTTGGTTTTTAAAAACAGCAAAAAATATAGGTTCTTAAATAAATTTTTACTCTTTGAATTTTATAACATAATTTGTGACTAAATTTAGATAAAAATTTTTTCTTATAATTTTTAAGTAAACTCTAGCAAATCATAATGAAGCTTATGTTACTTACTTACTCATCATCAAGCTTACTTTGAAAATCAATCACCAATTCGAGCAACTTATAGAAAACTTCGTGATTTTTATGGTGCACATAATCGTCCGTCTGAAGAAGCCTTGCGCCGAATTGTAAATAGATATATGTCGTACCACATACTCTCTAGAGGATGCATTAAGACCAAAGAAATATGCGATATGATGAGAATATCGCTGCTGTAAAGGAAAGTGTGGAAGAAGATCCAAATTTATTGATTCGTCGTCGGTCGCAGGAATTGGGGCTCTGTCCGTCCACCACGTAGGAAGATTTTGCTCAAAGATCTTGGCTTATTACAGTACAAGATATAGCTAGTGCAGGACTCAAAATTGGACTTCTAGATTGCGCTTCATCATGAGCAGCCGTGGTGGCCATATGCCAGAAAACATTATCAAATATTAGTTCCATGTTCTGATCTTTCGTATAAAGGAATATTTTATTACAATTTAATTTTTTGTGTTTTTTTTACATTTAGAAGAAATAAAGAACTTTGTTTAGTTTTCAAGCACAATAGAAATAAAAATATGTTCCATGTTCAAAATCAGTATGCAAACTTTACATTTATATCTCTATATGGGGTTACAGCAAACTAAGATGATGGTAAAACACATGATGAGGAGAATCGGTAGCTTACTCATGGTTTGTCATTCACCCATGTATTGTATTGTGTAATGTGAGTTTATAGTATTTCACTTTCTTGAGTTCACAATTCCATTAGCTTCTGTTTTAGTTTTTAAACTTTAATTTAGTAAATATTTTTAAATTTACTTGCAAATTTGTGTAATCATTTAATAATGCATGTAAGAACATGCATGTGGAAAACATGTGTAAATATCTATACATTAAAATTAAATTAAAACTTGGAGTAAAAACTTTATTTCAGAATTTAATACAATTAAAAATGTTTATTTATCAGTTTACATTAATTGAATTTTAAAAGGTAAAGTTCTTTTGCATATAAAAAACTTTAAATTAATCATTAATGTTAATAATATTTGCATATTGATGTTTAAAATTTCTTACACGTCAAGCAAATAGCGAATAATAAATAATATTTTTTTTATTGTTTTACACAATTAATTGAAATAATGTGTTATTAATTTTCATTAAACAAGTTTTTAATATATTTAATTAGTTTACTAATGAGTCAGCTTAGTCATTAAACAATAATTTAATTACGACTAGTCTAATTTCACTATCCACAGTACAATTTTTCATTATTCTTCGTTATTCAGTTTTATATATTTGTCAGTAGGCACGGAGTCATGACTCATAAGTCATTTCTGTTCTTAAAGACAAAGGAATCAAAGCATTTTTTATAACTTTAATGGGTAGGGCATCGTCAAAGCTAGTATAAGTTAACTGCTTCTGAATGCGGACTGTCTCCTACCAAGTTCACCTACTATCCATTTCTTTTATAGCCGTATAACTATCTATGTAAATTATGATATCGCTTGAAAATATTGCTATGTAAATTTTATATTTCACCTCTTACACAGTGCAGCACTAAAATCTTGAACCAATTGAGACCTCCGAAATATGAAAGCTTATAATAGTAGAAGTAAAACCCTAGCTGGATTTTGGATTATTAGCTAAGTTTATTTTTAATTCATTTTTTAAGTTTTCGACTGGGAAAAGGATTTTAGTATATTTGTCAAAGAACATGTGCAGATTCTCAACTTTATATCTCGTGAACTATTCGGAATATTGCTTTTCTTTCTCCAACAAAATTTTACCTCTTACTCAAAACAGCAAAACTGCTAAAAAAACGAAAAATTTCGTAATAGAGCACTTAAAATATTTTCAAGTAGATACTTAGAAAAAATGACGACCTTAAACATAAGAAATGAAAAATAAGGATACTTCATTTTTTTTTTAACTGATTTTCCATCGGGATGGTTATTTGGTGGAAATGTTCATGTGTTTTAATGTCATGGTCACTCTGATTACATGAAATGACTTAAACATATTTTTTAGTAAAACTTTCCATTCGTCATCTCGATCTTTTCCTATGACTTTTTCTATAACTACCTTAAGTGCATCCCAAGAAATTAAGTCGCTTCCGTGCAAAATTTTTACTTGTTTCCAACTTTCGTAAATTTAAACCATTAAGAACGCCTTTTTTAGAAAAAAAAATCCACAAAAAATAAATAAAATTAAACAAAATTTTATTTTTTGATCACTGAGTCTTGGAAAAATTTTCTTAAGGCAGTGAAATACGTTGTCCTTATGTTTTGTTCTTTGCGACATGACTCAATAAAAAACAAACGTTTTCTTTATCTATTTCTATTTTGTACCTATTGCTTTAAAAAATGCATAGCATATTTAATTTTGATAAACATACAATTGAAAGTGATTTCTGGACCTTTATAGTATTTTTGATGATTTTGTGGGACTAAAACTATGTGAAGGAGTCACCAAATGAAACCTACTTGTTTGTTTTGCTCTTGGCAATTTTTTTGTCATATATTGTTTGGCTGAGTTTTTACCAATTTCTGAAATAAGTGTGAAAAGCCATAAATTAATATTACGAAATTTTACGCAATTTTGAGTAAGTTTTTTTTTTATTTTGTTTCAACGCAAAATTTTTAGATCTAATAAAAAGGTAGAAGTCTGCTAAAGAAATAAAAGCAATATTTCGAATAGATCACGAGATATAGAGCACATGTTCTTTGAAAAATGTACTAAAATCCATCTCCCAGCCGAAAACTTCAAAAATGAATTTAAAAAACCTTAGCTAATGAATCAAAATCCAGCTAGCGTTTTACACCTACTATCATAAGCTTTCAGATTTCGGGAGTCTCAATTGGCTCATGATTTTGAAGTTGGAAAATGTGCTACTATGTTAGTTGTGTGTATGCATGCGTTTTTTTCTTATCTATAAAAAATTATTATCATTAGATTTATTGGTTAATTTATTATACTCTGTTTTAAAATATATACATACATATATACGTATGTGAAGATAATTTACATAAAAAACAGTTTGAAATATGCATACAATATTGATAATAATCATAATTAAAATTTCGATTTAAAACAAATAAATATGTCATATTTCTTTTTAATATATTTTATTTATTTATTTTTTTATTTATTTGGTTTTCTTTTTTTTTTTGTGGAAAAGCTTATTTGTTTAAAATGTGGTAGTCAATATTTTTACACTTTTACGGCATTTACACTATGCAATTTTTCATGAAACTAGCATGAAATTATTGTTTGTTTGCGAAGCAGGAGGAGTAGGCAATATAGTATTGCTTGAGTTTTGAGGGGATGTTACTGTTCCTAACATTTACTTTTAGATAGGCATTGAAATAAATTGAATATAATACAGCTTTTTTTTGTGAAAAAATACCCCTTGTTCCAGTAGAAATAATTTGTGAATAACAAATTGGTATAATTTTATTATTTCATATGCAGTAATTAAGATACAAATTTTAAATAATATTTTTAAATGTGTTTAATTTTAAGAAATTCTTTTATCATATTTTAAGCTAATGATAATCAAAAATGTATTCTAAAGCAACTTTAAGTAACTTTTAATGAATTTTGATATTATTCCTTGTAATTCTTTTTCGTCTAAAAAACTTTTCTAAGAATATCTCTTTGAAGACTAAATAGAAATAAACCTCTCAAACCAATTGCGCGTATTTCAGTAATTTATCTTGCCATTACACTTGAAAGTAAAGTGCTTCTTTTTAAAGCTTTTCAAAGTTGTTGCTTAAGAGTTAAGAAAACTTTTAAGTAAATGATTATTTATTCTATTCTTATTTTTTTGTCTTCATTTGCCATGAAATGAAAAAAAATATCAAAAAGTAGCTACAAATAGATGTTAGTCTTGGTTTTAAATATTTTTAACTTACAGACAAGATTACTCTTATAACAAACAGTTATCAGAAGCAGCCGTGCCACATTCACCGATTTATCGGCATTTTGCCGATTTTTTGCCTCAAAATTTTCAAAGCTCCGATTTTTAGTCCGAATATGCCTTTGCGTTTTAGTATAAAATATAACTTTTTGGCATTACTAGAATACCTGTTGCATAAAAAATATTGTTCATAAATTCTATCTTCCTTGGAAAACTGTTTTCTTAATAATAAAAAAAAGTGATGTAAGTCAAAATAGAATAATGAGCTGATGAATTTCTTCACACTACATTGCTTTAAACTATATTAGTTCTATGTAATATAATGATATTATCAACAATGAACTATTTTTAAAAATGCTTTAAGCTAAGAATTGTAAAAATTATTACAATTTTTCATAATTCTTGACGAGCACTTGAATTAACAATCAACCTTATTGCGAATGTCGACGTCGTTACAAGCGATGTCGTCGACACACTCATTGTATTGCCGTTGTTAACATTGAGAGTAATTAAGAGTTATCGACGACAAATTTATATTAATGAAAGCAATATTACGCCGAAGTTGACTGAATTGACTTTGTTTTTGTCAACAAAGTTTTTTGTGTCGACATAGTGAATTTATGTTTTCATGTAAGACATTTTATAAAATCTTAGTCCCATGGAAAAAAAGTTAAAAATTACAACGAGTTTAGTAAAAGGGTTTTTAAGAAACTGAAACGCTCAGAAGTTCGACAAGATTGGGAAGTAATAGCTCTAAAATTAAACTCTCTTAGACTGCCTGTTGGCAAAAGGTATGGATAAAAAAGAAAAAATTTAAACATGTACATATGTACATTTTATGAGATTTCAAAAAATACAGTCACAAGAATGCTTAAATAAATGAAACGGGTGCTGATATATATTAACAGTCACCGCTGTCACATCTGGAAGAAAATTCTGCAAATTTTTTGCAGTCTGAAAAACAGTTGAATACGGAAGGTAAAATACAAGGAATTACAGTTTCTGTTGATGAAATCGAAGCAGAAAATGTTGCTGACGTGGACATTACAATTATGGAGGATGAGGAAAATGTCCCAATAACTTTGGCAACTTCAAACCATTTCTAATAGAAGAAAAACAAAACAGAAGAAATGTGAACGCGAAAAATTGTTTCAAAAGTATAACGCCATGCACAAAGAAGCTTTTGGTCAAATTTCGAATACCATGACAGAAATAAAAATTGCTTTGAAAGAAAATTACTGGAATATACACAAATAAACTATGGGAGCGTGAAGAAAATACAATGATAGAAATAAAAATACTCTTACAGAAATATGTCGGTACCAGCGTAATCTTTCTGAAGTTGAGGAGAAAAAAAATTTAGATGAAAAGCATTACCAAAGAGAAGAAAAACTTTTTGAAACTGAAATTTAATTAAAGAAAGTAAAAATGGAAATAAAAAGGAATTAGAAGTTCTTTATCTCTGCTTCCACTTGATTCAAACATAAACAAAATTTTTTTCACAAATATTAAAAAATTCAAGTTTATAAACTGTCAAAATATATATGGGGATGATATTCTTTTTTCAAAATTATCGATAACATGTCGACGTCAACACATGCGCGCAAATTAATACCAACTTAGTGTCAAGTCGACGTCTGCGTCGACTGCGGCTAAAAATTGACAACGACGTCGACAACGACTTTCGTAATAGAGCTGAATATGTTTTCATTGTAACCTAAAAAATTTTAAAAAGCTTAATATGAAGCAACGCAGAATTACTTTCCCATACGTTATTTATATTTAATTATTTTTTTTTATTTAATTATATTTATGTATATTATGCGAAGTTTAAAAGTCTTTAAAATACAAGTGAAATCAAGTGTTTATTTTGCTTAGATGCAATCTATTTTGGGAATATTTCAAATAAATTTATTTCATTATTTTATTTATTTAAAGATTTATCTTTCTTCGCCCAATTATTGAGGTATTTGTTGTTTGGTAAAAAGAAATTAAATAAAAATAAACAAAAAACAAAGTTAAATCTCTATTTGATTGTTTTCAAATACCCGCTTAAGCTTGCCGTAAAAATAGATGCAACGCTATTTGTAAACAAATGTAACAAATGTAAGTCCAAAAAAGGGAAATAAAGAAACTAAAACAAAAAATTGTAGAAACGTAATCAAAAGAAAAAAGTTCCATTACTGTCGTACATAATAAAGTTATACTTTTAATAAAGAACGACAAGTTTAACAATCCATCAACTTAAAATTAACGACTGGAGCAATAGCTACTATTTTAAGAAAAAAATAAACCACTCGTGCAACAGTAAAAGCAAATTTGCAATTGGCGAACAATGAAAAATAGCAAAGTACAAGGAACATAAAATAGAAACAGACTGACTGCGGTTAGGAAAATTTTGCATTTCCAATTACATGTCAGAGAGATAAACACGAATTCGAATTCGACTGAGTAGTTGCCGTCAAAGCAAAGGGAGGTGCTGTTGCAGAAAGAAAATGCATTCTTTTTATACTCAAGTTCTGTGGTAAATTGAAAATACTGTTTTCACTTTGTTTATTTTTAGCAATTGGGATTGACTTGCAAAAGAAATTCAAATAATTTAAAATTAGTTGCACAATTGCAGAAAAAGTGTAGAATACTTTGGTTCTTGTTATTCGTGTATACATTTCTAATGCCAACCAGCAGTCGCACAGAAGAGTATTTGACCCAAAAAGCTGGCCAAAATTATTAAGCGTGGTTTTTAGTTTAAAAGTTTAATTTTTTTGATAGTTTTAGCTTTAGTTTGATAAAAAAAAAAGGTAGTGGCAGATTATTATTGGGTTAGTGTTATTTTTGACACCCCCACCCACCAACCACCCACCCAACCCCCATTTAGAACTTTGTTTATTTTTTTTAATTTTTAAGAGAATTTATTTTTATATATATGTTGTGTATTTTTAGAAAAATTATTTATTATTACGTATGCCGGTCTCCCCCTCGCATTCCGCCAAAATTTCGTTTGCAACTGTACTTTATTCTAAGAGCAAGTCAAATTAAATTTAGAATTTCGAACTATTGTAGTTGTGTAGATACAGGGAAATAAAACATAGCTTTTTATGGATTTTACAATGTCTCCTTTCTCAAAATTATAATTTATCCAATATTAAATATTTAAAAAAATTGGTCTCGTAGCTTGGCTTTCTATAAGGAATAAACAACCAAATAAGCAAAAACATGTTTACTTCTGATAATTATTTTATATTATTAAATACTCATCACATGAAAGAATTAAACTAATTTAAAAATTCAAAATTATGATAATGTCATACGTATTTCATCATGGGCATTATCATCTGTATCAGGAAGTAGTAGTTGAATAGTATCTGATAAAAAAGGTTTTTTGTGTATTGCAGCTTAAAAAAGGGTCACTGCTCAAAACCTTTTCAAGAAACTGAAGTTCTTCATAATCCAACTGCAGAGATTGCAGAGAGATTGCAGCTTCACTTCCGCTAATGTCATTTTTTAGCAATGAGTAGCATGGATACACATTTTTGTTGGCATTGTATAATATTCATATTGGTTTTTCGTGAAATCAGCATTTATAAACAATGCTAAAGCACCCTTCGCTGAAAGCTTATTAACTCGGACCTCGGAAGTTGTGATCGTGTTATATCCATTATTAATTTAGCCGCATCACTATGTCCCGCTACTCTCTGGCTCATTGATGCAGCAAATTTAATCTTCCCTGTTGTTAATTACTGACGAATTTCTTGCATTTTTTTTCGTTTTGCTCTTTCACTTGCTTCATTAAATTCTTTTTTTGGTCGCCCTGAAGATGAACTGTCAAATACTGATATTGTCACAGTTTCTTCCAGCCATTTAGCATACCTGCTTAAAAATCGGTCCTCTGTTCGTTGTGCTAAACCCCAATACTTTTTGAAATTTATAACACACTGCTTTATTGCTTGTATATCCCCATCTCCTTGGCATTCTGAAATCACACACAATTTACTAGCTAAAAACTGCAACTATTCGTCAATGATTCTAGCATTAGATTCCTGTACTATTTGGAATAACTCAAATCTTGTGTAAATTTTTTCCATGTTATCTCTCAAAGTTGCAAAACTCTTGTAATAAGAATTTTGCTCAACAAGCCATATATGCATATTTTTCAAAGTGCATTTTTCTTTTACTTAGTTAATAACCTGAATTGAAAGAAATTTCTTTTTTAAGGGCAGGTAATCCATTATGTTGGTAGTTGCTAAAAGTGATTAAATAATATTTTACAGCAATAATTCGAAAAACACAAAAGTTTATGACGACAATAAAGTATAAGAAAAAGTGCCTTATGAGCAAAAATAGAAAAAAGGTAAAATTTTCAAAAAATCACCAAAAATAATGGCGCAAACTTGCGCAAACTTTTTTTCTTTTTTCTTAAATTAGAGATTTCATATTTTATTGTGGTATATAACATTATTTGTACAACAGCTACCTTCACTTTCAAAAAGCTTTTCCTTTTTTATTTTTGGTAAGAATTAATATATTTAAATACATAGTTTTTTTTATAATTAAAATTTTAAAAATAAATAGTTAAGATAATTTTTTCTTTTTAAATATTGAAAATAGCTGCTGATGAAAGCTTTCAGGCAAAAAAATCAATGTAATACCTCTATTCGTTTTGCCATAAAAAAATATAATATAAATATCTTGAAATCGAAAAAATTCAATAAAAGCGTATGCAATTTTCTTCACTTTCCTGACTTTGACAGCCTCCCACAACTACAAATCTTAACTTACACCCTTTAAATTGCACGATATGATGTAGAATTTTGTTCTCTATCGATCTGCTTAATTTTTTCTTAGGATTTCATCAAATTAATTTTTGCCTTTTTGGCCAGCTTTTTGGGTCAAATACTCCTCTGTGAGTCGTGTCTATACATCGACTATTGCTGCTGAGAAATTAAGTTAAATGATTGTAAGGTATATAGCATTCACCTTGCACAGGATCTTATGCCCTCTAAATCAAATTAATAACCAAATAATACCCCAACTTGCAAAAGTAATGTAAGTTAGTTAAGTATACAACTTCATAGCTGCTTTAAGTTAAACCTGAAATTTAAAACATGCAACAAAACATTTAAAGAAGCTTGAATTTAAACACATCCCAGCCCGCAACAAGCTAAATGATTTGGGTGAAATTGGAGTTACATCCTAGTGATTGCAAGAACTATGAGTGAAATTATTTAACAAGAATCATTAAATATGAATATGAATAAAATGGCTTAAAACTAAAATTTGCTAATGTACACTATACAGGCCAGTAAATTTATAAATAATAACTCTCGTTTGTAGCTTCCAGTTGAACTGTCCCTGTAATTTAGTTAAGTAACTCCAATCAACAAAGCAAATATCGGAGTGACAGAGTGTTAAAAGATAAGAAAAAATTTAAGTACTATTTACAATTTTTCATAAAAAAAATCATCGGCTCTTAATGGATTTAAAAAAAATTTAGTTTGTCCTTAAAGATGTCTTCAAAAACTTAAATACGATACCCACGTTAATATCCTAAAAAATATAATGCACAATCGTACTTTTTCAGAGGCCCATAACTTGGAAAATATGGGCGAGTTCCAATTGTTTTACATGATGTTTTTTTTTCTAATTTTTTATTCACTATCGCCCCATATATTTATTTTTTTTTTGGTTGGAGTTACTTCACTAAACTAGATTTGTTCCAAATGATATGAAAAAATTGAAAGCAGGCGTGGTGTTTTTTCCGCTGCCTCGAAGGACATGAACTTCTCTTGCTGATTTTAAATACAATGTTTGAAGCTTTGTCTGATCATTGGCGTATTTAAATTTTTTCTAGCTTATTAAGTGTCTAGGAAAAGTTGATTTTAATCTGCATACGGACGGACAGACAGACTACATCGCTCAATCGACTTGGGGTCGGACATGATTATTGTAGAAAATACTCACGGAATGACTTAGATATACCCTTTTTCCACCTGTGACGCAGGGTATCAAAAAGAAAACTATATAAAAATTTATAAAAAAAATCCAAAAAATTAACATAGTGAAATAAATAGTGAATAAAGACATTTGAACTGCATCATACTAATGGTTGTCACTTCAGTCATTCATTTATACAGTCTGTCGACAATGACTAACGCCTACAGTAAAATACTTGTGGACATATTTTATTGTTATAGACGTTAATTAAATAAATAACAGACAAACACACGGGCACAATGTCGTTCAATTTAAGTCACAAGTAGTTATTTGGACGTAAGGTTGTTTAGAACAAAAGACAAAAAACCGCAGGCAGAGGTTGTTTACTTATGTCTGTATTTATAAAAAGCGAGAACAACAAAACAAACAAAAGTCATTTGGCTCACAGTAATTAATATATTTTCAACTAAAATTATTTTCAATTTAAATTTAATTTTTAATTGTTATTTACACGATTTGATATTTCAGAAGAGTGTAGTAAATTTTTGTGATATTTTAAAATTGCTCAATAAAGTTAAATTTTTTTATTTTCTTTTCAGCACGATCGTTCCAAACATCTTTGAAGGGTCTGAATACAGCAAATAACTGTGACTCCATTTAAAGCGATATTGATTTATGGTACCGTAAAAATGATATAAGTACATCATGATGTTGTGAAGTTTCTTTATATATGCTTAAGTTTTTAAACAGATAAATTGACACGAAAGTTTTGAAATAATTTTTGAAAATAGTTGTTAAGATATTTTATTTTTCTTTAAACTTTATGAAAAGAAAAAAAAATATGGTTTTATAACATTTTTTGTATTTTAGTACGATATTTATTTTAAATCGTTACTATATTTACTTCTCTACTATTGTAAAGTAAAAATCATCAGAAATCTGCATTTTCCCCTAGAAAAAAAGGAAATTAAAAAATTTATAATATAGTTTAAAGTTTTTAAAAGTTTGTATAAGATGTTGCATACTGTACACGTTGTTGCATCGTAAAATTATAATGAATAGAGCTTATATTAGAATATAAATTTAATTATATTGCGCAACTCTTAACACAGTGAAATTAGAAATTACTTTTAAGCAAATTACAGGTTTTCTCATTACGTATGTAGATCAATGTATATCAAATTGCAAATATGCATACTTTTAACTAATGGCGTTTTCTTTCCTGACAAAAATGTTGCATAAGTTTAACCTTTTATGTTCTTTTCTAAAAAAAAAGTGTTCGAGAGTGTAAATTAAAAGTGTGTTCGTTTAAAAATAAGTCGCACGAAAAATTGTATGTTGCATAATCAGGTGTGTGATAAAAAATGATGTAGACAGAAAAACGATAAAATTTAATGTTTTTTTAGAGTCGTTTTATCATATCACTTTCAAATTTAATTTTGTTTCAAGGAAAAAACCAACATTTTACTTTGTGATGGAAAACGATAAAATTAGTGTGATATTGCATTCAAAGCAGCATGGTGTCTTCTATAGTTTTCAGCTTAAGAATATCAAAATGTAAGTATAAAGTATAAAAACTCATTGGTATTTAGCCAAATTATTTACAAAAGGTGGTAAGACTTTTGTTAAAAACCAATGGAAGAATTTAGTTACTGAACTGAATAGCTTGGGTCCCCCATACACACTCTAGCTCGTTACAGAAAGGCGCAATTTAAGAAAATAATTCTATTTAGTATGTGAAAATATTTAATAGTAACTCTTTCCATAGAAATAAAAGTATTTTACTGATGGAAATATTTGTGCCGTCTATGCATTTTTCGAAAAACTTAAAAGATTGTCTCAGATCTTCTTGACTAGATTTTATTTTATTTATTAAACAATTTGCGACTTATTCTTTTTTTTAATATAAGCTTCAATATTATTATTGATATTGAAATTGTGGTACGATACATTGAAATATTTGCATTATTACCTATAGCTCTTTGTAATCCACCTCCTGACAAAAATCTTAGTGCAGCTGCTAACTGTAATACTAGTAGAATTAAAGGTGTCCAATTTTATTTGCTACAATTATGAAGCCTTCTTTATTGAATCTTAAACTGTAAATAAATTTGCGTAAAAATAATTAACAAAATCATATATGTTAAAAGAAAAATAATCTTACATATCGTCTGTTAACTCCAACGGGTGGGAGTAATATCGTAATTATTTTCTTCTAAAATTTTCAGCTATATGTTCCTCGACCAATAAAATTAACGATGCTGTTACTCTAAATGTCATTGTCGATATATGTCATATTTTATATATAGACTGACAAAATTTGTTTTTCTTTTTCTTTAAATATTTCTTTTTTTTTTTTCTTTATTTAAATTTTAGCTAGCAAACGCCGTGCAAGGTTACGTTAAAAATATATGATTTGCAGTGAAAGAAAAATGGAATATAAAACTGATCAAAATTCATCACACCTAAATCTCTCTTCATTTTTATAGGGTTTAGGCAACTTGCAAAGCATTTAAGTGATTGCTGGGTAAAATTTATCTTCAAAAAATAATAATTATGGCGTATCATCAATATTATCCCACATACGTCTAAAGCACTTTTTGCCTTTAGGTTATTTTAATGAAACTTTACTTGATGAATGTGTTTTTTTTTTTTTTATAAGTTATAAAAATACATTTTTTATTCGTCATCTTTAAGAGTGCTTTAAAAGCACTTGGCGCGGCGTAAAAACTCACAAGGTTTACGTCCTGAACACACAACTGTTCATGTCCTAAATAATGTTGCTGTGCACTTTTGCGACTCTGCTCATTAACAGCTTTTTTTTTTATCAGTTCTGTTTGTAATGTTTTCTAATAAAGAAAAAAATTATTATGAATAATAATTGACCTAGTTTTTGTATTAGAGTAGTTATGTTGAAACTGGAAAATAATTTTGTGAGGGAAACTAATGGTGACTCCCAAAAGCAGAATATAATTTATCGCGTTTGCTGTTAGGAATATTACTAGTTCAATAATTACCAGGTTTATAGACATATTTTCTATTGTTTTTTAATCAAATTTATCATTTTAGTTTCTAATTATTGTCTATATTTAATAAGAAATAGCTGATTTAAAAGCTAAAAATTATAAATTAAGTATAAGTAAGTCCACAGAGGAAAGATATTTTACCATTTGAACGGTCTCCAGGCTCGAAGACCTACAGAAACACTTCCTAAACAACACCAATTTTCACAGATTGCGCACCTTCCAGAAACTTAAAAGCCGTTGCGACCATTAATGAGTCTATGCTGTCAAATTAAATTGCACTATATATAGAGCTAGACAAGGGCCTCTGTTACACCCTATAAATGTTTTCAACCCAAGGCATGCAACTAAGATCCGTCTCTCCCAACTACTAACCATCTTCATCTAGACAGAAGAAGAATATAATTTTTTATATCAGGCTATTTTACACTAAAAAAATGAAAATTTGTTATACTTTAGGTCAGGTTAGCTAGCGCAAGGTTGTAATATTTTCCCTATACCTCTACTATCCATTGCGTACCATTGCACTTCATTTAGCCATCTAGAGCATAATAGTTCTGAGTTGAAGCTCTGAGCTATGAATTTCAAGCGCCGCCTGGAGATTTTGAATCAATAACCAAAACTATGTATTGAAAATGCAGATATTAGTTGCTGCTTTTACAGTTTATCCCTATTGACTTATATCTAGAGATTTTTAATAATTTTGAGGCCCTACAAAAATTTAAATTTTGGCAGATTCACTAAATCGGATTTGTTGCATTCTTATTTAAAGCAATCTTGTTTCTCCTAGTAAAGGAAGAGATACAGTAAGCCAAATTTACAAAAAAGCAATTACAGCCCAACGAAATATGTATTTTTACCTAAATCGATGTTATTTTCTATTTTTCACAAAGATTCATATATAACGTAATGCAAAACAGTATTATAATATTAATATTTAAAGTAGAAAAAGTATGTTTGAGGTCGTTTAACAATGTAATATGCCCTCTGTTTCAACTGCTTCAAGCATTTGAAATTATCGATCATTTGAAATTATACTTTTGTTTATAAAAATAATTTTCGAAACAAGCGTCTAAATAATGTTCAATATTTGTGGATGTACGACTAATTAAAGATTTATTTACCCAATCAAAAATGACTGTAATTGATGGAGCAGATTGTATAAATTTTCTTTGTTTTCTGTAGCTGTTTTGTCTTTCAAGCAGTAATGTGTCACATCTCGCATATTTCTTGTTTTTAAAAATACTACATATAGATTACTGCTATACTGATTGTAGTGGAATAAAAGCTAGTTAAAGAGTAAAGGTACATTAAGCCGACCGTAAATGTAGAAATGTAAATGTAGATGTGTCAGCTGATCATTTTTGTTATAAGAAAAGCTATGCAAATGCTTAGCCGACTGAAATGTCACTTAGTCGTAACGTTTCAACCTGCTGAAAATCGAATTTCAACACGGTGTTACGTTACAAATGAAGCCAGTGATGGTAGATATTATAAAAAATTGAAGTAAAGTACAAACCCCCTTTTAAGTATGAATACTATATTAATTATGATTATATCATTTGACGGCTAAAGTTTTACCATTTTATAAAGCAAGTTCATAAAAACGCATAAATTCTAATAAAATATACTGTAACAACCACCTTCTCCAAGTTATTATTGAAATAAAAATGTTTACTTTAATCTTTGTTTTTAAACTATAGTTTGTTGTTATACGCGAATAAAAGTTTTTATTGCAGACAAGCTTTAACTTCCATAAATACAACAAACAAGCATGTGTTTGCTTTAACAATACAGAGCCTTAATGAACCCACATAACATTTTTCTCCAGGTTTGTTTAAATAAGCTTTAAATAGAATAAAGTTAGAATATGTTTTTTTACTTTAATTTAAAGTAGAATGAACATAAAAATGCTACATATTATTGTTTTTTGTTCGCTTTTGTTCTTATACAGTGCTTAGCACCGATAAGTTTGAAATCTATCTCCGTTTTCTGTATCGAAACCAAAAAAAAAAAAATAAGAATAATTTAATAATTAAAATCAAATTTACTGAAGACCTTATTTAATGATAAGCATAGCTATGCATAAAATTGCACTAGAAAATGTTGCAAAATCATATTTAAAAAAATATTTTGTTTTATGTGACGGGGTGGTTGTTACGTATGTTGCAATTAAAACAAAAGTAAAAAGCAACAAACTTTATTGCAGTAAAACAACTTATTACACCTGAGATTGATAAACTTATAAAATGTATCACTAGGTTGTACATAAAAATAACTATAAATTAGAGGCTTACATGGAACTAAATAAAATTTCTTAATCTAAAATTTTAATAACAGTGAAAACAATTGTTTTCTTGTTTTCAAGACCAATTGAATAACAATCAACTTGAATCTTGAAAACAATGTGTTTATAATTATTTTATTTCCAACTGAACTCATTAATATTAGCAAACTGAGGTTATTTACAAACCAAATATGACTCCCACATTGATTTTAAAAATATTTCGTTTTTTTCCATTAAGGTGACTGTTATAAAGGAAGTCTGTCTACATAAAAAGAAAAGTTAAGGGAAAAATTAAAGTTAGCGATTTAACTTTTCTGTATAAGTTTTTGATTTAAATACATATAAAAAATGCAGACAATTCTCAAAATAGGTTTAGATATTTTAGTAGTGAAGTCAAGTATTTAATAAGTCTGTTAGAATACCGCAATACCGCCATCACCGGCTGTTTGTTAAGTACGTGGGCTGCTCTATATATTTCTGGCCTAATAGTGAAAATGCGAATATTTATAATCAAAAATGGTTTTTTCAAAGTATTCTCCAGCATGCTTTATACACTTTTGCATGCGCTCAAACCAGTTGTCGAAGCACTTTTTCCACTCCGATTGAGACACCTCTAAAAGATGGTTTTTGAACACTTCAACAGCTTCTTCTGGCGACGAAAATCGTTGACCACGCATTTTGTTCTTGATGTGCGGAAACAAGAAGAAGTCATTAGGTGCCAAGTCAGGGCTGTACGGCGGATGACCCATTAATTCGACGTTTTGGGCGGTCAAAAACGCTCAGGTTTGAGCCGATGTGTGAGAGCTCGCATTGTCATGGTGAAAAATGATTCGTCTTCTCTTGTTGGTTTTTCGACTTTCTCCGATGACTTCAGGCAAACAAATTGTAGTGTACCACTCAGAAGTGACCGTCCTACGTTGCTCAAGCGGAACAGTCGCCACATGACCAGTTTTGCCGAAGAAACAGGCGACCATTTGCTTCGAAGTGCTTCTTCCACGAACAACTTTCGTTGGATTTTGCTCGTCTTTGAAGACCCACACGGTCGATTGTTGTTTCGTTTCGGGCTCATACGCATAGATCCATAATTCGTCACCTGTGACGATCTTATAAACGTCTTTTGTAGCACCGCAATCGTATTTTTGCAACATTTCTTTGCACCAATCGACACGAGCCTTTTTTTGAGCGACTTTCAAATTGTGCGGGATCCAACGAGAACAAACCTTTTTTACGGCCAGGTGTTCATGCAGTATCGAGTGTATGCTGGTGGAAGAAATGTCCAAGGATGTCTCTATCTCTCGGTATGTCGCATGTCGATCTTGCATTATGAGTTCACGCACGGCATAAATGTTCTGTGGCTCAACAGCCGTTTTTGGACCACCTTCACGGAATTCATCTTTGAGCGAGCTTCGGCCACGATTAAATTCATTATACCAATTTTTCACAGTGCTATAGGATAGTGCTTCATCGCCATACAAAGATTTAAGTTCATCAGTGCAGTCTTGTCGTGATAATCCACGTCGAAAGTCGTGAAAAATGATGGCACGAAAATGTTCACGAGTTAATTCCATTTTTTTCTATATTAATTTTTTCAAGTCACTGTAAGCAACACAAATAATGGTCGTACGTCAAAACGTTTTGAGTACGATTATGCTTAAAAATGACGAACTTTCCAATGGAAGTGTCAGATTGCACTCAGTGTTGCCAGGCCAGAAATATATATAGCAGCAGTATAACAGTGGTGAGCGCTCTCCATGTGATAACAACATTACTAAGCCGTGCTTTCAATAGTAAAAGAGAAGACATACTACGTATCTTGGTATAAATAAGTGTATTCAGGTCATTTTTGTATTGGAGTGGTGTCTGCTGTACCTGTATGTTCAGGTAAATAGCTTGCTATATATAAAATAATGTCAAGTGGGTGTAAAACAATTCCTCTGACACTTTCAACTGTCTAATGTTTATCTCAAGTATGGCGAAGATAAAATAGTTTAAGTAATGAAAAAAGCATTCCGCGTGGGTTATCTTTCCTTTTAATATCAAAATAAAAACATGACTTAGTTCAACAAGAAATGCAGAACGTTTGCAAATAAATGCACATAAAGTGTGAACGAGAAATCTACTCACTCACTCATAATAAAATTCATTGCTAGTTTAAGGTAAATAGCATTATTTTTATTTGCTACGTTAACATACCATTTACGAGTAGAAAGTACTAAATTTATCTAGGACCATGACATTTGCAAATTTGAATTTTTGTCACATTTCTTACACTGTATTAGGAAAATTCATCTTTTTAAATTAAATTCCATTTTAGAAAATCTATGACCACGACTTTTTTTTAGTCTTTTGATAAATAAAACCAAAAAAAAAACACGTATATTCTATTCCAAATCTTATATTCGCTTCACCATCTATATAAATCTAGTTTAGTGAAGTAACACCAATTAAAAAACAAATATTGGGGTGACAGAGAATTAAAAAATAAGAAAAAAATTATGTACTATATATATATTATTTTACACAAGAACGGCATCGGCTCTTAATAGGTAAAGCATTTTTAAAAAATTTTAGAATTTTTTAAAAGATCACTTTTATCTCTTAAATGATACCCTTATTGATATCTTAAAATAAAAGGTGGACAATAGTACTTTTCTATGAAAAGTTCAGAGACCTATATTTTGGAAAACATAGGCGAGCGCCAATTTAAATTTACTTAATTATTCCAAATGATATGGGCAAATTGGAGGCAGGCGTGGTGTGCTATTTGCTGCATCTATCTATCTTGCTGATTTTTAATAGCAAAATTTTTCTAAACTATGTCTGATCGATTGGCGTATTAAAATTTTTTCTGACTCTTCTAGTGCCTTGCCAAAGTTTATTTCAACACAAACACGGACGAACAGACGTACATCGCTCAACCGACTCCGCTATGCATAAGAACTCAGAATATATATACAATTTATGGGATCGGAAATGGATATTGTACAAAGTACAAACGGAATGACAAGCTAAGATATATCTTTTTATTATTTGCTGTGGTGTAGGGTATAAAAATATTAAACTACATGACAATATTATGCAGCTTTATGCTGATGTAAAAAAATTTCGTTTTCGGTAAATTCAACAAAAGCCTGTAGCAATCATTATCAAGATAAATTAAAAAGAAAATATTATGAATAATTATTTGAAAGTAAATAAACACGTATTGGTTGGAATATTAATTTTGAACATTTAAAAGTCCAGTTATGATTACAGGTTTGAATTTCGGTAGACAAATGTTGTTTAGTTTTTTTTTTTTTTTTTAACAAATGACATATTTTATTATTTTTAATAAGTTTTCTTTTTCAACAAATTCTAGAAACTCTTATTATTAGTATATTATTGAATATAAATATTTAAATTCTAAAAGAAAAATTGTTCTCTTACCCTGTTTACATGCTTTTATTTGCACTTCATATGTGCCCTTGTCCTGCCATTACTACCACAATAATTTTGCCTTACGTGTTAACCTCTTTAGAAATTTATTTTTACTAAAATGGTATTCTTAGCAATTGTCGAATGCATAAGCGTTTTACGATTAATCATTATACAGTTTTCGTTGCTATTAACTCTTTAACTCTTTAACAACGTCCACATATAAAGTTTTTGGATTGACTTGACTTTTTTTGCACAGTTTTATGATTACAAAAGCACAAATTTTTCTGGCCTTTAACTGCTGCTAATAAAACTCGCCAATTATTTTAATCAGTTAAAAAACCAGATAAGAGTTGTTATAATGCAAAGTAAAAAAATTATCTCTTAATTTTGTTCTAAAAGCGTTGCCCCTTCGGATCCGAACGTATTTGCTACATTGTAAAAAAAAGTCTAATCTATTCATTCATTTTCAATGTAGACGGCCAATGCCAACATGGAAATGACAACAATGTGTTTTTGTAATAGTGAACATATAAATTTAACTTATTCAATAACAAATTTAAAAAAAGCAAACCATTCATTGATATGTTGATGATGCTTCCGGCAAACAAGTGGTTCTCTATTGTATTGAAACTGTTGTGATGTGATGTGATAGAAATGGTTGGAATTAAGGATTTGTATTCGTTTTCACTATTAAAATTTTAAAAAGATCGACAATCTTGGAAACAATGTTGGTCATGTAATTGCTAACTTTTGTCGTTAGACATTCAACAAATAAAAGATATTGCATAATGAATGCAAGCTTTCTCTTTTTTTTTCTTGTATAAGCTTTTTTAATGACTCACAGTATTAAGAAATGAATTGCCACTTAGAAAAAGTTTTTTGTCTAAGTCTTGCTGGTATAAACAAATTATTAATTTCCTTTGAACTTATTTTTTTTTAACGCAAATAATCTTATAAAAAGAAAACTAATAATTTTATTTAAAAGATGCACGACCAGAAGCTGTTCAATACGTAATTTAATGTTTTCAAAGTACGTTAGTGTCAGGCACCGTTTTTAGAGATCATATGTCGTCTACATTTAATGTCACTCAAAAATTGTTACAAATTTATATAAATATTTTTAAATTTTCTATGTATATATATATATATATATATATATATATATATATATATATATATATATATATATATATATATATATATATGTGAGTTTGTCAAAACTCTTTAAGCTCCCAATAAAAAGTTAACAAGTTTGAATATAAATTATGTGAAGACAATTGTGTCTGCTTTCATTCTAGTTTTCTCCACAAAACTCTCTCAGATTACACAAGATTCACTTGCACACCAGCTTTAAGTTAAGTGAATAAAATGATTTAAACTTTTTTTATTATGTTCAATATAAAAATAAAATAAAAGAAAATGTGCAATCGCATAAGCCAGACAGTAAACTAGGACAAATAAAAAATATTAGAAACATTAGAATGCTTGTTATGAAACTATAATATAATAAATTCTACGAGGACGTGTAGAAATATCTCATATAAAGTTTATCTCTATAGAAACATCATGAATACATACAAATGTTGCTGAAAACTTTATTGAATTTATTAAAATAGACAGATTTATCACGATATAAAAAAAAGTAAAAACATATTGTAGACTTAAGCAAACTTTAAAAGAATCTTTATAAAATAACAGAGTAAATATTTAAGAAAATACAAACGTTGAGGTTCAAGAAATAAAATATTAAAGTGGTTTAAATAAATAAAATTATATTCTATTTAATTTTTAAGCAATAGGTCTTTTATTTTTTGTATATATTTTCGATATTTCGCTACTCCATTGTGTAGCATCATCAGGAAAGTAAATATTTATTTAAATAACATAAACAACAACAAAAATGTAATTAACGTTTTTTCAAACTAAAGTATTTTAAAAACCAAAAAAAAATATATATATATATAAAATAAAAGACCTATTGCTTAAAAAATAATAAAATATAATTAATTAAAAGGCCAAATAAAAACTTTATTTAAATAAATATAAATTATTATATCAACTAATTGAATAAAAGAGCCAAACATGTTACGTTAATGGTTGAAGTTTTCTTCTGGTACTTGACCAAAAAAGGAAGCACTTACTAGCATTTTGCTTGAAAAAATCGATAAAATTCTTCTAACCTACTTTGTTAGTGGAAATTGCTAATGCATACATATGTGTCACAAATAAATATTACAACAGCCACAAATGCCATAAAAGGTGGAGGATGTGATAAATTTAAATCCAGAAACATTAAACATAGCGTTACTCTAATTCATATAACAATTTCAAAATAGAATTTGACTTGCGATTAAATAAAAAGAAAAAATCTACAGAATATACTTCAATCTTTATAGTTCTTTTATTTTTTGTATTTTTATATCTTCCACCTTAGGTGGAAAAGGATTTATCTGAGTTTGTCATCCTTTTTGTTCCTTTTACAATTTCCATTTTCTGTCTGTCAATCTGGTCATCTGTGCATCTATCTGCCTATCCATCCGCGTGCGTTTTACGTTCACTGGATGAGCTAGAGATAATTTAAATACTCCAATTGGTCGCACATAGTTTTGAAAATTTTGCTACTGAAAATTAGCAAGATCGACCGATGTTCTTCGAGGTAATAGGTAAAACACCAGGCCTGACTCTAATTTTCTTCAAATCTTTTTTTCAACCTTTGTTTGTATTACTGCTGGTGAGTATTGCTTGTGATAAAAAGTTAATGAAAAAGGTAAGAAAAATTGCTGAGCTTTTACTTAATACAAACTTGCAAACTTGAGCTTTTTTAATATACAACAAAATATCATGCTATTTTTTATATTATTCCGATTAAGTTATTACTGTTTGCACAAAAATCTTTAGTTTATTAAAAAAAAATTGTGAGAAGGTTCCTGAAGAGCTAAATTAGCGGTAGTGAAATGGCCATCGAGACGTGCTTTCACCCTCAATAATCAATATCGGTAATTTAATATTTTAATCGGGATGATATAAAATAATAATTTTATTTGAACTATTCAATAGGAAAATCTGCAGCATTGCACATTTGTTGTACATACATGGCGGAGGGGATATAAGATTCGGCGTATCCGACTATAGCATAGTCTTTATAGTTTTTCCTTTCTTTGTTGTTAGTGATATTAAATTTAAGTAACATTAATATTGTATATAAACAAACAATTTGACAGAGATTATCATAATCATGATATTTTTACAATGTAGACCAAAAAATAAAAATAAAAAAGGATATAAACATAGCAATGAATAAATTAATATATTCGGTATTTGCATATTTTCCATTTATTTCAACAAAAAGCGAACATTTTACAAAAATTATATGTAGTTAAAATTTTATGAAAAAATAACAACAAATATCGAATGTTCCAGTAAACGAAAAAAAATTAGAATAGCCATCAAAAATTCTATATTTTATAAAAAAAGAAAAAAATTAAAACATGAAAAGTTTACCTAAAAATAAAAAGTCAAAGGGTTTAAAAATCTCATGAAGATCTTGAACGCGAGACAATACATATATCGATAAACACAGGCAATACTTAACCACTAAAGAGGAAGAAAAATGAACTCAGGATTAGTTTATTATTTGTTTTATCTTTAATATGAAGTCAGGTTAAAATTTTATCACTTAAAAGAAGGCAATTAAACTCAAAATTGTTTGTATTTTTTCATGTATATTTTATTTGATTTCTTCAACTTGATTTTAATTCCATCAAGGGAATTTCAATACACGTTTAAAGCTGCACTCACTCGGTCAGTCATTAGTTTAAGCGATTTTGTATCAAGTATATAAACAATTCAACAGCATTCTCGTGAACAACATAAATAATTTTCTAAGTATCTTATAGCTTTTTATAACGTCTAGGGAAAAATAAGTTTTATTTTCCACATTCTTTGATCAGCTTTTATATACTCTAAATATTCATGAGTAAAAAAAATATAGTACTTCACCAGTGTTTTCAAAAGATAATGGAATCGTTACGTGCAATTGAATGAAATGGAATTTTTAAGTGCAAGGGCCACACATTTTTTTTTTCACAGTTATAATTTTATAAAAACTTTATTTTGTCTGGTTTGTTAAAAAAGGAAACCGATAAACGCTCTGAACATTTGACATTCTTATTCACTTGGGCAATTTATGCTGTAGATGTTAATTTGTGGACAATAATGGTTACAGGCTTTTAGAAGTTGAATAATTCACATGGACAATTTGTAAAACTTCTTCTTAAAAGGAATCGTACTTACAAACGGACATACACATACATACATGTTTGTTAGATGACACCTGTATTTGTTGGGTTTTTTATTTTTGTTTTTTTTAATACACTTTAATACACAAATGAAGATTTTGTTGTTAATGAGGTCTCACTTTAAATTCATTTTAAATTTCTAGAACAAGTTTGTTGGTCGATCTTCATAATTTCTAAAGCGATATGGACATTTGGTAGAAGATTAACGAAATTAATTTGTTTAAATAGCGACTAGTCACATCTGTACTCTTCACATGATTTAATGAATTATAGACTTTAATATTGATTACATATTCATAGAGTTCTTTTGTTGCCTTAAATTTCATTGTTTTTAACACAACGGAGAGCTAGAGGATTTAAAGTATTTCTTGTTTCCTGCAGCACTGACTTACTAGGAATGCTAGAAGGAAGAATAAAAACTTACGAAAACTTTATTTCAGTAAAAATACTGATTTATACGCACTGGAAAAGAGCATAAAATTTTATTCAATTGCTTAATTCACAAAACCTTGTATGGTATATTTTGTATTGAATACACTTTCTGTTTATATGCTTGTGAACACGCAGTGTATTATTGTATCAATTTATTTTGTATATTAAACGTCAAAAAGTAAATAAGAAGAAGGAAATAAGTATTCAGAAGAAGGTGTTCAGGAAGTAAAATTGACAATAGGACTGAAAAAATCATAATATTAAATTTTTAATGCGAAAAGTATACTTTTGATATGCTAATGGTTGATTTAAGTAAGTTGTACATGATTTCTTTTAATATGTACATGTTCTCGTGTGATAACACGATTACCAATACAAAATAAAAGTGTACTGAAAAAAGTGTATTGAAATTATATATGAAAATTTACAATACAAGCATACACTGTTGTATTTTAATTGAACAATACACAGTATACACGGATACAAGGGGTTTTGTGAATTAATCAAATTTAAATATTAATTTTGATAGTTTTACCTTCTGTCCCTGCGACATGGCATTTTTTTAATAGATGGTCGACAACAAACCGATAATAATGCTGGTAGAAATCGGTATTGGAAAAAAAGATCCTGAAGAGGATTCATTGCTCCATTATTTTTTCTTTCTGTTATCAGTAATCTGCTTTCCAATATTGCTTACTAGCTTTTCAATAATTCCAATGAAAGTTTTATTTGTAATACTAACTAGAAGTTATAACGTTTTGTAATAATCATACACCCATTTATTATTTTCAAACTTTTTTTTAACAGAGTTGTATGTGTAGCTCGAATCTCTATTTTAACCCCTTTTACTATATTACATACGCAATTAGGTGGCAAGTTGATTAACACGCGAATTGCAATGTACTATAAATGGACCACCCTTTAATTTTAAACTTTACACTTATGTTATTCATTATTCAAAATGTAAAGTGCCTGTCTATAATGGCTTTAAAGATAGACCTGAAATGAAGTTTTGTATCGAGATACCTTTTATTTTATATCATTAATTGTTATTGTAGAGGGCATAATAAGACAACTGCTGTGAACATTTTAAGTATCATACGGTTCCGGTTCTAAAGATAGAATATAGTGCTAGATGAACTAACCAGCTGATATTGCACCGACAAAAATAATATTATACATTTATCCTAAAAATTAACTCAATTAACAAAGAAATACCGACTCTGTCCTTTCAAAATTTCCAATTTAAACTAAATCGCAAGTAACCTACTTGTCCTCCCAGATATCGCTCTTATGCAGCAGCTTCAAAGACGGTCCTCGTCTTTTAATTTTGAAGAGAGTCATGTCTATACACAAATTGCAACATATTATAAGTAGGCACATAAAGGCAACATGGCAAAGTTACTCTTTCCTTTCTCATATATGAGGGTATATACCTTTTTTGTATAACAGTTGATAAGTGTGTTTAAGCACAAATAATTGTGTGAAATTAGTACAAGTAGTTTCATATGTGTTCACTTGCTAATATATAAAGTCGTAGGCATAAGTGTTGGAGCCTATGGGATTGGAACAATTATAATAAAAGTTTTTCACTAATTGCTTTTACATCTAGGCAATTTAACTCACAAACTTGCATAGGGGGATAACAACTTACTAGCGCCCTTAAAGTTTTTTTTAAGTGCAAAAGGTTCTTTGTTTTCTTAGCATTTACTTTAAGGCAGATAATAGTTGTAAAGGCTTTAGTATCGTATGGCTTTAAATATTTATTAAGTACATAATATTATACTAATTAGACAGCTGATAAATAGTTTAGTAAAGAACTTATGAGGGGTAAATCTTTCGGTCAATAAGATCTTTTATTTCTACTCAAACGCTAAATTAATAAACTCAAATTTTGTTACTGAATTAAGGCCAGCATAGCATTTGTAAACTTAAACTTAGAAAAGCTCTTCTACTTTACATGATTATTACTTTAAATATAATAATTTGGAATAACTTTTGCAAAAAACTTACTTCAGTCTGTCTATAGCTGTTAAAAAGTTTGTTCATATGTATCAAAGCACGTCAACTATTGTAACACCCTTTAATTTTATAATTTAAAATACAACTGTCTACAACTAACTGTGAACTGTTCAAAATTAAATTAAATAAACTATTGGAGCACCGTAGAGTTTATAATTTTGAATAATTCTACTTGTTATTTTAACAGAAATAGTAAAATAACAAAAAATAACGGTTCAAAATATAGGCCCATATAGGTAAATTAACATCCCCTATGGGGAAATCCTTTAATTAACCGACTTCAAAAAAAGAAGGAGGTTATATAATTCGGCAGAATGTTGCTTTTTTTATATTTGTGCCTCCAAAACTCAGTCATTTCTGATCCGATTTTGAAAATTTTTAATAGTAATATGATAGACTATGCTTACAGATTCATATTCTTAAAAATTAAAGGGTGTCCCCATACAAAACACTTATTTTTTACGTGTATTATAAACTGTAAAGGGCGATTCTGTAAAATTTAAAATGACTGCGTTTACTATGGCTCCAAAAAACAAAAATTATACAAAATTGAATCTAAAAATTTAAGGGTGCCCCCATAATTGATGTAAATTTACTTAAATGGGCCTATCTTTTGAACCGTTATAGACAAACGTTTAAAAATTGGACAGAATTACTATTACTAAGGCCGTTATAGTAACAAGTATTAACATAACAAATTATAAATTAAAGGGTGCGCCAATAGTTCATTAAATTTGATGTATATGGTCATACTTTTAAACATTTGTAGACAGACGCTTGATATTTACAATAGACCTGTGTTGCTAAGTCCGCTACAACAAAGATTATAAAATTTGTATTTGGAAGGTAAGGGTGTTACAATAGTTAGTGTAATTTGGTGTATGAGACCAAACTTTTGAACCGTTATAGACAGAACGCTGAAACTTAAAAGGGACCTGTATTGCGAAATCCGCTATATTAACTAGTTTATAATTTAAATTTAGAAATTAAAGGGTGTCCCGTAATTAATGTAGATTTACTTCTATAAGCATATCTTTTGAACCGTTTTAGATAAACGCTTGTAAATTTGACGCAATGTCGATCGCTATTACCGTTATAGTAACAGCTGATAATATTTAAAATTATAAATTAAAATTATAAATTAAGGGTGCACCAATAGTTCATTTAATTTGGTATATGGCCATACTTTTAAACAGGTGTACACAGACGATTGAAATTTACAAAGAACCTGTATTACTAACTTCTCTATAACAACATGTATAAAATTTGGATTTGGAAATAAACGGGTGTCCCAATAGTTGATATAATATCGTGTATGTGGCCGGACTTTTGAACCATTATAGACAGACAGCTGAAATTTACAATGGGCATGTTTTAGTAAGTCCGCTATAATAAGAAGCTTATAATTTGAATTTAGAAACTAAACGGTGTTCCCAAAATTAATGTGATTTGTTCTATATGGCCGTATTTTTTGAACCGTTCTATACAAACACCTTAATTTTAGACAGAATGTCCACTACTTTATTTGGTATGATAAGAAGTATAAAAATGTTATATTATAAATTAAATAGTTGATATAATCTGATGTATATGGGAAAACTGTTGAACCGTCAAAGAGTGACCCTATAGTTGCTGCAATTTTACGTATATTGCCAAACTATTGAGCAGTTGAAAAGGTATAAAGTTTGGAGTTATAAGTTAGTCCCAATAATTAATGTAACCTAATGTATGTGGCCATGCACTTGAACTGTTATAGGCAGACAGATGAAATCTGTTTTGAAGTCGGGTTTTTTTCGCAATAATTATTTTTGGATTTACTTTTGTATTACTTTTTGCTACTGAGAGCTATAGTGATACATAGTTTGGTAAAATTTCAAAGCAATGCCTTTTACGGCTCATAATACACTCAAAAAAGATATGTGTAGTATGGCGACACCCTATACTTTTTGAAAATATGAACTGATTTTGAAATTGTACTGATATTTAATCAATGCGTGTAAAATAAAGAAAAAAAAGTTAAAATCGATTCATAAATTACTGCGTTCTGTGGGCAGAAACACAGAAAAAAGGCAACATTCAGTCGAGTTGATAATCTCCTTTGTTTTTGAAGTCGGTTAAAAATTGAAATTTGTGCACCGATTTGCTCAAATTTATTATGATTAATAACCAAAACAGGTAATTTTTTTATAAATTTTTAAAAAGCAAAGATTTTCTAATTTCGCATTTTGTCGCAAATTTTTATGTAACTCTTTAATTCTTTTTAAATAGCTTGAAGATTATTCTATCCCGCATATTTTGGTGTTTTATTAATCCAAGCCACATAAAACCTTCTTGAGTTAAAACATTGTTGCCACGTTGTCAAAAAGTTCATACGTGATGTATTAAACTTAAGAGCCATATTTTATTGGAACCGCATATTTTTATAAAGGAGGGTTTCTTTGCAAAAAAATACACATTAAGTAAGATTTTCAAACTTTAAAAATTAATATTTATTTATCGTTAAAAGGTACAAAATTTCAGTAGTAGTTCATTAAGATTTTGCAATAAAAGGGTCATAAGATTACATTTTAAATATTCTGCATTCAATATGGAAATTTGTTCTGCAGTGATAAATCCTTGTTTCTTTTGCTTCCTTCTTCTTTGTTCTTTTTTGAGTAATACACATCTCTTTTCTAGCAAAGTTTCAATAAGTAAAATTGTTTTTGGTAGCTTTTAAATGCTGTAATACTATTGAAGGCCAGGATTCACTAACATACACAATTGTACGATTTAATCACATAAAAGTTGGACAGAATTCTTTAGTACTTTTAAAATCGTTTCAAAATGGCGTCATAGTTGTTTTTTTTTTCTTACCTTTAAAAATCAACTCTGATCGAATAAAGGAAAATATTTTATGACCTATTTCAAAAGATTATAAAATCGTTCCAATCTATCACACTTTTTGAGCACAAGGCCATCGTACGACTGTGTAAAATAGTGAATCCTGGACTTAACTAAATAACTACCATTTTTCTTTTTTTGTTGTTGTGATTGTGTTTATGCCAGACAGTTTCGTTGAATTTTATTATGATTTTGTCTTGATATTAATACCTGTTTATATTGTTTAATGCTTTTCGGTTGGGAAATATTTGTGAAAAATTAGACAGCGACCACAAAATGAGGCAGGAGAAAATATAGTTCCAGAGCATCCTGGTTTAATTTAGGTTTTTGAACTTTCGCTGACCTTAAATGTTGCGTTTACTAAACAAAAGTATCGAAAATTTCACAGGTAAGATTATTTCTTTTAAGCGGAACTTTTTTCCTCCCATTCCGTTTTTTTTATTTTCAAGCATTAATAACACAAGACCGAACTTTTATTGACATAGGTGAGTTCAATATTTCTTTAGAGCCAATATAACAAAAAACAAAAAAAAAAATACCGCTATGTGCGGCGTTGAAAACTTAAATGCCAAAACAAAACAACAACCACTACGTAATCTCTTGTGTGTCGTATTATTTAAAGTTTGAAAATAAATTAAGCTGAACTCTTGTGCATACTACAATAAAAAAGGTAATAGGAATAACACACAAAATACTTTTTCCCTTAACACATGTATGTTTTGTTTTTTGTTGTATTAACTGTTTTTGTTCTTTCGCATGGAAGCTCAAAAATTGTTATTTTTATGCACTGTTAAACTTAAAGTTTTTTTAACATTTACCAAAACAGTTCCTTTAACTAATGCAATTTTATTAGATTTTTAACAGGATATGTTTCTCTTACTTTTACTTTGTTACAATTTATGCCTTTTTTCTTTTAAATTTGAAATTTGTTTTACCGTGTTGGCATTTTGCTTGTTGTTTATTTAAGAACAAATACCCTTAAATTTGTGCAAAACATGAAGTTGTACAAAAATGATTTTACTCGTTACTTGGCTACAAATTTTTACAAGGAAATTTTTTTTATGTTTGATTTTGAAATTAGAAGAAAAGAAAATTTTAAATTAAAGTCGACAAATCACTTAGTTGTGATTTATTACACCCTTTATTACAGGTGGAAAAAGAGTATATCTAAGTGTGTCATTCTATTTGTAATGTTTACACTATCCATTTCCGACCCCATAAAAAATATATATTCTAAGTACTTATGCATAGCGAACGCAATAGAGCCATGTTCGCGTTAAATGATCTTTGAGAAGGTACTAGAGGAGCTAGAGAAAATTAAAATATGCAAATCGTTTAGAAATAGTTTTTGCTATTGAATTTCAGCGCAAGCGGTCCATGTTTTTTGAGGCAGCGAGCAAAACACCACGCCTGCCTCTAATTTTTCCATATTATTTGGAACAATGATTTAATCCAATAAAAAAAAGAAATATATGAGGCGGTAGAGAAGTAAAAAATAAGAAAAAAAATATTAAGTGAGAAAGAACAGTACGATTGTGCACCATATTTTTTATGATATCAATATGGGTATCATTTAAAAGTTTTTGAAGAGACTTTTTAGGAAAGACTTACATTTTTTAAAAATGCTTAACACATTAAGAGTCGGTGATATTTTTCTGTAAAATTATTGTACTATTTTTTTATGTTTAAGTTCTCTGTCACCGCAGTATTTGTATTATTTTATTGGAGTTACTTCACTAAACAAAATTTTTATATAAAGTGAAGGGTATATAAGATTCGTCATAGCCGATTATAGCACTCTTACTTGTTAAATTTGTAAACTCGTGTGCATTTGTGTTTTGTCTTCAAATACTTTTATGTAGTCAAACCAATATTTTACAATTTATTTTTAATGTTTATTTGTTAGAAAAACTTTAGTCATAAAAACAGCAAAAGTGTAGAAACTTTTATAAAATATATACAAGGTACGGGGTGTCGTCACTCTTCATTGGCTTTGGTAGACATTTGTTACTTACTATGGATTTTATTTATATAGTGTTCTTTACTGTTATTAGTTGTTTTCTTTTTTGTCTGTGGTAGTTTAGTGCCGCTTAAAACTCAATAATTTATAGAAACCAACGTCTATTTTAGTAGAATTTTAAACGATATAAAAATATAGTAAAAGGACAAGTTTTTTAAACAATCGGATATTTGTATGACATTGCATAAATTTTGCACCTGTGTTTAAAGTTATATTGTGATTCTTTACTAGTTGCGATTGTAGCATATGGAAAAAAAGAACACGTACAAGCAAGTGTTGGTAAGTTATTCTCTGAAGAACGTTTACAAGTTAATTATTTTTATTTTATTGTCATGTTTCATTGCTGTTAACGTAGTTGTCATAATAGAATCAAAAAATTACAACTTTATTATTAGCTGAGAACGCCTGAATTTATATAGATTTGGTAAAAATGTTCAGATTGCCGTTGAACATCATCATCGTTATTCATCCAGGCAGATTTGACATCTGAAATTGCAAAATACTATTGATAATAAAAAAAATAATATTCAGATATAAGTTGTTGTCAGTGTTGTCGATAAATATTATTTTCAAACTTCCATTTCCTTTTTTTTACTTGAGTTAATCCCAAAACGAAAAACCACAATATTTACTAATTTCCCTTACCATTCTTGAATATAAACACTTACTTTACTTGATTTCTTAATCGATTCATTTTATTTAATAGGAGTAACGTAACTAACCGTCAATCCACTACAATTAGATATGCGACAATATAAATAAAGGAATCAGATATGAATGATCAAGTAATTAATTGTTTAATAGTTTACGTATGTTTCGAATTTTAAACTTGAAATGTGGCCGAAATTTTGGTAACTTTTATCTGAGAAAATAGAAAATTTATTATTTTAATATATTTATGATTCGAAATAAACTTTTCATTTTATTAACAAAAAACGGTTGAAATCCTGATTGGAAAAAAATTAAAATAAAGGCAAGGCACCGAGTATTTACATTCATACTTAACTCATAACAGTCAAAATGATACTGGAACAGGATCTATAATGTTGTGAGCAAAAAAGTATGAATGATTAAAAATAAAATTTGCATTTCGTGGCTATACCAAAGGTTAGTAGGAATCAAAAATAAATGTACAAGACGAGTTACAGAGAGAACCACAAACAAATGCTTTAAGTTGTGTATAGACTTCGTCTAACCAAATTAATATTAAGATTAGTTAGTTAAATAGGAAGATGCGAAAAATGCTGATGAAGGATATGGCGGTCCAGAAAATGCTGCATTTCTTTCCGCTTAGCGTCCAATTTTTCTTGTTTCCTTTGGAAAACGCATACATTTATAAATATTTTTTTTATTTCAGAAATGAAGTTAAAAAATGAACCAATGTTAAAAATAAGTCAATTTTAATTCATTTGTATAATTAAAATATTTAAAAAAATTTCGGATTCTCTTTCTTTTTCTTAACCCAACCTAATCTTCACTGAAAACAGAATTACATTTCGTTTAATCGATAATAAAATTTGAAGCAGGAGTTCTGTATTTTTTTTTTTTTAACTAAACATTTGCCAGTTCTCTATAATGTAAAGGGGGCTGCCTGCAAAAAAAAATTTATTTTGCTTTAAATAATTTGCAAAACTGCAGATATCAGTGATACTCACTAGATATGTCAAGAATAATTTTAAGCAGGATAAAAACTTTATGAAAGAAATCCAAAAGAAGTGAAACAGTTTTAGTTATCATTCTTGTTGTCATATTAAACACAAAAAAACAAATGAAAGTAAAAAAAATAAAAAACGCTTTTAAAAAACAATTATTTGATTTTTTGAAAGCATTTACCAATAGTAAATTCAAAATGCATTATATGTATATACCACCTCTTTTACAGCGTAGTGATACAATTGTTGTTGTTAAAATTAAGAGCTATTTTATTTGACACACTTAAGAAGTAATATGAATTTTTAAGGACAAAAAGGAATCTTTTCAAGATTGTAGTTGCTCTATGGTTTCCATTATTACACTTACAGTGGAAGACAACGCAAGAATTCGGTGTTCATATTCTCAGAATTTTTCCAATTAACTTTACGTAGTTTTCTTAGAAAAATGCTACGGCTGATTGCATGCAAATTGCATAATCTTTGATAGTTAAACTACAGTTTCTTAAATGAATTAACTTAGTCTGAAAGGTGTTTTCCTTAGGCACTTGATATAACCATAAGGCAGGTTTCCAGCAGGCTAAACAAAACTACATTAGCTGCTCTCTAAATCTTTGATTACTTTTTGTTCATTTAATTTCATTGCTTTATTTCCGAATCAAATAGAAACAATATTTTCATGATCATTTTTTAAAGGTTCATAATGCTTAAATAATTAACTATTTCAAAGTAACCATATACATACAGAATTTTTCTATTACTGCAGTAAATTCAATCCAAGTATCAAATTTACTCACACGCCGAGGAGATTAAAAAATTTCTATAGTGTTTCCAGCATAACAATAGTGGGAAGCACTCACATCACATTTGAGGGTCAATGACCTTATGGATATTATTTTTAGCGCCATGTCTCGTCATTGCGTGGATGCATTCAAAAATAAATCTCGACTTGAAAGATGTTTTCACTGTAACGACGGTCACTGTATATGTTCATGTGGGTTTGTTTTGTTGCTCAATTTTTAAGGTTTTCATTTTCATGTGTACTTTGGACCATTTTCAACAAAACAGCTCTTCTTAACAGTCAAATACTATACCAAAGAGTTTTCCTACTTAAGATGCATAAGTGCGAAACATAGTAAAACTTCAACAGATTCAGTATGCTTATAAAAATGTTCCCAGTCGAAAAAAGTTCTGCAGTTTTTGGCTGAAATCAAGTCAAGTGAATAACCATTAAAGAAAAAAAAAAATCCCAGCAAGCCAAAGAGCATTTAAACTATATGTATGAGAGAATATTAAATAAAATAAAAGTGAATAAAATAAATTTTTTAGGATTTTAAAATTTAAGATTCTGACGAAATTTCTAATTTTGCATTCACGAAACATTTAAATAATTGCTGCTTACAATCATGAATTTTTTAAAAATGTTACATTTTATCAATTATAAGGATTGTGAATAGCAGCATAAAATACATCTAGAATTATTTTTTTTTTTTTTGGAAGCACTTTATTTTCTCACTTCTGTACTATTTTTTTTTTTTTTGCCAACACTCTTAAGCAACACATAGTTTTGTACATTTCATTCAATACTGCTATACCGCTTGCAACTTTTATTTTAATAGGCGAGTTTAAACGTCTAGAGTTTTCTGATCTGAAAAGATCTGGTAGCTTGCTGTTTTCCAATCGTAAGGATGCTGCAACAACAACTACAGGCGCAATCAGATTACTTGAATATTTTAACAAAAAGCGTAACCACTGTTTTTTAAAATGTTCAATATTTTCTTACATGTATCATTACGAATATAGATTTGTAATATAATAAATGTGATATCTTACCTTTTTTCTTGAGTAGGATTTTATTTTTCTTAATAAGTATTTAAGAAGAGCAAACATTTTTTTTTAATATTTAAGTGGTAACGTCTTACCTTAGGAGTAACTTATTGCCATTTTTATTAACCCAGATATCAGAATACCCTCTTTATCTAAGATTATTTAGTCTTATGATTTGCAGTAAGAAACGTGTCAGTTATTTTAACAGTTTTTACCTTATATTTTACCTTATAAGTGTGTAATAAAAGTGCGTTGCAGACATGGCAAATGACAGGTATGTATAAAAAGTTATATTTTACTCGTGAGTTGTTTTTTTCTGTGTTAATATCTAGTTGATAACCTTAACTTTTGTACTAAATAAATATTCTAGCAAAATAATATAAATAAATTACGTAATTACGTAACTAAATAATGTAACTTTTTTCAAAATTTTCAGAAAATTTTAGTTTCAGGCTTATCTGGGTTAAATGTAGTTTTGTGTGTTATAACAATGAATATACAATTTTATTCGGTATTTTTTTTTTGCTTTTGGATAACGTTATAGTGTATTTTACGTTTTAGTATAGAGAAATTAAATCTACGTTTATTACAAAATATACTGTGGTACTCATCCACTTAATATTATTATACCCTTCACCACGGGTGGATAAGGGTTTAACTAAGTTTGTCATTCCATTTGTAATATCTACAATATTCATTTCCGACCTCATAAAGTATATATTCTAAGTTCTTATGCATAGCGAAGTTGACTGAGCGACGTGTGTCTGTTGTGTCCGTGTTTGTGTTGAAATCAACATTTCCAAGGCACTAGATAAGCAAGAGAAAATTTAAATACGCCAATCGATCAGACATATTTTCGAAAATTTGCTATTAAAAATCGGCAAGATCATTCTACGTCTTTCGAGGCAACGGGTGAAACACCAGGCTTGCTTCCAACTTTAAATATCTTTTTTTAAATTTTTGATTTTGTATTCCTGCAGATGTCTAATTTTTTTATAAAAAAAAAGGTAAGAAAACTTGGTAGCACTTACTAAGCTGTTTTAAACTTTTGTTTGAAACCCTTCAGGTAGTTGTTGTTTCTGATAAAAATGAATGAACTTGAGTTTAGACAACAAGAAGATTGATAAAATTGCATCAAAAATGGCATAGTATAAATCTGGACACAATGTAAAAACCAAAAAAAAAAAAAATTACCATGCACTTTGCTGAAGTTTTGTTATGTTTCGTGAAAAAATTTAGCCAAGAAGTAAGCAGAAACAAACAATTTCAAAGTTGCATTTCTTCTTTTTGACTTTGACCTTTTTGAATGGCTAATGCGCCTAAATGCGACATGAAGCAATTGCGGTTGTTGTAAAATGTTTTATATCAGGTCGCATCATTTCACATTATTTAATTTTTAATACAGTTTTCACCTATAGCAAAATATTCAAGAATATTTTAGCGAAGAATTTAAAACTTAAAGCTTAAAGTTCTTACTCTCACTTATTTGTTCTTTAAAGATTGCACTGTAATCATATAATGTCTTAATAGTTGCACTGAGATTCAATTTGTTGTACATAGCAGCATATTTCAGCATATTTCGAAACGTTTTCAGTATTTTTTTTAGCAATTTAACTGGATAAAAAAGTATAAACGGATGTATAAAAAAGTTTTCACTTGTGTTGCTGTGTGTTTGTATCCTTTTCATTTTATATGCTCCTCAGAAACAGTACCGCCAGTAAAGTCTAATTGTAAGTGTGTAATCAGTTGAGTAATGTAGAAGCAGTAGTTTCATTTTAAATCAACTGATAAATCAGTTTTTTTATTCTTATTGTTATCTTCCTTAAATTGGAAATTAAGTGTGTGACCTTTGTTCTTGGGCACCTTTTTTATATAACTTTAAAATACAAATAACGCTTTTAACATCTAAATTCCCTCTTCTGTTTCTTGTTTTTTTTTTATAAAACAACCATTTCACTGAATTATGTTTATTGTTTATCCAGGGAATACTCCAAGGACCAATACGAAAAGTGTGTTAGTCTTGTAATCTCTTTTCACGGTTGAAAGCCTGTATATTATATTTTATAAGTGAGAGTTGCTGTCGCCTTTATTTAAAAAGAAAACACTTTTTTTTAGTTGATGACACTTGACACAAGAATCTTGTGTACACACTTGTGTGTATAATTCGGTGCTCTGAAATTTCATCTTTTATGTATTTTTTTATTTTTATTTTTTATTAAACATCTAATTTATTAACTCAATTTTTTCATCATAAAAATTTGCTGAGTGAAAACAAATTATTTTATTTTAATAAATACATTGCAGAAAACAATAAGAATAAAATATAATAAAGTGATGCCATTAATGTTTATTGGTGGTGATCTGTTACCAGGAAGAACATTAATGGCAGCCATGTTAGATTACCATTCAGATGTAAGCTAAGTAGAATTTTTTTTATTACACATAATAAATTTCTAAATTTTATAAGGAAAAATAAAATCTTAAGCACATTGCATAATTGCAGCTGTCTTCTAAACATAAAAATAAGAAAACATAAAAAGTGTCTGCGTACTATTTTTAAAATGCTGAGCGATGATAAGATTTTATTGTAATATTTGCTTCCTTTATTATAGTGTTTGCTCAAGACCTTTTTTTTTTTGCTTATTTAAAACAAGTATAAAGTTTTCTATCTAAAGGAAGAAATTTCATTAATTAAAAAACGCAAGGACTTGAAAATCCAAATGTATCTCAAGCTGACTAATATCATATTAATGTTTATTTGAATACGCCATAAAAAACTTAAAAGTAATATTTTAAATTTCTAGATGAAATTACTAGTTGATTTCGCATCTATTTAAATTTATTTTATGTAAATAAAACTTGAATTTAAGATTGTTGTTTGGTGAATACTCATCAAAGATGTCAATGCAGGTCGAGGAAAATCATACGCAGATATAAATGTTTTCATTTGTGGCTTAAAATATGCAATTTAAACTACTAATAGATGTAAACAATAAAATGTGATTTTAGATTCATCTTACTAATGCTGTTTTTACACAAATTCTAATTTTAATTTATTCTTGTAATTGATTTTTTTTTTGTGTTTCTCTAAGAGTATTTAAGTTTTTAGTACGAGGCCTGCTATATATATTTCTGGCCTGGCAAGACTGAGTGCTGCCAAGTGCAATCTGACATTTCCATTGGAAAGTTTGTCATTTTTAAGCATAATCGTACACAAAACGTTTTGACATACGTCCATTAATTGTGTTGTTTACAGTGACTTGAAAAAATTAATATAGAAAAAAATGGAATTAACTCGTAAACATTTTCGTGCCATCATTTTTCACAACTTTCGACGTGGATTATCACGACAAGAGTGCATTGGTGAACTTAAATCTTTGTATGGCGATGAAGCGCCATCCTATAGCACTGTGAAAAATTGGTATAATGAATTTAATCGTGGCCGAAGCTCGCTCAAAGACGAATTCTGTGAAGGTCGTCCAAAAACGGCTGTTGTGCCAGAGAACATTGATGCCGTGCGTGAACTCATAATGCAAGATCGACATGCGACATACCGAGAGATAGAGACAAAGAAATGCAAAGAAATGTTGCAAAAATATGATTGCGGTGCTTCAAAAGACGTTTATAAAATCGTCACAGGGGGCGAATCATGTATCCATGCGTATGAGCCCGAAACGAAACAACATTCGACCGTGTGGGTCTTCAAAGACGAGCAAAATCCAAAGAAAGTTGTTCGTGGAAGAAGCACTTCGAAGCAAATGGTCGCCTGTTTCTTCGGCAAAACTAGTCATGTGGCGACTGTTCCGCTTGAGCAACGTAGGACGGTCACTTCTGAGTGGTACACTATTATTTGTTTGCCTGAAGTCATCGGAGAAATTCGAAAAACCAACAAGAGAAGACGAATCATTGTTCACCATGACAATGCGAGCTCTCACACATCGGCTCAAACCAGAGCGTTTTTCACCGGCCAAAACGTCGAATTAATGGGTCATCCGCCGTACAGCCCTGACTTGGCACCTAATGACTTCTTCTTGTTTCCGCACATCAAGAAAAAAATGCGTGGTCAACGATTTTCGCCGTCAGAAGAAGCTGTTGAAGTGTTTAAATACCATTTTTTAGAGGTGTCTCAATCGGAGTGGAAAAAGTGCTTCGACAACTGGTTTGAGCGCATGCAAAAGTGTATAAATCATGCTGGAGAATACTTTGAAAGACAATAAAACCATTTTTGATTATATATATTCGCATTTTCACTATAAGGCCAGAAATATATAGAGCAGCCCTCGTATAATCTAAAAAGTAAATAGCAATTTCATAAAACTTTTAATGATAACTTGTTTTTTTTGCCGATTATTTGCTGCAAATAAATATCTACAAAATAAAAGCTGTACAAACTGTGAATGCAGACTTCAACTCGCTATTGTTTTTTTACTTTCAAGCGTATACTGTTGATTCATTTTTCTTCTGCAGATTAAAATAAGACCTGTAATAATATTGCATTAATTTTAGTTTTTAAGCAGACGATCTATTCCAAGCTAAATTATGTTTACGCTTTTGCTAATTTTAGTAATTAGTTTCAATCTTCTAAAAAGTTTTGTCTGAAGCTCTTTACAGCCTTTAAATTATTCACACTTGTTACCATGTAAAATTGAATAGTAAATACTTAAAATTTCAGTATTTTGTAACCACTGTAATTAAGTTCCACCATTTGTATTAGTTTTAATTTGTATTCACCCCTTTGAGTTGAATTTAAGCAAATATGAATACTATCTTTTTATTTAAAAAAAAATCAAAAGTATTTACATTTTTAACATTGCACATACGAAGCGTGCCTGTAGTTGTAACAGTTTCACATTCTCGTAAATTCACAAAAGACCCTGCATAAAACATAAAAGTAATAAAATCTATGTATATCTTTAGGGTTGAAATTATTTTTTTTAAATCCTCTAACAAAATGCCCAGGATACATGATTTTCATTTCATATAGGATTGAATTTTTATTTCAAATTTTTTGTTTGCATTATATTTCTTTTGAAGCATAAAGCAGTAGCAAAAAGGTTTTGTATTTTTGCGTTGAGAATTATCTTGGGGTTTGCATTTGTTTGTTCCATTTTATGGTATTTTTGTTGTCTATTTTTCATCAAATTTGTATATTTATATTTAAATACATGTAAAAATACATAATAAAATATTTTTTTTATCAAAAAACATTTCAATATGTACATATGTTTACATGCAAATGCTTTCACAATATGGTATTTTGTTAAAATATCAAAATTTCCGCTCACTGCACAGTGACTGCACCGTGTGACTTTTGATGGGGTATGCGGCTTTAAATTAAGAGATTAAAGCTTTATTGTTACATTTTGTTTACATTGCACCCTGTAAAAACTTTCATTATTGAGGAGAAGAATAACTATATAAATTAAAAATTATAATTAATAGGATGCGCATGAATGTAACTTTTACAATTAATTAATTTATCTGCAACATTTTTGAAGTAGATGTTGTCCTGCGAATGCTTTATTTGCCAAGAAAATTAAGTTTGCAAAATAAAAAATTAACAATTGTACATATTTTTTTTATCATAAATTCTCGATCTTTTACGCAAATCTTTTTATATACATTTTTATTTGCTTCTTTATTTAATGAATAACTTAGAAATAATAAATTATAACAAGTTAGTGAAGAACTACAAGCACTAGCTGCTAGGGCCATCAGCAGGGAGGGCAAAAATTCGGAACACAACAACAGCAACTGGTTGAAAAGGAAATGTTTCTTAGCGAAGTGTTTTTTTTTTGTGTTTGTTTTGTATGGATTATTTATTTTTTTAATTAAACAACGGGAATTTTGTATTCTATTAATTAATTTCCAAAAGGAAATCTTTTTTCGTACTATTTTCTATTATTCCAATTAATTATTTAAATCACCGATATTGATTATTGAGAGTGAAAGCACCTCTCTATGGCCATTTCGCTACTGCTTACTAAGTTCTTTAGGAAACTTCTCACAAACATTTTAAATAAACTAAAGATTTTTGTCTAAACAATAGAGTAAAGACAAAAATCAAACTTTAAGCAAAAACAACAATAACCAACAATAATTCTATTTTTCTTTCTCCGCTGTATACGGCTGAATTTTTTTCGGCTCTTTTATACAGTTGAAAGAGGATGAAAAATAAAATATCACAAAACACTACGATAATTTATTTATATGTACGGGCACTTTGCAAATATTAAATTATATTAAACAACGTTGTTCAATATAAAAGTAAATTAATTTACAAATTAATAATAGTAGAATGGAACTGGCTGCAGCGGCCTTCGTCCTTCCATAATTTTATTTTGCTTTTATCAATATCGGTGATTTGAATAATTAGTCGGGATAAAAGAAAATAGCACGAAAAAAGATTTCTTTTTGGAAATTAATTAATACAATAAAAAATTCCTGTTGTTTAATTAGTTTAATATTTGCAAAGTGTCCGTGCAGATAAATAAATTATCGTAGTTTTTTGTGATATATTATTTTTCATCATGTTTTAACTGCATAAAGAGCCGAAAAGAAGTCAGCCGTTTACAGGGATAAAAGAAAAATAAAATTATAGTCGTGACGAGAAGTTCAGGGTGGAAACCTGCCCCGATGTCGCCAATGAGCTAGCTGGCACCTAGAAGTACTGCGTGCAAAGAGACATGTAACAATATACTATATTTTTTTTTTCAATATTTATATTCAGTTTCAGTGTTTATTTAATTGGGGATTTCCTCTTTCCTTTTATTTATGTATATCTTTTGCTTAATAAATATGATAATTAGCTTTAACTTTAGCTATCTGTTTCTTGTAATATAATTTCTATAATGAGAGTAAATACTTACAATAAAAATTGAAGATGGAAAATTTTTGTTCCGGATATTATATAAAGCACTTGGCTATAACCAGCGTGCTTTAATACAAAGTTAACATGTGCGTATACGCATTAACACATTTATATATGTGTATGTATATATATGTATATACAAACGATACATTCCTTCCCAGTAAAAAATTGGATCATCCAAAGAGTAATCTTGGAGCGCTCCTTTGCGAGTAATGGATTGCTCCATAAAACTCCGAAACACATTGGATTTTTAACGTAGCATGTCCGCAGACACGAGTACTCCTTTTAAACTCCTTATGGAGTACTCTCTTTGATCTTGAAAATGACAACAGAGGGAGTAATCGTTTTTGTCTCCTAAAAGAGCATAAAGGGAGTAAACGTTTTTGTCTCCTAATAGAACATAAATGGAGTAAACATCCATATAAAATACAATTTTTTTTATTTTTTACAAAAACAAGAAAATATTCATTTATTTAAAAATTTTTTTTAATGTTGCTATTTTTTTGCATTCGACGAAGTCGTAGTTTTTGTCAAGTAGGTCTGATGGTAAACATTTGCTTTACATCTACGAAATGCCACCTTGAAAGATTTTTCACATCCCGGGTATGTTGGATACGTGTCTTTAAGTGATTCTGCAAGTAAATTGAAGAAAAAATAACACGTAATATATTATTTAAGACATGATATTAAAAATTCAGCTATTACCGAAATAAAAAAAGTCAAACAATTTGTATTTGTTTGTTTTGATCCATCCCAATTTAATTTGACCAGCATGTTTCGCCGATGATTTTACGTATTGTTTTTTCAATTTTGATTTTGTCAAACCGCAGTTTAATATACGAAATCTGTAATAAATTAAAATAAAAAAAGACTTTTTAATACTTGCTTAACTGATTGTATTAAAAACAAACTAAGTCTTATCACTTCTGAATCAGGCTCGGTTTTAATCAGCTGTTCTGCCGAATTTAATTCCTTCAAAAAATCAATTGGGAAAATTTTTATTCTTTAACTTGATGTGTTCTTCTACAAACCGTAATGACTTTGATGATCTTTTATAAAGCGGCATTCCATCCACAAATATATCGATCAGTAGTTCGGTATTTGCATTAGGTGATATGTATTTGCCGTGCATCATCAGTGCTTTTTCTAAACCACAATGAAAGTATTCACCTGGTGCCATATTTATTATTTCTGGGCTCACTGTGAAGCAGCGTGGGTTTTCTGCATGCATTGCTTTTAACAATGTTTCTCTGCATAGTAGAACGTCCATACCTTCACTTTTTAAAATGTAGAGTAGTGAATTACAGCATTCATTCGAAACACGACTTTCAATTACCCAAGAAGCGAGCTTCTTTTAAAATTTTCACTGATATCATAATGAACATAAAAGTTTTCCGTTTGGCTATCCTCACTTGTTAATTCATTGACTTTGTTAGGTACTGATGCCTCTTGTTCACTTTAAGTCTCCCGATTACAATTTGAGAATTTTTCAATTTCTTTTTTAACTAGTCGTCGTAAATGACGCTTAGAAACTAAATTTTCACACATTTTTAACAAATATGTTACTATACACGTACCTTTTCACTTTTTTTAAAAACACGTCTTTCACTTTTTAAAACTAAACTGACTAAATATAAAAACAAAACGAAAACATCAACAATTAAAAGTTATGTCACAAACAAAACAACTGATACATTCCCCATTGATCCATTTGGAGTATTAAGCGAGGCATAAACAAAAAATAGTTTCGATAGCTCGCTTATTACTCTAAACGGATGAACAAGTCATTACTCCTTTATTGCGCGATTATGGATTAATCCATATATTTTTTACTGGGTTATTTAATATTTCTAATACAAGGAAAAATACTGAAACAAAACTTTTTCAACATTGTGAGGCTCATAAAAACAATTTATTCTTCTTTAAAAAAACTAATTACTTTTTTGTTTAAATAATACAGATAAGAAATAATATAAAAAATAAAAGTATATTATATTCCTGCTTTAATTAACCGCCTTCCCAGTTAGACGAATTAAAAACACACAAACGATTGAAAAAAGTTCTAATAATACTAATTAGTGCTGTAGGGCTTTAAAGTGCAAATATATTCCATTTTCTAATTAAGTTTGTTTTTAACTTTTTCTTTGCTTCTTAATATTAACAAGCGTATGAAAAAACAAAATGTTTCGCTAACGTTTTATGCGAAGACATAAAGTTTTTAAAAACTTTTAATTATTTTTACCTGAGGATAACAAGCACAAATATATTTGATAAAGAGCGTAAACAAAACATGGTGTTTTTCAACCATATAATTGCTTTGATATACAAACCCAATCGATAAGAATTAAATCTTTATTTTTTACACGCCGCTAATGAATTCTCTAATACAAAGTGCAAATCAATCATCAGACGATTTCGACACAAAAACGTTTCAGTTTTGTTCTCATTGTTTTTTTTTTTCTTTTGCCTCCGCACGTTTAATTTAATTTACGTTTTGTGTTACGAGCAAAATAAAAGAAAATCCAAATTAAGCGACAAAATCCTTTTGATTAGTTTTGCTTGTTTTTATTTAGTTTCTCTGTAGGCAGTACATTAATGCTGTATACGATTTGCTTGTTGAATTCTCGGTTTAAATATCTCTAATCCTGAAAGGCCAATGCAAGTAGCATGCGGCATGTGGCAACATTATTACCTATTTGAATAAAATTAAATTGTTAATAAAAATACTTATACGAAATTTTTAACACGTTGAATTTAATTTAACTTGCCGTTAAAGTGGACTAGCGGCAATGTTGAATTTAGTTCAACTTATCGATTTTCCACTTTAATTTGTCAAATCATCCATAGTCTTCTTTTTGTGTTTCTTTTCTCTTAAAATCTTTAGCAATTGAATTTATTTATTTCTGCGTTAAAAAACTACAAATGTTTTATATATTTTACACAAGTTTCTACTTTAAGAAGCCGCATTCATTTGTCTATGTAAAATAAATTCAAGCGGCAAAAAGAACACCTGATTGCCGCCCGCGTCCGCATGTCGATTACATTGGCCTTTCACTAAATGAATATACACCCATTTAACTCAACTCTTTCAATTTTATATCGTTCATTTTTATACCGAAAAAAAAAAACAAACCAGATTTTCTCTATTCTTTAAAAATTGTCGCCAATTCTTTTTATGACATGACATTGTGTCATCTATTCAAATATGTATGTTTATATCCAAAAACTAACTCTCTAGAGTTTAATATAAAAATTATCTATTTACTTACATAGACGTGTATGTAAGTACAAAAACGTATTAATATCTATGTACAAAAGTTTATACGTACTCGTATATGTAGATAAAATATTCATTTATGTACATTCATTTTGAAATTTCAACGTAAAATGACAACAAGTTGTAAGTGTGTGTTGTTTGGCTACCGCAATTTTTGTTTGTATATAAAATGTAAGAAGCACTGTCGGTACTGTGTGCTTTTGGCGTCCCAAAACCGCTGTTTAAATATACATTTGGCGTACATTACGTTTCCTTCTATTTTAATTAAGAGGCTTGGTGGTTGGTTAGTTTGAAAAACTATTTAAAAATACTAAAATTACAAGATAAATATTAATGTTATGTATAGAAAGGAAACAAGACACAAAATAAAAACACAACAACAAAAACATACTTTTACACTTGTTCAAACTAATAATTTATAACAACATTACTCTGTTTTAGATGTCAGAGCTTGAAAAATTGTATTTAGGCAGGTAAGCAGGTAAGCACTTTGAGTAATAAATGTCAAAATACAGTACTTAAATACTCTGTGGGATGCTAGAAAAAATAAAAGCATTATTTATTATTTGTGTTACTTTTTTTACTTACATTGTTGTTTAAAATTTGGTCTAAAATGACTTGTGGTTACCCGTGCAAAAATAAATGTAATGATGTCCAGTGGTAGCAAAAGCTTAACAAATATAATGCTCGCAAAACAAAACCGACTTTGAAAATGGTTCAAAAGTTTGGATACATATATATAAAATAACATTAACTACCGGGACACCCTTTTATTTTAAACATAGCAACACCGGTTGTTTGTAAATTGCAGCCGTCAGTCTAAATCTGTTCAATAGTTTTGTCATATAAATCAAAATCAACATTATACATCAACTATTGAAATACCCTTTAATTTATAATTTAAAATATTTATACTTTTTATTATACCAGCAAAAGAAGTTGACATTCTGTGGAATTCCCAAGTGTTTGTATATAACGGTTCAAAAGATACGGTAATATAGATCAAATTACATCAATTATGATATGCATCCCTTTAAATTTTAGCTGTCTATATATAACGGCTCAAAAGTTGGCTCCATACGTCCAATTACATCAGCTTGTGGAACACCCTTTAAATTCCAAATCTTAATTTTATACTTGTTGGTATAGCGGACTTAGAAATACATTTTCTTTGTAAATTTCAATCGTCTGTCTACAACTGTTCAAAAGTTTGACCAAATTATCAAATCAAATTATAAATATTGTAACACCCTAAATATATTTTATATATTTATACCTTTTGCCATACCAGACAAAGAGGAGGAAATTCTCTATAATTTTCAAGCTTTTATCTTTGGGGACACCCTATAATTTTTAGATTTTGTTTTATATTACCCTATTGGAAGCTACAGTAATACACAGTTTTTATACATTTTAAAGTGGTGTTTTACGGTTCACAATGCTGGTTTAAATCATGAATGTTGTATGTGAACACCCTTTAATTTTTTAAATTTTATACCGATTTTAAAATAGAACCAATCTGTAGATATTACCTTTCAAATGAAATTTTAAAAATCGGTTTAGAAGTAACTGAGTTCTGCGGGCAAAAACATAAATAGCAACATTCAGACCAATTGATAACCTCCTTCTTATTTTGAAGTTTGTTAAAAAAAAACACAAACATTTGCATAAATTGTGTTGTTAGGGAAATTTGCCACTTTAAAATGGTAAGTTATCTACATAATGGGATTTACCATTAAAAAATAACACAACACAAATGCTAAGTCGGTTTAAATAAAGCATTTAAACAAAATACAAAACAAATCATGATAAGGATTAAAACATCCTTCGTCAAACTTTTTTGTCCGATTTGCTGTAATAAACATTATCTCTGTTTGCTTTAATTTGGCTCTTCAAGTGTTCAATGAAATTCAATCACACTACACATACATGTCGTTAAATAACTTTGTGTGTTTAATTTTAATCAAAATGGACGTTGTAGTCTTCCTTCCTTATTTTTCCTTATTTTTCTGTTTTTACCAACCTTTAAGAGCAAACAAAACACATCATCAGAATCTGTTAGCACATACACCGCCATGTATGCAGACATCATTTGATAGAAATTCGCTTTTATAATTTTTATCGTAAATAACATTATCACTATCGTTTCATTTGGTTTACATCTGAGTGTATTTTTAATGAATCTGTAGGATGAAAAGTTACAGGATGATGACCAAACACAAAAACCAAAAATTATTGTGGTTGTGGGTTTTATTTTCTGTATTTAAATGTGTTAATATGAGTATTAACTTGCTATTTAATTTACTTTCCAAATACCAACAATTGGCCTTTTAAAATGTTAAGTTGTAAATGTAATAATTAATATTAAATTGAGTAAAGTAGTTTTTCGTTGTGGAAAGTAAGTGTTGTAATTATGAATTATTCCCTAAAGATGGTTTCTATTTACAACCACTTACAACAATTTATTTGTTTTTTAATTGTAAATATTTTACTGCATTACAGCGAATATTTTTCGATCTTTATATCACAATTGTTTGTATTAATATTGAGGTGCGGAACACGAAAAAATTTGGTTTTTTATTACAAGTCGATGAAAATTTCAGGGCACATTAAAATTTATAACACAAGAACTCAGTTATTTTTAATCTAATGAAAAGAATTGCATTCGTTCGTCATGTAATTAATAATAGTCTCTGAATTGGGATGTTATATATTTTAGTCAATGAACACTTTGACTGTGTATGATGCCTTAAACAGAATTACACGCCAAAAAAAACACAAATTTAATATTATCTGGACAACTGTTGAAATGAAATATTTACCTTTTCTGTAACATCAGTTATCTATTAAATTCTAAACTAAAACTTCATGTATGCTTGTTTTGGGACAACAATCTAAATAAAGTCCTATAAGTTGTTGTAACATAACTGATAGATAACAGGCGGACTGCAACTGCAAGAACTGCAAGACTGAACTGCAAGAAAAATAAAAAAATACAGATCAAAAACTTCACAAAACAAGTATAAACGACTTGAAACATTTTTGGAAACACCAAAGTGAAAAATCTTTATTTGTTCCTTACAGGCTCCTAAGATATTGCTATCTCCAAATCAAGCAGCAAATGGGGGTTTCGATCGTTAAGTCGATTCTTTATGGGCTTTACAACAATTTTTTTTATTTCTTTATGGATGCTGGAAAAAAGTAGTTATTAAAAAATATAGAACAGCGTTCATTTTCAAATCAAATAATTTAATAACACAGCGATGCAAAGTCGGACTTTTCGGATGGAAATGGGATGAGATCAATTGCAAATGAAAGTTGACACTATCTCTAACAAAACCTTAAAGGGTTTTTATAGTTCAGTGCGAGTTTTTTTACACGCATTTGAAGTTGTTGATTTTGGAACCAACATTGAATATTTGATAAAATTATTTTTTATTACCCTGGAAAGTTTTGGTATCCTACTATTTTTGCGGTCGAGGAATTGATATATGTTTTGTGTTCGATATATATTTTTAACTTAAACTGACGCTAGATAGCGATGTCATACAAATTGTGCTTACAAAAAAATGTTTGTTTTATTTTAAAATATTATGTCTCATTTATCTTATTTGGATCTCATTTTGGGTCCGCCTAATCATCATCACTATCACCGTCAATTTAGTTTGGAAATCGTTCATCAAACACTTGATACTTTTTTTGCGATTTAAGCAGGCGATTAAATTATTCGTCTGCGATGTCGTATTCCGATCGCGCAAGTTTAGTTTAACAGGAGAAACTCTGTCCTTCCTGAAAGCGATTCTTCGATGCACCGAAAACAATCGTGCAAGATTCTTTAATTTCTTCTTCAAACGAACTTATTATGAATCCTAAAAGTATGCTACAGAATAAAAGCGAATTTTGAGAGTTTTATATTGTTTTTAAACAGACTTCAAAAAAAGAAGAAGGTCATTAATTCGACTGAATGTTGCTTTTTTATATGCAGAACTCAGTCATTTCTAAATTGATTTTGAAAATTTTTTGTAATTTGATAGATAATGCTTGCAGATTGGTCCCGTTTTAAAAACAGTTCATAATCTTAAACATTACATGATGTCCCCATACAACATACACATTTTTAAATTTTTTTTCATGATTTTATGTTATTATGAACTGTTAAGGGCACTTCTTTAAAATTTTAAATAACAGCCTATTACTATAGCTCCCAGAAGCGAAAACTTATACAAAAATACATCGTAATATTAAAGGGTGCCCCCATAGGTGATTTATATGCGCATATCTTATAGACAAACGCTTGAAAATTGGATAGAATGTCGATTTCTTTGACCGTAACAAGTAGTAATATTGAGAATTAAAAACTAAAGAGTGCCTAAATAGTTTACTTGATGTATAAGGCCATTGACCATTTATAGACAGACAGCTGTAACTTACAAGGGCAGGTCCCTTGATTAGTCCGCTATATCAATAAGTTTAAAATTTTAATTTAGAAAAAAATTATGGAAGTTGACTTATATGAATGGCGATTGCTACGACCGTTATAGTCACAAGTATTAAAATCGAAATTATAACCTACAGGATGCCCCAATAGTGCATTTAATTTCATGTATAGGGCCATACTTTTGTACAATTGTACACAGACGCTTAAAATTTATAAAGAATCTGTATTCCTAAGTCCGCTATAACAACAAGTTTGAAATAAGAATTTAAAAATTAAAGGGTGTTTCTAAAATTAATTTAATTTAAACTTTATGGCCCTATCGTTTGAAGCGTGATATAAAAAAACTGGAAAATTAAACAAAATGACAACTACTCTGCTTGGTATAGTAAGAAGTATAAATATTTTAGATTATATTTTAAAGGGTATTACAATAGTTGCTCTCAACGATGTATATGGCCAAAATGTTGAACCGTGATAGACAGACAGTTGAAATTTACAAAGAAGTTTACTACAAGAGCAGATATAAAATTTGAATTCAGAACTTAAGGGTATCCCGATAGTTTCTGTAATTTGATGTTGAAAAGTTGTAGACGTTTGAAATTAATAGACAGATGAAATCTGTTTTTATAGGTGTTTTTTTTTACAAGAAATTTTTAATATGAGAATTATAATTTTAAATTATAAATAAAGTTAAAAATAATTATGAAAGGAAAGTTGGAATAAAAATGAAAAAATTAGGTTTCAGTTAAATCCTTCATCGTGACTTCGTCCCCTGTTTTTTGAATCGGTCACCCTTTCTAAGTGTATGACTTCGTCCACTTTGCAGAATTTTTAATAATTCGCATCTATAAAGATAAAAAAAATTCAAATGATTACAAATAATGAAATTCATATTGAAACAATTTTTTTCTTCCCACATTGTTTAAATTAATAATAACCGCAACACTTTTTTTTAATTGATGAGAAAAAAAAAACAATTAAATATTACCGAAAAATATTAAATATCTAAGTTATATATATATATGTAGTTAAAAATCAAAAATATTTGCCATACTATCGTCACAATGTTTAAGTTACGATTATTGAATTCAATAATAAATACCCGCACAACAATCTCTCAAAAACGATCGTTGATCATGCGATGCTCCTCTAAATGCGTATGAGAAGATTCATTCTTCTTACAATCTGCAAAGTGGCTAGCAAAAGAATATCATGGAAGACCAAATACAAAATTTCTTGTACAATCGCCTGGACAATTGAAAAATCGTAAAATGATCGCGTCCGTTAAATAAACTTCTAAATGCCAGTTGGGTGTTTATCCTTTAAAACCAAATTTGAACTAGTTAGAGACAGAGTTAAATTAAATTTTAAAACTTCTTGCAATAAAATCTTTTATTGTTTTTTAAGAAAATATAATTTAAAATCTGTCTAACTGTATTGCACAACAAATGGTTTCCCAAATTTTAATGAAACTAAAATACGGCAACTATACGAGAATGCAAAGCTGAGCAAAATTACAAAAGCAATGAAAGTTTGTGTAAATTTAAAGACACTCTTTATAACACTGTCCTCCTAGTAATCCTTGTGTTCGACCATATTGTCCTTTTAAATAAACATCAGAGAAAGTTAAACGAATAGTCTAGCAAAAATAAAGGAAAAAACAATGCATAATAAATTCTCTAAGGACTTTGAAAAACGATTATCATACTCGTGCAGTTTAAACCCATTGACATTTAAAAACACAAACACACACAAACATGCACTATGTTCAACTTAACGCAAGAAGATAGACTTAAGTTACGTTCAGTTCAAAACAATTTTCCATTTACATGTTGCACATATATTTTCGGAATATAAAATTAATGTGCTTGCTTTCAGACGACATTGCCATCGTAGTAGTTTTCCATAATTTACATTTATTTGAATCAGCATCTGGGAAATAAAAACACGCACACAAAAAAGGTTACCAACCGCTTGAAAGTACTCGCCTCTGAACAGACGGTCAAAAAGTAAGGGACTCCGAAAGAGATGAAAAATAGCTATAAAAAATGAATGACTTTATTCAAGCAGCCTGTGAATAATAGGTTTTTTAGCGTTTTTTTATAACCACTAACATTTTTTGGCTTTTTTTAATCGATTGGAGAGGAGAGAGGCAAAGAAAAATTGCCTCAACAATGTTCACATACAAGAAGAAAATTTCACATCAGCATTATAGTTTGAGCATTACCAGCCATAAACTTGCAAGGAATTAAAAAAAACTATTTATTGCTGCCGCTGCTGCTCTACAACTTTAATGATGACATTTTAATAGGAAGTAAAAATTTTAGATTGCATTGTTGGTCGCATCCAGGCAATTATATACAAAACTTTATTGTTCCTTATTCCAATAGTCTTTTCAAAGTGTGTGTTTTATATCTGTAGATGAGAGAGCGAGAAACATTTTATTTTAACCTACTTTGTCTATGGCAGTAACATACATATGCAGCTCCACAAAGTTTTCAATATATAAAAATTAGAGATGGTTATATCAGCTCGAAAATACCTTAAACTTCATAAGTTCCACTTTTGTACAAAATGTCTTCATTTTGAAGCATATGATGTGTTATGAATAAAGGTAAGTGACATATGCAGCATAATAATTTTGATTTGTTGTTAACATTTGTTGTTAACATCAACAAGCTAGTGAAAAACGCAGATATAAAACACATTGAGGTGCAATATTGTAATCATGTCTTATATTTATAAAAAATAACTTAAAAATAATTAATTACCATTATGTATTATCTTTATTTATTTGTGTTTTATGAACCGCTGCAGTGTTCCTAGGGAAAGACTGAAAAAAAACAGCATTTACACTATGCAATTTTTCATGAAACTAGCATGAAATTTTTGTTTGCTTGTGAAGCAGGAGGAGTAGGCAATATGTTATTGCTTGAGTTTTGGGGGAATGTTACTGTTGCTATTGTTTACTTTTAGATACGCATAACGCTGTAACATAAATAGAAAATTGAAAAATGCCTCAAAAAATTACATAGTGGAAATCTGAACAAAAATAACAATTTTGCTTCAAAAAATTTACAATTTTTAATAAAAGTTAAATTTTGCAATTTTCATTAAATAAATACCAATTTAATGTAATTTATATAAATTATAGCCAAATGTTTTATTCCATATTTTAGAGAAAATAACACGGCTACAAATTTATATACTGAACAAAAACTAAACGAAAATAAAAAATAAAAACGTATGAAAAGGAAATTTCATACCGATTATACTCATAAGGATTTAAATTGGGACCCTGTGTTAATAATTCGCTATGCGCATGCCCTGGCTATTCAATCAAATTAGTGAAAGTAAGTTTTTTTTTTAAATAAATCCGTTTTATTTTTTTCTTTTAAAGATTGAGCTTCGATAGAATTTAGTACACTTATTATTTTAAAAATGACAAATTTGAGCCTTATTAGCTCAAACCTTCAACATAAAATTATCGAAAAATTTTCTGTAATATAATTCGGCACTTTCTGGAAGAAATTAAAAGGCAACTTTCTTCCAAATCAAGGTATTGGTACGGTTGTCAAATTTTTCTAGCGAATAGTTGCAGTTGTTAATAATTTGAGCAAGTTTAAACAGAATGCTTAGTTTCCACACGAAATGCAGCTCATATTATATTAAGCCTGGTACTCTGTTCAGTTTTTCATGCGGAATGCTGTCAAATCACATACATAAAAAATTTGTATGAAAAAGTCATGAAAAAATATTGCAGAAGCAGTACTCTGTTTTTACTGTGGAAAAACATATGAAATGTTTCTGGCAACATTTTATCCAAGCTGTGAAATAAAGCAAGTAGGCAGTGTTTCATGCGGAATTTTTCATACAACAGCTGATCGTATATCTTTTACTTACGTCTTTAAAACAATGATACCATACTTTAAATGTCAAATATTCCACATGAAATAATCAATGTTGCTCAACAATTTTCACAAATTTGAACAGAGTATCAGGCTTTACAGTTGAAAAGAATTGTTGCCAGAAACATTTTGCTGTATCTAAACATGAAGCAAGAAACATTTCGTGATTTTTATCGAATTGATGAACAGAATAAAATTCCAGCATTGTTATTTTTGTAATTATTTCAAACCCATTTTTTATATGGGATTTTGATTGCAGTTGCAAGTAGCCTTTGTTATAAAAATCGAATAATACATGTTACGTGGAGCCTAAAAAAGTTTAAAATGTAACCAAACCGCAACACTGCATGCGGTGTTTATTTGTGTGGTTTCAATTAAAGCAATATTATGGCATTTTCAAAAAAAAAGAGTATTAGTTTTCGGAAATTTAATCACGATTTAATAAAAAAAAAAAATCCCTTCAAAAAATAGACAACAAAAAAAGTAAACACAAAATTGTTTTAGTCGCCAGAAAATAACAAAAGAAATAGCGCATGATTGTGTTGCTACAGTAGCCTTCATTTATTTGACGTTAAAAATTGAAGCATGTACAACGACATCGTGCTCGGCACAAAACGGCGCGTTTGCATTTGTAAAAACAGATGAGTGCAAACTGCTATAAGTAAAGCTTTGCTTGTAACATTTTTTATAACAATTTTTAAGGAACTACGCTCTGTTTCCAAGAGAAATTTTTTGGATGGTTCTTTTATAGTTTGGATACATTCGGCATGAAATGTACGCTATAATTGGGTTTTCCTACTAATGTTGGAACCCGGAAAAGAACACAACTCCAGAAAAAGAAAAAGTTTTTAGCAAGATAAAACTTTTGTAAACAAGAGTAAAACAAATGCGAAAGTGGATAAGAGTGACAAAATATTCTACTGCTCTACTGACCAGAATCCAAACGGCTGCCCACCTCGCTGCAACACAAAGAAATCAAAGTATTTGTTGTAATTGTTGGCTGGATATACAAAATGTCTAAAATGTGAGTATTTTTATATACCGACGTTGCAATATTCCTATACGTTCATTTTTCTTTAAACTGGTATATATTAACTTAAAACTTTAAGTTTAACTCCTCAGTACTACAATTTTTTTTAGCTTTGGTATAGTATGCCCCAAAGTTTCAAAGAAGCAAATTATTATAGCCAACCCTGTTTCACATTTAAAAAGAGACATAAATTTAAAAATGCATAAAAAGATACCATAAGCAGCATCAGAGAAAACTAAAATAAATGCTCGCATAAAAGTTGAAAAAGAAGTATGAGCATAAAATTTTTAACGTTTTTCTATAAACTGGTCCGTTTTTCATTTTTATTTCGTTGTGGTTGTTGTGTGCTGTTGTCTTTCTGAAGGCTCCTTATGAAAGTTTAAATTAATGGCGTTGTTGTGGTTGCTGGCAAATTTGCAGTCAAGAGGTTCTCTTTTTGAAAATGAATATTCATGTTGGTTGTTGGTATTTATATATCCTAACTGGTGTTCGTTTGCCATGGTCTAGCTGGTAATACTTCGATAACATTTAAATTGGTATAAAAATATTTAAAGAACTAAGAGTGCAGAAAATGCAAGAAGAAAATATGATCTATATAATAAAAGAGCTGCCACACACTATTTTCTGTAAAAGTTTTTTTTTGTCATAAGAGGTTTGAAACACAAATAGAAAAGGAAAGTACTCTTAAAATATGTTTTAAAATTAGTATGCGACCTTAGCCTCCATTGAATATAAAATGGTTTAAATACATTATGTCGTTTTGTGTTTCAAGATGTGAAACAAATTCGAATATATTTTATAACAGATTTGTCAACATATTTTTTAATTTGATAAATCCTATAATTTTCTTGATACAAGGAATATCTTAGAACATCAGCATTAATCTATTACTATTTTGTATTTGCCCTATAAAAATTTAGCTTTTTTCCATTCTTATCTTTAAAGAGTCTTTTTCTTCGACTCCGTTTGACATCATTTTTAACTTAAACGTGTATTCTAATTTTTTTCTTTCCTTATTGTTCATCACAGCTCTTTGTTGTGTAAAAATAAGATTCATTTGTATAATCTATTAGCTTATTGTATCCGGCGTTGCTTAGGTATAATTTTAGAAACTTTTAAGGTACTGTGTTATATTGTTACGAAAATAACATCTGGCAGCCCGTGTTGTTGTTGTCCGTATGAGCGTGGTGTGTGTATAGAATAATACCAAAACTAGCTAACAACACTTGAGTAGCCTCAATGACTGTGTTGATAGAGGTGCGTGCTGTAAAACAGAAAATCAAGATTTCGAGCCCACCTTCGGACATGCGTACAAAGGAATTGTTATAAAGCAATTAAAAATAAAGAAAGACCATTACAAATCTCCCGAAAATGAATTGTGTGTAAAGAAATGGCAGATAGTTTAGTGGAGACGTCTAATTTAGTATAAGAGTAACAGATAATTGTCAAGACGAATTTTATAATTAAAAGTAACATCGGCTGCGGTCAGCGTAGGGAAGTGTAACAGCATAACAACAGTATGTAGCAGACGTATGTTGTGGCTTTTTACATAATGCATGTTTATTAAATACGAGACCATTGATGCAGAAGACCATAGGATCAAGAAGTATAGCCAGATAAAGCCAGAAAGTAAGACTGCAGAATTTATAATAAGCGACAGTGGTTATTTGAAATCAAAAGAATCCGTACGCTTGTTCTAAAAAGGGAAAAACGTAACAATATTATGGCCTTGTATATCCCTATACACATACTTCGAACATGTGAGGAATTCATCAAATAATAATTTTATCACAAAATGTGATTTTGAAATAAAAGATATATAGACTATATATAAATAAAAATAAAAAAGATAAAAATAAAAAACAAGACAACAATAAATATATATTTACTTAGTCGAAATAAATTTAATAAATTTGTCATAAAAATCAATATCTACTATATATAGTATATATATATATATATATATATACATACATATATATACATATATATATACATATATAAAAAATTGTTGCAAGTGTGTTGTGACTTTATAACTCGCGAATGGTCAAACCGAATTCGATTAAATTTTTAGAGTTTGTTCATATGGTCGTATGAATGGTTTATATTAAAGCGTGCATGACGCGTTTGTGAGTTATGACTACAACAGGCATTTACAGCTGCACCGATATAAAAAAAAAAATTAAAGCACACATATTTATTTAGAAGTTCTAAGAGGGTATGCTGATTTAAAAAAAGGAGCAGGACGGGTAAGTGATCCAGAAAATGATTCTGCTGGTGAAATTTTTATTTAAATTTGTTTTTTGTAAGACGTCCGAGATAATTTGTGAATAATTTTTCTTTCTTATAATTTCTTACAAATGAATGAACAAAATCTTTATTAAGTTGGTAAAAAATTATGCTAAAAAAATGAAACAACTTTAAATTTTATTTATTTATTTTATTTATTAAATGTAAATTAATTTACAAATTAATAATATTAGAAAGGAACTGGCTGCAGCGGCCTTCGTCCTTCGAACCTTAAATTTATTTCAACCTTTGCAAAGAAATTACAAAGAATTATTGTTCCCACTGCTAAACTAGTGCAACAACAAATATGAAACATAAAATATGCCCAACTGTGCTTTTGAATTAAAGAAAAATATTTCTATGCATACTGTTTTGTTTTCCTTATTTTTATTTTTTCGTATTTTTCTTTGACAACAAAAAGTCCCAGGCAGTAATTTCTTTCATTTACGGCGTTTCTCTGTAAATATGAATATTACTGCTCCCAACGCTAGAATAAAGCTTCCGTCTGTTTAGAAATAGAAAAAGGCTGTTGTCTACTAGTCTTTTATTCTTTTGGTGCTACCACATAATTTTATTGTAAAGATTTAAAATGCAAGAAACAAAAAAAACAAAAAATATAAACAGTAAAGGAAATGTGTTCTTTCAATTTCTGAGCCTTGTTTCGTATTCTTGTTTACTCTGCTTGTATTTTGCGCGCCTTTTAACATGCAATTCTTTTTATTATTATTTTTTTTTCTTTAAATATTACTTTCCTTTTAATGTTTTTGGTTCTTATGTTTCTATCAACATACGTTTTTGATTTCAAACCTGTTTTTGAAATTCTCCTGCAACTGCTTGTTTATGGTTCTATTGTTCCCTCGAGAGCATATGCTTTTTTTTTTTTAAATTCATTCATTCCATTAAAACAGAAGAACAATAAAGTTTTTACTACAAGACTTGTACTCAAAGTGTAGTTAAGTAAAAAAGTGCAGAAAAATTTCAATGCAAAGAGAATATTGGAACAGGTTTTTAGCACTTATTGATAAGTGATGAGCAAAAAAGTGTAGTAGAACGAATAATTAAAAATTTATTAATATAATGGTTCATATTAAAGTTTGAAAATTTATTTCACAAAGCATATTATGCTGACCAACAACAAAAATAACAAAAAATTAAAGCTCAGCCTCCGTTTTAATTGATGGTTTTGCGAATATTTCTTTTTGATTTACACGTGTTGAAAACAAAAGCATGAGTGGGTTTTTTTTATTATAGAAAATTACAGGCCCTAATTTTTAGCGCTGTTATCAAAAAGTGTAGATGCAAAAATCAGAATTTATTTTCGGTAACTGCCACAGATTCTGTGTTAAAGTTTCTTTGTTTTTTGACAGCGTAATCCATCTTCTTAATCATGAATAATGTTTTCTTGAAACTGAAAATATCTTTTGATTTTAATTCTAGATATAACCTGGATCTAAATTTTTTCAATTCTTTTTTTTATGATTGCAAATTAGCAAAAAATAAATTTTTTTTTTGGCATAAATAGCAATAATATTACTATCCTTTTCAGATTATAATAAAACTTATTTAAGGCAATAAATAAAGGGGTGGCATGTCATAGTGCCCAAGGACATAAAAGTGACTTAATGTCCATAGATATTATTATATTTATTATTATGTCCTGGGACATTGCAACATACCATCAAATAAAAGTCACCGAAATCAAATTGAACAAGCTGCCAGATGTTTTAGTAGTATAGCAGTCTGAACGTTTAAAGTCGCCTATAAATAACAAAATAACAGCTGAAAGCTTTCAGCAGAAATAAGTAAATTTTTAAACAGAGAATATATTTCATCATAAAAGCAAATTGTGTATTATAAAAAAAATAAAGTTACGTTTTTTAAAAAAATAAAACGTTGATTTTTTTATTTTGAAGAGAAAAAACTTAACTCACAATATAACGTTTTAATGTTTAATAATAATAGTAATATTTTTAGCTCCCTTTTATCTAATAAGTTTTTTATATATATTTTTTTTAATTTTGATTGACCCACTTAATTTTTTTTAAATGTATATCTTAATGTGTTGCTGCCTAAAGATAAGAAGTTCTAATTCGGTTTGTATCTTGGTAAGATTGATAATGCTTTAATTAAAATTGAATTAAAAATTGTTGTTTTCACAGCGAGCCGCAGCTTTATGTTGTTGTAGGCCATCTTCCCTGCCATATTAAATACTTTTGTCAATGATATTTTAGATTCGAAATCTTTTGAAAATAGCAATAAATAATAATAGTAAATTCTAATATGGTAAGCAACTTTGATTTATTTAATGTAAAATAACGAAACACTTTATTTATAGAAAAATTTATAGAATAATCTATTTTTTTTTTCTTAAATATTACCAGTTTTTATTAAGTTTGTATTTAATACGAAGTTGGTCAATAAACTTTCTGTCTAGTCTTTTATGCATTGTTTTTTAACCCTCTAGTGCGCAAGAAAACCAAATTAAGTAAAATACTACTTAAACGAAAGGAAATGGTTTAAAAGCAAACTTTTGTTCTAGCAGTTTGTATAATTTTCATTTATATGGGCGCAGGAGGCGAAAAATCCTTTGATGCAAATTTGCATCATTGCGCATTTAGCTCAAAGTACTTACCATAAAAAAACAATACACACTATAACATTGTAATAAAAAAAGAGTGTAACTTATTTAAAACTCAAAACTATTTATAAACTTGTTGAACTTAATAAATTTTAAGGTCAGAAAAACACACTGTTTCCTCTATGAACAACAAACGAATGAGCAGGCACTTCAAAATTGCACAACAATTCAATGCTGCTATAACGGTACTTCAAAAGCAGAGAAAACGACGTCTATTAAATGGAGACAACATATAACGAACATTTACATAAAACTGTTTTCAAATTTTGAAGGTACAGAGAGATATTCGGTATGATTCAAATTTGCATCACGGCGCACTAGAGGGTTAACTTAAACTTTTTGTAGTTTTCCAATAGCCATGTTGTATTATTCATCATGTTGTGTAGTTAAAAAAAATGTTTACATATATAAATTTTATAAATTTAAGTTGTTTTTGTTTTTTGTTTTTATTGCAACTAAAAGTTTTTAATCACTATTTTTGCAGCTCAATTTAGAGAATTTTATATTTTGTGTTAAATATCCAAACAATTACAAAAACTATTTTAAAGTATAGACTCTTCCTTAAAAAACGGTAGAATTCATTTAAGTTGAGCGTTAGTATGTCATAGTTTGATAAGACATTCTTCTTGAATTTTTTAATGTTTTTTTTTTAATAATAAAGTTAATTTTAAAATGATATAATAATTTAATAGTCTGAAATCTTGGGGCAAATTACGGCATTCGATATCAATCGAAATTTCAATAGAATTTAAATGTAAATTTTGGTCGACATCGAATGACGTAATTTGCCCCTTATGTTTTTTGATGTGACCAAAAAACACACGCAAAGAGACAAAGAATAGTGAGTGTATTGCTTAACATGTTGATCCAACGCCTAGGCTGTGCAATAAAGTTCCTTAAGTAATAAAGAAATTTAGGTGTTTTTTGTAATTGCTTTATAATTAATTTTCTTTTATTTTTATTCTTTTTATTATGTTATTTATATGCGCGTTATTTCTTAGCCGAATTGAGCATTGATTTGATTAACTATCGCCAATGTATGGAAAATTTAATTCATGCTATCGAAGTCATGCACTAATAATAGGGAAGCAACGTTGTTTGTTGGTAAGATCTTAAAGTTGATAAAAGTTTTAAATTAAAATATAGTTATTAAGGTAATGAAAAACATTTGTGTGGGATTATTATAGGACGATAAAGTACTTTTACACGACAAGCGTGTTTACGTGTTTAATATAATATTTTGTTTGTCATCTGATGGAAATTTCAAGATTTTTAAATCAAAGGATTTCTGTGAACAATCCAAGAACACAGGACTGCAGCTTGGCCCCTCTATGTAACCTCTAAGCAAAACATTATAAAAATAAGTTAAGGAAAGAGTGGAACAGAAAGGAAAAGGCGAAAAACAGAAAATAACACAAAGCTACGAAAGTGAGTTCTCTAGTAGGTGGAAAACTGGGAAAACTTTGAATAAAATTCTCTTGGTTTCGATTACTAAAAAAGATAAGTTAAAATTATAATATTAAATTAACCATGTTCTGCAGAAAGCGGTTTGAATATAATAAGGCCAGAAGTAGTCATCTGACAGCTTCTCTAGTTTTCTAACATTATTGACAAGCTTTAAATATGTAGGGATATAAGCCACTTCGTCTAGTCGAGTGTTCCTTCGAAGAAAATTATATCTTCTCTATATGCCAAGTGGTTTTATAAAAGTCTAATGAAGCTTTATAGGGATTTAAGCTCATAGTGTGAAATGAACATCTTCATTGTACAACCATTGATAGAAATTCATTTATCACCCAACTTTTTGAAGAATATTGATAATAATCGCAAGGACGAATATATTTTAATTAAATTTAATTTAATATTTTTAAGCCTTATTTTATTTATTATTTATATAAATTGCACTTTATAAGCTTAATAGTGAAAAGCAATTTAACGAAATTAAATACACTCCTGCAAGTATCAACCGCATATTTGCACATAATTTTAAATTACTTTGCCCCTTTCACAACGTTGTGACGAATATATGTACATATGTATTTCTGCCTTTTTTATTGTCCATTCCTTAATGAAGAAATTGCGAAAAAATTAAATAAAAAATACATTTTTATATCGGTGATTTTCCTTTCAATTTTGCTCAACAATTTATGTTTTCTTTTTCATCACGGTTTTCCATCTAGAGTTTACGAACTTTTTTTTTAATTTGTATCATTAATCGATAACTCTTTAATAGATTAAGTACTAAATGCAGCGTGTTTAAAATAATTAACTTATTTTATATAAAATACTGGGAACAAAGTGACATTAATTTCGAAGCAAATATCTCGTGTTTTTCATACAAACGATTAACGACAGATACAAAAACATAAAAAAACCTTAAAATTATTACTTAAATTAAAAACATTCATTCTCAAAAAATACACTGACAAACAAAAATGTATTAGATTTGCTTTTTTAAGAAATTTTTACTAAATAATATATATTTTTCACAGAATATATGTGTTTTACACATATTAAAAAGAAATCTATAGTAAGTATAATTTATAGGAATTATAAAATTTTTATCCGTGCTTTCCATTTATTAAAAAATTTTTGTTCTTAAAATTTTGCTGCGTACTGTAGTCAGCAATTTATACTTTTTGCTGCTAGAAACAAATCTCTTGTTAACCTGTTTGTGTACATACAGGATGTTAAAACTGTTTTTCCGTTTAATTAAATTCTGTTAAAATTCATTAAGTTAAAAAAAAAAGTTTTATAAAAAGAAGTTTTTATTTTCCGTTATTTTATTTCTTGCAAGCAGGAAATTAACGTACGTAAATTGCTCAATATTCTTCGTAAATATTTATTATCAGTTGGTGTATTTTTAAATTATTTTTTAAAAACATAAATTTTTTATTCATTATTAATTTTAAGTCTATTACGAATGACTGCTGCTGTTTCATCCCAAGGGATGGACATGTAAAATATTTGATTTTCTTGATGTTTTCTGAAATAATTCTGCGTTACATCGTAAAGAATTTATTAATGAACCTGGTTAAGTAAGTTATTATTTAAATACCGTGTTAATTTTTGGTTAACGATATTGTTTATTCCCTCATATTTTTTTTTATCAACTTATTCTTATGTGTGTATGCATGTATTCTCAATATGGTTAGGTGGGTGATTTTGCTTGTTGGAGAAATAATGAACAGACAAAATGCTGGCGTAGACAAAGGCACTTGCGTGAAATACAAATTTTTATTTAAAATTTGTTAGTTCAACCAAACTAGATAATTTTTACAGAAAGCAAGAACAAGAAGCCATGTATATTTAATTATGCTTTTAGATTAAAGAAAGACAGGCTAAAGATTAGCTCGTTTTGGTCTGTAAAGAAACACGACTCTGCCTAATACAGAAGCAAGGAACAATTAAGCGGGATATTGTAAAAAATGTTAAAGAAAATACGTATTCCAAACGTAAATCATTCGCAGCTAGTTAGGAAGCATAGTAATTCTTGGTTTTTGAACCAGATAGATATTGCTTGATTTAATAGTTGGTCTTCTTTGTGCCGTATTTCAATCAATCGAGGTTGTGTTCCGACTTTAAAACAAAAATTTAAGATAGTTTCACTTTTGTTCGCATAAGTTTTTGTATTCAACGGTAATTCGTAAACTATTGAATAATTTAAATTTGTTTATAGGTAACGTTAGTCTTTTGAAGTAGTTTAGGAAGTAATAAAAAGGCGAATGAAAGTTTTATATATAATTGTTGAAAACTTACAATAAACTTAATTTTTTATTTATTCCTTTTGCTTCTAGTGACAGTCAAAAGCGAGTTAGGAGTACTTGCCTTAATCATGATGTCCCGAAATATTTTCATAAAAATTTCAACAATTAAATTAAAAGTAAGCAGTCAAAAGAAGAAAATTTTTAACAATATAAAGCATTTTTCAAGAACTTCCTTAATCTAAAACTAATGATACGTGTCTTTAGTACATCTCTCAAACAACAAACCATAATTAATAGAATTAAAAAAAACATCTTCTTAAAATTAAAGATGAAGTATCCAAACTATGTAAACTAAACCATAAAAACTACAAAACAAGCAAAAAGCAATTATAATAATAAAACAAGAAGAAAAATAACAACAAAAAACAAAATTAATTCATATTTATCAAAAAAAAAAAACAAATTACTAATTACGTATAAAAAAATCTATAAAATCGAAATAAATTACGTAAAACAAGAGGAATTAACAATTACATAAAAAACAAAAATAAATAAATTACTGAACAGTGCTAAGCGTACGCAACCCCCTGCGGTAGAACAAGAGGTCTTTATTCTCATAGAGAGGCCAGCTCCTCTGAGAGTTAACAGGTCTACAGGTGAGAGACCCTTACCAGCAAGTTATCTGATGTTCGTGCGCCTTCTAGGAATTTCACAGCCAATTCTACCATGTAGGCATCTATGCGCACAAAATCTATCACTCTATAGATTAGCCTTCATGATGGCCTGCTGCAAAACACTCCAAAATCATTCTCTCCTATCTCCTAAGCCTCTCCATCTGGTGAGAAGAAATTATGACCCAAGCTGGAAAAGCATAGACAAAAATTCAGCGATAGACCAAAAACACACTGATATGAAGAGTATATCCGCTTACTGATTTTTTTCGAGAATATTGTCAATGTGCCAATAGTTCTCAAAATACTCGTGGAAAGTGACACCAAATTATTTGAGGTTGTTCGAAGCCTTAATCAGTTCTCGTCCAATAGTCAAACTTGGTATTAACGTCTACCTTATACATTACGGCAATGAAGAAATATAAAAAATTTAAGCAATGTTTTATATCTCATTTACAGCGCTCTTTAAGTCTATATAAATAGATTTTGTTGTAAAAAAGATTTTAGCCATATATGGCATACAGATACAAATTCTGTTTTTAAAAATGCTGTTAGTAAAATCTACCTAAAATCATGTTATCGCTAACGATATAACCTTTTGTTTTTTGTGGCATACGAATTACATTTTTCTATCAGGCACGAGGGCTGCTCTATATATTTCTGGCCTAATAGTGAAAATGCGAATATTTATAATCAAAAATGGTTTTATTGTTTTTCAAAGTATTCTCCAGCATGATTTATACACTTTTGCATGCGCTCAAACCAGTTGTCGAAGCACTTTTTCCACTCCGATTGAGACACCTCTAAAACATGATTTTTGAACACTTCAACAGCTTCTTCTGGCAACGAAAATCGTTGACCACGCATTTTTTTCATTATGTTCGGAAACAAGAAGAAGTCATTAGGTGCCTAGTTAGGGCTGTACGGCGGATGACCCATTAATTCGACGTTTTGGCCGGTCAAAAATGCTCTGGTTTGAGCCGATGTGTGAGAGCTCGCATTGTCATGGTGAACAATGATTCGTCTTCTCTTGTTGGTTTTTCGAATTTCTCCGATGACTTCAGGCAAACAAATTGTAGTGGACCACTCAGAAGTGACCGTCCTACGTTGCTCAAGCGGAACAGTCGCCACATGACCAGTTCTGCCGAAGAAACAGGCGACCATTTGCTTCGAAGTGCTTCTTCCACGAACAACTTTCGTTGGATTTTGCTCGTCTTTGAAGACCCACACGGTCGGTTGTTGTTTCGTTTCGGGCTCCTACGTATAGATCCATTATTCGTCACCTATGACGATCTTATAAACGTCTTTTGAAGCACCGCAATAGTATTTTTGCAACATTTCTTTGCACCAATCGACACGAGCCTTTTTTTGAGCGACTTTCAAATTGTGCGGGATCCAACGAGAACAAACCTTTTTAACGGCCAGGTGTTCATGCAGTATCGAATGTATGCTGGTGGAAGAAATGTCCAAGGATGTCTCTATCTCTCGGTATATCACATGTCGATCTTGCATTATGAGTTCACGCACGGCATCAATGTTCTCTGGCACAACAGCCGTTTTTGGACGACCTTTACGGAATTCGTCTTTGAGCGAGCTTCGGCCACGATTAAATTCATTATATCAATTTTTCACAGTGCTATAGGATGGATCTTTATCGCCATACAAAGATTTAAGTTCATTAATGCACTCTTGTCGTGATAATCCACGTCGAAAGTTGTGAAAAATGATGGCACGAAAATGTTCACGAGTTAATTCCATTTTTTTCTATATTAATTTTTTCAAGTCACTGTAAACAACACAAATAATGGTCGTACGTCAAAACGTTTTGAGTACGATTATGCTTAAAAATGACGAACTTTCCAATGGAAATGTCAGATTGCACTCGGCAGCAGTCAATGTTGCCAGGCCAGAAATATATATAGCAGCCCTACATAAAACAACTTTTTTTTTAAATCTCTTATTTGCTTTTAAAATTGTATTTTAAACGACACAGATTTTATGTTTGTTTTCTTAAATATACTTGATTTTTTTAATGTAAATTTACTATAAGATTTAAATCCCTTCTTAATTATTTTATTTGTTAAATAAATTTGTTTCTTCTGCATTATTACTGTCGGATTTAGCACAGCTTATTCTTATGATGATTATGTTTTACTTGTGCTTGAAAGATTTAATAAAGCAAAAATAAAACTAATTATTTAAGCTTTCGCTGTGCTAACAAAAACTAATTTCCGCCATAAGTTGCAATTATGTGTGTGTGTTTACTGCAAACAAAGGGAAAAAATCCAAAAGAAACACAAAACAGTAGGAGGTGAAGTCATCTACACAACGATAAAGAGCAAATAATAAAAAATTATAAAAATAAAACGTGATTGCTAACGGTAATAGAGACTCAAAAGGTTTTATTTATTACTGCTAACAGAAAAAAAAATAACTATATGCAGGGACTTTTATATTCTTCATAAATAAAATAATGAAATAATAATAAATAAATAAATAATGAAATTATTCCCGCCTTTTGGTGAAGTAAATATCAGAAGGTCGTTTAAACTGCAGTGACAACTTTTTCGTTCGTACTGAATACTACTACTGCGTATATATAATTTCACATAAGAATGAAATCGGCTTTCAATCGGTTAAGCATTTTTTTAAAAATTATAGCATTTCCTTAAATATCTCTTTTAAACCTTTAAAATGATACCCATATTGATATTTTCAAAAATTTGAAAATTACAGAGCCGCGTAACTCGGAAAACATGTGCAAGCTCCAATTTTTTCACTTTATGTTTTTTCTTATTTTTCAATTCTCTATCGACCAATATATTTATTTTACTCATTCGAGTTACTTTATTGTTTCACATGACATGAAAAAATTAGAGGTAGGCGTGGTGTTTTGCCTGCTGCCTCGAAGGACATATACGGATCATGCTGATTTCCAGTAGCACCTCTTTCTACACTATATCCTATAGATTCACATATTTCTTTTTTTGTTTCTTTTTGGGAAATCAAGTTTGATTTCAATACTATCACGGACGGACAGACATATATTAACTTTATGGGGTCGGAAATTAATATTAGAGAAATTACACACGGAATGACAAATTTTATATAACTTTTTTTTCACTTTTTGTGGTGAAGGGCATAATAATAGTAATTTTAACCATTTAGTTTTTTTAATTTACGAAGCACTCCATTTTTATTTTCGTGAGCAATCGCTTTTACAATTTAGTATCATGTTAGACTGTTAAATTTCTGCAAGTTTATTTATAGGCATTAGAGTTGGGTTCATCAGCTCCTTAAAGTGAACGCTCTTTGCAGCTCAGCTCATTAGAACGAACTAGTTCGTTCATTTAGTTCTAAGCTCACTTAGTGAGCTAAATCAAATTATCGAATTCAGTTGACATGTTTAGCTCAATTGTTTTCAGTTCAATTGCTCAGTCAGTGAGCAGAAAACAATTGAGCGAATCCAGTTGATTTGTTTAGCTTACACAATTTTTGGTGTTCTGTGATAAATTTGTCAGAAATTAAAAACATATACACACATGCCAATGAAAAATTGTGCAACTGATAAACAATTTAAAGATTAACTATATGTAAGTATGCACTTTTATCTTAATTTATTTTTGTAAGCCTTTAAAACCAAAAACAATATTGGTTCATAATAATATATAATTTGTACCAAAATGAGTTTTAAGGTTTCACTCAAGTTGTAATTTTATATATGTTTTCATATAAATAATGATGAACTATAAACGGCACTCAGTAACTGAGCGAAAAGCTCAGTGAAACGAGCGCTGCATATAGTTCAATTGAGGAAATGGTTTAATTGAACTAGGTCGTTCGCGAACTATCCAACTGTAATAGGTATAAAATGGATGACACAAAGCATTTAAACCACCGCTTCCTGGATTGATGTACATTCGTTGTCTTTTTAAGGCAATTTAAATTGTTAATCGCAAAGCGTTTAGTTGCACATTGGGAATTGCTCATAAATACCAACTTTCAAGACTTGCAAGGTTAATGGTTTGCTGTGATTAACCGTAGAGTTTAGAAGTTTTCAAAAAGGTCTGTCACTACGCCATTGAAACAACAGAGCAAGTTCTCTATTTGGAGCACTTGCTGCAAGAGGGCCACATTTTAAAACACTTGAACTAAATAAAATGCATTCAAACTTTTAAATAATATTTGAACTTTTTGCAGGCACAAATATATTTTTATATGTATGGACTATTAAAACCGTAGCTTTTTTTAGATAGAGTTATGTATATGACTGAGAATTATTTCGACATGCTGAACCTTAAAGGCTAATTAATTTACAGGTGGTCTTAACAGTTCAGCTGATTTTTGTTTATGATCGACGTTGTTCTGAAAATTTTAAAATAATTAAAAAAAAAAATTCGAAATAATTTAAAAAACTAAAAAACTTAAAATTTTATTAAAAAAATATTTAAATCCAAAAAATATACAGGCATGTTACAAATTCCGATCGAAATAGTTTTAATTCCGTATTAACAATTCCGATCGATTTTGTTTTACCTTCTTCAGATTCTGATCAATTTTGCTTATTTCTAAAAAAAATGCTTAATCTCCACCTTTTTTTTAATGTGGCAATATGCGCACACTTAAATAAACAACAAGACTAATCTAAATAAAGACACATAATAAAAGTAAATTTGAAACCCACAAATAAAAAAATTTCAAAGAAACTAAATTCCACTTTGAAAATTAAATGTGGTTTGATTCCGAAGAAATTTTTCGTTTTTCTCTTTGTGAAGAACCAATTTACGGAATTGAAACCACTTTCGATCGGAATTGAGTTCTGTGACATACCTGATAAAATAAGGTATTGCTGCATATGCTGAAGAAAGAAACAACTTCATTTAAAGCACCAAATGATGACAACAGGATAAATCGAATTTGGCTTCCTTTTGTTCACGCAAAGAAAAAACATGGCTGTGATATGGTCACAATAACCATAATATGTTCTTTGTAATATTGTAAATTTGCAGAGAACAAATTATAGTTGTTTTCAGCAATACTTTAGTCACAACAAACACGTTTTTGTTGATATTTAACCATTATATGGTTACTGTGCACAAAAAATACAACATGGTTGGTTTAGCGTAAAAAAATTTGAACTACGACCAAAGTTTTATAACTTATTAAAAATAATATAATATATTTAACCATAATAATATAAAATTAATCAGAGTATGATTAAAAGCAAACAAAATAATGTTTCCGTTTAAAAATATTTTGTTCTTGGTCTTGACAGAATCTTTTTCTATCAATTTAGTAATTTTTTGTCAGCTTTAAGTTGGAATTTGTTTTTATTGTTAGAGAAAATTATAAAAAATAAAAATGTATGTACAAAATAAACAATTAAAAATAATACAGAAAATATGACAAGAAATAAAAAGGTAAGCAAAGCATTTCAAAAATACTTGAAATATACAAATATAGCATATAAATCTTTATTTTGGTGTTATAAGCACAATTGTATAACCATTTACGTATTTTTTATTTAAAGCTATCATATTGTACATCAACAATAGTTGCCAGATGCCAGATTAACGTATTAGAAGTCTTGGATAAATGTGTAGTCAGTACCGAAGTACCATTACGTACCGTATATCTTCAATACGATAATATCAATAATATATATAATATATGTGTTTAAGCCTTTTAATTATATATAATAAGCAATGAATTGTTTTTTTTGTGCATTTATGTTATTGAATAACTTTTGTAACAAATCAATAATAATAATAATTCAATTGTATATCATGACATTTTCAACCATATGATGATGTTTTAATTTAACCATTTATTGTTTATATTATAACATAACTATTTTTAGATTTTACCATGTTATTGTTATGCTAGACAATAATATGGTTGCAACACTAGCTTTAATGTAACACAACTATGTTTTGTTAACAACCATATAATACAAACGACACAGATTTTATGTTTGTTTTCTTAAATATACTTGATTTTTTTAATGTAAATTTACTATAAGATTTAAATCCCTTCTTAATTATTTTATTTGTTAAATAAATTTGTTTCTTCTGCATTATTACTGTCGGATTTAGCACAGCTTATTCTTATGATGATTATGTTTTACTTGTGCTTGAAAGATTTAATAAAGCAAAAATAAAACTAATTATTTAAGCTTTCGCTGTGCTAACAAAAACTAATTTCCGCCATAAGTTGCAATTATGTGTGTGTGTTTACTGCAAACAAAGGGAAAAAATCCAAAAGAAACACAAAACAGTAGGAGGTGAAGTCATCTACACAACGATAAAGAGCAAATAATAAAAAATTATAAAAATAAAACGTGATTGCTAACGGTAATAGAGACTCAAAAGGTTTTATTTATTACTGCTAACAGAAAAAAAAATAACTATATGCAGGGACTTTTATATTCTTCATAAATAAAATAATGAAATAATAATAAATAAATAAATAATGAAATTATTCCCGCCTTTTGGTGAAGTAAATATCAGAAGGTCGTTTAAACTGCAGTGACAACTTTTTCGTTCGTACTGAATACTACTACTGCGTATATATAATTTCACATAAGAATGAAATCGGCTTTCAATCGGTTAAGCATTTTTTTAAAAATTATAGCATTTCCTTAAATATCTCTTTTAAACCTTTAAAATGATACCCATATTGATATTTTCAAAAATTTGAAAATTACAGAGCCGCGTAACTCGGAAAACATGTGCAAGCTCCAATTTTTTCACTTTATGTTTTTTCTTATTTTTCAATTCTCTATCGACCAATATATTTATTTTACTCATTCGAGTTACTTTATTGTTTCACATGACATGAAAAAATTAGAGGTAGGCGTGGTGTTTTGCCTGCTGCCTCGAAGGACATATACGGATCATGCTGATTTCCAGTAGCACCTCTTTCTACACTATATCCTATAGATTCACATATTTCTTTTTTTGTTTCTTTTTGGGAAATCAAGTTTGATTTCAATACTATCACGGACGGACAGACATATATTAACTTTATGGGGTCGGAAATTAATATTAGAGAAATTACACACGGAATGACAAATTTTATATAACTTTTTTTTCACTTTTTGTGGTGAAGGGCATAATAATAGTAATTTTAACCATTTAGTTTTTTTAATTTACGAAGCACTCCATTTTTATTTTCGTGAGCAATCGCTTTTACAATTTAGTATCATGTTAGACTGTTAAATTTCTGCAAGTTTATTTATAGGCATTAGAGTTGGGTTCATCAGCTCCTTAAAGTGAACGCTCTTTGCAGCTCAGCTCATTAGAACGAACTAGTTCGTTCATTTAGTTCTAAGCTCACTTAGTGAGCTAAATCAAATTATCGAATTCAGTTGACATGTTTAGCTCAATTGTTTTCAGTTCAATTGCTCAGTCAGTGAGCAGAAAACAATTGAGCGAATCCAGTTGATTTGTTTAGCTTACACAATTTTTGGTGTTCTGTAATAAATTTGTCAGAAATTAAAAACATATACACACATGCCAATGAAAAATTGTGCAACTGATAAACAATTTAAAGATTAACTATATGTAAGTATGCACTTTTATCTTAATTTATTTTTGTAAGCCTTTAAAACCAAAAACAATATTGGTTCATAATAATATATAATTTGTACCAAAATGAGTTTTAAGGTTTCACTCAAGTTGTAATTTTATATATGTTTTCATATAAATAATGATGAACTATAAACGGCACTCAGTAACTGAGCGAAAAGCTCAGTGAAACGAGCGCTGCATATAGTTCAATTGAGGAAATGGTTTAATTGAACTAGGTCGTTCGCGAACTATCCAACTGTAATAGGTATAAAATGGATGACACAAAGCATTTAAACCACCGCTTCCTGGATTGATGTACATTCGTTGTCTTTTTAAGGCAATTTAAATTGTTAATCGCAAAGCGTTTAGTTGCACATTGGGAATTGCTCATAAATACCAACTTTCAAGACTTGCAAGGTTAATGGTTTGCTGTGATTAACCGTAGAGTTTAGAAGTTTTCAAAAAGGTCTGTCACTACGCCATTGAAACAACAGAGCAAGTTCTCTATTTGGAGCACTTGCTGCAAGAGGGCCACATTTTAAAACACTTGAACTAAATAAAATGCATTCAAACTTTTAAATAATATTTGAACTTTTTGCAGGCACAAATATATTTTTATATGTATGGACTATTAAAACCGTAGCTTTTTTTAGATAGAGTTATGTATATGACTGAGAATTATTTCGACATGCTGAACCTTAAAGGCTAATTAATTTACAGGTGGTCTTAACAGTTCAGCTGATTTTTGTTTATGATCGACGTTGTTCTGAAAATTTTAAAATAATTAAAAAAAAAAATTCGAAATAATTTAAAAAACTAAAAAACTTAAAATTTTATTAAAAAAATATTTAAATCCAAAAAATATACAGGCATGTTACAAATTCCGATCGAAATAGTTTTAATTCCGTATTAACAATTCCGATCGATTTTGTTTTACCTTCTTCAGATTCTGATCAATTTTGCTTATTTCTAAAAAAAATGCTTAATCTCCACCTTTTTTTTAATGTGGCAATATGCGCACACTTAAATAAACAACAAGACTAATCTAAATAAAGACACATAATAAAAGTAAATTTGAAACCCACAAATAAAAAAATTTCAAAGAAACTAAATTCCACTTTGAAAATTAAATGTGGTTTGATTCCGAAGAAATTTTTCGTTTTTCTCTTTGTGAAGAACCAATTTACGGAATTGAAACCACTTTCGATCGGAATTGAGTTCTGTGACATACCTGATAAAATAAGGTATTGCTGCATATGCTGAAGAAAGAAACAACTTCATTTAAAGCACCAAATGATGACAACAGGATAAATCGAATTTGGCTTCCTTTTGTTCACGCAAAGAAAAAACATGGCTGTGATATGGTCACAATAACCATAATATGTTCTTTGTAATATTGTAAATTTGCAGAGAACAAATTATAGTTGTTTTCAGCAATACTTTAGTCACAACAAACACGTTTTTGTTGATATTTAACCATTATATGGTTACTGTGCACAAAAAATACAACATGGTTGGTTTAGCGTAAAAAAATTTGAACTACGACCAAAGTTTTATAACTTATTAAAAATAATATAATATATTTAACCATAATAATATAAAATTAATCAGAGTATGATTAAAAGCAAACAAAATAATGTTTCCGTTTAAAAATATTTTGTTCTTGGTCTTGACAGAATCTTTTTCTATCAATTTAGTAATTTTTTGTCAGCTTAAAGTTGAAATTTGTTTTTATTGTTAGAGAAAATTAAAAAAATAAAAATGTATGCACAAAATAAACAATTAAAAATAATACAGAAAATATGACAAGAAATAAAAAGGTAAGCAAAGCATTTCAAAAATAGTTGAAATATACAAATATAGCATATAAATCTTTATTTTGGTGTTATAAGCACAATTGTATAACCATTTACGTATTTTTTATTTAAAGCTATCATATTGTACATCAACAATAGTTGCCAGATGCCAGATTAACGTATTAGAAGTCTTGGATAAATGTGTAGTCAGTACCGAAGTACCATTACGTACCGTATATCTTCAATACGATAATATCAATAATATATATAATATATGTGTTTAAGCCTTTTAATTATATATAATAAGCAATGAATTGTTTTTTTTGTGCATTTATGTTATTGAATAACTTTTGTAACAAATCAATAATAATAATAATTCAATTGTATATCATGACATTTTCAACCATATGATGATGTTTTAATTTAACCATTTATTGTTTATATTATAACATAACTATTTTTAGATTTTACCATGTTATTGTTATGCTAGACAATAATATGGTTGCAACACTAGCTTTAATGTAACACAACTATGTTTTGTTAACAACCATATAATACAACCGTAATATGTTGCTCTTAGATTATGGTTACCTCAACCATGTTTTTTCTTTGCGTGTTTAGTCAGCTATTTTTGACATCAACGTGGTGCTCGTCAACAACAAAATTACATTGGATTTTTGTTTTTGTATCCCTTTTGACCCGTAGTATTTAATTTGCCTTGCTGAATTCCTAAAGTTTTAATTTTGACAACAAAGATCTCAAAGCACCATGATATTTAAATCTCCTTGTAAAAATTATAGTAAATTCAAATTATGACGACCATCATACAGGGTGGCGCAAATATAATCCAACGCAATTAAGGTAATAGGCCTTCACAGGATTATAAGGATTTACCTATAAGTGTTCGCTGTCTTTGACGCTGATTTGGGTTAATCTGCAGTTTCTCCTATAGGAAATTTAAGTCGTCTGCCACCTTAAGAAAAAAAAAAAACATGGAAGGAAGTATAAATAACTTTTGGGTTCCTCACATATATATAGGTCTGTCCGCCTACCTCTCTCTTTCTGAAGCCGTAATAGATACTTAAACTTTTCAAAGGTAGTGTATAAAGAAACTAAAATTAAAATTTTAAGAGTGACTTAATTTAAATTCATTTTGTCTTATCCTTTAGACCGCGATAGGCAGAAACTTTAAATTTTCAACAATACTCTAGACAGTTTTATTCAATCCAACTTAGAAAAATTTTCACATTCTAGTCGAGAGTTTCCTCAACATATTTGTCTTGTATAAATCCATAAATATGTACATTCTTCTTCTTTGTTATTTTCGAACTATGATTCAAGTCAAATCAAGTCCAGTGAAATAATTTAATAGTCTACGTATTCGTTTATAGTGTCTTCTTCCTTTGTTAATTGAAAATAGAAATGTAGATGCAGTAATTTTTTTATTTTTTTTTTTTTATTAATTTATTATTGGCCTTTCTTTCAAAGTATAACGTTCATCAGATAAGTTAATTAAACCTACAAACTTAGATTTACACACTAAATGGGTGGGATATATACCCAAGGATGTGGAAGGAGATATACCTGATATAGCACGGGATAATAGTGAGGCAGATGCCCGGTAAGAATATAATACACCTAAGATCTGTACGGGTTGCACACATTTTACCATTTTCAGTCTACGTTGGTTTTATTTCTTTTTAAATACAGAACAGTTTGTTTTTTGTTAGAAATTTTTTCCTTTAAACCAGTCGTTGCTTAGTTGCTACAGGAATGTGTTTTAGCATAATGTTTTTAAATTTGTATATTTTACGTTGGTAGGAACTCTGTAATCGTCTTCGTAGTAGAATAGATAGAATGGCGTCATTTCTTATTTTTATTTAATTTTAGTTTTTGTTACCTGTGTTCTAACTGTTTTGTTGTTGCTAAGACTTATTCATTAAAAAGAAACAACAAATGTTGATCTACATGTTTTCTTGTTTATATTTTTTTGCGGAACCACAATCTAATAATACTTTTCTTACTGCTTTTTCATGCTACATACACCGTCCTAAATTTTCTTGCTTGTGTATGCTTGTCTATGCTCTTACTGAAATTAATATCCAATTATATTCATTAACGTTACTGACTTTTGCCAACTTGCTTTTGAATACACATGAGGTTTAACCAAAATGCCGTAAAACAATGAAGTGCTTTGTTCCTAATGAATAAAAGAACTTAACTTGTTCGAAATATTATTAGTTTAAGTTAAATTCATTAAAAATGATTATCCAAATATTTTAAGACTATCGTAGGTCCTTTTAGTGTCTGTGTGGAATTATTACATATCTAAAATATAATTTATAGGTGCCAGTCATATTTCAATTATATTCAGAAAATCTCATTTGAACTAACACATCAACACATTTGCGATTCACGGCAACTTTAATTTTAATCTATTGTGAAAATATTCATAATATAATAATAATAAATATTTAATATTTGCGAATTTTTGCATGTATTAATTAATATAAAATTAACACTAAATAAAACAGACAAAAAGGTTTATACTGATTATTCATATAGATACTTTATAAAGATGAAAATTTTTACCATTTTCCAATGAAAATAATATTAATTTAAATAATAAAACACGATATTTAACAAACTTTAATTCAAATTTAATTTAAAATTACATCCAGTTGGAGTCTAAAACAAATTACACAATAATTAAAATAGCCATTATAAAACCAATTAGAAATTTTTTCGCAGACAAGAAAACCTACACAGACACACCTTTTCAATTGTTTTTAATGTCGGCATTCAAAACCTCGTCTGTATGTGTAATTGCATGCGTTGTTATCATAAAATTCTTAGCTCAGCCAACATGCAAATATTTAAAAAAAATTACATAAAACATAAGCATATGCTTTCAAACAAATATGTAGATAAACATAATGGTTTTTATAGCTAATTAGTGGTTTTTTTTTGTAAACCAAATTGCTTTAAGTATTGCCCTAGAGCTGTTTCATGACTGTATTAGGAATTTTTGGAACAAGAGTTTTTGGTCAAGAAGCAAAAATTCTGCAGTTCATTATAATTGGCTTAACTAATCATCCTTAATAAATTTTTCAAAGGTCTTCTTATATTTCATAAGGCAATAAGTGTAGGCTATTGTTTATGCAACGTAAGTTTAGATCTGCATTTACTATAATTTTGCTATAAAAATTTCGTCAAATAACAATCAAATAACAATTTTAGATCACAGTTTTTGCAAATTGTTCGCTGCTATTTAAAATTCCGGATCTATTATGCAAAAACGTAATATCGCTACAATGTTAGTCCTTCTACCCGTCTCTATAATACCAATATACCTAAACTTTTACAGAATACGGTCAAAATTAAAAAGTGCCCCTATAAAAATGTGATTGTCTTATGAATGGCCTTTTTTAGATCTGTAACTGCAGAATTTTGAAATTAACACGGAATATGTAACGCTATGTCTAAAATAACTTTTAATTTAAAAATTAAAGGGTGGTTAATATGCTTATCTTTTAAACTGCTTAATAGAAGCTTTATTTAAACGGTATAAGCATCATCAGGACAAAGAAATATTTATTTGAACACACAAAAAAAAAAAAGAGTAGCGAAATATTGAAAAAATAAAAAATAAAAATTAAAAGACCTTTCGCTTGAATAATAAATTAAAAAATAAATAATTAAAAAGGTAAAATAAAAAACTATATTAATAAACGGTATAAGTTTTACTCTATAGCAGTAAGTGATAAAACATAAAATAAACTAACTCTTACAAAAAGCCACATGTACTTACATTTACTATTGGGACACCCTTTACTTTCTAAATCTAAATTTTATACTTGTTCTTACAGCAGAGGGTTGTTAATTTTAACCGTCTGTAAACAACTATTCATTAATATTGCCAAACACACCAAATTTAATGAACTATTGGTCCACCCTTTAATTCATAATTTTAAATATTCACTATTGTTATCATACTAATCGATATTCCATTAAATTTTCAAGTCTTTGTCCACAAAGTTTCAAAATATACGCCCATGTAGGCCAATTTATGTCACCTATGGGAACACCCTTTAGGTTTTCAATTTATGTTTGTATGACTTTGTGCTTTTGGGAGCTAAAGTGATATACCTTTACGGTACATAATACACTTAAAAGACATGTATGTTGTATGGGGGCACCCTTTAGTTTTCAATATAATGAACTATAGGCATACCCGTTCCCGTCCCGAATCCTTGCGAATAAAGAAAAAATATTCAAAATCGTTTTAGAAATGAATGAGCTCTGCAGGAGCAAACATAAAAAAGCAACATTTAGTCGAATTTATAACCTCCTTCTTTTTGGAAATCGGTTGAAATTGAACTGTAACAGACAAAATCTTAAAGTTTACAAAGAATGTCCGCCCGCTATAGTAACAAATACAAAAATATAAATAAAACCTACGCACACTTTGCCGCTCTATACTTCTACAGTACGAAAAAAAAATTTGTTGACGTTTAATTTCAGATTAAACAAAATAAAGTCAGCAAATTTCTAATCAAGATTACACAGTTTTCCATAACTTACAAAATGGTGTAATAAAAGATTTTTAGCTAAAATAATGCTCCTAAGTTTTATTTTGTATCCACATAACACAAAATCAAAAGTTTATAATTGTTACTAAAATGCAGTTCTGTTTTAATTAAAACCACAGTTGGGTTTTGAATGCCAACATATGCATAACATGGCATAATTAAATACCCATTCGAAACTTTATGGTTTCGTACTGCCAATGCCTGTATTAAATTGTTTAGCCATCGAAATTAGCTTCGTTAGCATTCGTAAGACTTACAAAATAATTAAAGGAAATTTAAAACATTTTGTTCAACAACTTAATTTTAGTGAAAACATTAAGTCAGAATTATTTAAAATTTGCATAATTTGCATATTTGTTTGAGTTTGTAACAAAACAGATCAATTTGTTGTTAAAGCAAAAATATATTGTTCTTGTACTTATGTACAGAAGGTTAGATTTTTTCTTGATATTGTTTTCCTTAAACTTGTGAGGTAGTGCGTATGAGCATTATGAATATGTCAGGTATTTTATTTAACACTAGCAGTGCCCTCGACTGCGTGTCATTTTTAATTTTCTTAAAATTCAAATATAGAAAAATGTGTTTTTAAATATTTATTTCAGAGTTCCGTATACAGTGTTAAAAATTTTTCTTTTTCAAAAATAAAATGTGCAGACAACTGTTTTAGTACCCTTATACAGGTAAAATTGGGTGCCTTCACATTTGTATCTCTATCTTGTCTACGAAACGACTCATTTTTACGTAAAAAAAGTATTCTATATTGAAACAAAGGTTATTAGGGATCTACTCACAAAAATTTGGTGATATATATTTAGTTGTTTTTACGTGATGCAAACACAGACAGACAGACAAAAATTCCAAAAATAGATGTTTTGTATTCCATATTGATTACCACCTACACCAACATCAAAACTTTTTAAAAAATGTTTCATGTTTCTGTTTTATTATATGTATAGATAAACAAGTACACCAAATTCTGTATTTACAAGATAGATCGGTTCCACAAAAAACTATATAGAAAAACTGAGTAAAGAAGACATTAATCGTGTGTAAAAATTTTTTCAATTTTTTATAAATTTTTTGTTGTTGTTTTATGTTCAAATAAATATTTGTTTTTCCTGATGATGCTGCACAAGGGAGTAGCGAAATATTGCAAAAATAAAAAATAAAAATGAAATGCTTGGAAAATAAATTAAAAAACTAGAATTTTTTTAATTTTACTAAATCACATACAAATTTTATGTTTATTTGCACTTTAAGCTTAAAATTATTTCAAATTAAATGTATAAAAAATTCAGGATGTAAAAACAATTATATTACACAGCTAGGAGGTATGATGTCAACACAAAATAAGTTACTTAATTTTTAAGAAAAAAATTAAAAAAATGTAATTAAATTAAATTAAATTGAATTAAATTTTTTTAACACATTTTAGTTAATCTTACCATAAATTTGCTTTTATCTACAAAAAAATAAAATCTCCTGAATTTGTGCTATTTACAATCTAACAGTTAATTTGTTTGCATCCACAAAAAGAGAATTCCTCTAAATTTCTAATATGAGCAGATGTATTTCACAAAAATAAAATTTGACACAAAAAAAATTTGCGCAAAAATTTTGCATCGTGCTAAATAGAAAAAATCGTGTAAAAAATTGAAAATTGTCATTTTGTACACCGTGTTAAAAAAAAAAACGCGCAAAAAAGACTGTGTTAAAACAGAATTGGTCTATAAACATAGTACAGTGTTGTCAATTAAGTCGATTTATCGCCACACGTGACTACAAAAATCATTTTTAAAGATATTTAAGAAACTTGGATATATTTTAGGTTATTTTTTTTATAATTTTTCCACAATAAGATTGCATTAAACAAGAATAAGGTGGACTAAAAATTTGTACTTACCTTGCTATTTTGCCTTGCATACATACGCAAACAGGTAAAAATTAATTTGTAAATTAAAAGTGAAACGGCAATAAACGAAAAAATTCGGTGTGATGAAAACTACACGCAGAAAAAAAACATGGTTGTGATATGGTCACAATAACCATATTATGTTCTTTGTAACAATGTATAGTTGCGGAGAACAAATTATAGTTATTTTCACCAAAACTTTAGTCACGATAAACATTTTTTGTTAAATTTCAACGATTATATGGTTACTGTGCACAAAAAAAGCAGCATGGTTGGTTTTAGTTTAAAAAAATTTCAACCACAACCAAAGTTTTATAACTTTTTAAAAATAATATAAAATATTTAACCATAATATATTATTATTAATCAAAGTATGGTTTAAAGCAACAGAATAATGTTTGCTCTAAAAAATATTTTGTTCAAGTTATTGACAGTTCAGTAATTTTTCTGGTAGCTAAAATTTGAAATTGTTTTTTATTGATAGAGAAAGTGAAAAAAATAAAAATTTATGTACAAAATAAATAATTAAAAAAACAGCAAAATATAAAAAGAAATAAAAAGGGAACCAAAAAATGAAAAAAAGTTGAAATAAATATATATGTATGTATGTATTGTAAGCATATACATTTTTATTTTTGTGTTTGAAGCACAATTGTGAAATCATTTATTTAAACTATATTTTTATATAGCTGTTTCTTGTAGCTTATGATCCAAGCGTTATTATAAGCAAATAATTGATTTTTTGTGAATTTATCTTTCTAAATAATTTTTATGACAAATCGTAAATGAATAAAACAATAAAAACTAAGTCTTTAATATCTGGAAAATTTTAACCATATAATGTTTATATTTGAACAACAAAAATATGGTTGCAAATGTAACAATACTATGTTTTGTTTGCAACCATAATATGTTGCTCTTAGATTATGGTTACCTCAACCATATTTTTTCTTTGCGTGTATATATGTATCTGAATATGCATCTTAATAAATATAACTATGGAAGCCTACCTAGAAGCTGCTGGATAAATGGACGCATTTTTTGACAATAAATACACCACCTTTCCACGATGTAGACTCTAACTCGCTTTGTAGGTAACGAATTTTACACACACAATGTCTGTGGCAGCTTCAAGTAATAAATTTTCATTTTTACACTTGCATTTTTTAAATACAGTACGTAAAGCTAAGAGCAGTAGTATTATGTGATAAGAAAAGACTTATTCAAAACGTTGTGATGAAAACAAAAATTTTCCCAAAGCTTTTAGTCTGTGTGACATCCAGTTTTAATATCATCTATAACGGATGATAAATTACATTTTTTTATTGACAGTAAAACTTCATAAAATAGTGTACACAGTTAGTCCGTGTTGATCACCATTAGAGTTTTATATAACGAATTTGTAAACAGCATTTAAAACTACTATTAATTACTTAAAGTATTTGCTTAATTAGACTTCTTTAATCATCATCATCACATGTCAGTCAGTTCTAAAAAGCAGTTAAAATATATTTGCTTCACCGTGCAATCCGTATGCACTTTACGTAAAAGTTTTTCTATTAAAAACTTTTTTGTTATTCTTCGTTTATAGAATGCATACTATAAAAAAAGTTAAAGAAATATTCTCTCGAGGGAACAATAGGATCATAAGCAAGCATTCGCAAACACGATGAGAAACACAAACATTAAAAAATAAAAAGCATATTGAAAATATGAAAAATAAGAACTGCATGTTAAAAAACAGCAGTGTAAACAAAAATACAGAAAAAGCCCCAGACCCTGAAAGAGGAATTTCTGTTTCTGCTTGTCTATTTGCTGTTTCACTGGTAGCAACACGAAAAAAAGTGAACTGCCTTTAGTGAATGAACAGAAGGATGCTTTATTGCAGCGACAGGAGCAGAAATAACAAATAAAATAAAAAATTAAAATAAAAAATAAAAATAAAAAGAAAATATGTAGAAAATGAAGTTCCAAAAAAAAAATGCATATACAAGATAAGGAGAACAAGATGATGTGAATTCGAAAGCACGGCTGGGCACATTTTTATTTGTTGCTGTTCAGAACAAAATCAATCTCTTAATGTCTTTGTAAAAACTGAAATAAATTAATATATTTTATAAGACGTTTTTTTAGAGACAATATGCAGAAGTGGAAAATTCAGTCATTTTTTTTTTTTTTTTTTGTAGTTTTGTCTTAATAGCTATAAATAATCTAAATACTTCAGGCTTTTTAAATTTTTCGCAACTCCAAACATTGTCGTGGATTTTATTGATGGTTCCCGAAGGAACTACACTGATTAAACATCTATATCAACTTATTCAGTAAGATCACTTTCAAACTCTTATGCAGATTAGCATCACCGATTTCTTAGGAATTTTAAAAGAAATTTCAAAGATAAGCGCTTGATGATAGCACAAATCTAATTTTTTTTAATTTTATATATAGATTTAACTTATTGTAATAATAACTTTATCATAAACTAAAATTAAATTTGTTTAATTCGCACTTATTTTTGCGAATTTGTTGCATTTTTCATCTTATTCGAACTAAGTTTTGTTAACGTATGACAGTTCGTAAAAAATGTACGTTCATGTATACGATAACGTATGTTATAATCTGCGTTATTGTTAATTACCATTCGTTAACGTATGTCATAATCCGAAAAACGTATTTTTACGATACGTGTTGTACGTTCACGGATGTAACGATTCCACCCCAGGTCAATTTGGATGTACAAAATAATGTAATTAGTAATTGTGGTTGTTAAAATTCCACAAATTTGGGAATGTCCCTAAATAAAACCAGGTACTAGAATAACAAACTGTTAAAACTTGAAAAAGCTTTAAAATATTTTCTATAAATTATTTTAGTGTTCCATCAACGGGGCCATTCCTTCCATTATTGGCAACTAGAACGATTAACGATAGTGTTAACCATATTCAGCAAAGGCTTATTTTACTAACAGATTAGTAACGATAATTTCTACATACAATTTAAATTTAAAACAAAAACCAAAAAAATTTGTTTTCAGTTCCCGTTTTGGATATAAATTATGTGAAGAATACTTAATTCTATGAAGTAGTGGTCCTAGGCATTTATTATATGAGTATGTATTCCCCTTGAATCTGTATTTTTTATAATCGTAAAATAATTGTTTTCAGCCAGAATAATGATAAAACAACACCTTATTGAGGCCATAAATACATTTTCAATTACTTCGCAAAATTATTGCTTGAAAGATTGTGAATAACAAGTAAGAGCGCTATATTCGGCTATGCCGAATCTTATATACCCTTCACCATATAGTTTATGTAAATCTAGTTCAGTGAAGTAATTCCAATAAAAAAGCAACTATTGGGGTGACAGAGATTTAAAAAAAAAATTGGTATTGCATATATATTATTTTACATAAAAATTTCATCAGCTCTTAATGCTATTTCCTTAAAGATCTTTTCAAAAGCTTTAAATTATATCCATATTGATATATCAAAAAATTGGAAAATTTTTAAGCTCCGTACCCCGGAAGATATGGGCGAGCTCCAATTTTTTCACTTGATGTTTTTTTTCTTATTTTTAAAAATGCAGTTTGGTATTCCTATGCGGTGGTTAGATCCAGGTGAACATAATGACGCTACGTGCTACGTGTTCCAAAATATTTCCATATTAAAATTGAATAGATATAGGCGAAAGAGTTTTGTATACAAAACTGTGCCATCAGCCATGCTGCCATTTCCGCATTCTGACGAACTCCCAGTACCTGTGCTACAACTTCGAAGTCCTAGTCATTATGTTGATGGAACCATCGCTGAAACAGGAACCTTTTATTGCGTTCATATGTCAACAAATTTTCATTTTTTAAATTCCCATATGGATTACTTTGAGAACCAGTTGTCAACAGAATCTGATGAGCATGGTGAAAAATTTCATCAGACATGCGCACCCATTGAAGAACGCTATAAAGGTAAAAGCATTCATTCGCTTATCGCTGAAATATGCTGGACATTGTATGATAATGAAGTGGAATTGCCTAGAGCTAAAAAAAATGTAATTAATGCTATCCAAATTTGCTTTAAAACAAAATTCTTAATAAATGCGAAATTAACCCTAAGCTCTCTTTTGTTGCGTCTTATTTCTGACTTTATGGTTGAATTTTCCTTTTTGGTGTATTATGGGACTTTAGGTAAATTTAACGGGTAACATTTTTGTGGAACATTTTAAGCCTCTAAAACTCTGTTTTAATGGTGTTTTTTGCTGTTTTTTAAAAGAAGGACAAAAAAGACCCATATCTTGAGGAGTTAGAGGGTTAACATTTCTACAAAAATGTTCTCCGTAACATTTTACATAATTTTGCTGAACACATTTTTTACCTAAAATGTAAAGGTCACATGGTTTTTTATGCCGTTTAACAATAAGAATGTGCCAGAGCTGGGAAACTTTAACCCCCTCTCAAATGAAATCCAGATGTAAACTTTCAAAACGCCGATACACGTATATCTTTTTTTTGTCTCCTCTATCAGAATTTATAGCCCGAACCTTGTAATTTTTGAAAAAATTTGATTTGTTGTACAGTGTTATTATTTAAAACTAAAAATTAAATGTATTGCTGCAGGGAAAACATATTCATATGGCTATTTCGCTACTGCTCATATAATAAATAGCTCTTCAGGGGATTTTACCAAATTTTTGTATCGAAAAGCTAAGGTCTTATATCAAAAGCCAAATTGATTAAATGAGAACTACATTGTATCAACAAAGCAAGAAGACAGTTATTTAAAAATTAATAAACACCTCTATATTAATTCTAAATTTTTCGCGATTTTAATAATATTCCATCACTTAAAGCTGATAAATATATAAATAAAAATTAGTGTCACGTTTAATTTGATGAAACGAAAACAATTTAATGTCTTTAAATTAAGAAGTGTTTGTTTTTATATTTATTTCCTGGTGCATTTGCGAGAAACTAAATTAATTCTAAATATCTAAAAATTATTTTCGTTCTTCTTTTGTATTTCAAGGTTTTTCCAAACAACTTATTTACTTATGACGAAGAACCTTTAACAGAAAATATTGTGTGCCAGCTCTTTAACTAAAACGTTACTACTTCCCTTGCGTCTTTATTATTTTGACAAAATATACACATAACTTTCTATTTTCGTAGCCACTGCCGTTCAGTTTTTTTAAAATAAAATATTAAATAATTCTTCCAAAAAACCGACTTCATATGTCGGTCTATAACGATTCAAGCAAAGTATATCTATAACAATTACATGCTGGAGTTGAGCTAATAGTTTTATTTGTATGCGTGTTTATCATGTGTTGTGTCAAAATTTGTTTACATTTGCCCTATTCACAAGCCCCCTAGTACGTGCTAAGTGCTAACAAAATACAACGGTGCTAGCTGTGTTGATGGTAATTTTCATGCAAACATGCGATACAACACTTAGTACTTTTTTTCATATGTTTTTCAAACGTTGTATTTGTTTAAATGTTATGTTTAAATGAATTATTATTTTTGTGTTCATGTGTGAATTATATTAAATTAAATTGAATTAAAAGATATTTTTATTAGTTTTATTTATTTAATTTATTGATTTGACTGATTTATTAGAAAGTTGCCAATATAAAAACTGTTCTTTAAGATTTAATATTGCTTCAATGACTCAATTTCTAATATTTTGTATGGTACCGCCATCACCTATACCAAAAAGAGATGCTACCTTACGAACACAAGCACCATTTCCTGAAGATCCCAAGCAGTAAAGTACAATTTTAAGCTGCAAGTCAATGCGTAGTTCAAGCCTTTCGCCAATTGTGTGAAAAACATCGTCATTTTTTATAAGGTTAAATATATAGGCAAATTCCTCTGGCCGTAGTCGTATCATATGAAGAAATCTATTTTCATCAAAATATCTTAAAGCCCGATTATGCCATAATGATGATTTTGGTAGCCCTAAATGTATAATTCTGCGACTGGAGAGCAAGTACATTAGGTTCATCCTAAAAATATCTTGAATTTCATCCTCACACCAAAAATTTATTAATTTTCTGTGTTCTCCCCCATTTGGCTTATAAATAACAAATGGTGAATAGCACTTTACTTCTTCTTATTTACTTTTTGACATATGAAGTACAATGTACAATGGCACACTGATACAATAGTTGTTCACAAAGAAGTAAACAAAAGGTAGTATGCAATACTACCTACACCTTAGCAGAGCTTGTAAATACGGCATATATGTTTAAATTTAATGAAATTTTACTTTATTTTCCGCTTTTGGGTTTCTTTTTAATTAATTTCGAAGCTAATGTTTGTATAAAGAAAGCTGAGGAAACTATGTACAAGTAAACGCCAGGTTAATAAAACAATAAACAAAAGAAATAGAATAAAATAAACTAAAAGTTTTACAAAAAAGACAGAAAATTTTTGGCAATTTGCACACAATCGATGACAAAGTTCTTGCAAATGCTAACTGTTGCAATACAAAATGATTTAAGCAACGAACACCGCTTTTTTTTTGCTGTTTTAGATAAATATTTATTTTTATGGTTGTTTGTTATTTTCGTCAGTTCGCCTTTACTTTGCTATTTTTTTTTCCAAAAATGCGTTTATTCCTTTTTTTTATTTGGAATAGTAATGTTGAAAATTTTAATTTTACTCTATCGTTGCTAGTTTCTGCCGGAAAATTATTGAACAGACCTAATTTTTACATTAGAAATTTGTGTTTGTAAATTTGGAAGAATAAATAAAAGTTCGGCTTTAAAAAAAAGTTTGCTTGTTTTTATTTGAAATATGGAACTCTTTCAGTTTGTACGATCAAGTTTTGACTGCACGCTAGCTTTAAATTTCCATAAAATTTTTAAAAACTTTTCATTTCATATAATTTAAATATATTAAATGGTTCGAATCCGGGTCAGGAAAAAATAAAAAATATTTTATTTTTCATTTTTATGGCATTTACTTCTGTCATTGTATAAAATTTTCTCTAACTGAACACACTTCACAAGGGTTGTATGAGGAAACTTAATCAATTATCGACTTATTAAGTGCTAATTGAAAAATTTTTTAATTAATTTCTTATATGGTAAATTAAATTCAATTAGGGACTTAATTGCGAATACGCTTACCCCGCAGTAATATGGTGAAATATTTATATTGAAAGAAATCAAGTACAATCAAGGCGAATAGCATACAAGGTACAACTAAAGTTGAAAAAATGTTTCGAATTCAATAATTTGTTGGTAAAATATTGAAAGAGCAAATAAACCGTTGTGTAAAAACTGAAAAGAATGTGTGTGCCCAAAAAATGCAGTTAAAAGATAAAATAAAAAACACATTTAAAAAAGAAAAATTTTCTTTGAGAAATATTTTAAAAAATTTTTTATATGTTTTAATAAAATATACATTTTGTAAATTATATTTCAACACATATAAAAAGTACGAGCGCGGGAGTGAAACTTTGTTTGATATACAAAAAGACTAACAACCCATACCTAAACAAGGGCGGAAGTCGTTTTTTTTTTTTGCTGTCAAAAGTTCTCATGCCAGTATAATTTGTATGTGGCATACCGAAATAACGCGCCGGCATTGTTTTGCAATTGGAAAATCCGATTTTAACAAGGCATCGAACAGTAAAAATAATTAAAATTAAATAAAAGTTTTAATAATTCATGTTCTTTTCTTAAAAATTAATAATTTACACAATATAAATCCCAAAAATGTTAATCTTGTTAAAATTATCAAGGAAGTTATATTTGTTCTAGGAAAAATCTAGTTTATGGAGACAATTTTAGGGGTGTCCCTTAGTTTCACAACTATGAACCTCTAAAGATTGTATGTATAAGACGACACATAGCGAGAATTTTTTGGTGGAATAAGACAATATTGGAATAATTGGACAAGTAAAATTTTTTTAATAACCCTATTTTTATCATTTTGAGATAGCTTTGACACTTTTGTTTAGGCACTTCAGCATTAAAGCTATGCGGAAGTAAACGTTCCGCTTTGGCTGTAAAGGAAAAATGAAATGAAGTAACATTTGTTTAAAAAATTTCTTTTTGTTCTCAGTTCTTTTATATTATTCGTCACTGTTTACTGACACGTACACGTATGTTTACACTAACAAAATACACGCGTTTATTTGTTTTTGTCTCATACCAAATAAAAATGATGCGTGATTTTGATTTCTGATACTCATTAAAGTGAGTTGCCAAACGATTAGGAACATTGTACGTTGCCAAAAAGTTTAGATATGCGTTTACGAAGTGTATGCATTGTAAATATGCATTGCAACTTGCGTTTAGGAAGTCGGCCTATTTTTCAATTCCCACAACCAACAAGTTTGACTGGAAACGACAATAACACCATGTCAATTAAATTATTCCTGTTCGCAATTTAAATAATTTAAGGGAAAAAGTGAACAAAAGTGTGAGCTATTTTTAATTCCTTCGTTAATTACACAGCAATAACTGTATGTTCTTATTCTGTTGTTCATGTCACTTAAAACGTTCAGTTTTACTAAATGTGTTATGACTCTCTGTTGCTATTGAGTTGAAGGATCTATTTTTTAAAATTTGGTATAAATATGTGTGTAAAAATTTACAATGTAACATATAGAATCCTTCACATGCAACCAGTAAACATAAACATAAAATGTGTCTAAGTTTACGTTGTTTGTACGCTTACTGCAGCAAGACTTAACTAAAATAATTTATTTGTTGTATGATTTACTTGTTTACATGCACTAGACTTTTGGCTTAAGTGGTGAGAACATGTCAGGAAAGTTTGTGTACGTGCTATGGTGCGTAGATATTATACGAGGGAAAACTGTAACAATTTTGTAATAAGATATGCAATTTACTCGCCTTCCTATATAGTTAAAATACTGCTGCAGTTTTTTTTACTCCTAACATGCCATAATGGATTGCTGTGCCTGCACGGGTAAACGGAATAAATATTCTTTTGAAATGCGTTTTATTTCCGTTGTTAAAGAACTTTTCAAGAACTTTGACTTCTGGTCTTAATTCTTTAATTTCTAGTACATTTTCTATAGTTCTAAGAAGTTTATACAGTCGCCCTCGTTAGCTTTTTGGCACATAGTAAATGAGAAAAACAAATGGTGACAACAACGTTAACTTAAACAGCATGAAAGTACACATGTACACCAAAAAACTTAACATACTTTGTTGCTTCTACTTACTGGAAGCATTTATAACCCATTTAGTTACAAAATGTTAATGTAAGCGCGAATATTAATGTAAACATAAATGCTTGCATACGAAAGTACATATTTACATTTACGTTTGTATCATGTCTTATACAGTATCCATGTGTGTATATAAAAGTGTGAAAAATTAAATTAAATACGGAAGCAAGACGCCAAGATTTTAATTTGAGATTCTACGGTGTGTACAAAATAAAAGCAAAGACAGTAACAGCAGCATCAGTGAAGGTAACAAATGTGTGCAACGACATAAACAACAGAGCTAAAATACTTTTAAATAAAAACGATTACCATTATGGTCATTGACAGTGAAATTTTGAAAGTTGTTACAATTTTGCCCATTAAAATTGTAGATAAGAAATTTGTTTTTATTGGAGGAGGAGGACATAAAAAATTAGCATTCATACTAAAATTCACTTTTTAAACCCTTTAGCACAAAAAGTGGAGAAAAGGGAAAATCGAAGTTTGTCATTTCTGCAATGTCCATTTTCAACCCAATAGTACTCGTATATACAAGAAGTCAATACAAAGTGAAGTCGATTGAGCGATGTCTGCCTGACCGTAAATGTTAGTGTTGAAATCTAATTTAAATATGCCAATCGATCAGGCATAGTGTCGAAAGAGGTGCTATTGGAAATCAACAAGATCGGTCCAAGTCCTTAGACGCAGCGGACAAAGCACCACGCCTACTTCAAATTTTTCTATATTACTTCGAACGATGAAGTTACTCAAATAAAAAATAAGAAAAAAAATCATCAAAAGAAAAAACTGGCGCTCGCCCATATTTTCCGAGTTACGGGGCTTTGAAGTTTTTTAATGTTTTAAAATATCAACATGGGTATCATTTAAAAGCTTTTGAAGATATCATTAACGAAATACTAAAATTTTTTTAAAATGCCTAACTCATTAAGAGCAATGAAATTTTATGTAAATTTATAAATATCGTTGGCTTAGTCGGCAAACCTCTCAAGTCCATTTTTTTAATTTTTCAGGAGAGATAAAAAACTGTCTAACTTTTTTTTGGGTTAACTTTTTTTAAATCTGTGAACGCAGTTTTATTCTTTAGTTCATCTCATTTAATTTAAATCTATGAATTTAATGAATTTAAATTTATAGAAGAAAAACAAAATTTGTTGTTCCTGCTGAACTTAGCACGTGGCTTTTGTTGTTTTGTTTATTTTTTTGGACTTGACAGAATTTCTTACCACTGCATAATAACAAGAAAAACAACATAACGACATTTTGTGTTTTGTAAATGATGTGTTTTAAGTTATACTAGCATACTACATCAAAAACTCAATTTGCTTAAAAATTGGACTTGACAGGTTTGCCGACTAAGCCAACGATATGCAATCCAAATTTTTAATTTTTTTTTTTTTAATTTTTTGAATCTTGGCCAACCCAACACTTGCTTTTTGATTGAAGTTACTTTAATAAATTTACATAGATGGTATAAAACAGTAATTTTTTAATATAATAAAAATTTATGAGAGCAGACTCAATAAAAAGAACTATGCATAAATAGTTTAAAGTTAAAATTTACAATTTTAAATCATTTATCAACTTTATATGAGATAAGTGTAGAACTTGATGTTTGAGATCTACACTCATTTAACACCCCAGTTAGTAGTTCTCATTACTTACACAAAAACCAAAAAAAGTTGCTAAAGTGCCTAATTTTTCCTGAAGAATATGAAAAATTAAGAATAAAAATTAAAATTAAGAATAAACAAAATTGTTGTCACATAAATGCCATTTGAAGGTAATGATCTACTATACTATACGGTTTTCATTTAGTGCGCAAAGACAAACAATGACGTTAATTAATAATAATGCTTTGAAGCAATTTAATCATTAGTAAATGATAATGACTTTGTTTTTAACTAATTATCAATGAAACCTTTTCACTAAAGAGCATTACGATTATTTATCATTGAATGCTAATGTAAATGACAATTAATTACTCCTATGTATGTAAACTAAATTATATGAAAAACAAACGTTCGGAAATAAATTTTTAAATGAGAGTATTTATTTTACTTTATTTTACGTTTTTATCACTAGTCTTCAAAATAATATAAAATTGTACGTAAAGCGAAGCATGAGGGTTGTGAATTTCAATTGCATAGTTATATCACATTTTTTAAATAAGAAATACCTAAAAAAATTTTCTGTATTGTAATGTGATGCAACTAATAAAACAATACAAGGGGCTTTGAATTGAAAAATTAAAAAAAGCTTGGCAGCACGTTTTTATCTTGAAATCATCATTGGAGCATGCTTTATGAAATCAATATCGTGATGTATACCAACTGACCGTGAAATAATTAAATTACGTAGGAGACATAAGATTTTGTAAGCAAGCACTATTACAAATTTGGAAAAAGTTTTCTCATTTCCCATATGCCATTTTATAAATATTCTCATCCTTTTAACTCATTTAGAATAATCATTTTAGTTTGAAAAACAATACTGTGTTTTTATTAAATTAAATTTTTCAGTTTGTTTAGGGCCACCACTTATATGTGCAACTATGAATGTCTCACACATAAAAGTGTGCAGTTTTATGATCAACATTTTTACTATTATTTTAAACCTACTTTTATATATTTCTTTATGGTTTATTATGTGTTCCATTTAACTTTTTTAATTTCAACGGTGCACATCCCCAACTCAATCTATTTCTATCATTACATCTTGTATGTTTTAGTAAAATAAAGAAAAATTGTTTGCCGTAAGTATCAACGAACGATTTTTTTTTTTTTTTTTTAATTTTTTAGTTATAGAATAAGTTGAATTTTTCTTCACAATACTAAAGGCAGTCAGCCAGTCAAACAAAAAAAAAAAAAAAGGATTCAAGGAGCAAAATACTGTCATTTCCGTCGGGGGTGCAAGAAAATTTTGATAAGAAATCTGCACTTTTGAACAAAAAAATTGGCTTTATTCACACTTTAATAATAAAACATATTTTTATTAACAAAAAGTATCAAATAATTTTTAATTTTTAAAGATTTATAAGATTTATGTTCAAAATCAAAGTGTTTTAAAATATGAATTGCAAGTCCTAAATAAAAATTGATACAGTTATTTACAACTTTGTTTGTTTCGTTTTTGTTATGTTTTGATTCTTATATTAACTTTTTAATTGTTGAGCCTAAATGCATCTTAACAAATTTCAAAATATTCTCTCTATTCATAAATTCCGTTAAGCAAATTTCATCGATTTTTATAAAATTACTTAGAGCAATGCTTAGAAGCCTTTCCATATGGCTGTATGGGTTGTGTATTTCACTTTAAAATATTCTGTTTATACTATTAACCATTCCAATACATATATATATATATATATATATATATATATATATATATATATATATACATATATATATATATATATATATCAGAATATATTTAAAAAAAATAAATATATTTAATTTGGTTCGTTTAAATTTTTTATAATTGTTTTTGCTGTATCGATTTGATCAACAGTTGTAGCAAATTAAAATTAAATTTTTAAATCTCATACAAATTTAGTATTCACTGCTTTAAGCGATAGCGATATGGTTTGACTTGGATGCAGTAATTTTTGGTTTTATTTCTGGTAATTTTTGAATCTTTTGAAATAGATGAAGTCTTTCTGTTATTAAATACAATTATATAATGCATATTATGCAAATGAGTGCCAAACACATTTCATAATTAATAAATCTCAAAATTTTTTTTCTTTTAATTTTTTAACTAAATTATTAAAGACAGTCATAACGGCAGCAACGAATCTTATCAAATTGGCCTTGTATTTTTCGTGATTTTATGTAACGCTTGTACAAACCTTTTTCATGTGGTTTCATTAATGCCCTGTAATATTTACATAAATTACAGGAAAGATCCTAATTTTTTTGGGTGATAAAAACAAACTCTTACTCGTTGGTCGTATTTATTGAAACTGTATTTTGTATATTTTTAAGACAAATGTTTATTTCAATAATAACGAAATGAAGGCGGTTGTAGCAATATACAAGCATTTATATGTTTTTCAATAACTTGTATTGCCGTCGAATGAAATAATAAAATTTAAATAGTATTCATAATCTTACGAGTATTACTTGAGAAGTAAAATGATGGGTGCGAGAATTATTTAAGAAATCAAAAGAAAGTTTTTGGAGACAAACTACGCTTTTTAAATAGCATACCTATTCGTGAAGTGTCATGATTGGAAATTTTGATTCAAAAAAAAATATCAAACATTTATAATTTTTGAGGATGTTTGCCAATGGTTGTAAAGATCTCTTTAAAAATCTGTCAAATATATTTTTTTCTAATACATACAGTAAAGCAGTAACTTTTACTATTTTTGAACGCTTAAATAAAAACAAGTCCCCAGCAAACATAGAAAGAATACAAGAATTTTTCGCACATCTGTTCCATCGCCTAGAACTATCTATGATTGCGTAAATGAGCTTTAAGTTAGTCTTGCACCCAAAAATAATGTACATCCTTTAGGACGTTTACTTCCTTCTCAAATCATTGTTTATACTAATATTTCTAAAAGTAAATATAAAAAGTTGACTCATTTACAATTTGGTAATAATACATAAATTTTACAATAATACATGGAAGTAATTTTTATATGCACTATTATATTGGAGATTTCATTAGCATTTAATAATAAACAATGCTAATGATTTTTTAACATTACCATTATTTTTACTTATTGTAATTCTTTTGATGAATTTTTCATTACATTAATTAATTTAAAAAATCTTTATTTACGTACCATTTTCTATTATTTCGATTAAAGAATTGAGTAACCGATATTGATTATAGTGGGCAAAAGCACGTCTCAATGGCCATTTCGCTACTGCGTACTTAGCTCTTCAGGAAACTTCTCACAAATATTTTAAATAAACTACAGACAAGAATCAACAACAACAATAATCAACAAGGATTTTATTTTTCTTTCTCCACTGTATACGGCTGTCTTTTTTCGGATCTTTTCTACAGCTAAAAGCCGATGAAATGTAAAATGTCATAAAAAATTACGATAATTTATTTCTATACACGGGCACTTTGTTAAATTAAAATCAACAACGGGAATTTTTCAACGAATTAATTAATCTTCAGCGTCAATAATCAATTCAATATTTATTCAATCTGGATAATAGAAAAAAGCACGAAAAAAAGATATTTTTTAAATTAATTAAATTTATTAATTAGAATGGAAAATGTTAGTTCTCTTAAGCATTTCACTTAGAGCTTTTAAAGTTTTGTAAAATTTACAAGCTTAATTTTTTCACAAACGTTTGCGCATATGAATTCAGCATTGTGAATAATATAACAATTAACGATCAGATAGTAGCATCTGCTATAATTGTAAAGAGGTCGTCCTACTTTATGAATACTTCTGAAACTGCTCTCGGTGTTGTGTAGCTGATTTCATCTAAAAATTAAAGGCATTCAATTTTTAAACCTTTTAACAATTTTATTTTATTAAACCCTTTACCAAAAAAAGAGAAAAAGGGTGTATATAAGTTTGTCATTCCCCTTGCAGTTTCTACAATATCCATTTCCTACCGCATAAAGTATATATATATATATATATATATAAATTTTGACTTCTTATGCATACCGAAGTCGATTGAGCGATGTCCGTCTGTACGTCCGTGTTAGCGTTGAAATCAAGTTTGCCAAAGCACTAGATCAGCTAGAGAAAAATTAAGTACGCCAATCGATCAGATAAATTTTAGAAAGAGGTGGTACTGGAAATCAGCATGATCGGTACATGTCCTTCGAAGCAACGAGCAAAACACTACGCCTACCTCTAATTCTTTCATATTGAGGCTGCTGTAGTCTAGGTGGTAAGCACGTTGACTACAAATCTGGCTGACCTGGGTTCAACCCTTGCGGCAGTCAAAAAATAAAAAATGTTTTTTTTCTGTTTAATGGTATAAATACATAAGCAGAATTAACATAAAAACATGCAGCCTCCTTCGTCGGTACTTCTTCATAGCATATTTGCCGGCGAGGTGAAATATATAATAAAATGGCTATATCTTTCTCCCTTCACTAGCTGTTTATCACTCATCTATCTGGTTATGAAAGATAACTAAATAGTTTATGCCTGAAGTGCTACCTCTCTTTTAAAAAAATGTAGTGATAATACATGGGGCGATAGAGAATTAAAAAATAAGAAAAAAAAACCAACAAGTAAAAAAATTATTTTATATATTGTATATATATTGGCCCATATTCATAGTTATAGAATAAAGTCGACTCTTGTTAAAGTATACTCTAAAATAAAAAGCTCTTATTATCTTTTTTGCTTTCATAGTCAAGAATAAAGTATACTTTAAGTTTAGACGCCTTCCACTGGGTGTCAACTGTAATTTGATAAATGTTATCATACAATTTCTAAAAAAACATTTGAAAAAAGTAACCTTGGTTTTATTTTGTTCACTTTGGTAGAAAAATCAGATATGGAGTATTGTGTTCTTAAACCAAATAAAATAATTTTGGAAAAATGAGTTAAAAACAGCTTTAGGTAGTTTTAAAGTAGAGTTGTCTTTCTCGCCAAAAGTATATTTTAAATTGTTTATGAATGAGTTAGAGTCGACTCTAAAGTAAAACCCAAGGCAAATTGAATGCTAGCTAAAACTAATAGGGCAGGTGATCGAATTCGCTTTACATATTTTTACGAAACAGCGTCAAAATTTGTTTACATTTTGTTGACGCGCCATTTAAAAAACGAAAAAGTTTTCAATTTCATAATCAAGAAAATATTATTAAATAATTAATTTGTTGATAGTACAGAATTCGCGAATTAAACGTTATGTGAAAAGTGTGTGTGTGTGTCCAAGAAGTGCAGAAAAATATAATATAAAATAAACTAAACAAAACTTTTTTTAAAAAAGAAAACGTTTCTTTGAGAAACATTTTTAAAGTTTATAAATAAAATATTTGAAAAATTTGTTATTGTGCGGCTTGCGACAATAAACAACTACCTAACATTTTTTCACTTATTGGAGTCTATGGTGTGCAAATTATTATTTGTAAATTCATTTTTTATGAAATTTCTTTTTCTTCTGTTTTTTTTATATTTTTCCTCTTTGTTAAGAAACATGTACACGTAAATTTACACTAACAAAATATATGCGTTTTTTTGTTTTTGTACTCATGCGATTACCTAGTATTCAATTCGCCTTGGTAAAACCTACTTTAGTTCCCTTAAAGTATACTTTATTTTAACTATGAATATGGGCCATTATTATATTTAAATTATTATTATTGCGGGGCTCTGAAATTATCAAATTTTTTAAATATCAATTTGGGTATAATTTTAAAGCTTTTGAAGATATCTTTCAGAAAATACTAAAATTTTTAAAAAAATGCTTAACCCCTTAGGAGCCGATGGCATTTTTATGTAAAATTATACATAGGATTCGATTGGAGTACTTGCCTAAAATTGGTTTGCATACATAGATGGTGAAGGGTATATAAGATAAAGTAAAGTTTATTATAAGAAACAAACACATGTTCATAATGTTAGTACAGATAATAATTATTTCAAATAAACAGTATAGCAACATACGAATACTTTCGTTAAAACAAATCTTTTTCTTTAATAAATGTTTAAGAAATAAAGTACGAGAGTCTATGATAAATCAATTTCAATCTGAATAATATCTTTGCAACTGCACTAAAATATACTTTGAATATTTTCTATCTTAATTACTGATTAAAAACCTATTTTCCTGAGTAGGTATGAATGACAAGAGTTCACCATATCATATATATATATATATATATATATATATATATATATATATATATATATATATATATATCTTTCTGGTAACCGACGAATCAATATTTGATTTTTCAACAGGTAAACGAACCCATTAAAATATTTGTAGTTAATTTACTTTATTCGTGCTTGATTCCTTCAAATATAAAAATTTCATTGAGATTATGATGACGCCATCGAATCTTTATTTGGTAATTTAAATAAATAAAAAATAACTTCACTCCGTTGCTATATAAAATCATGCATAATTAAAGCAAATAATAATTTAAAAACTTGCATAAATACTAAATTTAAATTTGCTATTAATTTTTTGAAAATCTGTCACTTGCATGCCAAGTGTCCTTTGTTGGTTTTCTTGTTCTTGCTTTTAGCAAATATAAATACAGACACAAGTAAACAACATCTGCGTAAGATTTATTTTCGTTTTGTTCTATCTTTTATCGGCTTTTCCTAGACATACAAAACGACTGACTGACTAACTGACTGAATGGCTACCTTAAGTCCTAATAACTATTTGTCCTTATGTCTGTCTTCCAAATTGAACGACATTAGGCCAGTGTGTCTGTCTGTAATTGTTTTTAGTTAATGTCTATGACAATGAAAAATGTGCACAAATATTTTTTCCTGTGGGCGTTTGTCTTTGTCGACTGAGTAAATAAATTAATGAAAGAATGACTGAATGTAAAAACCATTAGTGTTATTTAATTGAAAGATGTTGTTTTACTGAACTCTATTCTTTGTGTTTAGTTGTTTTTTATACAATTGTTCTAAATTACATTTCATTTGGTTATGCTAAAATATGGAAACAAGCAAAATGGAAGGAATCATAATTCAGGAATTTTAGGAATAACTTTAATGCTGCTCTTAAAGGCAATAGACATAGTCCTATATAGAGCAATTTAAACTAAGATTTTGAGAGGTAAGTAAATAAGACTCCTGCTGTAAAGAAAAACTTTTTTACTTACAATCTGTTTTTCCGGTGAGCCGTTTCCTTTGTGGCAGATATTTAAGCACGATATTAAAGAACCTTAGTTTTCGTGCGAGGTGAGGGCTTTTATATACTGTTTTTATTTGTTCATTCGTTTCAACAAGAGCATTGAAAATCCCATGATCCATAATTCTGGGTCCTTAGAAAGGCTAAACGATGATAAATATAATAAAAGCAGCAACTGCATGTTAATAATATTTATTTACACCATTGTATATGATTTTGACATGTATTTTGCTTTTCACTGCCAATGAAGATGTAAACTCAGGTAGTTATAATTTGAATGGTATCCTTTAGTTATTAACTCGATGGCAATAGCCTTTGGGCTGAATGTGTATATATTTTGCTTTTTACATTTATTGTTCATTCTTTAAACCAATTTTGAAAATTAAATGTATTATTTTGTTAATATTTTGTAGCTAAATGATGGCTGTTACTTTTTTTTTAATTGTTAATTGTAATCCAGATTTACACTATGCAATTCTGTTAGACATTATTTTCTCAATTTTCTATTAAAGTTTCGGTGTTATTCGTTATCTAAAAGTTAACATTTGCAACAGTAATAGCCCCTCCTCCTGCTCCACAAACAAACAAAAATCTCGTGCTAGTTTCATTAAAAATTGCATAGTGTAAATGTTGTATTACTCGCATATTTAATGCGAGATATTTGTAAATGAAAATATTAAAATAGCAACTTTTACCATTTTTAACACCTTCGCATGATCTGTCACAGCTTGTCACAGCATAAAATAAACAAGTTGTGGATACTTGTTATGGAGATAAAGAAGAAATTAGCTCTGTTTATTGGTGTTGGTGCTAATAGTGTGCAAAAATCAATTAATAACACGATTCAGAGTTTAAATGACTTTTCTAAGAGGCGAAAAGAACGCGATTTTCGTCCTTTGCAAATATTTGTTAATGAAAAATATTGAGAAGTTATTTTTAAATGTGAAATTTTTGAATAAAAAATTTAAATTATAAGGCCACACCCAGCATAATATATTGTCATTAAAAACAGGTATTTGTAGCATTGCTATAGTAAGTATTTATTTTAGTCTTATATTTTAAAAAGGAAAGTGACATTTTCTTTGTTAATATCTATTGAATTTCTAATGATAGACTTTCGTATTAAATTAGTGACTTCACCATCTATGTAAATCTGGTTTAGTAAAGCAACTCCAATCAAAAAAGCATATATTGGAGTGACAGAGAATTAAGAAAATAAAATTTAAGTACTCCATATATAAAATTTTACATAATAATGCCATTTTTTTAAATATTAGTACTTTATTAAAGACCTCTTTAAAAGCTTTAAAATGATACCCAAATCGATATTTAAAAAAATTTTAAAATTTCAGAGGCCTGTAAATCGGAAAATATTGGCGAACACATTTTTTTTCTCTTGATGTTTTTTTTTTAATTCTCTATATCCCCATATATTTAGTTTTTTGATTGGAGTTACATTATTGTTCTAAATGACATGAAAAAAATTAAAGGTAGGCGTGGTGTTTTGCCTGTTGCCTTGAAGGACATGGACCGATTATGCTGATTTCCAATAGCACCTCTTTCGACACCATATCTGATTAATTGACATATTTAACACGTACGGATAGACGGACAGACGGACAGACGGACATCGCTTAACCGACATCGCTATGCGTAAGAAGTTAGAAATGAATATTGTCGGAAGGGTATAAAAATAATAAAGTAAAAATATAATTGATTATTAACTATAAAATGTGACTATAAATGCATTTACCTTCTGTAACACTTCCTTTAATTAAACTGCCACTAACCATTCTAATAAATTTCTCTCTGGTATTTTATTTTAAATGCAAAATAATCTCTAACCACATTTATATTGTGTGCTCTGGTTTCTTTTTTTCTTTAATGTTTTTAATCATTGAGTTGTTTTCATTATTTCTCTGTGTTATTATACATTGTTCTTGTTGTGGCTGTTTTATTTTTTTTTTTTTTTACTTTTGTCCTGCTTTTGTACCCTTCAGCACAATTGGAAAAAGGGTATAACTAAGTTTGTCATTCCATTTGTTATTTCTACAATACCGATTTCCGACCCTCTAAATAATATATTTTCTGAGTTCCTACGCACAGCGAAGTCGATTGAGCGATGTTCTTTAGAGGCGGTGTGCTATATACCACGCTTGTTTACGAGGGCTGCTATATATATTTCTGGCCTGGCAACACTGAGTGCTGCCAAGTGCAATCTGACATTTCCATTGGAAAGTTTGTCATTTTTAAGCATAATCGTACTCAAAACGTTTTGACGTACGACCATTATTTGTGTTGTTTACAGTGACTTGAAAAAATTAATGTAGAAAAAAATGGAATTAACTCGTGAACATTTTCGTGCCATCATTTTTCACAACTTTCGACGTGGATTATCACGACAAGAGTGCATTGATGAACTTAAATCTTTGTATGGCGATGAAGCACCATCCTATAGCACTGTGAAAAATTGATGTAATGAATTTAATCGTGGCCGAAGCTCGCTCAAAGATGAATTCCGTGAAGGTCGTCCAAAAACGGCTGTTGTGCCAGAGAACATTGATGCCGTGCGTGAACTCATAATGCAAGATCGACATGCGACATACCGAGAGATAGAGACATCCTTGGACATTTCTTCCACCAGCATACATTCGATACTGCATGAACACCTGGCCGTAAAAAGGGTTTGTTCTCGTTGGATCCCGCACAATTTGAAAGTCGCTCAAAAAAAGGCTCGTTTTGATTGGTGCAAAGAAATGTTGCAAAAATACGATTGCGGTGTTTCAAAAGACGTTTATAAGATCGTCACAGGCGACGAATCATGGATCTATGCGTATGAGCCCGAAACGAAACAACAATCGACCGTGTGGGTCTTCAGAGACGAGCAAAATCCAACGAAAGTTGTTCGTGGAAGAAGCACTTCGAAGCAAATGGTCGCCTGTTTCGTCAGCAAAACTGGTCATGTGGCGACTGTTCCGCTTGAGCAACGTAGGACGGTCACTTCTGAGTGGTACACTACAATTTGTTTGCCTGAAGTCATCGGAGAAATTCGAAAAACCAACAAGAGAAGACGAATAATTGTTCACCATGCGCATGCAAAAATGTATAAATCATGCTGGAGAATACTTTGAAAAACAATAAAACTATTTGTGATTATAAATATTCGTATTTTCACTATTAGACCAGAAATATATAGAGCAGCCCTCGTAGTAATAAAGTATACAAAATATTTAACTGCGTGAAAATGAAATTTTAATTAAAAAAAAATAATAATAACTTATTTAGGATATTATTTTAAGATATTTTGAATATTATTTTTTTTAAGCTTTAATTTTTTCCCAATCAGGATTTGAACCATCGATCTTATAAATGAATGAAAATTGACTTATTTTCGACTTTTGGTTCATTTTTAATTTGTAAATAATTTTTCTTTCTATGCGGACGTTTTCCAAAGAAAACAAGAAAAATAAGACCAAAAGCCGAAAATAAGTCAATTTTCATTGATTTATTAATTTTTTTTTTCATATATTATTTTAAAAGTTAAAACAGCATGTAATGAATAAATCAGGGAATCTAATAATAATAATATAGTTTATTTATTTATTTTTTTTAAATTATTTTGGAATTTAATTTTTTTTCCTTTTCTGCTTAATTATACAATAACAATGTGTGATAATTAATTTGCACTTAAGTTTAAGAAGACTAAAGTTAAAAATATAAAATTATAATGAAGTCAGCTTATTAATGTGGTTAAACCCGGAGTCACGACTTCTGCTTTCAAAATTTGTATTTAGCCTGCAGACGCATGTGTTGACAATTTCAATTTGAGCCAGATAATGTAGCGTTTTAGCAGAATAATGCCGAAGAAGGTTATGTACTCGTATCAGTTTTAGCAGCATATTTTGGGCTATCTGTAATTTTTTAATGTTTTTACTGTGCAGCAGTAAACCATAATGGGGCAGCATAAAATATGACAGCTTGAAATACTCGTTAATTTTGTTTTTTTGTTAATATAAATATTATATGTTAAAATTTGAAAGTTCAACAATACATAATAGCATTAAGTATAAAATAAATTATTATCTATAAATATTTTTAATTAAATATGAAATACAATATTAATCTTCTACGTAATTCAAGCCGACAGATTTGCTGCTAAAAAGACTTTATGAGATTTATGAGTTTTAATATGAAATAAAAAAACGTAACTCTTTGGAAAAATTAACTAAAGACAGCGTTATATGAACAGTGTAGAAAATTAAAGAGATCAATATAATGTAGTAATAATTAGACAAGCGTGATATATATTTAAAGTAAGTTTCGATTAATTAAACTAAGTTTTTTTAAGGGCTAAGCCGGCTCATTAATTAAATTTTAATATAAATTAAACAAACGTGTTAAATAAGAATTAAATAAAAAAAATTATTAAATGTATAAAACATCAAAAAAGAGTTATTATTTTATTTATCTCAGTACAAGTGGCATAAAATTTTTATAAATAATATTAAATTGTTCATTTAAAAATATTTATCACAAAAGCCACAGCTAAATCTGACAGCAAATAAATGATTTATTTACCTGTAGGTAAACATTTTTTAATGGTATTACATTTTTAAATCAATTTTTTACTCCAAGTTTTAATTAAATTTAAATGTATGTTTACACATGTTCGCCACTAGCATGCCCGTACATGCATTATTAAGTGATTACAACAGTTTCCAACTAAACTTTATTTATTACTGAATTGAAAGTTGAAAATTTAAGACCAAATACTAAACATGTGAACTCACAGAGGGAGAATAAAATAAAGTGACATTTTATAACACATGGGTAATCTGATTTCTATTTTATTTAAAATGTTTTCATATTTGTTGTTTTATAGTCCATTTACATTACATCGAAATCTACTAGATTTGATTTGAAATCTCTTTCAAAATCCAGTTCGTTTACACTGTATTTTTTTGACACTAGCAGGATTTCATATTAATAAAAAATCAAAAAAATTGTTATTTAAAAAATTTTTTTACATTACATTTATAATTATCACATCATTCATATTTTCCTTTTGTTTATATTATCATTTTATTAACATTTTAAATAAGTTTCCTTTTATTGTTTTAATAAAACTGTAATTTTTTCTTGTACAGCGTAGTATTTTTTGGTAGAATATGAAAATAACCATAGTTGCATTGGTAAGTACTACTATATTTAGAGTAGATTTCGTCAAAATCTAGTGGCGAAGTAGATTTTGTTTTGTATGGGAAATCTATTTAAAATCAACTAGATTTTACTCGAAATCTCATTAGTACTAGATTTGGGTATAATGTAAATGCACTATTAACATCTGGTTGGCAATCAATCAAAGTTTAAAACTAAAGCACTTTATCGTATTAAATGCAAATTGGACTAATGCTCTATATCACACCAAGCATATGAGCACAGTTACCCCTCACTATCTGCTTATATCATCACTTCATTTGGCAACTCTTCCATGTAGAGTATTAATTGTATTTTTTTTTCATACTGATTTGCAGGAATTTTAAGATTAAAACACACAGATTTTTGAATCTTTTGTATTTGGAAAATAATTAATATTTAAATTCAAAACATGACTTGCACGCACAAACTTAAATTCTCATTTTCCAAATAACTTACGTCAGAATAAAAGAAAACTAATATTTATCTCTAGTATTGTTTAATATCCAATCAACTTGGTCAAATCAATGAATTATGAAGCATTTCTAGATAACGTGCTGTTTACATAACAAAAGAGTTGGTGTGATTTCATTGCGAAAAACATATAGCTTCAGCCACAAAAAAAAAATTTTAAAAATTAAAATTGTGTATCGCTGGTCTTATGTAAATACTTTGAGTCAGTGATGGGAAATGAGATTTTCATTTCGGTATCAAAATTTTTTTCTGAGAGTACTTTTTTATCCTCAAGAGTAACTAATTGTTTTTTTTTTTATTTTTATTAAACAGTAAAAAAAATCTTTATGAAAACAAAAAGTTAATAAAAACCATAAATCAATACATAAAAAGTTCATTTAACCTATAAACAAAACAATTTTTAAATTTATTTTGTACCTTTTAAGGTATATCATTTTAAACCGAAATAGCCCCTAGATAAATAGCGCCAATTGAATGGATTTGGGCTTATTTTAAAAATAATTTTCTTACATTTTAAGACCATTTTCAACAAAACTTCCTCCATCACATTAAAGTCAAAATCATTGAGTATTGTCCTTCAAATAAGCCCAAATCTATACCCGTAGATTAGCCTAGGATTTATTTCAATTTAAAGTTTTATATCTTAAAAGTACCCAAAATAAAATTTTACATATTTAAAAATAATTAGCAGAGATCATAAATATGTATGTATGTTTAAATTATTATAACTGTACTTGAATGTGGATGTATTAAAAGGAACGAACATAAGTAAATAATTATAATACGAGATCAATAGTAATAAAGTTTATTGCAATTACAATTTGTTTGACATTATTTTATTAGATATGTCAAAGTTATAACAACAGCAGTCTTTGGATTTCAATAAATCCTTGACCTGTACTTTTGCATTTAAACAAAAAAACCCTAGAAAAAACTAATTGTTGAATGCGATGATAAGGTGTTATGTATGTATAAAACTAACAACAAACATTGACAAAATAAAAACGAAGCGCGATTAAAGAAAGTGACCGATCACACTCAAAAGTTCAAATTACTAGTTCTTTTTCTATTAATGGCCAGTTTTGGACTTCATATTTAAATACGCATTTAGTTAATTTGCATTTAAATTTACGAAATATCAACATAAATCTCCATTGTTTATGAAAAACAGCTGCTAACAAACACAATGAATTGCAAATTTTCTGAAAAATATTTTAAATATATTAAAAAATGACAGCGATGCTCATGTATTCACCACCTAAACTTATTTTTTTTTTTTTTATTAATTTAACTTTTTAATTAATATTTTCATTAAGAATTGTGTGCAAAACATAAAATATTGTTCTATCAATGGCTAAAATGTTTGTTTACTTTTGTATAGTTTTGCGAAACAACAACAAAAAATGCCATAACCATATGGTAAAACTGTGTTATTTAAATGGACTTTAAATGCGCAAGATTGGTCATTTAAGCTTCATTTGTGTGCATTGAAAAATTGAATTTTGTACTTAAGAAAAACTTAAATATAAATGACATTTAAATACGAAGTCAAACACTGGCCCTTAGATTGACAGTTCTATCAAAAGAAACACCAAAAACGTAACAACTGTTTTTTTGCAGCTACCCTATGTAATTACATTGTGAAAAAACAACGCGAATATGTAAAATAAAATAAGAAGACATAATAAGAACTAGAGTTGCCATTTCTTAAACTATAAGTGATGAAGGGGAAATGCTAAAACAGATGAATTTAAGAAAATCAATGGTTTTAAATTGTAGACGTATCACTGAGAGTATCAAATGTAACAGAGGAGTAACACGGTATTTTTTCAAATCAAATAGTATCAAAAAAAGTACGATCGTAACAACTTTTCCATCACTGCTTTGAGTTGCTTAATTTTGAAAGATAATAGCAAAAAATAAAATAATGAAATCATGTTTCAAAAATTATAATTACATCGGCATTAATTTCAAACTACTGCCATCAGTTCCTTCTTCACTTGCTTAGTTGATCATCATTCTACTGGATTTCACATTTTTGTAAATGAACTTTTATTTATATATTACATTTATTTATTGATGTCGAGTTTTGGTAACCACAACCTAGACAAATAAGAGTTAACGTTAGTAAAAGTGATGAATCACATATTGATTATTAAATATCAACGGGTTGCTAATTTGTTAGAAATACTGCATGTTCCTGCAGTTACACACAGAAAAAAGATCGGTAAAAAATCAGTTAAAATATTCAATATTCAATTACTAACATCATAATTTAATTTGTATAATAAATAAAACATAATCTTTAGTACCGAAACCCGAATATTGGAAGTTAGAATTACAAATATCGATTGCGTTATTTCTTCTTAGTTTTTTGACATAATAAAAATAAAATTTATATACAAAATGTTAAAATTTGAAATATATTAAAATTTATAAAAAAAAATATGTAATAAGATTTATTGAAAGTTGTGAAAATTTCTCCAATAACGTTAAGAGGTGAGTTCAAGACATGTGTAAATAAAATAGGTTTTCAAAAGTTGTATTTACTTTGCAGTGGAAAACCGTGCAGAATGGAATGTAAGACAGAAGACAATAGAGTCAAAAGTTTAAAGCATGAAAACGTAAGAAGTGGGAGTGCTTAGGTAAAAGTTATTGTTAAAGTGAAAAAATGTTTTATTTGTTTTCTTTTTTTTATCCTAAATAAAGACAAATGTAAAAAATATCGTTGTTTAATTTAATTCACAATAATACTTTTTATCGACTATCGAATTTATTTTTAAAATAATTGGAAGTACCGTATTTATTCAGTTCTCTTAACCGAATTTCAGATAATAACCACAACCGACCAAATTCGATTGGCAACAAATTCAGTTCTCACGACAAATCTCTTTTCTCTGTGTATTAGATTGATAAGAAGGTTGTGATGATCACACAGGATTAGCTCACATATCGGGTTGAACATATATATATTTTTTTTAAATATATAAATATATATTGTTAGTCGCGATTCATGCAAGACGGAGTGTATGTTCAAAATTAATTAAGATTTTCAAAGGTCCACAACAGCAATTCTGTATGTACAGCTATATTTATATTCGCTTATCCAAAAGGTGATCTTAAATATTGAAGAATATATATATACAGGACTTTATCTATCCGTTTTTGGAAATTATAAAAATTATGTCATCCAATTAGCGTTAAAATAAATAATAGCCTTTTTTTAACTTGACTTTAAATGAAGATTGCATTTAAATTGATATGGATGATAATGATGGAATACCTAGATAAGTTATCTTTAATTATATTTAAATATAATACTATGGGAAAAAAACGTTAATGGTTTCATTTTTAAAAAAATAGAGTAACAACCCAGCAAAGAATTAGGCATTACCTTAAAAAGAACTTGTCATATAATGATTTATTTTTTTGATTGCTACACACAGAAAAAAGATTGGTAACAATTCGCTGGATACGTTAAAAATTCAATTACTAATATAATAATTTGATTTTTATTGTTAATAATTTATAGTCTTGATTTATTTTTTATATTAAAAGCTAACGAATGATATTTGCTTCTAAATGTTAGTTGTTACACCTCTTAGAAAAGTTAACATGACCGATTTGTGTCTTTACTAAAATCTATTCTATTAAATTGAAGATGCAACTAAACTCTTTCAGTACATTACTACTGAAAACTTAATTTTGGAAGTAAGATTCATAAAACTCGATTGTATATTCTGAAATCGAAAAATGTTTGACACAATATGAATAAAATTTTTACACATTACAAAAAACAAAAATATTTTAGTTCAAAAATAAAAAGATTTATTAAAAGTGGTGAAAAGTTCTCCAAATTATCTCGGAAAGACATTTATATACAAAAATAATTTTATAATATTTAATTTATTTCGCAGCGCAAAACGTGCGGTATGGGATAGCAAATTGAAGAAACTATGTGGAAGAGAAGAAATCATGATGTAAAGGAAGAAGAAAGCTGCATTCAATGGTTCGAATCATGAAATTTATAATGTATAATCTTCTTCCTATAATTTATTAATAAAATAAAAGTAAATATTCAAAAATTATTTTGTTTTGTTTAATTCACAATAATATTTTATAATCATCCAAGAACCATTTTTTTTAAAATAGTTGTACTTGCTATATTTATTCAGGTACTACAACCGAATTCAATATAATACACACAACCGAAAAAATTCTATTGGCAACAAATTTGGTTCTTAGAACGAATTTCTTTTCTCTGTGTATATTTTGTTACTCGCTTACAAAACACATTATATTAGTTCGCAAAAAAGGAAGTAATAATTGAATTAGTTCTTTTAGTTAAAAGAGAATCCTTTAAAATACGTACTAATGATCATTATTATTTCCTACATTAATCATTTTAATCTATAATTGATTATCATTAGATTGGAAATCTAGTTGGGAAATTAGATAGTTCACCAACAAAAACAAACTTCTTCGCTGTTATCTACATGTCAAAATTGATTCTGTAGGTAATATTTTACAAGAACTAATATTTCGGAATATCTCAACCTTGCAAACAACATAACGGATGCAATCTATAAAGATTTTTGTAAAGCGTTCGATAAAGTAAACAAAATTTAAAATTTAAACTTAGAAATGATCAATAATGGAATTTAGTACTAAAGCCTTTCAGTGACAACAGCTAAAGTATAGAGATAATACTTTAGAGGTAACTAAAGTTCCTTTTGTTGCTCTAATTCTGTTCAATCTATCTGTTACCGACTTTCCTTGCGCTTCTTTGATTTCTAAACTTATAATCTATGCTGATGATGTAAATATTTGTATATCTACAAAGAATTTTTATGTCCAACTCTTATTCTTCTAAAGTTCTGTAATATGTATTTAAATATTAAGAAAAGGTGACGTGCCATAGAGTCCAAGGACATAATGTCCATGAACTTTATGTCGTACTCAAAAACTAAATAGTGTTCATGGATTTTGCGACGTTTTTAAAAGCATTGTGTCATTTTTAGAATATACATAGTGTGAATCAAATGTATCCGGTATAGCCAGCCTTCCGCAATCATTTCTCCCCTATGGTATACTCAACACCGGCTCCGCCTACAAAAGATTTTCTGCAAGTCACTTTTTAAAAATGGTATTCTATACCATAAAATATAACGTCCATGAACATTACACTCGGTCACAGACGTACTTCTATTCGATCGTCCTTGAACGTAACAACATGCCACCTAAAAATTTTATTTAACCAAATGTCTTTCTGCGGAATAAACAAAAATATTAGACATTTTGATCGAAATGGCCTTAATTTCATACTAAACATTCCGATCGATTTTGTTTTACCTTTTTCACATGCTGATCGATTAAGTTTATTCTTAAAAAATGCTGAAAGTCTACTTTTTAATTTTAATATTAGAATATTCAGCAGGTGACAATCCACCTACTTTGCATGCCAAAGTAACAAACTAGGATAAAGCAGTAAATCGAAGAAAGCTGCAAAAACAAAGTTTTAAGGTATTATTATTATTTAAATTAGTTGTTGTTTTATTAAGCTTTATTTTCGCCAACATGTTGTAAACTGTTAAAAAAGTTACAGACATTCTAGTTTTTATGAAACGTTCGTTTAAAGAATTTTGCCATCCACATATAATATGATACAAATCGGTACTAAAGTTATACATTCCTTCGCCATACGTTATTAGACCTGATCCTCGCGTAGTGTTGATGTTCCCCAGAGATAATGTGGGTACTGCAAGCAGACTTACTGTTGTTTTCCAGATCCTTTAAACCGAGAATGTGAGCTATTAAAAAATGTTATTATTAATTTTTAATGTTGAGTCCTTAAATAATAAATAAATAAGAAGAAAGTTAAATTAAATTTTACTAATTTTATTTTCACGCACTGCCTGGCAAGTTTATCAACTGCAACAGTAACGATGCAAGAACCTAGCCATAGCTAAGGTAGAACTCATGAACTGAGCACTATGATTAAAATGTTACGCCTCCATGTGATAATTATTAGAAATTTTCTGCTTTAATAGAAAATTTTACTAGCGTGTACGTTTAATATCTTTATTTTTTCTAAAGCAAATTAATTATTTAGAATATATCTTTTATTTTTAAGTACAATTCTGAATTTATAAATTAAAAATTGCTCAAATATTCAGTTCAGTTATACTAAACAATAATTTTATTGTAGTGCAATATTTCCTAAGTGTGCAATATACATAAAATAACCAAGTCTCTAAAGATAACTGATTTAATTACAGAAAATGATTGATCATATAAATAAAGGAAACGAACAAAACACTCTCAAATTGAAAATTTAATTTTGTCAATTTAAAGATGAATTTGCCAAAACAAAATGACAAACATAAAAGCCAAATGCAGATGATATTAAACAAATGTAAATTCTGTGACTGATTTGTTGTTTTGTATGGCCAAACAAGTGTTTTATGTAGCATGTGACAGTGAATACCACAGTCTTTATTCCTGCCACTACCATGCTGATTAAATCCACAACATACAACATGCAATAAATTCTTAAATGCTTCTCTGAAGTGCCGCAGCTCTTATCTATTCAGCACTCAGTTAATGAACGGCCTTTGTTCCTTAGCTACCATTCAACAAACAATTGTATATACATTAGCGAGGTAGATGGAAATAAGATTAGCGAATTTTTGTGGTTCGCTGTGTTGACAGTTTTGAGTTTTCGTTAATTACTTTTTTGATTTTTCTGATTTTGGAAGAGAAGTAAACATGTGAAGTAGCATGCATGTGTTCCACGAACACGGACAGACTGATGGATAGACGAGATCGCTTCATAGACTTCGCTATGCATAAGAATTTAGAGTGTATATAATTGATACAAGAGGGGATAAAAAATATTATATTGTACTAAATGTACCATTCAGATGTTTTCATGTTTTTTTTTGCTTTTCATCAAATTTCTTTAATTTTACACTTTATACCACACACTTTGCCACTGTGAAAAACACTGTGCAGAGTCGCAATAGACTTTAATTCTAAGTGACAAAGTTTGGATTTTAATATCAATAATATTCAATATAAATCATTGTACTTGATGCAAAATTTAAATATATTTTTAAACAAGTAGTTGTTGATATACAAAAACAATAACAAAGTTTTTATATATGTAAATATATTCATATTCGTACTCGTATAAACTTCAAATTGTGAACATGATTCTACTAAATTCATTCAAACATCTCTATGCTTAATATACTCATACATATGTACATACATTCATTATAAAACTTCATTGTGTTTTATAACATTCATTTACATACTAAAAATTTTATTTTTTTAATACACTTTGATGTATCACAAAGAGAATATTATTTAAAGTGAAATTAAATTCAGAAAATGAAAAAAAGAAAGGAAATACATTTTAAATAAAAATTGTATGGATTTATTGCGTAACTTATTTGACCCGAAAAGGATTTAAGTTAATCCAAAATTTAAAATGAATTGAATATTATTTTTTGCATGATGGATTATTCAAAGAAATTTCTAATAGTTGCTTGAAAATATAATTATATATAAGAATTTTTCGATTTTAATTTTTTAAAAGCCAAGCAGTAAGACAAAAATGTAATGGATTTAGGGAGAGAGATTTCACACAAAAAAATATAATTTTAGTTGAATAAAAAAATAAAAAATATTTTAAATAAAAAAAATCTTAAATGAAACAACGATTAAAAAATGTCTTAAGAAAGGAGTGACATTATTTACTAATCTTATTGTTAAATTTTATATTTCGTGCTTTGCTACGGATGATTATTAACACTGAATCAAATCCATACGCTAATAGGCCCCTACGTATTTGCTGTTTTTTGTTTTTTATATGCGACTGTACGAACAAATCTCAAAAAATTTCATCAAATTCGGATTGACCAATCGTGATTTATAAAGTCACAACGCACTTGCAAGAATTTTTAATATATATATTAAGATATAGATTTTGTATTTACGTTAAAAGTTTGTGATTCAAATGTTTCAGTTTCCACATCCCCACCAAACATAGATTACTATATAAGTGTAAAACTTTTTATTATTTCACTCTTAAAGGAATCAATTACAGTGGGGAATTAAAAAGTGCATAAATGAATAAAGAAATAAAAAGTGAAGATGAATAAATGAGTAAATTGAGAAATTGTGCACTTGCGATTTAAGTATAATACTCCGTTTTGCATATTAGTATTAAAGAAAAGAAGGCCAACAAAAAATATATACAAAAGCAACACATTTTTTGTTCAAAAACTTTTAGAACTTCTTACTTTATCAGGCATGTCACAAATTCTGATCGGAATGGTTTTGATTCCGTATTAACAATTCCGATCGATTTTGTTTAATCTTCTTTAGACTCCGATCGATTTTGCTTATTTCGAAAAAAGACTTAATATCCACCTTTTCATTTAAATATGGCGATATTTCGTACGCCAAACTAACAACAAGGCTAATCTAACTAAGGACACGTAACAAAAGTCAAGATGAAAACCGCAAGTAACGAAATTTAAAGAAATCTTAATTCCACTTTAAAATTTAAAAGTGGTTTCATTCCGAAGAAATTATTCGTTTTTCGTTTTCTGAAGAACCAAATTGCGGAATTAAAACCACTTTCGATCGGAATTGAGTTCTGTGACATGACTGTATTTTAAAAATTTAACATAAAAATACTCTGCCCCCCTTAATCCTGTCTTGGAGATCAAATTCTGGAGTGACATGACAGATTTCGTTTTATGGCTTTTATAAAGTGTAACCAAACAATTTTACATCCATCCGTTTTATTACTCTATATCAGCTTGATTTCTATGTAACAAGAATTCATTCTTAGAGATTGTCCAGACTTTAGAAATATTCTTAGGACTTCTGGTTTAACAAGCTACGCATCAGAGCCGTCCAGAATACAGAGTTTACACATGCAATGTATAAGAAAAGTTTGCCATATTCGAAGCGAAAGCGTGTGTAACTTCTATTAACAATTTAAAGACTTCAAGTGATGTTACGTTAAAGTCACACACGAATGTGTGTGTTTCTATATTTTAATACATTTCTATTTAAAGCAGTCCTATAGCATATTTAAATAACACAATATTTTATAAAAAAGGATATTTCAACAGCAGACTGAATAAATTATTAAACTATGAACAACTAACAAAAACTTTTTTTATTGAATAATTATTTCTCAAAGAGTTTTAGTTCATTGCATTAAGGCATGTCTTGCAGCACAGTTTAGAAAGAAAAAAAATTTGCTCTATTTTAATTAAAATGCTTTTCAAAAGCACTTTGTTTTAATTAAATTGCTATTTCTGTTTGAACTTAAATACAATAGAATGCAATGCACACTCATGCACTCTCTTTAAACCGTATTTATATGAATAAATTTTGGTAAAATCATAGTCTTCGAGTGGCTCAAAGGAAAACAACAGACCTCTTGTATATGGATGTATGGAAATATATTTTGAATTGTTTATGGGTGTGTTTCCAGTTAGCATTCGGAAGATTGTTTTAACCAAAAATCACCAAAGTGGTTCTTTTAAGACTATCGAAGATGACTTAAAACTAACTAATTAGTTGTGCATTTAAAAAGAGACTCCAATACAATTCCGACAAACGCGATGCAAGCAACTTGTTTAAAAAACAAAAAGTACAGGAAGCAAATGCTAGAAATGTAACTGTTTTTTTTTAGCATGTTTTTAAGTCATATTTAACGCAGCCTAGCGATAGGAAAATGGTTTAATTATTTCATTCTTATTTTGGAAAAATCTTTCATTTCGTCAAGAAAATAGAGATACAAATGTGAAAGCACCTAAGTTTACCGGTATATAATATTTTTGTAGATGGAAAAATTTCAAAACACAATTTTCTATATTTGACGAAGTTGTGGGCACTACCAGTTTAAAATAAAAAAAGTTTACTAAAAAAAAAGCAACATGTTATTTGCCATATTTGATTTTGAAAAAATACATTTAGAAACTAGCGTATAATATGATTCAAAGAAGACTCGCATAGCTCTAGTTATATAACATAAAAATGGCTCAATAATGTGTCCTACTTTAATATAAGTACGATTAAAAACAGAAACGAAAATGAGACAATAACGCGAGTCATGGCCTAGGGTACCATTTTCTCCCGACAAAACAATAATTGTCGACTCTAAAAAGACCCCATAAACGATTATTAAAATCGTGTAGAATAGTCCAAAAGCAGCATGTAAAAATAAAAGGTCTTCCAATATGAGTGAAATGATTTCTTTGAAGAAAAAACGCAATTATTGTAAAATAAAATTCAAAAGTTTTTAATTTAATGTGAAGTACAATTGATACAATAAAGTTCTAAATAAAACGTTATTTAAATGGCCTCCATCCACTATGCGGCAGGAACGAATTCGATTAACCAAATTTTCCAGCACTTTTTCCACTAAATCAAGTCGTATGTAATTAATGGCACGTTCAATATTGATTTGTAAAGCTTGAAGAGACTCCGGTTTATTTCGAAAGACCAATAACTTCAAAAATCCCAATATCTCAATTTCTTGAAATATTTGCATCTTCAAACTTTTCTCGCAATAACATGAAATGTTGTCAAGATCAATTTCTTTCTATTTTGCCCAAAAAAAAGTTGCATAAACTTAATATATGCCATAAATTCTTTAAACAATACACTTTCCATTTTTCCAAAAATGATTTCTTTATATAAAAATGTTTAAACTACAGCTGATCAAAACAAAAACTTGGCGCATAAAAAGCGTTGCATGTAACTTGACGTTTAAGAAGTGTAGAAAGCATAAAAAGTATGAAAAGCGTAAAAAGCGTGTACGCATAGAACGCGTTGTATGGACTTTCAGCTTAAGTATACTCATTTTAAATGTGGTTGCGGTGTGATCGCCACCGCATTTATTTTGTGCGAGTATTTAGTATACCCATTCCATTGGAGTATTGATGAGTTTGAGCCTCTAGCATACTCAAGTAAAATTTTTGCGATGCTGGCTTTACTTTATTCGTACTCATACTCACAGCAAACACCAAGAGAGATATTTTAACGTGTGTAGTGTGAGGAAAACAGAGTTATCAGATCAGAGTTATTAAATCAAACACAATATCAAAAGTCGCCAATGTCTAAATTAGCTAAAATACATACTTCTTTAAAATTATGAAAGTTGATTTAATATATAACAGAAAATAAATTAAATAGAACCAGTAAAATTCGCCATATTTTTATTTATTAAAAACACAACAAAAGTTGACTAATAACTCAAGAATAGTTCATCGTTTATTATATTAGTTGTTTTTAGGGTTTTTTTTTTTTTTGAATCACACAGGATAGAAATTTATAAATTCTATTCTTTAAGCAAATAGATTTTTTAAATTAATAAATAGGTATAAAAGCAACAATTATGTTAAACAAAATAAAATATGTAAACTAAAAACTTTATTGCAATTTATTATTTATGAGGAATAATGAGATTCAGTCAATGCAATATTACATCTGCGTATATACAGTTTTGTTTAAAACTAAAAAAATTAATTTTGTTTTATTCACGGATTCAAAAAATAAATTTATTTTATTTTTTATCATTTTGTTTATCTAAATACCGTTAGTAGCACGTTTATGACAACAAGGCCCATAAACTGAAAATATTTGTACATATCGCACTTGATCAACAAGAGGGTATTAACTCAAAATTTTAAAATTTTCAGTAGAGTCAAAAAACTGTTTGTGGCCATATTTTAACAGAATTTAAAAATTCAAATATACCATAGGAAGCAAATTCCATTTAAAAATATATTAACATCGTTTTTCCTAGAAATCTGTGCCAGTATTGCAAAAAAATCAATTTTTTGAGTTAATACCATTTTTCTGAAAGTTTTCGATCATAAATGAAACAAATTTTATCAACAAGACAGTATCAACTCAAAATAAATATAAATAAATAATTGAAAAGAGACTCAACTCAAAATAATACCTTTTTTATGAAAATTTACGAATCAGTTCCATGTTAACTTTTGTATTAACTCGAAATAATACCTTTTTGTTGAAATAAAGGTAATCACTACATTATCATGAATATGGTCTTAAAAGTGGTTTTCGAGATGAAAGAGTAAACGGAATACGTTGAAATTTTTACAGTAGATAGATATTGATGTTGTTCGCTGATTTCTTAAAAAAAAGTGATATTTTAAAAATTTTGAGTTAATACCCTATTGTTGATCAAATACTCGGGTATAAAAAATATAGAGTAAGTATGCGGTATACTCATGGTTGCGGTGTACTCGTGCCCTTCTCTGGTATATACATATATTCGGCGTTCTTATGCGACGTCGATTTGGCGATGTCCTTCTGTCCGTCCGTATTAGTGATGAAATCAAGTATGCCGAGGCACTATATCAGCTAGAGAAAATTTAGAAAATTTAAATACGCCAATCAATCAGACATAGTGTCGAAAGAGGTGCTATTGGAAATCAGCATGATCTGTCTATGTCTTTTGAAAAACGGAGCAAACCACGACGACTACCTCTTTTTCCATATCATATGGAAAAATTAAGTAACTCCAATAAAAAAAAAAAAACAAATATATGGGGTGAAAGAGAATTAAAAAATAAGAAAAAAACATCAAGTGAAAAAATTTGCTCTCGCCCATATTTTTTGAATTACGGGCCTTTGCACTTTCATGAAAAAGTACCACTTTTTTAAGATATCAATATTGAAATCATTTTAAAAGCTTTTGAAGAGATCTTTAAGGATATAAAAAAATACTTAACCTATTAAGAGCCGATGATATTATTAATATTTTTTAATTCTCTGTCACCCCAATATTTGTTTATTTGGATTGGAGTTACTTCACTAAAGCAGATTAACATTAATGATGAAGAGTATATGAGATTCGGCATAGCCGAATATAGCATTCTTACTTGTTCTGCTAAATAAATCCAAAAATTAATTGATAACCTTTCAATTTCTATTTCGCCGACTTCCAAAATATTAGTTGATTGTTTTTTTTTTATCTAATTGTCTGTTTTTAAAAAATCAACAACAGTCTTTTACATTTAAATTTTTTATTGTTACTCGTATTTCAACCGTTAAGATATACAAAAAGATATGTAACTTAATATGGACTGTCGGGTCTAAAGATTCATCACATTTACAAAAAACCTGTATTTTGACCAATGTATTATCTATTCATCTCGAAAAAATATTCTTCACTAAAAGAAGATGAGGAATTGTATAACATAATATTTGCAAATACCAGACTTAATCTTGTTAATTTTTTGAAGTAAAAGTTTTTTTTTTTGGCTTTTCTTGTTTAGAACTCAATATCAAAATTGAGCCAAACAAATGTAAATTGAAAATATATGTCTCAATAAACGTGCACTCCAACAGAGGCATTTGCATACAAATTAATTTATCACCGAGATAGTTTCTTATTTATTTATATGCATTGCAAATATTGTTTTTTTTTCACAACAATAACATGCCCAAGCTCTTGTTCAACTTTCTACAGATTTGTCACAAAAATTAAAACGTTAAAATATTTTTTATATCTCAATTACATTCCAAAATAATAAATGGCAGATAGTTTAAAATTACTTGTACGTTTAAAAAACAAACACGATCTGATATATGTGCATACATACATATTACATCAAATGGGAAGTCACTTTATTCAAAATAATTTTTCATGCTTCCACATTATATCTTGACGTTTGTGAAATACCACCAGCATATTTTATTAAAAAAAAAAACAGAAATATCATGATGCTTCAGCTAAAAAAATTTATCTGCAATAAGAAAAATATTCACTGAAAATGTAAAACATCAGTTAACATTAGTATATTTAAGCGACAGGTAGAGAGGCATGTTAACAGCGTTTTTTGTAAGTTATATTATTGCATAAAAGATCTTATAAATTGCAATAGTATTTTAACGTAGTTCATGGAAAAGATATTTTATTTCGTAACTCACACTTTTATTATATTTTAATACGATAATAATTTATTTTGACATTTACATACAGTTGTCGACGGGATTCTTCACACAATCCAATTTTCATAATCTGTCGAGATATTTTCTAAAAAATATCCCAAAAAGAATACATATAAGATCTAATTAAGTGATTTCAATAATTGATTCTGCATATTAATGGCTTGAACTCGAACAACGATAGCAATACTACTTAGCATTGTTGTTAATTACAATGCAATATTTTTTAATACTGAAAATATTTACATATATAAGACTCTACATCTTTAAGTTTTTGTTACCAATATAAGATTTTGATTCTTCACATATCTTTAAAAGTCCCAACATGGCCGTGAGTATAAAATAAATTATTGTTGTAAATAGTATTTAACACTTTAGTTACATGAGTTAGTGATGAAAGACAATCGTAGTCGTAGTGGAGTTCGGTAAAGAGCTTGGATGTTAACAACAACGAAATGTGAATTCATGTCTCGTTGGGCCTATGCGCACGTTTAGTACACTAAATGTTTATTATAGCAAAGTTTTTTGGTTTGACAAGTTTGCATATTTGTAAAAGGGATGGTTCGTATATAAAAGACTTTAGTAGAAATCCTTTTAACACATAAAGCAAAAAGACAACAGTAATAATAAAGAAAATATTTAAGGCACAGCGCAGGTACATTCATGCTTAACTCATAACCATCAATATAATATTGAAACAGCATCTCTAAGGTTGTGAAAATGATTCTGTATTTGTTACAAATAGAAAAACCACAAACACGCAATCACACAACACAAAAAAGGCTCTTCAAAATACTTTTAAACCCATAAGTGTTGTTGTATTTGTTACTTAGAATACTAAAGAAATTTTTTTGTATCATTTACTCGTATGAACACATAACTTTATAAATAAATATTTTTTTAAACTTTTTTATGTGCGATCTCTGATAGCTTAGATTTTTTTTTTTTTGCCAAATGACAATTTAGAATTTCTAAAAATGGAAGATTGAGAAAAACTAGTTTTTAATATTGAACAAATCATTTTAAGTGTGATTTTAACAAGACTGTGCCATATGAGTTGCTCTCAGTGTGCAGTATGAGAAGTTTCTTTGCCAAAGCATTTCTAATCTTAGCGTTATTAAATTTATTGTTCAGCCCGCGCTAGCAATCCCACAACAACCTGCAAACTGAAGGAGAAAATAATTCTTGCGAAAAAAAACCGACTTTAAAACCGATTTCATCTGTCTATAACGGTTTAAAAGGTTGGCTAAATACATTATATTATATCAATTATTGGGACACCCTTTAATTTAAAATTTAGAATATTATTACTTGTTATAATAACGCTCATTGTGATCGACATTCTGTCTAATTGCAAGCATTTGTCTATAAGGGTTCAAAAGATAGGTCAATTTACGTCACACCCTTTAATTTAAGATTTTTTTTATTACTTTTTGCTATTGGGAGACATATTCATACGCGTTTTTGTTTTAATTTTAAAGTGGTACCTTTTACGGTTCATAACATATTAAAAAAAAACATGTATAATGTATGGGGACACCCTTTAATTTTTAAGATTATGAACTGTTTTAAAAACGGGGCCAATCTGTATGCAATACCTTTCAAATAAAAAAAATTTAAATAGATACAGAAATGACTGAGCTATGGAGGCACACATAATAAAAAGCAAAATTTATCGAATTGATAACCTCCTTCTTTTTTTTTAAGTCGGTTAATTAATGCAAATTGTCATACAAAATTTCAGCACAAGAGTACGATATCATGGGGTGCATTTTCCAAAGTGTTAAGGCGGACAAATAATGATTCCAATGAATCAATAAAATTAAGAAATTAAAGTGTAAAACCAACTGACTTTTAAGCTAGTTTAATACTCATTGAATACAAAATATAATTTATGTTTTCTTTTGTGCGATGAATTATAGATCGGTATACAAGTTTGTCTGAATTTCAAGTTTGAAATTAAACATTTACCCTACAATTCAAAAATTATATGATACTACGAAAGCGATAAATAAAAATTACCTTAACGATAGCAATGACGAAAGTTAAATATCTAATTCGCAATTAAAGAACTTAATATTTTCGCAGAATTTTTCTTATAATGAACTTCTTCACTAAACTTGATAACTTAAAAAATACCTTTAATATTAATAACGTTTAATATTTATACCTTTAAATTTTTTGTCTTAAAAAGCTGTGAAAACTAATAAATTATTTATATTATTAAGGCTTAAAGAACTAAATTTTCTTCCTTATTATTATTTAGCAAGATATTTTTTGAATTTGTAATTCGATACTTAAAACTTAAAGTAAAGTCAAATCTTCATTCGCATAATTCAAACTGACTATGAATTAATTTTCTCACTCTAAAATATTTTATTTGCAATGCTTCTGGCAATATAATTTATTCTTAACACGAAAAAATTAATGGCCATTTGATAGCACAATTTATGCTAAAAAGAAGTGGAAAAAATTTAAGTATTTACTTCAGGTCAAAGTTGATGCAAACAATAAATGTATTTTTGAAACAAACAATGTATATTTCATGCCAAAATCTACATATTTTTTATAATTATCCTGTGAATAAAAATAATTTTACAAATGGCGGTACAAGCAAAACATACAACGACACATGCTTCCACTTTTTTATAAACAATGGTGAACAAGATAGTGTTGCAATTTTATTCACGCAGCTAAAAAGAAGCGATTTAAAATACAATTTGCATCACAAAATTGATGGCTGTCAAAATACTGAAAACGTGATCATTGACATTCATACATATAAAGGGATTCTATTTATAAATATATTTTTATGTGAATGTACGTTAGCGTTTTTATATAAAATACTTTTATACGAGGGCTGCTATTATATTTCTAGCCTGGCAACACTGAGTGCTGCCAAGTGCAATCTGACATTTCCATTGGAAAGTTTGTCATTTTTAAGCATAATCGTACTCAAAACGTTTTGACGTACGACCATTATTTATGTTGTTAACAGTGACTTGAAAAAATTAATATAGAAAAATGGAATTAACTCGTGAACATTTTCCTGCCATCATTTTTCACAACTTTCAACGTGGATTATCACGACAAGAGTGCATTGATAAACTTAAATCTTCGTATGGCGATGAAGCACCATCCTATAGCACTGTGAAAAATATGTATAATGTATTTAATCGTAGCCGAAGCTCGCTCAAAGACGAATTCCGTGAAGGTCGTCCAAAAACGGCTGTTGTGCCAGAGAACATTGATGCCGTGCGTGAACTCATAATGTAAGATCGACATGCGACATACCGAGAGATAGAGACATCCTTGGACTTTTGTTCCACTAGCATACATTCGATACTGCATGAACACCTGGCCGTAAAAAAGATTTGTTCTCGTCGGATCCCGCACAATTTGAAAGTCGCTCAAAAAAAGCTCGTGTCGATTGGTGCAAAGAAATGTTGCAAAAATACGATTGCGGTGCTTCAAAAGACAATCATAAGATCGTTACAGGTGACGAATCATGGATCTATGCGTAAGAGCCCGAAACGAAACAACAATCGATCGTGTGGGTCTTCAAAGACGAGCAAAATCCAACGAAAGTTGTTCGTGGAAGAAGCACTTCGAAGCAAATGGTCGCCTGTTTCTTCGGCAAAACTGGTCATGTGGCGACTGCTCCGCTTGAGCAACGTAGGACGGTCACTTCTGAGTGGTACACTATAATTTGTTTGCCTGAAGTCATCGGAGAAATTCGAAAAACCAACAAGAGAAGACGAATCATTGTTCACCATGACAATGCGAGCTCTCACACATCGGCTCAAACCAGAGCGTTTTTGACCGACCAAAACGTCCAACTAATGGGTCATCCGCCGTACAGCCCTGACTTGGCACCTAATGACTTCTTCTTGTTTCCGCACATCAAGAAAAAATGCGTGGTCAACGATTTTCGTCGCCAGAAGAAGCTGTTGAAGTGTTCAAAAACCATGTTTTAGAGGTGTCTCAATCGGAGTGAAAAAGTGCTTCGACAACTGGTTTGAGCGCATGCAAAAGTGTATAAATCATGCTGGAGAATAATTTGAACAACAATAAAATCATTTGTGATTATAAATATTCGCATTTTCACTATTAGGGCAGAAATATATAGAGCAGCCCTCGTATGTAGAATATCACAAATATTAAAGAGAAAAGAAAAAATATTTAAAATATTTTAGCCTAAAACAATATGAAAGCTGATTATTTAGAAACTTTGTGGAAAACAAAAACGATTTTGAAATGAAATTCTAATTGCTTTTTCAATGAATCGAAACCCGTAAAAGGCAACAGTTGCACACTAATTAACTGTTTATGTTTCAAAAAGTATAATTAGCAAACTTGACTTCACTTTTGCGCTTCCCGGCAGCTCGATCGCATATTTGTCTAAGTACTCGATACGCGAAACTTTATTCTTACGAATCTTATTTCACTTTTTATACGTTTTAAGCCAGCGAACGTTAAACTTAAATTGATGCAGATGCTTCGAGAGAAGAAAGTCTTTTTTTCACTTTTTTAAACCAAATAATGTTAATTACATAGTTATAAGATTTTTAGATTTATAAAATCCAACACATTCATATTCATTTAATTTATTAAGTTAAAACCACAATCAACATTATAATGCATTGAATTTAAACAGACTCACTTCAAACAAGACTAAAGGATCTACAGATATTTTCTGGACACTGACTTTGGTCAGTTAAGTTTATGAAATTTCCCATGTAAACAAAAAATTAAATTTAGTTCTATTCATTTTCAACTTTACCAATAGATTGATGCATGTGTTTACATAAATACACTAACTTAAAAGGACAGTCTCACTCAATAATATGCAGATATACGTGAACAGTGAGGTTAAATTTGAAAAAAAAAACTCAAATCAAGGCCTGTTATTCGGCGTAATTTATAATCAATTCAAGCAGCGAACTATAAATTAATTTTGTAAATTGTAAAAAAAATTTATTATTTTGGAAAGAATTAAATGTAACAGATTTTGCTACTGAAGTACTGAATCAAATTGTTGAGACGGAAGTGACAGCTGTTTTGGCAGCTGGTATTGTATTTAAAGAAGTTATTTTACAGAAACAGATACAAATAAATAATAATGTGCAGTTTCTGTATTGCAAGCGACCGACTCGTCTAGAAAATTCGTATAGGAATCACTCAAAAAATTTAATGAATTTTCAGAAAAAGTTCAAGTTTAATAAGACGCATAACAGAAAATACTTGTATAAAATAAGATTAAAATATATCCGCAAATTGCAAAACAAAATAGCATTGAAATATGGCATAAATATCGAAAACTCTACTATATTCTTTATTAAAATGATAAAAAAAATTTAAGTTTATTTATTTTTTATTTCCTGATATAGTTTTTAAAAGAATCCCAGTAAAACTAGACACTTTTAAGTTGGTTAGACGAAGTTTACAGACCACTTAAACTTTTTATTCCCTGCTTTCATTATTAGTCGCCAAATACATATGTATGTTTGTTTTCACATCAAGTCAGCCGATACTTATTTCCGATTCGATTATTGATGTATGTTTACGCAGTGCCCAGCGATTAATTTAGCACTTTAGTGTTTGATACTGTCTTCTTTAATTACTTATGTATGTAATATGGAGGTAAGACGGTTTTTGCTCTCCCATTTACAATCACCATATACAAGCGATTTCGATAAAATCAATTTTTTGGAAGATATTTTTTACAGATGTACACAATATATTTTTACTTAAATCGGTTCAATAATTTTTGAAGTTATTAAGGGCTTAACCCTATAATGGTAAATATCGCCTGTGAGGCGAAACAATATAGGACAATAGACGACCCAAAAAATTTACAAAATATATCTTATTCTTAAAATTTTTTTTTTTGTTTACTTAAAAGCTTTATATTATTTTTTTATGTATATTAGATCCTAGGTGTATAAGATACAATAGGTTTTTTTATCTTGAATGGATTTTTTTTTATTTTTTAATTTGATTTCTAAACGATCTCTTAATACTAAGTCTGGTATATGTTTTAGTTATGTATAAAACGAACATTTTTATTTGTTGTTCCTAAACATTGAAAAAATATGTTTTCTTTTTGTTTTATTGCTATTTTTTCTTTTAACGCCATTTATGCGCTATTTTTTATAAAATTCGCCTCATAAGCGATGATTAAACCTGACGCTAATACATTGGCAAATAATACACAATTTTTGAACAAGACTACACAGCAAACATATGGATTAAGATTTTTTTACTATTTTAAAAAAACTATGTTGATTATTCTGCCTCTTAAATTTCGATCGCCTGAGTCGGCCGCCGGCCACACTGAAATAGTTCAATTTATAATTGTTTTCAAGTTAATAATTTTTAATTAAAAATTGTTCATAAAAAATTAAAGTAAAAATAAAAATAGATACTCGTAAGCAGTGGTGACTGTGTTTTTGAATAAAAATTTTTTGATTTTTTTTATTGTCTTGTGGCTTTTGATATTGTAGTTTGACATTTGAGCTTACGGCGAAAATGAAAGAATTTGCCATCGCTACCACCTTATAATTGGTTCGCCTTGACTCTTAGGCTTTCTTTACAATATTTGGGTAGAATCCACTTATGAGCTATGCGAGCAAAAGCAAAATGGCCATATGGATATGCTCTTCCCGCAGCAATACACTTCATTGTATAGTTAGAAATATTTGTATTTGAAGGAATCAAGCACAATAAAAGTAAATTAATTCCAAATAATAAATTTTCTTATTGCTCATACAATTTCAAGTTTCTGGTAGTGTTAAAGTTAGAGTATCGAGAAAATATTGTGGCAAATGCGACATACCGAGAGATAGAGACATCCTTGGACATTTATTTCACCAGCATACATAAAAAAGGTTTGTTCTCGTTGGATCCCGCACAATTTGAAAGTCACTCAAAAAAAGACTCGTGTCGATTGGTGCAAAGAAATGTTGCAAAAATACGATTGCGGTGCTTCAAAAAACGTTTTTAAGATCGTCACAGGTGACGAATCATGGATCTATGCGTATGAGCCCGAAACGAAACAACAATCCACCGTGTGGGTCTTCAAAGACGAGCAAAATCCAACGAAAGTTGTTCGTGGAAGAAGCACTTCGAAGCAAATGGTCGCCTGTTTCTTCGGCAAAACTGGTCATGTGGCGACTGTTCCGCTTGAGCAACGTAGGACGGTCACTTCTGAGTGGTACACTACAATTTGTTTGCCTGAAGTCATCGGAGAAATTCGAAAAACCAAAAGAGAAGACGAATCATTTTTCACCATGACAATGCGAGCTCTCACACATCGGCTCAAACCTGAGCGTTTTTGACCGGCCAAAACGTCGAATTAATGGGTCATCCGCCGTACAACCCTGACTTGGCACCGCCCTGACTTCCGCACATCAAGAAAAAAATGCGTGGTCAACGATTTTCGTCGCCAGAAGAAGCTGTTGAAGTGTTCAAAAACCATGTTTTAGAGGTGTCTCAATCGGAGTGAAAAAAGTGCTTCGACAACTGGTTTCAGCGCATGCAAAAGTGTATAAATCATGCTGGAGAATACTTTGAAAAACAATAAAACCATTTTTGATTAAAAATATTCGCATTTTCACTATTAGGCCAGAAATATATAGAGCAGCCCTCGTAGTATAATAATTTGAATTTCTGTTGGTTAATGGTAATGGTAGTGAATTCATATTTATAATTTAAGCGTTCTCGTATAGCATTGGAGTAATAAAGCTTTTTTGTCTATCGCGCCACTGTGGTTTTATTCGTAACTATAAACAGAAGTATGATAGTGTTTCGTTTTGTTTGTTTTGTTTTTTTTTGAAAAGAGTGTTTCAAAACATTTATGCGGAAGCAGTTGCTGTTAATCATATTAAAAGAAGACTTATGGAAAGGTGATGTTTAAATGTTTAAATGTCAGTACCTCTACACAAGACAGATCAGTGTTTCAATTTCCGAAAATTAATTTTTGTTGCAGCTGTTATTTCAATTGGGACTTTAATGTTTTGCTCTGTTCATTTATAAAACCAATTTAGTTTAATGGATTTTTTTTTTCGTTCTAGCGCAATGAATAGTTTTTGCACGTTACAAAAATAAAACAAAAATTTTAAACTAACGAACAAATCTCAATAGTTCATGCAAAATTAATATTTTTGGTAAAGTTCCTTCAATTTGAACTCTGTTTTAGTTGACAGAAACGTAACAGTATTTTCACAGGAATATAAATTTGGAAAATTTAAAAAAATGCTTAAAGATTTTATTATAAAAATTTATTTACGATTTTGTTTATTGAAAGTCAAATCTTGATATTAAATTTATTTTACTAATAAACTTTATATTAAAAAAAGTCGAAAATATAAAAAAAAAAAACATTAAATTTGAAACACTGTAGGGAGTTATGAACAACCCTCGTAAATAATTTAAAATGTAATAAATAAAAAATGATGAAAAATGTCTAGAATAACATAATAGAAAAATATAGTTGTTTACTGGCAGCTAAATTGTTGATAGAAAATTCTCTAAAGTAACTTGATTTAAAATTATTACTTTTTTTATACCCTTCACCGCAACAAGTGGAAAATTGTCATTCGGTTTGCAATTTCTACAAAAACCACTTCCGACTGCAAAGGTAAACTTGATTTCAACAAAAATTTAAAAACGCCAACCAATCAGACATACGAGCATTGCCGAAAGAGTTGCTATTGGAAATCAGCAAGATCGGTCCATGTCCTTAGACGCAGGAAGCAAAAAACCACGCCTACTTCTATTTTTTCCATATTATTTGGAACAATAAAGTAACTCCAATAAAAAATATATATATAAATGTGACGATAGAAAAAATTGCCGCTCGCATATATTTTCCGAGTTACGGGCCTCAGAAATTTAAAAATTTTTTAAGAGGGTACTTTTTTGGAATATTTGGTAGGAGTGTCACATCCTATACAAAGTAACTATTTAACATCGTTTTACTTAGTACGAGTACCTGTAACAAGCATCACCTTAAAATTTTTAAGCTGCAGTGGGCAGGCTACTTTCCAAACAAAGTAAAAATGATCATCGTGTATGTAAAGAAATCTTACACGTCGCGTTCCTTTTAGCAAAAAAACTGGTTGTCTTAGAATAATGGGCGTAACAAAATAATAGTTATTATCGAAATGCTTGTAAACTGGAATAGTGGCCATGGCACCTTGAATACTAGGTGAAAAGTAACTGTCGTTTACCTAGGGAACTGTAAGGGGAAGGGTCTTAAAATTAAGTACAAGTAATTTCCATAAAAGTGTGAATAATCAAGTAAAAAACTGGTTCGATTGTAAGAGTGGTAGTGGTACCATAATTACCTTTCAACTACCAAAGCGAACAAGAAATAGATAGAATATCAAATATATCAGTCCGTTTAATAATCAGGTTATCGATTAAGGTTTCCTTGGAGTCGGTTTGGCTGTAAAGATGTGGTTGAGCAACAGACACTTAAACTAAAATTCACTTTTAAGCCGACTTCAAAAAAAGAAGGAGGTTATTAATTCGACTGGTGGTGCTTACATATAGCTCCCGTTTTTACAATCTTAAATACTAAAGGGTGCCCCCATACATTCTACCTGTATTTTACGTGTATTATAAACCGTAAAGGGCACCACTTTAAAAATTAAAAAAAAAACTGCTCATAATGGAAAAAGCAATACAAAAATAAATCTTAAAATCAAAGGGTGTCCTCATAGGTGGCGTAAGTTGACTTTCTTTTGAACAGTTGTAGACAGACGCTTGAAATTTAAAAAGAATCTGTATTGCTAATAATGCTATAATAGAAAGTATAAAAATTGGATTGCGAAATTAAAGGGTGTCCCAATAGTTGATGTAATTTAATATATGTGGCCATACTTTAGAACCGTTCTAGACAGACAGAGGAAATCTGTTTTGAAGTTGGTGTTGGTTATTTTTATCCAAGAATTATTCAATATCAGTTCCATGGTGAGGATATAAGGCAATACGATACAATAATGACACATCTACAATGCTTACGATTAATTGCAGTCGCATGTCAATTCTTCAAAAAAAAAATCCAAAAAAAGAACTTTAAAAAAATTTTTGAAAAAGAAATTATTAAAAAAAACTTAAAAGAAGATATATTAACTCGCACAGAAACGTATAACAGAAGATGTAAGGCTTTTTGACCGCACTAGGGTAGTTTCTTTAAACTTTTTTTATTTATTTTTTTTTTAAGAAATAATAGAAATTGGTACACAACTTAAAAGCCTTTACAGTCTATTCTAAGTTTTAAGGGAACTATTCATTCTAAAGATTTTAACTAACCATAAATAAAGTAAAAAAAAAATACCACACGGCACACTTTATAATTTGTCCCTAGTTTTATTTGGATGATGATGACATTACAGTTTCAATTGCATGCAAACACTTTTAAGTAGCAACTGCAGTATAAATCTAACGGAAACGAACCATCTAAATGTATGCAAGTACTTTTTAGGCCAAGAGGCAATAGACTACATGTGTATGGTAAATGCAGGAGCGAATAAGTGTTGATGTGAGCAAGTAAAATATTAGGTGTAAAATTGTATGTCAAATTCATTTAATATTGATGACACAATACGGAATCAGGTTCTCTTTTGCTTGTAATATTTATTTTATTTTAACTAATAAATTAGATTACTTTTCCGCAATGTCGTTGAAAAAAGTCTGCACTATTTAAAACTTTTTTTTTTATAATTTATTAAGTGGAGAAGAAAATTGAAACCTTTAAATTTAGTAAAAAAAAATAATAAATTTAAATTTAAATATTTGGCAACAGCAAGCAGCAGCTTACATACATATATTTCTCTTGAAATATGTTAGAAGTTTTAACTTTTGATAGATTAAGCACTAAGTTTTCAAAAAAAATTTTAGTTCTAGGCGCAATACAAAGTGTGGAAACGCTGATTTAGGTAGATCTGTAGGGATAAATATAAAATTAATATTAAAGTTGAGTTGTTCCCAGCAAAAAATTTTTTAAAAGTTAATCGAGTGTGGAATTAAGCATTTTTGGCGGAAGTAATTCCCAACTAGATTACCAAGCAAATGATTTTAAATAGGCATGAGACTTTTGTATTCAATTAATGTGAATTGATTACATTAATTATTGTAGGAAATCTCTTTTAACATAAAGAACTAGTTCCATTACTACTTCCTTTTTTGGAAACTACTGTAATGTGTTTTGTAAGCGAGTAACAAAATATGGCAATCACAAAAGTAAGACATTATATGGCAAGTACTTTTTAAGGTAATGTCTAATTCTTTTCTGGGTTCGTGTGTCACCTTGGGGTCTACTCTGCATTCACTAAAATCCGCCTGGATTTCAGTGCCTGTTGTGGCGGTTTTTTACACATATAAAAGCACAAAACTATTAGCTGCAATGTGTCCGTTAAATCTTGGAGTCTTTTAAATCTGAGATTTCGCTGAAAGAAATATTCTAAGGATGTCAGATATGTTTTGTTTTCGGCTTCTCTTTAACAATGATAATGTAAAAAATTACTTAATGTTTTTAATCGTTAATATTTTATAGTAATTTTTTGTAATTTTCGCTTTTGAATTAATTTTAAGATTTTTTACTGCAAGTGCAATTATTTAGAAAAATTAATATTTTTATTGAAATTTTTGTGAAAATATATAATTTTCTTTTCTAATTTTTTTAATTATAAAGGTCAAAAAACAATTATATAAAATGTGAAAATATATATTTTGGTAAAATTTTAATTTTTGAGTTTTAATTAAAATTCCAATTTTTATTGCAAAAACAACTGCTTAGCAAATTTCAATATTTTGAGTGGAATGTTGGGTGAAAGTGTAATGTTTTGGCGAAATGATGGTTAAATGAATGATATTCCAATTAGCTGGTAATTTATAAATAAGGCAATCAACAAACAAACAGTTATATCCAAAAAATAAAAAAATGGATGCGCTCACTTTTGTTGAGGACTTCATCACCATTTTTTGACCGATGATGCTAAATGGCAACAGGATCTCTAACGTACCTATTTTTGAAAGAATGATGCTAATAATTTTCTACAGCTCATCTGGGGGCATGGGAAAACTAATTTCAATCCAATTACGGACAGATGGATAGACACATGGATTTCACTAAATCGACTACACTTCTATGCGGTAAATAAAAAAAATTTTCCGCGGTTTTTAAAAGTAAAAGATTAAAAAGAAAATTCACAACACCTTTTATAATATTGAGAGACAGCCTTTCAGAACTTAGAACGCGCGATTAAACAAATACTTACATTTATTTAATTGGAGCAACTTTGTCTTTTTATAATAAATCTATTTATTATTAATCTAAAAGGAAAAATGATTCTTTAAGAAAAAAATCGGTATATACAGCATATTGACGATAATGTAAAGAAGTATTTAGTAAAAATACATAGGTTAGGAATAACGTGACTTCATTTTGGGTGTGTAAAAATTTAAACACCATAGCGTTGTTCCTAACACCAGTCGAAAATAAAATTAGTTAACATGCAAAATACGGCAGGTTTCTACCCACAAAGATGTGAATATATATTTTTTTGGACCCATTAAAAAATATCAGTATTTCGTACTTAAATTGATACCAAACGGTTTCAACCGTACCGTTAATTAATTACAAATAGGCTTGCCAAATACCAAAATTCATATAACTGGATAATGAAAAAATTCACCAGGATTTTGAAAAAATAACATGCAAATACTGTAAATCTTTTAAATATATATGATTGGTTTCCGATGGTACCCCTTATGTAGAAAAATTAAAAATAATAATTAAAATAGTTACTCATATATACTGTGTTTTTGTATAAAAGATTTTTGAATTTTTTATTGTCTGTTTGCTATATTGATTCAATCAAGTTCTTATATAACCAATTCGGCTTTCGTACAAGCATCTTAGATTTTTTACAAAATTTGGGTGGAATCCACTGGTGAGCTATATGAGCAGTAACGAAATGACCATATGGATATGCTTTCCCCACAGTCCCGCAGTAGTACATTTCATTTTTTTTTTCTTTTTGTTTTAAATGATATTCTCATGAACCATTTATATTTTGAAGGAATCGAGCGCAATTAAGATAAATTAACACAATAAAGATTTCAAATAATAAATTTTCTTATTAACAAAATCTTTTATAACACAAATATTATCAAAGGTTTAAAAGAGAAGTGTCTATTCCGGAATAGCTAAATTTATTTATTTCTTTTTTATTTTTAGGGGTACTAACCTTTATTTATTTTCTAAAATGATTGCATAAAATAATTTCCTTGAATTCAGGAAATTATCCACTTGAAAAACATGTTGATTCAAAACTTTAAAATTATCATTTAAAACTTTTACTTTTTTTTTCTTTTATACAATTTTTATTTTAGTTGGAATAACAAAGTTTTGCATACTTCTTGTTTTTATAACTTTTTTACGGGATGGATTTTAATCAAATTGTATATAATACAAAGAAAGAAGTTTATTTATTTCTTTTTTGTTCAATAACTCGTTAAAAAACTTATTTCTTTATCATGTCTCCACAGTGGCCAATTTAATATTTTTTTATTTTTGTTTGTCTTTGGACAAATGTCCTTTCAAAAATCAACAAAATTAAAGTGTCTTTGTACTAAATGGCAATTTATGACTTGTTTAAAGTCCCTTTACCGCAATCAATAAAACTTCAACGTTTTTGCTATATCTGCGTAGGGTTGGAAACAAAAAAGATTTTGTAATTTTTTCTCTCCTTTTTATTTTTTATTAAAAAAAAGTGACCTCAATCTATAGGAAGAACGGCAGAAAGTAAATGAATAATAATAGAGTGTGTAAACTGTGTTTGTTAGAACGGATGTGAGCCATGTTTTTAGGCAGTGAGCCGTTACAATGTTTTTTTTTTCATTTTAGTTTTGGGAGGATTTCCAAACATTTCATACAAAATATTTGGCTTTGCGTGTGTGTGATTTGCGAATAAAATAAGTTGAAAAACAAGTAAAAAGATAATCTAAAATTTTGATTATTAAATAAAAGAAAAAAGAAATAGGAGGAAAAAACTTTGCGTTGAATGTTGTGTACTACGATGACAGAGTGGTGGCAACTAAGAGAAATAAATGTTTCCTTTGTTATTTTGGTTGATTCCTATAGAATTAGAAGAAAATTCTAATAATAATAAGAAAAATGCTAATAACAAAAATTAACATCATCAAAAAATTTCACAATTTGTTTTTAATTACGGTATCGCAAAAACAAATATTTTGTGAGAAGCCGAGGTAACCTGCAAGTAAAATTGTTTTTAAAATAAAGTTTTTTGTTGTTGTGAATGAAAGATGATACTAAGATAAACTCAATATGTAAAGCATCTTTAGAATACATATCACAAAAAAAATCAAGAAAAATAATGGAAAATTCCTTTTGGCCCTATCTGCAAGAGCGTTTATTTGACAAACGCAAAAAGACTTAAGTGGTCATTTGTATGAGCAACATTGAAAAATGACAAAAAAAACTGAAGTTATCACCGTTGAAGACAATTATGCCCAGCTTCCGCAAAGAACTGAAAACAAAATCAATACTGTTTTACTTCCGAAACTGCATAAAGAAAGATTAAAAATTACCAAAAAGAAGTGGCAGCACCTGCAGGATCTCCAAGAACTACTACTACCAAAAAACTGTCATTTTTTCAATAACCTTTGAAAATTAATTCATATATTCTAAAATCATTCTTCAATTTTGAAACTTTGTAATGAGTATTTTTTGGTTAATTTTATTGAATTATTTTAATTTACTTTTTGTGATGTAAATTTAAAATAATTAAAATATTTTGTTTCACAAAATTAAGGTACAAAAAGAAATCAATTTGTCACATTTTCTTTTATAATACATGTGAAAATCATGCCGCTTGAATCTATACTTTTGGTTTCATACAGTATTTTGCTCTTCCTGTAAAATTTCAAAAATGTTAGATAGGGCCATTTGCGTTTTAGCTGACGATCTGTAGCGTGTAGGCTCAACATAAAATGCAAGGGTTCTAGTGCTCGATATATAAGTCATATTCTATATATTTAAACAATTGTTACAAGTATGTTTTAAGTTTAATACTGTCAAACCAAATTCGATTAAGGTTTTAATTTTTGTTCGCATGTTCGTGTTGACGGTTTATTTAAAGTTTGCACGAAATCGGTCGACGCATTAAATTGATTGACTTTATTTCAGTTATACTGTTTGATATTTATATTATACTTCCGGCTAGTGTAAATGTATTTCACTAGGATACATGTTTTCCATACTTGGCCATTTTTGTATAATAAACGTGTTTTTAAACTATGCTTTTTACAACTTACAGAACTCATTATGTAGCTGTTCCACTATCGCTGGCTAATCGTTTACCAATGTGATCTTGAAAAGGAGCTTTTTTTATTTATCATTACCTTGAGTTATTGGTATTATTCATTTTCATAATCGAAATATTCCGTTTAAAATACATAAGTAGGCAGTAGGTTACGTTTGAGTTATAAATTACAAACTACTGATAATTGTTGCCTGCCTGAAGGCAACTCCTTATATGCGGCTAAGCATATAAAAACTTAGCTCTTCATGATTAAATATCTATATGAATATAATTTTTCATAGTAAGTTTTTGTTATTTGATGTTGAAAATTTGAAAGATTTGTTTTATAAAGGTTTAAAAGATAAGAAAATATGCATCATATTTAGACTTTCTATGAGGACCATTTAACCATTCATGTGAAAGTAGTTCTTCTTATGACTCCTAAAATAGAGCCTTGTAGCAGACGGAGAGAATATTCTACGTACCTTCTAGCGACATTAGTAGGATAAAGTTTTTACGTTATTATAGCCTTCACTTTAGGTGGAAATACACCCTTTTAACCTAAGTTTGTCATTCCATTTGTAGTTTCTACAATGTCCATTTTTGACCCCATAAATTATATTTATTTTAAGTTACTATGCATAGCGAAGTCGATTAACCGATGTCCGTCTGTCCGTCCGAAAATTCAAATACGCCAATCGATGAGACACAGCTTCTAAAATTTTGCTATTGCAAGATCGGTTCATGGTCTTCGAGGTAGCGGCCAAAACAACACGCTTGCCTCTAATTTTTCCATAATATTGGGAACAATGAAGTAACTCCAATCAAAAAAAACAAATGTATGGGGAAAGGTTAAAAAAATAAGAAAAAAATATCAAGTGAAAAAGTTAGAGCTCTCCCTTTTTTTCCGAGCCTCTAAACTTTTCAGAGAATAGTACGATTGTGCACCATATTTTTAAAGATATCAACATGGGTATCATTTTTGAGGAGAAATTTTTTAGGTACTACTAAATTTCTTTAAAAATGATAACCCATTAAGAGCCAATGATATTTTCATATAAAATTATATATAACTAGTACTTATTTTTTTTTTGTATTTTTTAATTCTCTTTCACCCCAATATTTGCCTTTTTGATAAGAGTCACTTCATTAACTTGATTTACATAGATAGTGAAGGGTATATATGATAAGGGTATATAAGATCCGGCATAGCCGAATATAGCATTCTTAATTCTTTTTATATTCAAAAAAATATTCTCATAAGCAATTACTTTGCTACACATTTATATTCTTTAGCCAATACCTTGTTAATAATAGAGATTAGTGTTAGAAATAGTAACGTTCGACAGACTTTAAATATACTCATTAAATTAAAAAGAAGCGATTGTACTTTTGTAGTTTTTCACACGACTCTGGCTAAAGTTTGGATATAAAATGATGACTACAAATACATTTTTAAATGCATGTGTTCAAGAGAAAACTTGAAAAGCAGAATGTGAATATAGAATATAGACATGTATGGGTATGCATTGTTAACTTAAGTGAATTTCATTCAAGAAGAATTTATCCTCAAAATTTTAAGCTGGTTGTAAAACTTAAAATGAAAAATAGAATATTAGAGAAGTCAATAAAAAGCTAAAATAACTTGACAGGAATTTAGGACTCCTTTGTGGTATTTAGTCTTTGGGGAAGTATAAGAATAGCTGGTTAAGTTTGTTGTTTATTTACTTATATTCCTCATGGTATCGAAAAAGAGTTGATATAGAAATGGAAAATCAAAATTTAATTGGTGGCTACAACAACACAGAGCATGTAGGAGGGAAAGAAAATGTAACCTACACTGTTGTATACTTACGATTTATAGCAGTTTTTTTATTTTTACTGTTGGTTGTAGTCATGTTCACACAATACGGCCATATTTGTTAAAGGAATCGACAGAAAAATTTGCTCAGTTTGATTTTTTATCAAGCCGTCTTTAGAATGTATTAAATGCAACTATTTTGGTAGTCTTAACATGACTGTATAAATATGTTTTATTTCATTTAAGGCTTTAGCTTAACTAAATCTCTTGCTACGTGACTTTAGATGATTTCCTACTTTCTTTGATTGCCTTAACATTTAATAAATCGTGTTTGTGTATTGTTTAAGAACAGATACAAATAATAGAAATTTATTCAGGGAAAACTTTTAGGATTCTTTTGTATTTATATAATTTTTTTTCAGAAATACATGAAATTTAAGAAAGCAACCAAGAAACAAGCAAAACATATTTTTATGTTCGATTAAGTCAAAACACTCTCATCATAATAAATTGGATGTAGTTTTTATTTTAATATCAGTCGGAGGGTTGCTGGCACCATAATAAATTTAGGTTTAAAAAAAATATTATAAAATTATCTAATTGTGTATTTAATTTAAAGGGCAATAAATTGTTTATTCGAATACCAAGGAATTTTATTTTTTATATAGACATGATTAAAATACATTCTGCTCAAGACGTATAAAAAGGTATTAGTTTAAAAAGTTTAGATTTTTGTAAATTAATCAAATAATGTGGTAATTGTACGATTTTTTTTTTAACTTAGCTATCGCAATTTTTTTGATGGAGCATAATACATAGTTAACTATTTGTTCCCAGGGTGCTTCACTACCTCAATGAGAATAATCGTACCACAACCATTCATTGTTGAATAATTTTTCTTTTCTTTTGATGAAAAAAGTTTGTTTTAACTAAAAGATTACAAACCAATAATTAAAAAATGTGAAATTGAATAAAAAAATGTCAATGCTCGCTCTGTAAAATTAAATGACAATCAATAAACGCACATATATTAAATAGCTCCTATGACGCGAGCACGCAGAGCCTTATACCCCTTATACCGACAAAATGTAATTGTCATAAGAAAAAAAAAACATTTTATATAGGGAAAACACACCATCATAAAAGTTCACATTTAACACATATTCGAAGAAATTTTCCGATGCGTTTTTTATAAACCATTAGTGAAAATAGACCTTTCCAACGCATGTACTCGTTTGAAAATCGGTGGAGTGGTTCTCAAGTTATAAAATCACGACATAGGACAACTTATTTATATATATATATATATATATATATAGATAGATAGTTTGACTTTTAAATTTTTGATAATTTTTCATAATTTTTTAGTTAGCCTTAATAAATCTTTTCTTCTCACAAATAAAAATGATCTTAAATGTAATGATAATTCTATTGTTTAACTTTAAATTCTATAATTTAAATTTGACTTTTATTTTCTTCGTAAAATAATGTGCCGTTTCTGTATTGCAGGCGATCAACTCGTCTGAAAAATTTATATGAAAAGTACTCAATTTTTTGAGTGATTCCTATACAAATTTTCTAGACGAGTCGCTCGATTGCAATACAGGAACCGCAGATAAATTTTTCTAGTTATTTTGAGACTTCTTTTTTAAGGTAAAGGAAAACAAATAACAAGATATTAAGTTATTATCAATATTCTATTTTTGGAGATATGTCTTTTGCAAATGGCAGTTTATTAGATAATTTTCATATATATACACACAGAAAAAAGATTGGTAACAATTCGCTTGGTACGTTAAAAATTCAATTAGTAATATAATAATTTGATTTTTATTATTAATAATTTATAGTCTTGATTTATTTTTTATATTACGTAAAAGCTAACGAATGATATTTGCTTTTAAATGTTAGTTGTTACACCTCTTAGTAAAGTTAACATGACCGATTTGTGTCTTTACTAAAATCTATTCTATTAAATTGAAGATGCAACTAAACTTATTCAGTACATTACTACTGAAAACTAAATTTTGGAAGTAAGAATCATAAAACTCGATTGTATATTCTGAAATCGAAAAATAATTGACACAATATAAATAAAATTTGTACACATTACAATAATCAAAAATATTTTATTTCGAAAATAAAAAGATTTATTAAAAGTGGTGAAAAGTTCTCCAATATTGGTAAATGGTAAGTTCAAACTAATCTCAGAAAGAGATTTATATATAAAAATAATTTTATAATATTTTATTTATTTCGCATCGCAAAACGTGCGGTATGGGATAGCAAGTTGAAGAAAGAGTGGAAAGAAAGAAATCATGATGTAAAGGAAGAAGAGAGCTGCATTCAAGGGTTCGGATCATGAAATTTATAATATATTATCTTATTCCTATAATTTATTATTAAAATAAAAGTAAATATTAAAAAATTATTTTGTTTTGTTTAATTCACAATAATAGTTTATAATCACCCAAGAATCATTTTTTAAAATAGTTGTGACTGCTATATTTATTCAGTTACTACAACCGAATTCAAGCTAATACACACAACCGACAAAATTCGATTGGCAACAAATTCGGTTCTTATAACGAATTTCTTTTCTCTGTGTACATTTGAATTTAAGTATGTATGTCATTATCTTAATGCAGCTAATAAAAAGTTGTTGTTAAAAATAACCAAATGTTATTGCATAAAAATTTTTCTACATTAAAGTCATTATTTTGTAAACCTTTAACCAACCTTAAAAAGATAAAAAACTAAGAACAATTCTTTGTGATCGAAACTTAATTTTAGTTTTTTGAAAGCAAAAACATATCCAGAATCGTTGCCTCTGATGAATGTTCGATTTGTTAAAATGTTAGTAAGCTACTACGATCATTCGAAGGATCTTAATTTTGGGGGTTTCACCTTCTTCTAAATTTAAGGTAAGAGAAAAAACTAGTCTTAAAATCCAAACACACTACACACGAATCTAGAGGCAGATATTGATCTATCGATTACTCTCCCAGCCTTGTCGTAATAAGAGTTTAAATCATTTGCAAATCACGACGATAGAGGTAGCGAAGCCCAAAACACCATTTTGAATTTAAAATCGCATAAGTAACCAAAAGATAAAAATCGGATAGAGCTTCTGCCACTTTATTTGCACTGTTTTCCATTTTTGTGTGTCAGTGTGGCTTTTCTATAGCTTTTTCAAATTCAGAGTCCAAGAAGGAGTGTCCTCGGTACACTATTTATTTTCAAGGGTTCAGCTATTATTTGGTCTTGCATTTTAATACAAGATAATAATGGTCTACACAAAACAAATGTTTCTTCAAAATATTCCTTCAGTGTACTTTGTTCTTCATTCTTCTTCCCGAAAAAAATGCACACCCTTATTCTGTGTTTCGATAACGTTCCCGCATTCAGTTACACTCGGATCGAAAAAGAGGTATTCAGACAGAAAACCGATTCGAAAAAAAAGAAGAAAAGTAGATAATGTTTAAGTTAGGTTCTTTACTATGAAACGTGGGAAGTGGAAACAATAAAAATAAACAATTTTGTGAAGAGTTTAACAGAAAGTCAATTTTAATGCACAAAAAAATTATACATACAATAAACAAATACTTAGTATTGTGTGAGACTCAGAATACATGCATTCAAAGAAACGAATCAAAATGAAACGAACGAAACGAAACGGAACATAGAATATCAAATTCCCCAAATGGAAGGATGACCAAAAGCAAAATTCTTAAGTTAAACTCTATTCTTATATTTAGTAATTATTTCAGAAAGCTCAGTTGTGTCCTTTAAAATATTAATAATCTTTTAGCTTAAGACTACTAAATTAGAATCTTTAACCACAGAGTCGCACTTATAGGACTCGCCATTCTATTTCATTTTAGATATTTCAGAGTTTAACTTACTTTAAAGGTGGAATCACACATTTTTTCCGGACAAGATTTTTGTTGAGTTTTGCAGAGTTTTCTGCAGCACGATTCCCCCATTTCGAAAAAATTTCGCAGACAAACAAAGCTACCGTATGAATACATTACACGCCGGTTTGACAGGCTATTAATTTGTTCAATTATTGAACAATTGCATGTACGTACATTAAAATGGCTTGTGTAAACCATCGTTGTCGATGTCATATTCATATTCAAACAGCATTGTCAGAACATATGTTCATTCAACGATGTCTGCCATCAAACGTAACTTTCATTTTGAAAATTCTTAAAAAGATTGAATTAAGGCGATATTTGAATTAAAAAGCCTGTAAATTTTTCTAATAAAATGTTATTGTGAGTAAACAAAAAACCAATAATAAATAAAAATATACAAAAATTAAATTTAAACCAAACCAAGTTGTCTAAACGAAATCACTTCCCTTACTTTCTAAGATAAATATCAAACTACATATAAAAAGAGAATTTTAAGTATTATGTCCTTAAATATCGTTGCAAATATTAAAAAGTATATATTTTAACTTATAACTTTAACTTTTTGTTAAATCATTGTACAAAAACTCAAATTTTAAAGAGAAATCACGATGATGTCAATTTATTTTAATTTTCTTCTTCTCATTTTTTTTTTATTTATGTTCATGGGACATAATACAACCAAACCCTGCTAAAATAATGTCTTAAGTCGGTAAGTAATATTAGAAAAGTTAAACATAATTTAACGTGTTGTATCATGCATTAAAACAATTTTCGTGACAATTTTTAAAAGGGATTAAGTTTTTTTCAATATCATTTTTATATTTTTTCTCAGTTTTGTTCCTTGTTGTTATTGTTTTAGTATTTGTAAAACAATTTTATAGTTACGTTTTGTATGTATGAGTGAATAAATTTATAAAGTGATTTGCGTATTAAAGTTTTCTAAATATATTCATCAATTCATAAATATTCTATATTAAGAGTGCAAAGAAGAATAACACAGGGACACCCACGCGTAAACACATCATTTTATTTGGTTGTAGTGGTAGTTGTTTTAAAAGTGAAGAGGGTTGCTGAACGGCAGCGTTTGAATAACTTAACAATATTCGTCTTGAAAGGAGTTTAATATATTCTATTGAGATAGCTTTTTTATTTTTTACTTGTTACATATTTTAACTTTTTCATTAACTTGTAAAATTTTGGTTTGATTGCAAAATAATTAAACATTTTTAATAATAACATAATTGATTTGCTTACTTTAATACAAGGAACAGTTAGTTGTAAATTCGGATGTATTAAAATTTAAAAAAAGATTTTGATTAATTGTATTTTTTAAAGCATCTAGACATTCCACAATAAGGTTGTGTTTCAACAAAAAAAAAAACAAGCACACTAGGCTTGCCAGATGGCCTGGATTCGCCTGAATTTTTTTTTATGTCTGGTCCAGTTTCCAGGAAAAATGCAATTAGTCCAGTTTTTTCATATTTTATATTCTTTTATAATCAAATTAATATTTTGTACAGAAAAATTGCGTTCTAAATACAATGAAATTACAACTATATTTGCAAATGTTTAGATTTTATCTTTTTCTAATTCCGATTATTACCATTTTACTTCTGCCTGCGAGGGAAATTTAATAATTTTCCTAAACATATTCCAATCGATAAGACATGGTCCGTCTTTTTTCAAAAATGTGATTAAAATAAAGTACAAAATCTGTATAAATTGGTCTCATTCGTTCTTTCCATTCCAATAAGCGATGCTTTTTGCGAAAGGATCTTTTGTATTTTAAATAATTTATACTCTCAGGAGAGACATAGAATGAAATTATACTCGTAATAAGATTAAACTTTGATGAAAGTTGCAAAAATTTTCAAACTTTTTTGCATACCAATAAAGCAAAAGAGTTAGTAAATTCTGTAAATAAAAATTCAAAATATATGTGGCAAAAGACATATACTAAGTACCTTAGTAAAAATATGTACTTAATATAACGTAAGATTGAAATAAATTGTTATGTTAACGTGTTTTTTTTTAATTTTTAATAAAATTTCACGTTTTGGAACAACAAGTGCATTTTAAACAGGTTCATTTTTTTTTTCTAAAATCCAGGCGCAAATTTTACGTTTTTCAGTTTTCAGGCTTTTGGGATCTGGCAAGCCTAAAGCACACTGATACACCTTTTAATTTAATTTAATTGTTTTATGTTTACATTGTAAACAGCCTTAGATAAAAAGTTGCGAAAAATGCTGATGAAGGATGTAGCGATCCAAAAAACGTATTACATTTTGCTGGTGTCTAATTATTTTTTTTGGTTTCTTTCCGTATACATTTGTAAATAATTTTACTTTCTAAAAATTTTCAGAAATTAAAAAAGAAATAAACTTAAGCCAAAAATCAATTTTGATTCTTTTATAATATCCACAGTTTAACTCCTGATTTCATTAAAGAAATTAACGATACTTTAAAATAATTAATAATTTTACTTTTCTTAAAAATTTTATAAATTTAAATAAAATAATTCAGGGCAAATTACCGCATTCGATATCGATAGAAATTTCAATAGAATTTAAATGTAAATTTCGAACGATATCGAATGTCTTAATTTGCCCCTAGGTATATGATGGAAATTCATGAGTTTCACAAAGTTAGTTTTTAAAGGGCGTCGTTTTTTATCACACAAACACAAAAAAAAGAAAATTTTTGAAAAACAATTTTTTAAAAGCGAAAATTCAAAAACAATGGCCCATGTTCATAGTTATAGAATAAAGTCGACTCTTGCTAAAGTATACTCTAAAATAAAAAGCTTTTATTATCTTTTTTTGCTTTAATAGTCAAGAATAAAGTATACTTTAAGTTTAGACACCTTCCACTAATTTGATAAATGTTTTCATACAATTTCTAAACAAACACTTGAAAAAAGTAACCTTGTTTTGATTTTGTTCACTTTGGTATAAAAACCAGATAAAGAGTATTGTGTTCTTAAAGTAAATAAAATAATTTTGGAAAAATGAGTTAAAAACAGCTTTAGCTACTTTCTAATTTTTCTTGTTTTCTTTGGAAAACGTCAGCATACATTTGTAAAATAAATTTTCTTTCTAAAAAAGATTTTTAGAAATTAAAAATAAATGAACTTAAGCCAATATAATTTCTATTCATTTATAATATTCACAATTCAAATAATAATTCAATAAAAATTAAAAAATAAATATTTAAATTTTAAAAAATTTTCATGTTGACTTTTTTTAACATTTAATTAAATTCTGTAGCTACCGTACAGGCAGTTTATTTTAATGCTCCTATATTTGCTTTTAAAATTTTTCATCGATTTATTTTGCTGTGACTTATTATCTATCAAATGATCATTGCCTGTCTGTATTAAAAACATTTTAATAAAATCTAGTTAATATTATAATTTATATCTTTAAAAAAAGGAAACTTTATAACTAGCGGTTTTATTGTCAATTTTATTTCTACTTGATGCTTGAGAATTCTTAATATTTATTATATACTCCCTCTTGCTGTGTTTTCAAATGTTTTATTGTTGTTATGTCCTTTAATTTTCTTATTGTCATCTCCTTCTTTTAAATGGCGTTGGTGTTTTTGTTGCAGAATATTGAAGTCACTGATGTCTTCCTACTGCACATTTTTATGATACTTTTCTTTGTGAAATTATTATGGCTGTTTAAGCTGATGTTTTTTAATGGTATGTTTTTTTATGATAATTTTTTTTATTGTTGTTGTTGACAATTGTACATCAAGAAGCAAATGTTTCACGAATTATAATATCATCATGTTCATCTGCATTTGAATTCTTATGTTGCTGAGTTGACATTTTCAACACTTTTTTTGCTTTATTTTTCCATAATCTTCGATTGACTTTTAACTGCTTAAAAACAACAATAAAAATTTTTACAAAAATTATATAGAATTTTATTTATGATTCCTTTAAAATATTTTTGACAAAACACATCGTGATTCTGAAAAAAATTCATATATATATTTACATTCAACTGATAAATAAAAAAACAAAAATAGTAAACCGAAGAATAATCAAATATACTTAAAGGCATGAAATAGATACACTGCAACAACAAGTACAAAAGCAAAAAAAAAAAGCAGAACAAAATGAAAATGAATAAATACTTACTAGGATTTTTCAATACTGACAAAACATATAAAAATAAAATATAATGTGTTGCTTATGTATTTGGCAAAACCATCAAAATTCCTATTTCAGTGTTGTCAATGAAACTCCGCCTTGAAATTTTGTTCAAATAACTCTGATATTAATATGTATAGTCTAGGAAAAAACTGCCTGGATTGTAGTAATGCGCGTGGTACCTCCCATACAAAGTGAAAACCTATTATAGTGTAGCTAGAGAACTCTTTACATTTTGCACTAATAAGTCAGATATTAGTATAAATAATCTGGCAAATAACATACAAAATGAAAAATTACTACCACAGCCACTGTAGGGATGTATGTTAAATTAATTTAAATTCAAGCCTGGTCTTGAGAACAAAAGAAAATGTTTATTATTAAATAGCCGCGTCCGACGATTTGGTTAAAGACAATGACATACGAAATAACAGTTGAAACCTTCCAGAGTCTTGTGTTAAAAATGAAAACATTTATGGCGTACCCATGATTGATAAATTGGTAAACAGGCCTTTATATCAGAACAGTTAATAAGAAGGTCAAGTCGTTTGATCGAACAGAATTAAAAAGGAAAGCAACAATACATCAACAGTGTGTCGCCTCGAGAGAATCACACGTGCATGTTCATATATAAATAGGTACTTGCATATGAACATTATGTTTGCTTTGTTACCTTTTCTTTGATAATATCGAATAAATATCACACACATAAAAAAAAACTCTTGTAAAAACTAGTTGGATTATACATTTTGCATGGTACAAGGGAAATTTCTATTCATATTTACAAAACCTCTGATCAAACTTAAACAAGTTGTTGTTTTGCCCCACATTTTCCAAAACCAAAGCCAGCAAAAATGTAGATTAAAAAATCTTTTATCATAATTAAAAACAGGTACCTATGTATACATTTTTTAAAGCAAATATCTATAAAACGCGTAAATTGCCCTTTGAAGATTTTATAAAGCATTTGTATTTGTTGTACGTTAGTAAGTCCTTAGGAAAAACTTCTGAGCACTATTATTGCATTGCCGTTAAAAATATTATTTTTGTAAATTAAAATAAACGGAAATAAATAATTATTGCCGTTTAGGTGAAGAAATGGAAAAAAGTTTTAATTCGGCAAATTTTGTATTGCTGTTTTATATACAATTTTTACAAATTTGAATTTCTTTAATATTGTTTTTTTTAAGACTTTTAACTATTAAAATGGTAAATCAAAAGCTGACTGCTGTTCTGAGATGCTACTAAAAAGGGTTTTACTCTATTGAAAATTAGTAAACCAACTGTACGAGGTTTAAAAGTTACCATGTTGTCGTGTTGCTAACGCGAATATCTTACGAAGTATTCTAAACCTAATCTGCCACCTTTATTTCAGTTATTAGACTGATCGGTAAATTTAAGTAAATAGATTGCTATAAGACATATAATAGCTTATGTTGTTCCAGCCTTAATATTAGAAAAGCTCTATTTGAATTGAGAAAAAATACAAAAAATATTTTAATAAGCAAAAAAGCATCATACATATTTATTTTTTTAAAAGGAATCACGATGGTCTATGAAAGGAATTAATAAAATCGCAAATAAAAACTGTAATACAAAGTTAAAAACGTATAAATCTTTAAGTCTTTTGGGTATAATTTTTTATGAATCCAATATATGTAAATTATTAATATTTTTGACATATCATTAAGATTTTTGAATTTGAAAAATACCTCTTAGTTGTGTTTTATTTCCAGTATTTCAACGTAAAGTACTTAATTGGGTATTATTTTCAGTAGGAGCGTACACAAACGTACGCAACAAGAACATTTAGGGCAGTCTCTGCTGTAAGTAAGTAAGAAAAGATTATTAAATTTCATGTCTTTAACACATGAACATTTGATAATGTTCTTTAATCTTCTTCAATAACGAAATAGAAAAAACACAAGAAAACAAAATAAAAAGCTGAAATTAAATGAAACAATATAATCATTTTTGCAAAAAACCGACTTCACAAGGTTTATCTGTCTGTCTATAACGGTGCAATAGATGGAAACACACATCTATTAAATGAACTATTAGGGCACCCTTCAATTTAAAATCTTAAATATTTATACTTGTATTTATACTTGTATTTATAATGGTTATAGAAATCTATCCAATTTGCAATTTCCAATTTGTCTATAACAGTTCAAAGCATAGGCCCATATAAGTCAATTTACCTCACCCATGCCTCACCTCAATTTGCAATTAAGGGCTATAGTGATACTCACTTTTCTTTATTTTAAAGTGGTGCCCTTTATGGTTCATAATACAAGTAAAAACATGCATGCTGTATTGGGACACCCTTTAATTATTAAGATTATATACTGTTTTCAAAACGGGACCAATTTGTAAGCAACACCTTTCAAACAAAAAAAAAATTTTAAAATCGATGTAGAAATGACAAAGCTTTAAGTCGGTTAAAAATAAAAGAGAATAATGATGACTACTAAAATGATCACAAAGCTTCTACTAACAATACCAACTTAAACACATAATGATGTTAAAACAAAATTTTAACAAAACACAAATAAACATTTTTACATAAAACAGAACGGAAAAGTAATAAAATGAACGCATATTAAAAAAAACTAAAACTTATATGCAGCTTTCACATACCTTAGATACATTATCTTTTACCTAGGCATCTGGCTTACCATAATACGGTGGATTTGAAAATGGATCGTAGCCCAGCACTGACAACATGGGTGCTATGTCAGCCATATCTCTTATCACATCCTTGGGTATTTTTCCCACCCATTTATAGAGTGTATCTAAGTTAACTGGTTTAATTACTTGTTCAACTCTGCAAAAAAAAAGAAAATAAACTTATGAATAATGAAAAATTAACAAAAAAAAAACCAACTTAAAGGATCATTTAAAGCAGGGGTGGGCAACATGTGGCCCGCGGGCTAATTGTGCCCTACTTGCACATAACCTGCTGCCCGCGAACATATTTAAAATTTATGTGGTGGCCGGCCCATAAGCAGTAATAGACAACAAAAATAAGAAACAAATTATATTATTTTGTCTTGTATTCGAACGAAGATATAAAACAACAACATTAAACAGTCTCTGAATGTCATAACGAAAAAATTTACATTAAAAATAGTTACGAAAAACAATAATATATTATTATTTTATTTGCTTTGAATCAAGAATTTGAAGAAAGATTAATGGATTTGAGCAGTACAGAATGCTATTTCGATGATTTTTCGATTCCATTTTTGTTAACAGAAGTGACCAAAAATTCCGAAAATTTGAAGTTAGAATTAATTGAACTGCAAGAAAGAAAGAAAGAAAGGATGTTTAAATGAAATTTATGGAATTATCAAAAATTGAATTTTAAAAAAATTTAGATGCTCACATATTTCCGTAATCTACAAATAAGCAATGGAAAGTGTCTCATTAATATAATTATATTATTATTATTACTTATTATAAATTTTTTGTAATGTCATAGTGCAGTACTAAAAACTATTATAAATGTATTATCAGAAATATTTTATTTTTATTCAAGTTCTTCACCGTCTTATGAAAATATAATTTTCATTACCTACAAAACCCGCTTAATAGTGCGTTTCCATTGACGTGATTTTGTCTAAAACACTTGATTTGCTCAAATCAAGTGCTTTGCTACTTGATTTTCGATAAGAGCATACACAAACTTACGCAACAAAAAAATCTAGGGCAGTCTCTGCCGTAAGTAGGTAAGAGAAGCGAGTTTCAGTAAAATTTAAAAAAACAAGTACATTGATGAACATTTGATATTTCTCTTTAATTCAAGTGCTTTGCTATTGGATTTTCCATACATTTTTCATGCTACCAAAACCATTTAAATCACTTGATTTGTTTAAAATCATGTCGAAAATGTATTTTTTCGAACTAATTTTGCCTTTGCAACACTGTGTTGTGTCTAGGATATTCAAGTTTAACTCCGTTCTACCTATTCATATTGGATGTTTTTATCGAAAAAGTGACAATTACTTTTAAATTTGTCAAGACGATAATCTTTTTTGTACCAAAAAAAAAATGTTAAAAAATATACAATGAAAAAATATGTAAAAACAAAAATTAAATTAACAGAAAATGTCAGTGTTACGTCACAAATTCGAATTTACAAAACACTTCAGCTCAATGGAAACACTTCGAAGTGTTTTTCTCAAAACAATCTGATTTTAAGTCAATGGAAAGGCACTATTAGTTTGATTGCTTTCAATTTTGGCCCGCATTACTAAAAGGTTGCGACTAAGGTTTAATGATCAGAAATATTTTTTTACATTTATGCAATTTTTCAATAATTTCAAATCAGAAAGCCGAAGTGAATCTGCAAGTTAAAGATGAGACTCAAAAGACACATTGGATATCATATATTAAAAGCTGGAGCACAAAATTGCTTTTAAATATTTTTATTTTTAAAAACATTTCAAAAAGAAGGATTTTTAAATAAACTTTTAAAAATTATTTATTATGTACTCGTAAAACCTATTCGTCACTTATTCGTTGAAGAGACAGAAAATACAAAGCGAATAATTTTCTTATAATCTGAAAAAATGTTGTAATGGAAAAAGTAAAAAAACTGAAAAAATATTCTACCGAGAAAGGGGACGAAAGTTATTAGATGCTTTCGTAATTTTATATAGCGAATAACTTTTTGTTCACTTTTTTAAATCTTAATTTAATGTATTTGTCAGACAAAAATTATATACATATTTCATTTTAAAATTAGCATATTTTGAGCTTTAATCCTGACAACAAAAATAACTTAACACCTTAACAGTACTAGCGAAAAACACAACTACAGCACTCATCCATCCGTCCACCTTTGTAAAGACCATGCCCAGTAGAGCCGAACCAAAATATTTGCAAAAAATAACCCAGCCATTTGTAATGGACTACGCCGATTGATCCAATCTTTGACACGAGCATAATGGAGAAGCATCTAAGCTTAAGTTTTGAAGGTAGCAACCATCTACTTTCCAGGGGTGACGCAATGGGTACCCCGCGCCAACAAATTTTTTTCTTTAATTTTTGTATGATTTTTAAAAACTATACAAGATTTTAAAAATCTACTGCCGTATTCATAGAAAATCAAAATGGATTTGAAATTTTTTATACAAATTTCTCCTAAAACATATTTCAAAGTTATTTTATTTTCTATAAATACGGCAGCTAGGCAATAGTTCTATTTATTTACTCCCGTGGGATCCCAATTTGCACGAAAACTGTTTTCTTTACTTTGAAATTGGGTAAATGAGAGCAGTTTTGAGAGAATAAAGTTTTTCTTCTTGCACGAAACAGCCCAAACTTTTTCTTCATGCAAGTTATTTAAACTTGTGCAACAGCCTTAAAACACAAACAAAATACAAAATGAATTAATATTTCTTTTTATTGATTTATTGAAATTAATTTTGTTTTATTAAAACAGTCAAAATACTTTGAGTTTTTAATTTGTGTTTAAAATTTGGATTTTGTATTCCCGCACTTTTATATAATTTTGTCTCTTTATAAGAGAAAACAATGTTTGCGCTCATTTTCACGAACTTTACCCAAAAAGTAAAGAAACAGACCTAATAAATTCTATAACCTGCAAATTAAAGTTCTAAAACCATTTGAAATCATTTTTTGGTTTTTCAAAACTCTGGTCCAGTTCTTTCAAAATATTATCTATAATTTTTAGCAAATTTTTTTAAACTTTGAATCGGAGCTAGCGAGGATAATTTAAGATAATTTAGCGATATTTTCTTTAGTTTTAGTACTTTTATTAGTATCAGCTGTGGTACACACAACAATGAATTACTTTCAAGGTTATGCCAGACTTACGTTTAAAAGAAAATGTTTTACCATATTTAAAATCATGCATATGTAATGGCATGCATATTTTCAAACTGACAAGACATATGGAAAAGTATATACTCTAAGGGCACCTTTAAAGACTCATTGTTTAAGGTTCAGAAGGCTTCATCATCAACCTTTGATTGAAAAGTTTTGATTAAATAGCTAAAAAAAAATTAAACAATAAAGGAAAATATTAGTGTTGGAAAAAATTTTTTTTGTTTTTATTTTCCACCGTTTTGTAAAATGATGATGAAAGCATGAACCTTTCACTTCTTGTTGTTGGTAAATGCAGATGTCAATAAAAAAATTATATTCATCTATATTATCATTTTAATGCAGGAATAATTTTTTACTGTTCAAAAGAAATGATAAGTTTAAAATAAAGTTTAATACGAATATGGAAGAGATGCTACCTGTTGAAATTTGTATAATTCTAAAAGTACAGATGAAAAGTATACTCAATAATTATATTGGTTGGACTAACACATTTAAGATAATGGTAAAATTGCCTACTGTTATTTATGCAATTTGCATGGTGGTTATTTCCACCTCTACCTCAACTGATTTTTTTTTTAAATTTGTATCTACTATCAAATTATACAAAGGTTTCCTAATGTACATCAATCATTTTTTATTAACCTTAATCATCGTTTATCAGTTTTAAGGTAGATTTAAGTTTATCAGAGAATGTCTTTAAATGTCAACACAAATCAAAATCTCCTTAATTAACAAGATGTTGACAATCAAAATAATTTCCTTAACAAGTAAAAACGCCAACCTTGTTATATTAAACACACACACGCACAACGAAATGCAGACAAGAGAAAATTAATGAAAAAGGTATGTAAGAATAAATTGAAATTTCACAAGAACGATAATAATATATAAATAATGACTTACTTGGAAAGAGGAACAGCACCAGCTTTATCATTAAATTCATTATGATGTAATACAGAATTATTCCAAGAAACATCAAGAAAATCTAATATTTTACGTATCCATAACACAGGATGTAACACCAGTTGTTCATAATACACCTGAAATTAATAACAAATAAAAAAATTAAAGTAAATTTGTTTTATTTATAAAAACAAACAAGAGTGCTTTATTTCTTTATGCCGAATCTTAAATACCCTACACCATAAATGTATATATAACGACATGTACCATACTACAGTTTTGCCATTAAATAGTTTAAATAAAAATCGCCATAAAAATTCTTTCCTACCATAAAGTTATTCAGGTATGTGATGGAAATCGATTTCGAAATCGAGACGATTTAAAAGCGTGAATGGTTGTGATATCCTTACTTTTTTTATGTTTTTTTAATACCTTCAATATATATTTTAATAACTCTCCATTGAGTTTCTACAATTACTTTGGAGTAACTTCTATACTTTTGTTTTAAATTTATCTCAAAAGGAATCGTTTTCAAATCGATCGATTTCCATCACATACCTGATTCTATTCAAAAAACTTGTTTTCCGAAAATTCAAAGTTTTTCTTAGGGTTGTTGTCCCAACTAAGTAAATGAAGAGGTTTCTGTAGGAATACAATGTTCTGAAAGATATTTTGTGAAATCTCCTGTGAGAATTTACTACTTTGGATTCACTTAACTTTTTTTTTGTCTATCACATTTGAAAAACTATTAATATTGAATTTAATCTTGCCATCAAATCGTTGTCTCCTTTTGGAAAAGAACTGTAAAATACAGTTGAAAAAAAATATTTCTTGTTGTTGATATCTCTCTACTCAAATCTTAAAAAATTGCTCATTTCAATGGCGGTAAAATTTTATTTGGCGACATAAAAATTTAAAAAGATACGGCCTACTAAAAACAAAAGTTTAAGTGCTTCTTATCATCTGATCAAGAGTGTAGGTATGCCAAAAAGAACTGACTGGCGTCTGTCCATTGTCCTTAATCTCAAAAAAAAACTTTTTTAAATATATTTTGTTAACTCATAGAGGCTGTCAAATCGAAAGTCTGTCATGAATGATAATAATTAATGTAGAAAAATTGTCCTAAATTTGGACATGTCATCAATAATCATAAAAATTTACATATTTTATCGTCTTTAATGGAAACAATTTTTAAGTGTTAAAATTTTCAAGTGTCATCAATTTCAGCCACATAAATTAAAACTGTAAAAAATTTATATATAGATGTCGTTTACAACTTTAAAAATGTTGTTTACTTAAGGAGAATGAATAAATACAAAAATATAGCACAAAATTTTCTGTACGCATATACAGAATAAAAACGTTAGTATTTTTAACACAATCTAAAAATTTTTATTTGATTGATTTTATGGTACAAAAAATATTGGCGATGATAGAAGTAGTTTATATCTACAAAAAAGTAATTCTAATATTTGTATATTATTTTAAAGTTGAGCGTTTTAGCAACTAATTGATATTTTAATACCAAATGAAATCCAACTTGTAAAAATGTAATTAATAAAAAGTCTAAGTAAGCTCCAGAAAACTGAAAATGATAGTTGAAATATTTCTGAAAACGAGGCTTATAAAAATTCCCTACCATAACATTCCTTGTGTCCGAATTACCAACCTATTAAAATAAGCGATAAGTCCTCGTTTATACATGCAACTTTGGTTTCTGCAGTTTTCTCCTTTTTAATTGCATGCGTGTTCACATATTCAAATTTTGGTTCTGAAATTACAGTCATAATTGCTTAGATTTTGCAGCAAACAATGAAATAAAAGAGAATTTCAAATACTTAAAATAGTGTACCCGTTTCTAATTGACTTTTCTCTCTCACCCACAAACTCAAGATTTGCACAACAAAAGTTTCAAAATGCGGACGAGGACTAACAAAACGTTTTTGTAAACTTTAATTTCCCTCTGCTTTCAGCTGTTTGCGGTAAAATTCGCAGATTAATTTAAAATTTCAGCTTATTTTAGTTAGAAATTGTAACTAAAAGAGTTTTAATTATTATTTTAATTTTGACGCACTTCGTTAAACCTTCCAGCCTTTTTTTAAGTCATTGAAAATGTATAATGAATTTTAATAAATTATAAAGCGTTATTAAATGTAGCTGATCGTAATTATATTAATAACAGAATTGTATTTAATAATTTAAAGTTCAGGTGATTTAAAGCAGGGATCGTAACAGTTACGAATTTTTTCAAAAAAGTCAAAATATAATAATTATTTTTTGACTTTTTATTTTTTCGGCCAGAAATAAAAGTTAAAATTTGACTTTTATTTTTTAAGTCAAAAACAAAAGTTAAAATTTGATATTTTTTTTTCTTAAGTCAAAAATAAAAGTGAAAATATGACTTTTATTTTTGACCGAAAAAATATCGGTTTACTATGGAAGTAGAGATGGACAATAGGATAACATACCTTGATATGATGCTGATCAAAAATGAAAACAAAATAACATTTGACTGGTATCAAATAGAAATTTCATCAGGCATGATCCTCAATTTTAATGCTACACAACCAAAATCTCAAATAATAAACACGGCCAAAAATTTTATACAGCGAGTACTGAACATCAGCGACAATATATACCATTCACAAAATATTCAAAAAATTACAGACATATTGATCAATAACAGCTTCCCCATAAAGTTAAAAAAGTCTCTAATAACAGAATACAAACCAATACAAAACAGCAACAATGGTAACACAACTATATAAAAACAATTTTACAGTGTAAAATACATTCCTGGCCTAACCGACAACAACAGTATAAAATCAACAACAAATAAAATTGGCATAAGCTTTGCATACAAGCCAAACAAAACATTAAATTCAATTTTTACAAAAACAAAAACACCAATAACAATAACAAAAATACAGCAAAACAATGTAGTTTACGAAATTCAATGTAAAGGGGATGAAAATAATAACTGCAATCTTACAGCCAGTTTACAGAACACAATCTGCCTTTTAGACGAACAATTATGTTACCGTTTTCCCTCTTTGGGTTTTTAAAAGACGAATGTCATTTTTTTTGTAAAAAACGTAACGAATGACAATTATTTCTGGTTTATGTATTGCGAATTGTATTGTCAGAAACGTCAAAACTGAGCGAAGGAAAAATACCATTGGTTTTAAAAATTTTACATATAAGTACATTATTAGTTGTTTCCAAAATTAGTTGAAAAATATAAAAAAATAAAAAATATGGAGTTTTCAGGAAAAAAAGGTAAATATGTACTCGTTTGTTATAAAATATGTGTTTTTTAAAAGAAAATTTGTATGCATTTGCCAGCACCAAGATGACAACGGGTCTACAGTTCCAGAAATTTGTGAACTGTATGGAGGAATATCCTCATCTTGCCACAGGAACTCCCCAGTTTGGAAGCAGCTATGAAGCAAACATGGGAGACGGTTGCGAAAAAAAATTAATGCCTATGGACCATTAGCAAGAAGCGCCAGTGAGTTGAAAAAAAGTATTTTTTTAAAGTGCATTATTAAAATTCCAGACTTAAATCCAGTGTACGGGCACGGCTCCAAAAGAAAAAAAGTTTCCTACGGGGTGTAAAATGCAATTCTAAGCAAAAAATGTAAAGTGAAAAATTTAAAGCCAACCCCTAGTTTCGGACCTTCAAAGTCTTTATGTTTATTATGGCATATATGGAGTATTTGATGGCAGAATGGGAAAATATGGATATCATTGGAAAGGTAATTTAAGCGGCTAGGTAAATTTTGTTACATTGAAATTCTTATTAATTGCTTGGTTAAAAAATAAAAAAATAAATAAAATAAAAAATTAACAATTTAAAAGTTGCTTGATTTTAAATAATTGATATTGCACTTATATTTTTATAATTTAATTACCGTTTTTATAAGGAAAATTCAATACAATAAGTTAGTGAATTTTTTATTATAATGCAAGTTTGAATATAAATAAACATAATTTAATTTGTAAGTTTAGCTTTAAATTTTATCTTCTTTTGTTAATGTAAAAATAAAACCTTAAATAAAAAATAAAACATACAAACAATAAAATAGTATATTTCTTTCTGAAATTACTGAATAAAGTTATTTAATTCGCGTTTTAAAAGAATTTATTAAAGTATATGAAAGTTTGCCGGAATTAGGTCATATAAAAAAGTGATGTTTTTAATAATAAAAATTAAAAAAAAGCTTTTAGAAAAATTTTTGTTCTCTTCGTTTTCCTTCAATTTGACATAATGCTGTTGCAAACCATGCAACGTCAACTTTGCTTCATCATCAACATACACTTCCATGGGCTACAAGTCAAAAAATACATGGATTATTATGTAATTTTAATAATCATAATAATTAAAAAGATGTTTACGTGTTTATGTGTGAGATTGTGATTGCACGAGACTTCTTTATTGGATGTACTCCAACTTAAAATTAAACATTTTAATAGCTGAACTTATTGTTCATTCACCAAACTGAAGTTAAGACATAAGACATGAAAAGTAACAAAATACTGTTACTTTTCAGCTATTAAAAGCACTGTATGCTAAATAGTTTTCTTTCACATTTACCTAGTTGTTCCAACATTTTATCACTTCTTATTGCGAAGCAGTGCCAATATACATCCAGGTGTACCGACAACAATGTGAGGAGTACCATTCTCAAAACTTTCTTCATCCTTTTGTATGAACAAACCGCCGAAAAATACTTAAACCTGAAAAAAAATAAGGAAAACAATCACAAAAAAAGCTGGAGGCACTTTAAAAGTATTATACATACATATAATTAGCACACTCACTTTAAAAATTATTATTTATTATTAAACTTTTTTACTTATTTATTGTGTAAACTTTTTTATTTTCACAATCTTTTTTTAACAGATTGACTGATAATTTTGTTTTATTAAACTCAACTGTTTCTTTTTAGGCGCCGAAGCAGGGTTACCATCATTCAGGCAAAAACAAAAAATTTATATGATAAAAAGTAAACAAAAAATATTAATTAACACATTGGCAATACTACGATTTGACACACCATTTATTTATACGAAACATAACGTAAGTTAAACGAAAAAACCGAAACGCGCTACATGGACGCTAATTATTACGTATTCGTCCATATGCCATCCGGTTTCGTTTCGCTCGTGACGGAAATCAAAATTTGGTGGCCAAAAATAACAACAATAATAAGTCTTTTAAGTTTATTATTCCTTAGCATAACAGCATCAATAAGCTGTATTCAAATATCTGATAGACAAATTATATCCACCTGACTTTTTGATTTAAAATTTTAAAAATAACTGTTATTTTCGGTCCCTGATTTAAAGACATTAAAAAACTTTATTGCAGAACTGGACATTTCTTTTGTCACAGTACTGAAACGTTTTTTATTAACCGCCTTAATTACCATTTACAAACGTTTTTAATTGATTATTAAATAACTTAAAACCCATATGGATTTAATTAAAAGCTTTTATCAGCTGGAAACTTTAAATACTTACCATCATGCAACGTTCCTTTCCTATTTCTTTACATTGGTTGTGCATGACTTCGACAGCTTGATTCCATTTTTGCATACACTGACGATAGTTGCTTAAATCAAAGCCCGTTATTTTTACTTTATGTGATATAATTGAATGCACAGTGGCACGACCATCACGAACCATAAATAAAAATTTAGCCTAGAAATAACACGCATATAAATTACATACATACATACATACATGCCCGTAAAAAATAAATAAAAATTCGAATACAAAAATAAAAAAACATAACTTACGTTAGGAAACAATTCTATCACATAAGTGCCCATTTTTAATGTTGAAGCATCTTTATTGCACAGTCTAGGCGCTGCATCACCATGTCGAGCAATGATTTCTAAGCAAAACTGAGCAACAGCACTATTCATAACCTCTTTAGTAATGCCAGCTTCCACTAGTCGCAGTGACTCCTTCTCTGACTTCGCCCAGTGCGCACGTAATTGTAATATTTTCGGTATTACATGCGTTTCTTGGCCACATCTTCAAGTTTGTAAAAAGATTAAGTTTCAGATTGTGTAAGTTTGCTATAATTTTAAGCCGAAACTGATCGTTCCAAAATAATGAAATGAACAAGATTTTCCAAAAATTATTTGAAAGTTAGAAATAAATAAATAAATTTAATCCTTTTCACCTCGAACAACTTTCTGTAATTGTTCGTGTATTATAGCAAAAAATATAGAATTCTATATATTTCGCTACAAGACAATAATTAGATTAAAGCCCTTTTCCTCCTATGACGCTTAGTTACCGAGATAAATAAGTTTTAAGTTTTCCATGTCAAAAAATCAATTTTTGGGCATAAAATGACATTTTTTGGTCCAACATTGAATTTTTTTTATTTTTTCATTTTTATAGTGATAACAGATTAAAGCCCTTTTCCTCCTAGGACGCTTAGTTACAGAGATAAATGATTTTTAAGTTTTCCATGTAAAAAAATCAATTTTTGGGGATAAAATTAAATTTTTTGGTCCAACATTGAATTTTTTTATTTTCTTAATTTTTATAGTGATAACAGATTAAAGCCCTTTTCCTCCTAGGACGCTTAGTTACAGAGATAAATGATTTTTAAGTTTTCTATGTGAAAAATAATTTTTGGGGATAAAATGAAATTTTTTGGTCCAACATTGAATTTGTTCATTTTTATAGTGATACAGATTAAAGCCCTTTTCCTCCTAGGACGCTTAGTTACCGAGATAAATGAGTTTTAAGTTTTCTATGTAAAAAAAATCAATTTTTGGGGATAAAATGAAATTTTTTGGTCCAACATTGAATTTTTTATTTTTTTCATTTTTATAGTGATAACAGATTAAAGCCCTTTTCCTCCTAGAATGCTTAGTTACCGAGATAAATGAGTTTTAAGTTTTCTATGCAAAACAAATCAATTTTTGGGGAGAAAATGAAATTTGTTGGTCCAACATTGAATTTTTTTATTTTTTTTATTTTTATAGTGATAACAGATTAAAGCCCTTTTCCTCCTAGGACGCTTAGTTACCGAGATAAATGAGTTTTAAGTTTTCTATGTAAAAAAAATCAATTTTTGGGGACAAAATGAAATTTTTTGGTACAACATTGAATTTTTTTTATTTTTTTCATTTTTATAGTGATGACACATTAAAGCCCTTTTCCTCCTAGGACACTAAGTTACCGAGATAAATCAGTTTTAAGTTTTCTATGTAAAAAAATCAATTTTTGGGGATAAAATGAAATTTTTTGGTCCAACATTGAATTTTTTTATTTTTTTTATTTTTATAGTGATAACAAATTAAAGCCCTTTTCCTCCTGGGACGCTTAGTTACCGAGATAAATGAGTTTTAAGTTTTGTATGTAAAAAAATTAAATTTTTGGGGATAAAATTAAATTTTTTGGTCCAACATTGAATTTATTTATTTTTTCATTTTTATAGTGATAACAGATTAAAGCCCTTTTCCTCCTAGGACGCTTAGTTACCGAGATAAATGAGTTTTAAGTTTTTTATGTAAAAAAATTAAATTTTTGGGGATAAAATTAAAGTTTTTGGTCCAACATTGAATTTTTTATATTTTTTCATTTTTATAGTGATAACAGATTAAAGCCCTTTTCCTCCTAGGATGCTTAGTTACCGAGATAAATGAGTTTTAAGTTTTCTATGTAAAAAAAAAATCAATTTTTGGGGATAAAATGAAATTTTTTGGTCCAACATTGAATTTTTTTATTTTTTTCATTTTTATAGTGATAACAGATTAAAGCCCTTTTCCTCCTAGGACGCTTAGTTACCGAGATAAATGAGTTTTAAGTTTTCTATGTAAAAAAATCAATTTTTGGGGATAACATGAAATTTTTTGGTCCAACATTGGATTTTTTTATTTTTTTCATTTTTATAGTGATAACAGATTAAAGCCCTTTTCCTCCTAGGACGCTTAGTTACCGAGATAAATGAGTTTTAAGTTTTCTATGTAAAAAAGAAATCAATTTTTGGGGATAAAATGAAATTTTTTGGTCCAACATTGAATTTTTTTATTTTTTTCATTTTTATAGTGATAACAGATTAAAGCCCTTTTCCTCCTAGGACGCTTAGTTACCGAGATAAATGAGTTTTAAGTTTTCTATGTAAAAAAATCAATTTTTGGGGATAACATGAAATTTTTTGGTCCAACATTGGATTTTTTTTTTTTTTTTATTTTTATAGTGATAACAGATTAAAGCCCATTTCCTTCTAGGACGCTTTGTTACCGAGATAAATTAGTTTTAAGTTTTCTATGTAAAAAAAATCAATTTTTGGGGATAAAATGAAATTTTTTGGTCCAACATTGAATTTTTTTATTTTTTTCAACTTTATAGTGATAACGGATTAAAGCCCTTTTCCTCCTAGGACGCTTAGTTACCGAGATAAATGAGTTTTAAGTTTTCTATGTAAAAAAAATCAATTTTTGGGGATAAAATTAAATTTTTTGGTCCAACATTGGATTTTTTATATTTTTTCATTTTTATAGTGATAACAGATTAAAGCCCTTTTCCTCCTAGGACGCTTAGTTACCGAGATAAATGAGTTTTAAGTTTTCTATGTAAAAAAAATCAATTTTTGGGGATAAAATTAAATTTTTTGGTCCAACATTGGATTTTTTATATTTTTTCATTTTTATAGTGATAACAGATTAAAGCCCATTTCCTTCTAGGACGCGTAGTTACCGAGATAAATTAGTTTTAAGTTTTCTATGTAAAAAAATCAATTTTTGGGGATAAAATGAAATTTTTTGGTCCAACATTGAATTTTTTTATTTTTTTTTTATTTTTATAGTGATAACAGATTAAAGCTCATTTCCTTCTAGGACTCGTAGTTACCGAGATAAATTAGTTTTAAGTTTTCTATGTAAAAAAATTAATTTTTGGGAATAAAATGAAATTTTTTGGTCCAACATTGAATTTTTTTATTTTTTTCATTTTTATAGTGATAACAGATTAAAGCCCTTTTCCTCCTAGAACGCTTAGTTACCGAGATAAATGAGTTTTAAGTTTTCTATGTAAAAAAAATTAATTTTTGGGGATAAAATGAAATTTTTTGGTCCAACATTGAATTTTTTATTTTTTTTCATTTTTATAGTGATAACAGATTAAAGCCCTTTTCCTCCTAGGACGCTTAGTTACCGAGATAAATGAGTTTTAAGTTTTCTATGTAAAAAAAATAAATTTTTGGGGATAAAATGAAATTTTTTGGTCCAACATTGAATTTTTTTATTTTTTTCATTTTTATAGTGATAACAGATTAAAGCCCTTTTCCTCCTAGGACGCTTAGTTACCGAGATAAATGAGTTTTAAGTTTTCTATGTAAAAAAAATCAATTTTTGGGGATAAAATGAAATTTTTTGGTCCAACATTGAATTTTTTAATTTTTTTTTTTTATTTTTATAGTGATAACAGATTAAAGCCCATTTCCTTCTAGGACGCGTAGTTACCGAGATAAAGTAGTTTTAAGTTTTCCATGTAAAAAAATAAATTTTTGGGGATAAAATGAAATTTTTTGGTCCAACATTGAATTTTTTTATTTTTTTCATTTTTATAGTGAAAACGGATTAAAGCCCTTTTCCTCCTAGGACGCTTAGTTACCGAGATAAATGAGTTTTAAGTTTTCTATGTAAAAAAAATCAATTTTTGGGGATAAAATGAAATTTTTTGGTCCAACATTGGATTTTTTATATTTTTTCATTTTTATAGTGATAACAGATTAAAGCCCTTTTCCTCCTAGGACGCTTAGTTACCGAGATAAAGTAGTTTTAAGTTTTCTATGTAAAAAAATCAATTTTTGGGGATAAAATGAAATTTTTTGGTCCAACATTGAATTTTTTTATTTTTTTTCATTTTTATAGTGATAACAGATTAAAGCCCTTTTCCTCCTAGGACGCTTAGTTACCGAGATAAATGAGTTTTAAGTTTTCTATGTAAAAAAAATCAATTTTTGGGGATAAAATGAAATTTTTTGGTCCAACATTGAATTTTTTTATTTTTTTTTTTTATTTTTATAGTGATAACAGATTAAAGCCCATTTCCTTCTAGGACGCGTAGTTACCGAGATAAATTAGTTTTAAGTTTTCTATGTAAAAAAATCAATTTTTGGGGATAAAATGAAATTTTTTTGGTCCAACATTGAATTTTTTTCATTTTTATAGTGATAACGGATTAAAGCCCTTTTCCTCCTAGGACGCTTAGTTACCGAGATAAATGAGTTTTAAGTTTTCTATGTAAAAAAAATCAATTTTTGAGGATAAAATGAAATTTTTTGGTCCAACATTGAATTTTTTTATTTTTTTTTTTATTTTTATAGTGATAACAGATTAAAGCCCATTTCCTTCTAGGACGCGTAGTTACCGAGATAAATTAGTTTTAAGTTTTCTATGTAAAAAAATAAATTTTTGGGGATAAAATGAAATTTTTTGGTCCAACATTGAATTTTTTTATTTTTTTCATTTTTATAGTGAACACGGATTAAAGCCCTTTTCCTCCTAGGACGCTTAGTTACCGAGATAAATGAGTTTTAAGTTTTCTATGTAAAAAAAATAAATTTTTGGGGATAAAATGAAATTTTTTGGTCCAACATTGGATTTTTTATATTTTTTCATTTTTATAGTGATAACAGATTAAAGCCCTTTTCCTCCTAGGACGCTTAGTTACCGAGATAAAGTAGTTTTAAGTTTTCTATGTAAAAAAAATCAATTTTTGGGGATACAATGAAATTTTTTGGTCCAACATTGAATTTTTTTATTTTTTTCATTTTTATAGTGATAACAGATTAAAGCCCTTTTCCTCCTAGGACGCTTAGTTACCGAGATAAATGAGTTTTAAGTTTTCTATGTAAAAAAAATCAATTTTTGGGGATAAAATGAAATTTTTTGGTCCAACATTGAATTTTTTTATTTTTTTCATTCTTATAGTGATAACAGATTAAAGCCCTTTTCCTCCTAGGACGCTTAGTTACCGAGATAAATGAGTTTTAAGTTTTCTATGTAAAAAAAATCAATTTTTGGGGATAAAATTAAATTTTTTGGTCCAACATTGGATTTTTTATATTTTTTCATTTTTATAGTGATAACAGATTAAAGCCCATTTCCTTCTAGGACGCGTAGTTACCGAGATAAATTAGTTTTAAGTTTTCTATGTAAAAAAATCAATTTTTTGGGATAAAATGAAATTTTTTGGTCCAACATTGAATTTTTTTATTTTTTTTTTATTTTTATAGTGATAACAGATTAAAGCTCATTTCCTTCTAGGACTCGTAGTTACCGAGATAAATTAGTTTTAAGTTTTCTATGTAAAAAAATTAATTTTTGGGAATAAAATGAAATTTTTTGGTCCAACATTGAATTTTTTTATTTTTTTCATTTTTATAGTGATAACGGATTAAAGCCCTTTTCCTCCTAGAACGCTTAGTTACCGAGATAAATGAGTTTTAAGTTTTCTATGTAAAAAAAATTAATTTTTGGGGATAAAATGAAATTTTTTGGTCCAACATTGAATTCTTTTATTTTTTTTCATTTTTATAGTGATAACAGATTAAAGCCCTTTTCCTCCTAGGACGCTTAGTTACCGAGATAAATGAGTTTTAAGTTTTCTATGTAAAAAAAATAAATTTTTGGGGATAAAATGAAATTTTTTGGTCCAACATTGAATTTTTTTATTTTTTTCATTTTTATAGTGATAACAGATTAAAGCCCTTTTCCTCCTAGGACGCTTAGTTATCGAGATAAATGAGTTTTAAGTTTTCTATGTAAAAAAAATCAATTTTTGGGGATAAAATGAAATTTTTTGGTCCAACATTGAATTTTTTAATTTTTTTTTTTTATTTTTATAGTGATAACAGATTAAAGCCCATTTCCTTCTAGGACGCGTAGTTACCGAGATAAAGTAGTTTTAAGTTTTCCATGTAAAAAAATAAATTTTTGGGGATAAAATGAAATTTTTTGGTCCAACATTGAATTTTTTTATTTTTTTCATTTTTATAGTGAAAACGGATTAAAGCCCTTTTCCTCCTAGGACGCTTAGTTACCGAGATAAATGAGTTTTAAGTTTTCTATGTAAAAAAAAATCAATTTTTGGGGATAAAATGAAATTTTTTGGTCCAACATTGGATTTTTTATATTTTTTCATTTTTATAGTGATAACAGATTAAAGCCCTTTTCCTCCTAGGACGCTTAATTACCGAGATAAAGTAGTTTTAAGTTTTCTATGTAAAAAAATCAATTTTTGGGGATAAAATGAAATTTTTTGGTCCAACATTGAATTTTTTTATTTTTTTCATTTTTATAGTGATAACGGATTAAAGCCCTTTTCCTCCTAGGACGCTTAGTTACCGAGATAAAGTAGTTTTAAGTTTTCTATGTAAAAAAATCAATTTTTGGGGATAAAATGAAATTTTTTGGTCCAACATTGAATTTTTTTATTTTTTTTTTTTATTTTTATAGTGATAACAGATTAAAGCCCATTTCCTTCTAGGACGCGTAGTTACCGAGATAAATTAGTTTTAAGTTTTCTATGTAAAAAAATCAATTTTTGGGGATAAAATGAAATTTTTTTGGTCCAACATTGAATTTTTTTCATTTTTATAGTGATAACGGATTAAAGCCCTTTTCCTCCTAGGACGCTTAGTTACCGAGATAAATGAGTTTTAAGTTTTCTATGTAAAAAAAATCAATTTTTGAGGATAAAATGAAATTTTTTGGTCCAACATTGAATTTTTTTATTTTTTTTTTTATTTTTATAGTGATAACAGATTAAAGCCCATTTCCTTCTAGGACGCGTAGTTACCGAGATAAATTAGTTTTAAGTTTTCTATGTAAAAAAATCAATTTTTGGGGATAAAATGAAATTTTTTGGTCCAACATTGAATTTTTTTATTTTTTTCATTTTTATAGTGAACACGGATTAAAGCCCTTTTCCTCCTAGGACGCTTAGTTACCGAGATAAATGAGTTTTAAGTTTTCTATGTAAAAAAAATAAATTTTTGGGGATAAAATGAAATTTTTTGGTCCAACATTGGATTTTTTATATTTTTTCATTTTTATAGTGATAACAGGTTAAAGCCCTTTTCCTCCTAGGACGCTTAGTTACCGAGATAAAGTAGTTTTAAGTTTTCTATGTAAAAAAAATCAATTTTTGGGGATACAATGAAATTTTTTGGTCCAACATTGAATTTTTTTATTTTTTTCATTTTTATAGTGATAACAGATTAAAGCCCTTTTCCTCCTAGGACGCTTAGTTACCGAGATAAATGAGTTTTAAGTTTTCTATGTAAAAAAAATCAATTTTTGGGGATAAAATGAAATTTTTTGGTCCACCATTGAATTTTTTTATTTTTTTCATTTTTATAGTGATAACAGATTAAAGCCCTTTTCCTCCTAGGACGCTTAGTTACCGACATAAATGAGTTTTAAGTTTTCTATGTAAAAAAAATCAATTTTTGGGGATACAATGAAATTTTTTGGTCCAACATTGAATTTTTTTATTTTTTTCATTTTTATAGTGATAACAGATTAAAGCCCTTTTCCTCCTAGGACGCTTAGTTACCGAGATAAATGAGTTTTAAGTTTTCTATGTAAAAAAATCAATTTTTGGGGATAAAATGAAATTTTTTGGTCCAACATTGAATTTTTTTATTTTTTTCATTTTTATAGTGATAACAGATTAAAGCCCTTTTCCTCCTAGGACGCTTAGTTACCGAGATAAATGAGTTTTAAGTTTTCTATGTAAAAAAAATCAATTTTTGGGGATAAAATGAAATTTTTTGGTCCAACATTGAATTTTTTTATTTTTTTTTCATTTTTATAGTGATAACAGATTAAAGCCCTTTTCCTCCTAGGACGCTTAGTTACCGAGATAAATGAGTTTTAAGTTTTCTATGTAAAAAAATCAATTTTTGGGGATAAAATGAAATTTTTTGGTCCAACATTGAATTTTTTTATTTTTTTCATTTTTATAGTGATAACAGATTAAAGCCCTTTTCCTCCTAGGACGCTTAGTTACCGAGATAAATGAGTTTTAAGTTTTCTATGTAAAAAAAATCAATTTTTGGGGATAAAATGAAATTTTTTGGTCCAACATTGAATTTTTTTATTTTTTTTTCATTTTTATAGTGATAACAGATTAAAGCCCTTTTCCTCCTAGGACGCTTAGTTACCGAGATAAATGAGTTTTAAGTTTTCTATGTAAAAAAATCAATTTTTGGGGAGAAAATGAAATTTTTTGGTCCAATATTGAATTTTTTTATTTTTATAGTGATAACAGATTAAAGCCCTTTTCCTCCTAGGACGCTTAGTTACCGAGATAAATGAGTTTTAAGTTTTCTATGTAAAAAAATCAATTTTTGGGGATAAAATGAAATTTTTTGGCCAACATTGAATTTTTTTATTTTTTTTCATTTTTATAGTGATAACAGATTAAAGCCCTTTTCCTCCTAGGACGCTTAGTTACCGAGATAAATGAGTTTTAAGTTTTCTATGTAAAAAAAAATCAATTTGTGGGGAGAAAATGAAATTTTTTGGTCCAACATTGAATTTTTTTATTTTTTTTCATTTTTATAGTGATAACAGATTAAAGCCCTTTTCCTCCTAGGACGCTTAATTACCGAGATAAACGAGTTTTAAGTTTTCTATGAAAAAAAATCAATTTTTGGGGAGAAAATGAAATTTTTTGGTCCAACATTGAATTTTTTTATTTTTTCTCATTTTTGTAGTGATAACAGATTAAAGCCCTTTTCCTCCTAGGACGCTTAGTTACCGAGATAAATGAGTTTTAAGTTTTCTATGTAAAAAAAATCAATTTTTGTAAAAAAAAAATTAAGTTTTTTGGTCCAACATTGAATTTTTTTATTTTTTTTCATTTTTATAGTGATAACAGATTAAAGCCCTTTTCCTCCTAAGACGCTTAGTTACCGAGATAAATGAGTTTTAAGTTTTCTATGTAAAAAAAATCAATTTTTGGGGATAAAATGAAATTTTATGGTCCAATATTGAATTTTTTTATTTTTTTATTTTTATAGTGATAACAGATTAAAGCCCTTTTCCTCCTAGGACGCTTAGTTAACGAGATAAATGAGTTTTAAGTTTTCTATGTAAAAAAAATCAATTTTTGGGGATAAAATGAAATTTTTTGGTCCAACATTGAATTTTTTTATTTTTTTTATTTTTATAGTGATAACAGATTAAAGCCCTTTTCCTCCTAGGACGCTTAGTTACCGAGATAAATGTGTTTTAAGTTTTCTATGTAAAAAAATAAATTTTTGGGGAGAAAATGAAATTTTTTGGTCCAACATTGAATTTTTTTATTTTTTTTATTTTTATAGTGATAACAGATTAAAGCCCTTTTCCTCCTAGGACGCTTAGTTACCGAGATAAATGAGTTTTAAGTTTTCTATGTAAAAAAAATCAATTTTTGGGGATAAAATGAAATTTTATGGTCCAATATTGAATTTTTTTATTTTTTTATTTTTATAGTGATAACAGATTAAAGCCCTTTTCCTCCTAGGACGCTTAGTTAACGAGATAAATGAGTTTTAAGTTTTCTATGTAAAAAAAATCAATTTTTGGGGATAAAATGAAATTTTTTGGTCCAACATTGAATTTTTTTATTTTTTTTATTTTTATAGTGATAACAGATTAAAGCCCTTTTCCTCCTAGGACGCTTAGTTACCGAGATAAATGTGTTTTAAGTTTTCTATGTAAAAAAATAAATTTTTGGGGAGAAAATGAATTTTTTTGGTCCAACATTGAATTTTTTTATTTTTTTTATTTTTATAGTGATAACAGATTAAAGCCCTTTTCCTCCTAGGACGCTTAGTTACCGAGATAAATGAGTTTTAAGTTTTCTATGTAAAAAAAATCAATTTTTGGGGATAAAATGAAATTTTATGGTCCAATATTGAATTTTTTTATTTTTTTTATTTTTATAGTGATAACAGATTAAAGCCCTTTTCCTCCTAGGACGCTTAGTTAACGAGATAAATGAGTTTTAAGTTTTCTATGTAAAAAAAATCAATTTTTGGGGATAAAATGAAATTTTTTGGTCCAACATTGAATTTTTTTATTTTTTTTATTTTTATAGTGATAACAGATTAAAGCCCTTTTCCTCCTAGGACGCTTAGTTACCGAGATAAATGTGTTTTAAGTTTTCTATGTAAAAAAATAAATTTTTGGGGAGAAAATGAATTTTTTTGGTCCAACATTGAATTTTTTTATTTTTTTTTATTTTTATAGTGATAACAGATTAAAGCCCTTTTCCTCCTAGGACGCTTAGTTACCGAGATAAATGAGTTTTAAGTTTTCTATGTAAAAAAATCAATTTTTGGGGAGAAAATGAAATTTTTTGGTCCAACATTGAATTTTTTTATTTTTTCTCATTTTTATAGTGATAACAGATTAAAGCCCTTTTCCTCCTAGGACGCTTAGTTACCGAGATAAATGAGTTTTAAGTTTTCTATGTAAAAAAAAATCAATTTTTGGGGATAAAATGAAATTTTTTGGTCCAACATTGAATTTTTTTATTTTTTTTATTTTTATAGTGTAAAAACAGATTAAAGCCCTTTTCCTCCTAGGACGCTTAGTTACCGAGATAAATGAGTTTTAAGTCTTCTATGTAAAAAATCAATTTTTGGGGAGAAAATGAAATTTTTTTGTCCAACATTGAATTTTTTTATTTTTATAGTGATAACAGATTAAAGCCCTTTTCCTCCTAGGACGCTTAGTTACCGAGATAAATGAGTTTTAAGTTTTCTATGTAAAAAAATCAATTTTTGGGGAGAAAATGAAATTTTTAGGTCCAACATTGAATTTTTTTTATTTTTTTTATTTTTATAGTGATAACAGATTAAAGCCCTTTTCCTCCTAGGACGCTTAGTTACCGAGATAAATGAGTTTTAAGTTTTCTATGTAAAAAAATCCATTTTTTGGGAGAAAATGAAATTTTTTGGTCCAACATTGAATTTTTTTATTTTTTTTTCATTTTTTATAGTGATAACAGATTAAAGCCCTTTTCCTCCTAGGACGCTTAGTTACCGAGATAAATGAGTTTTAAGTTTTCTATGTAAAAAAATCAATTTTTTGGGAGAAAATGAAATTTTTTGGTCCAACATTGAATTTTTTTATTTTTTTTCATTTTTATAGTGATAACAGATTAAAGCCCTTTTCCTCCTAGGACGCTTAGTTACCGAGATAAATGAGTTTTAAGTTTTCTATGTAAAAAAAATCAATTTTTGGGGAGAAAATGAAATTTTTTGGTCCAACATTGAATTTTTTTTATTTTTATAGTGATAACAGATTAAAGCCCTTTTCCTCCTAGGACGCTTAGTTACCGAGATAAATGAGTTTTAAGTTTTCTATGTAAAAAAAATCAATTTTTGGGGATAAAATGAAATTTTATGGTCCAATATTGAATTTTTTTATTTTTTTTATTTTTATAGTGATAACAGATTAAAGCCCTTTTCCTCCTAGGACGCTTAGTTACCGAGATAAATGAGTTTTAAGTTTTCTATGTAAAAAAAATCAATTTTTGGGGAGAAAATGAAATTTTTTGGTCCAACATTGAATTTTTTTATTTTTTTTATTTTTATAGTCACAACAGATTAAAGCCCTTTTCCTGCTAGGACGCTTAGTTACCGAGATAAATGAGTTTTAAGTTTTCTATGTAAAAAAATCAATTTTTGGGGATAAAATGAAATTTTATGGTCCAATATTGAATTTTTTTATTTTTTTTATTTTTATAGTGATAACAGATTAAAGCCCTTTTCCTCCTAGGACGCTTAGTTACCGAGATAAATGAGTTTTAAGTTTTCTATTTAAAAAAATCAATTTTTGGGGAGAAAATGAAATTTTTTGGTCCAACATTGAATTTTTTTATTTTTTTTTTCATTTTTATAGTGATAACAGATTAAAGCCCTTTTCCTCCTAGGACGTTTAGTTACCGAGATAAATGAGTTTTAAGTTTTCTATGTAAAAAAATCAATTTTTGGGGATAAAATGAAATTTTTTGGTCCAACATTGAATTTTTTTATTTTTTTTATTTTTATAGTGATAACAGATTAAAGCCCTTTTCCTTCTAGGACGCTTAGTTACCGAGATAAATGAGTTTTAAGTTTTCTATGTAAAAAAAATAAATTTTTGGGGAGAAAATGAAATTTTTAGGTCCAACATTGAATTTTTTTATTTTTTTTATTTTTATAGTGATAACAGATTAAAGCCCTTTTCCTCCTAGGACGCTTAGTTACCGAGATAAATGAGTTTTAAGTTTTCTATGTAAAAAAATCCATTTTTTGGGAGAAAATGAAATTTTTTGGTCACACATTGAATTTTTTTATTTTTTTTTCATTTTTATAGTGATAACAGATTAAAGCCCTTTTCCTCCTAGGACGCTTAGTTACCGAGATAAATGAGTTTTATGTTTTCTATGTAAAAAAATCCATTTTTTGGGAGAAAATGAAATTTTTTGGTCCAACATTGAATTTTTTTATTTTTTTTTTCATTTTTATAGTGATAACAGATTAAATCCCTTTTCCTCCTAGGACGCTTAGTTACCGAGATAAATGAGTTTTAAGTTTTCTATGTAAAAAAAATCAATTTTTGGGGATAAAATGAAATTTTATGGTCCAACATTGAATTTTTTTTACTTTTATAGTGATAACAGATTAAAGCCCTTTTCCTCCTAGGACGCTTAGTTACCGAGATAAATGAGTTTTAAGTTTTCTATGTAAAAAAATAAATTTTTGGGGAGAAAATGAAATTTTTAGGTCCAACATTGAATTTTTTTATTTTTTTTATTTTTATAGTGATAACAGATTAAAGCCCTTTTCCTCCTAGGACGCTTAGTTACCGAGATAAATGAGTTTTAAGTTTTCTATGTAAAAAAATCCATTTTTTGGGAGAAAATGAAATTTTTTGGTCACACATTGAATTTTTTTATTTTTTTTTCATTTTTATAGTGATAACAGATTAAAGCCCTTTTCCTCCTAGGACGCTTAGTTACCGAGATAAATGAGTTTTAAGTTTTCTATGTAAAAAAAAATCAATTTTTGGGGATAAAATGAAATTTTTTGGTCCAACATTGAATTTTTTTATTTTTTTTCATTTTTATAGTGATAACAGATTAAAGCCCTTTTCCTCCTAGGACGCTTAGTTACCGAGATAAATGAGTTTTAAGTTTTCTATGTAAAAAAATCAATTTTTGGGGAGAAAATGAAATTTTTTGGTCCAACATTGAATTTTTTTTATTTTTATAGTGATAACAGATTAAAGCCCTTTTCCTCCTAGGACGCTTAGTTACCGAGATAAATGAGTTTTAAGTTTTCTATGTAAAAAAAATCAATTTTTGGGGATAAAATGAAATTTTATGGTCCAATATTGAATTTTTTTATTTTTTTTTATTTTTATAGTGATAACAGATTAAAGCCCTTTTCCTCCTAGGACGCTTAGTTACCGAGATAAATGAGTTTTAAGTTTTCTATGTAAAAAAAATCAATTTTTGGGGATAAAATGAAATTTTATGGTTTAATATTGATTTTTTTTATTTTTATAGTGATAACAGATTAAAGCCCTTTTCCTCCTAGGACGCTTAGTTACCGAGATAAATGAGTTTTAAGTTTTCTATGTAAAAAAAAATCAATTTTTGGGGATAAAATGAAATTTTATGGTCCAACATTGAATTTTTTTTACTTTTATAGTGATAACAGATTAAAGGCCTTTTCCTCCTAGGACGCTTAGTTACCGAGATAAATGAGTTTTAAGTTTTCTATGTAAAAAAAATCAATTTTTGGGGATAAAATGAAATTTTATGGTCCAACATTGAATTTTTTTTATTTTTATAGTGATAACAGATTAAAGCCCTTTTCCTCCTAGGACGCTTAGTTACCGAGATAAATGAGTTTTAAGTTTTCTATGTAAAAAAAATCAATTTTTGGGGATAAAATGAAATTTTATGGTCCAATATTGATTTTTTTTATTTTTATAGTGATAACAGATTAAAGCCCTTTTCCTCCTAGGACGCTTAGTTACCGAGATAAATGAGTTTTAAGTTTTCTATGTAAAAAAAATCAATTTTTGGGGATAAAATGAAATTTTTTGGTCCAACATTGAATTTTTTTTATTTTTATAGTGATAACAGATTAAAGCCCTTTTCCTCCTAGGACGCTTAGTTACCGAGATAAATGAGTTTTAAGTTTTCTATGTAAAAAAATCAATTTTTGGGGAGAAAATGAAATTTTTTGGTCCAACATTGAATTTTTTTATTTTTTTTTTTTCATTTTTATAGTGATAACAGATTAAAGCCTTTTCCTCCTAGGACGCTTAGTTACCGAGATAAATGAGTTTTAAGTTTTCTATGTAAAAAAATCAATTTTTGGGGAGAAAATGAAATTTTTTGGTCCAACATTGAATTTTTTTTATTTTTATAGTGATAACAGATTAAAGCCTTTTCCTCCTAGGACGCTTAGTTACCGAGATAAATGAGTTTTAAGTTTTCTATGTAAAACAAATCAATTTTTGGGGATAAAATGAAATTTTTTGGTCCAACATTGAATTTTTTTATTTTTTTTTTTTTTTTATTTTTATAGTGATAACAGATTAAAACCCTTTTCTTCCTAGGACGCTTAGTTACCGAGATAAATGAGTTTTAAGTTTTCTATGTAGAAAAATCAATTTTTGGGGAGAAAATGAAATTTTTAGGTCCAACATTGAATTTTTTTTATTTTTTTTATTTTTATAGTGATAACAGATTAAAGCCCTTTTCCTCCTAGGACGCTTAGTTACCGAGATAATTGAGTTTTAAGTTTTCTATGTAAAAAAATCAATTTTTGGGGAGAAAATGAAATTTTTTGGTCCAACATTGAATTTTTTTATTTTTTTTATTTTTATAGTGATAACAGATTAAAGCCCTTTTCCTCCTAGGACGCTTAGTTACCGAGATAAATGAGTTTTAAGTTTTCTATGTAAAAAAATCAATTTTTGGGGAGAAAATGAAATTTTTAGGTCCAACATTGAAGTTTTTTATTTTTTTTATTTTTATAGTGTAAAAACAGATTGAAGCCCTTTTCCTCCTAGGACGCTTAGTTACCGAGATAAATGAGTTTTAAGTTTTCTATGTAAAAAAATCAATTTTTGGGGAGAAAATGAAATTTTTAGGTCCAACATTGAAGTTTTTTATTTTTTTTATTTTTATAGTGTAAAAAACAGATTAAAGCCCTTTTCCTCCTAGGACGCTTAGTTACCGAGATAAATGAGTTTTAAGTTTTCTATGTAAAAAAATCAATTTTTGGGGAGAAAATGAAATTTTTTGGTCCAACATTGAATTTTTTTATATTTTTTCATTTTTATAGTGATAACAGATTAAAGCCCTTTTCCTCCTAGGACGCTTAGTTACCGAGATAAATGAGTTTTAAGTTTTCTATGTAAAAAATCAATTTTTGGGGAGAAAATGAAATTTTTTGGTCCAACATTGAATTTTTTTTTTATTTTTATAGTGATAACAGATTAAAGCCCTTTTCCTCCTAGGACGCTTAGTTACCGAGATAAATGAGTTTTAAGTTTTCTATGTAAAAAAAGCAATTTTTGGGGAGAAAATGAAATTTTTTGGTCCAACATTGAATTTTTTTATTTTTTTTCATTTTTATAGTGATAACAGATTAAAGACCTTTTCCTCCTAGGACGCTTAGTTACCGAGATAAATGAGTTTTAAGTTTTCTATGTAAAAAAAATCAATTTTTGGGGATAAAATGAAATTTTTTGGTCCAACATTGAATTTTTTTATTTTTTTTATTTTTATAGTGATAACAGATTAAAGCCCTTTTCCTCCTAGGACGCTTAGTTACCGAGATAATTGAGTTTTAAGTTTTCTATGTAAAAAAATCAATTTTTGGGGAGAAAATGAAATTTTTTGGTCCAACATTGAATTTTTTTTTATTTTTATAGTGATAACAGATTAAAGCCCTTTTCCTCCTAGGACGCTTAGTTACCGAGATAAATGAGTTTTAAGTTTTCTATGTAAAAAAAAATCAATTTTTGGGGAGAAAATGAAATTTTTTGGTCCAACATTGAATTTTTTTATTTTTTTTATTTTTATAGTCACAACAGATTAAAGCCCTTTTCCTCCTAGGACGCTTAGTTACCGAGATAAATGAGTTTTAAGTTTTCTATGTAAAAAAATCAATTTTTGGGGAGAAAATGAAATTTTTTGGTCCAACATTGAATTTTTTTATTTTTTTTATTTTTATAGTCACAACAGATTAAAGCCCTTTTCCTCCTAGGACGCTTAGTTACCGAGATAAATGAGTTTTAAGTTTTCTATGTAAAAAAATCAATTTTTGGGGATAAAATGAAATTTTATGGTCCAATATTGAATTTTTTTATTTTTTTTATTTTTATAGTGATAACAGATTAAAGCCCTTTTCCTCCTAGGACGCTTAGTTACCGAGATAAATGAGTTTTAAGTTTTCTATTTAAAAAAATCAATTTTTGGGGAGAAAATGAAATTTTTTGGTCCAACATTGAATTTTTTTATTTTTTTTTCATTTTTATAGTGATAACAGATTAAAGCCCTTTTCCTCCTAGGACGCTTAGTTACCGAGATAAATGAGTTTTAAGTTTTCTATGTAAAAAAATCAATTTTTGGGGATAAAATGAAATTTTTTGGTCCAACATTGAATTTTTTTTATTTTTTTTATTTTTATAGTGATAACAGATTAAAGCCCTTTTCCTCCTAGGACGCTTAGTTACCGAGATAAACGAGTTTTAAGTTTTCTATGTAAAAAAATCAATTTTTGGGGAAAAAATGAAATTTTTAGGTCCAACATTGAATTTTTTTATTTTTTTTATTTTTATAGTGATAACAGATTAAAGCCCTTTTCCTCCTAGGACGCTTAGTTACCGAGATAAATGAGTTTTAAGTTTTCTATGTAAAAAAATCAATTTTTTGGGAGAAAATGAAATTTTTTGGTCCAACATTGAATTTTTTTATTTTTTTTTTCATTTTTATAGTGATAACAGATTAAAGCCCTTTTCCTCCTAGGACGCTTAGTTACCGAGATAAATGAGTTTTAAGTTTTCTATGTAAAAAAATCAATTTTTGGGGAGAAAATGAAATTTTTTGGTCCAACATTGAATTTTTTTTATTTTTATAGTGATAACAGATTAAAGCCCTTTTCCTCCTAGGACGCTTAGTTACCGAGATAAATGAGTTTTAAGTTTTCTATGCAAAAAAAATCAATTTTTGGGGATAAAATGAAATTTTATGGTCCAATATTGAATTTTTTTATTTTTTTTTATTTTTATAGTGATAACAGATTAAAGCCCTTTTCCTCCTAGGACGCTTAGTTACCGAGATAAATGAGTTTTAAGTTTTCTATGTAAAAAAAATCAATTTTTGGGGAGAAAATGAAATTTTTTGGTCCAACATTGAATTTTTTTATTTTTTTTATTTTTATAGTGATAACAGATTAAAGCCCTTTTCCTCCTAGGACGCTTAGTTACCGAGATAAATGAGTTTTAAGTTTTCTATGTAAAAAAATCAATTTTTGGGGATAAAATGAAATTTTATGGTCCAATATTGAATTTTTTTATTTTTTTTATTTTTATAGTGATAACAGATTAAAGCCCTTTTCCTCCTAGGACGCTTAGTTACCGAGATAAATGAGTTTTAAGTTTTCTATTTAAAAAAATCAATTTTTGGGGAGAAAATGAAATTTTTTGGTCCAACATTGAATTTTTTTATTTTTTTTTTCATTTTTATAGTGATAACAGATTAAAGCCCTTTTCCTCCTAGGACGCTTAGTTACCGAGATAAATGAGTTTTAAGTTTTCTATGTAAAAAAATCAATTTTTGGGGATAAAATGAAATTTTTTGGTCCAACATTGAATTTTTTTTATTTTTTTTATTTTTATAGTGATAACAGATTAAAGCCCTTTTCCTCCTAGGACGCTTAGTTACCGAGATAAATGAGTTTTAAGTTTTCTATGTAAAAAAATCAATTTTTGGGGATAAAATGAAATTTTATGGTCCAATATTGAATTTTTTTATTTTTTTTTATTTTTATAGTGATAACAGATTAAAGCCCTTTTCCTCCTAGGACGCTTAGTTACCGAGATAAATGAGTTTTAAGTTTTCTATTTAAAAAAAATCAATTTTTGGGGAGAAAATGAAATTTTTTGGTCCAACATTGAATTTTTTTATTTTTTTTCATTTTTATAGTGATAACAGATTAAAGCCCTTTTCCTCCTAGGACGCTTAGTTACCGAGATAAATGAGTTTTAAGTTTTCTATGTAAAAAAATCAATTTTTGGGGATAAAATGAAATTTTTTGGTCCAACATTGAATTTTTTTATTTTTTTTATTTTTATAGTGATAACAGATTAAAGCCCTTTTCCTCCTAGGACGCTTAGTTACCGAGATAAATGAGTTTTAAGTTTTCTATGTAAAAAAATCAATTTTTGGGGAGAAAATGAAATTTTTAGGTCCAACATTGAATTTTTTTATTTTTATAGTGATAACAGATTAAAGCCCTTTTCCTCCTAGGACGCTTAGTTACCGAGATAAATGAGTTTTAAGTTTTCTATGTAAAAAAATCAATTTTTGGGGATAAAATGAAATTTTATGGTCCAATATTGAATTTTTTTATTTTTTTTATTTTTATAGTGATAACAGATTAAAGCCCTTTTCCTCCTAGGACGCTTAGTTACCGAGATAAATGAGTTTTAAGTTTTCTATGTAAAAAAATCAATTTTTGGGGAGAAAATGAAATTTTTTGGTCCAACATTGAATTTTTTTTTATTTTTATAGTGATAACAGATTAAAGCCCTTTTCCTCCTAGGACGCTTAGTTACCGAGATAAATGAGTTTTAAGTTTTCTATGTAAAAAAAATCAATTTTTGGGAAGAAAATGAAATTTTTTGGTCCAACATTGAATTTTTTTATATTTTTTATTTTTATAGTGATAGCAGATTAAAGCCCTTTTCCTCCTAGGACGCTTAGTTACCGAGATAAATGAGTTTTAAGTTTTCTATGTAAAAAAAATCAATTTTTGGGGAGAAAATGAAATTTTTTGGTCCAACATTGAATTTTTTTATTTTTTTTATTTTTATAGTCGCAACAGATTAAAGCCCTTTTCCTCCTAGGACGCTTAGTTACCGAGATAAATAAGTTTTAAGTTTTCTATGTAAAAAAAATCAATTTTTGGGGATAAAATGAAATTTTATGGTCCAATATTGAATTTTTTTATTTTTATAGTGATAACAGATTAAAGCCCTTTTCCTCCTAGGACGCTTAGTTACCGAGATAAATGAGTTTTAAGTTTTCTATTTAAAAAAATCAATTTTTGGGGAGAAAATGAAATTTTTTGGTCCAACATTGAATTTTTTTATTTTTTTTTCATTTTTATAGTGATAACAGATTAAAGCCCTTTTCCTCCTAGGACGCTTAGTTACCGAGATAAATGAGTTTTAAGTTTTCTATGTAAAAAAATCAATTTTTGGGGATAAAATGAAAATTTTTGGTCCAACATTGAATTTTTTTATTTTTATAGTGATAACAGATTAAAGCCCTTTTCCTCCTAGGACGCTTAGTTACCGAGATAAATGAGTTTTAAGTTTTCTATGTAAAAAAATCAAGTTTTTGGGAGAAAATGAAATTTTTTGGTCCAACATTGAATTTTTTTATTTTTTTTTCATTTTTATAGTGATAACAGATTAAAGCCCTTTTCCTCCTAGGACGCTTAGTTACCGAGATAAATGAGTTTTAAGTTTTCTATGTAAAAAAATCAATTTTTGGGGAGAAAATGAAATTTTTTGGTCCAACATTGAATTTTTTTATTTTTTTTTTCATTTTTATAGTAATAACAGATTAAAGCCCTTTTCCTCCTAAGACGCTTAGTTACCGAGATAAATGAGTTTTAAGTTTTCTATGTAAAAAAATCAATTTTTGGGGAGAAAATGAAATTTTTTGGTCCAACATTGAATTTTTTTATTTTTTCTCATTTTTATAGTGATAACAGATTAAAGCCCTTTTCCTCCTAGGACGCTTAGTAACCGAGATAAATGAGTTTTAAGTTTTCTATGTAAAAAAATCAATTTTTGGGGAGAAAATGAAATTTTTTGGTCCAACATTGAATTTTTTTATTTTTTTTCTTTTTTATAGTGATAACAGATTAAAGCCCTTTTCCTCCTAGGACGCTTAGTTACCGAGATAAATGAGTTTTAAGTTTTCTATGTAAAAAAAGCAATTTTTGGGGAGAAAATGAAATTTTTTGGTCCAACATTGAATTTTTTTATTTTTTTTTCATTTTTATAGTGATAACAAAGTAAAGCCCTTTTCCTCCTAGGACGCTTAGTTACCGAGATAAATGAGTTTTAAGTTTTCTATGTAAAAAAAATCAATTTTTGGGGATAAAATGAAATTTTTTGGTCCAACATTGAATTTTTTTATTTTTTTTATTTTTATAGTGTAAAAACAGATTAAAGCCCTTTTCCTCCTAGGACGCTTAGTTACCGAGATAAATGAGTTTTAAGTTTTCTATGTAAAAAAAATCAATTTTTGGGGAGAAAATGAAATTTTTTTGTCCAACATTGAATTTTTTTATTTTTTTTATTTTTATAGTGATAACAGATTAAAGCCCTTTTCCTCCTAGGACGCTTAGTTACCGAGATAAATGAGTTTTAAGTTTTCTATGTAAAAAAATCAATTTTTGGGGAGAAAATGAAAATTTTTGGTCCAACATTGAATTTTTTTATTTTTATAGTGATAACAGATTAAAGCCCTTTTCCTCCTAGGACGCTTAGTTACCGAGATAAATGAGTTTTAAGTTTTCTATGTAAAAAAATCAATTTTTTGGGAGAAAATGAAATTTTTTGGTCCAACATTGAATTTTTTTATTTTTTTTTTCATTTTTATAGTGATAACAGATTAAAGCCCTTTTCCTCCTAGGACGCTTAGTTACCGAGATAAATGAGTTTTAAGTTTTCTATGTAAAAAAATAAATTTTTTGGGAGAAAATGAAATTTTTTGGTCCAACATTGAATTTTTTTATTTTTTTTTTTTTTTCATTTTTATAGTGATAACAGATTAAAGCCCTTTTCCTCCTAGGACGCTTAGTTACCGAGATAAATGAGTTTTAAGTTTTCTATGTAAAAAAATCAATTTTTGGGGAGAAAATGAAATTTTTTGGTCCAACATTGAATTTTTTTATTTTTTTTATTTTTATAGTGATAACAGATTAAAGCCCTTTTCCTCCTAGGACGCTTAGTTACCGAGATAAATGAGTTTTAAGTTTTCTATGTAAAAAAAATCAATTTTTGGCGAGAAAATGAAATTTTTTGGTCCAACATTGAATTTTTTTATTTTTTTTATTTTTATAGTCACAACAGATTAAAGCCCTTTTCCTCCTAGGACGCTTAGTTACCGAGATAAATGAGTTTTAAGTTTTCTATGTAAAAAAATCAATTTTTGGGGATAAAATGAAATTTTATGGTCCAATATTGAATTTTTTTATTTTTTTTATTTTTATAGTGATAACAGATTAAAGCCCTTTTCGTCCTAGGACGCTTAGTTACCGAGATAAATGAGTTTTAAGTTTTCTATGTAAAAAATTCAATTTTTGGGGAGAAAATGAAATTTTTAGGTCCAACATTGAATTTTTTTATTTTTTTTTATTTTTATAGTGATAACAGATTAAAGCCCTTTTCCTCCTAGGACGCTTAGTTACCGAGATAAATGAGTTTTAAGTTTTCTATGTAAAAAAAATCAATTTTTGGGGATAAAATGAAATTTTATGGTCCAATATTGAATTTTTTTATTTTTTTTATTTTTATAGTGATAACAGATTAAAGCCCTTTTCCTCCTAGGACGCTTAGTTACCGAGATAAATGAGTTTTAAGTTTTCTATGTAAAAAAAATCAATTTTTGGGGAGAAAATGAAATTTTTTGGTCCAACATTGAATTTTTTTATTTTTATAGTGATAACAGATTAAAGCCCTTTTCCTCCTAGGACGCTTAGTTACCGAGATAAATGAGTTTTAAGTTTTCTATGTAAAAAAATCAATTTTTGGGGAGAAAATGAAATTTTTAGGTCCAACATTGAATTTTTTTATTTTTTTTATTTTTATAGTGTAAAAACAGATTCAAGCCCTTTTCCTCCTAGGACGCTTAGTTACCGAGATAAATGAGTTTTAAGTTTTCTATGTAAAAAAATCAATTTTTGGGGAGAAAATGAAATTTTTAGGTCCAACATTGAAGTTTTTTATTTTTATAGTGTAAAAACAGATTGAAGCCCTTTTCCTCCTAGGACGCTTAGTTACCGAGATAAATGAGTTTTAAGTTTTCTATGTAAAAAAATCAATTTTTGGGGAGAAAATGAAATTTTTTGGTCCAACATTGAATTTTTTTATTTTTTTTTTCATTTTTATAGTGATAACAGATTAAAGACCTTTTCCTCCTAGGACGCTTAGTTACCGAGATAAATGAGTTTTAAGTTTTCTATGTAAAAAAAATCAATTTTTGGGGTTAAAATGAAATTTTTTGGTCCAACATTGAATTTTTTTATTTTTTTTATTTTTATAGTGATAACAGATTAAAGCCCCTTTTCCTCCTAGGACGCTTAGTTACCGAGATAATTGAGTTTTAAGTTTTCTATGTAAAAAAAATCAATTTTTGGGGAGAAAATGAAATTTTTTGGTCCAACATTGAATTTTTTTTTATTTTTATAGTGATAACAGATTAAAGCCCTTTTCCTCCTAGGACGCTTAGTTACCGAGATAAATGAGTTTTAAGTTTTCTATGTAAAAAAAATCAATTTTTGGGGATAAAATGAAATTTTATGGTCCAATATTGAATTTTTTTATTTTTTTTATTTTTATAGTGATAACAGATTAAAGCCCCTTTTCCTCCTAGGACGCTTAGTTACCGAGATAAATGAGTTTTAAGTTTTCTATGTAAAAAAAATCAATTTTTGGGGATAAAATGAAATTTTATGGTCCAATATTGAATTTTTTTATTTTTTTTATTTTTATAGTGATAACAGATTAAAGCCCTTTTCCTCCTAGGACGCTTAGTTACCG